>WNYF01000003.1:0-596511 GCA_021396225.1 Sporothrix inflata | reverse complement strand
CGTGTTCTGATGCGAGGCGATTAGGGTGGTCTTCCGCTAGCTTCTCCTTTACTTGAACAACGTGTTTAAGTATATCTACGGCTTTTTGGACCTGACCGTTTGAAAGGTATGCCGTTGCTAGTTGGTGTTGTGATGTGAGGCGACTAGGGTGGTCTTCCGTAAGCTTCTCCTCTACTTGAACAACGTGTTTAAGTATATCCACGGCTTTTTGGACCTGACCGTTCGAAAGGTATGCTACTGCTAGCTCGTGTTCTGATGCGAGGCGATTAGGGTGGTCTTCCGCTAGCTTCTCCTTTACTTGAACAACGTGTTTAAGTATATCTATGGCTTTTTGGACCTTACCGTTCGAAAGGTAAGCCCTTGCAAGCTCATGTTGTGATACGAGGCGATCAGGGTGGTCTTCCGCTAGCTTCTCCTTTACTTGAACGACGTGTTCAAGTATATCCACGGCTTTTTGGACCTGACCGTTCGAAAGGTATGCTACTGCTAGCTCATGTTGTGATACGAGGCGACCAGGGTGGTCTTCCGCTAGCTTCTCCCTTACTTGAACAACGTGTTCAAGTATATCCACGGCTTTTTGGACCTGACCGTTCGAAAGGTATGCCCTTGCCAGCTCGTGTTGTGAATCGAGGCGAGCAGGGTGGTCTTTCGGTTGGGACCATGTCTGCCTTTCGCATTTCAGGAAGCTTTTCAAGGCATCCTGGATTCGACCGTCCATCTGAAAGCAACGGCCAACGTAGAGATAGAGCCTCCATTCGTCCGGATACGCCGTAGTATCTTTGTCGCCAAGCATGTGTAGTGTATGCGGCAGATAAGCTCTCCACGTTTCGCGGTTCTCGTAGCTATGCGAGGGGAAGATCTCGACTATGTGCTGTAAGGCTTTTCGCGCCACCTCCTGAGAGCGTCCTCCCTTGCTGACCCAGCTCCAAGCGGCTGTGTGCACCAGCCTGTGCATGTCCAGCATGTCGCCATCCACAGACACAAAGCTGTAGGCTTGGAGGTCGTGCAGTGCGTTATCCGTTGCTGCCTCGGTCCCGTTCTCGTGCAGCATTGACAGGGGGACTGCCTTGGGCTGGACCTGTGACAAAAACTCGAGCATGCGGACGGCACCCGAGTTCGTCGTGTGCAGTTGGTCAAAGGAAACCAGCCACGTAGCCGCGACGGCATGCTGCGATTCCTTGTAGCGGGTGTTGTCAGGGATCTCCTTGCTGAGGAGGTCGACACGGCTCGCGTCCGTGCCACGCAGCAGCTCCAGGTACCGGGTGACGGGTTTGTTGTTCGTCTTAATGTAGGCCGTCGCTTGTGTGATTGCCAGAGGAAGGCACTCGAGCTCTCGTAGCAGTTCGTCCATAGAGGACTCGTCGTCGCCGACCAGGTTCGTCCATTTGCTCCCCAGCATCCGCTTTGCCAGAACCCGCGCGTCCGACAGCCCAAATTCCTTCAGCTCAACTGTTTTGTCGGCCAGTTGCTGCGAGACGGGCAATGTGCGCGTCGTGATCAGCATACGCACATTGCCATTCCGCGGAAGATAGCGATCGATGCTGTCGGGCATACCACGTCCGCAAACCAGATTGAAATCGTCTGCGTTGTCGACGACAAGAAGCCACGGGCCGGTGGCGTCGTCGTTGAGATGGCCGCACACAAGCTTCTGGACGTCCGGCTGCTCGTCCGTGGCCCGGATCCCTACTTTCTCGCCAATCGCCACATAGGCTTCTTCGAAGCTTGCCTTGCTAATGGCAGGCACCCAGAGCACGGTGTATTCTGGTTTGTTCTTTTTGGTCCAGTGCGCAAGAGCATTTGCCACCTGTGTTTTCCCAACGCCGCCGAGCCCGCACAAGGCAACAACCGAAATGCCATCGTCGAACAGCAGCGTTCGAAGCTCTTGAAGCTTGTCCTCTCGGCAGACAAAATTACGGTTCTCGCGGAAGTAAAAATAGTCGCGGCGGCGTGCGAGCGAAGAGGCGTTTAGGGGAAGAACAGCAGGGGCGCCAGCTGGGGAAGCGCCAGCTGGGGAAGCGCCAGCTGGGGGAAATGAGTCGGCTGAAGGCGGAAGACTGGATTCGGCGCGTGGCGTGTCGAGGACAGCGTCTGAAGAGTCCTGTGGCGAGGAGAGGTATATGGCTCGCTCCGACTTAATGAAATCACGGAGAACGCCACAGACGTGCTGGAAGCCAGGATCATGGTCGTCGTTGAACCGGACCATATTTCGGTGGTCTGCATCAATCTTCTGTGACGGCTGGTTCGTGTAGGTGGCGGATTGCTCGGGGACAACTAGGCCCCCTAGAGGCAACGATCTGCTCTCAAAAAAACAAAAGATTTGGACTTCCTGTCCCAACTGCATCTTTTTCATCGCATCCCAGAATTCCCTGTCGAGGTCTGTTGCGGTTTGTTTATCCCGCTTCAGCGTCTTTATCAGTGTGCCAGTGGACTTGAAGAATCCGATGCCGGACACGAGAGGGCTGAATATATTGGCAAGGCCAGACCCCCTGTGCGGCGTGCCCATGAAGACAATACCGACAAGAGACCCAGCCACGGTGGTCAGCTTGTCCTCAGCACTGTAAAAAGACCGAGCGATGGCCTTTTTGCAGACAATGCCGCCCAAGCTGTGCACGACGAAGACAAGCGGGCGCCGCGGCACGTTTTCCTCTTCGCGGTTGTTTGCGAGCGAGCGCACAAGGTCGTCCGCAATGTGTGTCACCGTGGCCGTAGAGGCCGCTCCGGGAGGGACGACCGCGGCGTCGTACCCGTAAGCAAGCAGCCGCGCGTTCGGGAACTTTGCCGGTAGTAGTTCCACGGGCCAGGGCGTGCTTTTCCTGTGCGCTGTCCAGGTCTTTTCCCGGCTTCCGTTAAGACCGTGGACAAAGCAGACGTCGAGGTTCGCTGAACCTGGATCATGCCACACCTTCAAGCCAAATGGGTAGGCGGGCACGCTTTCGGACGTTGTCGCCATTGTGGTCTGGACGTGGCATACCTCGTGATGGCTTGTTCTTGGAGAGATTTCCGTTGACAGGGATGGGAAGGACGGAAGAGGCTGAGGAAACCGGCTCGACTCTCGTTTACTCGAGAGCCCAACCCCGCTCGGCCCGAGAGAAGGGGGGTGTGCCAGATTTCCTGCGCAGTGCCCGATGAACAACCAATCATTTTCGTCTATGATTGGACGCCTTGGTTTTCCTGAGGCGCCTAAATGGTGCTTCTGATTCGCAGGAGGAGGGGGGAGGGGAGGAATTGCGGCTGACTCTGGGGCGGGTTGGCCGTGCCGTGCTGCGCCTAGGTAATATTCAGTACAGAAAATAAGGGAACGTCCTGCCAAACACCCCTAGCTAATACTCAGTAAAAATAAAGGAACTGTAACGTTTGCCTGTACCTAGATGATGTAGATACAATCAGGTGATCAGTCTGAAGACGTTGCTGGGTTTGTGTTTCCTAGGGTAGGGATACAGAGTGTGTAAGTGCAGCGATATCAACAAAGGTTGTGAGTGGCAAAGAAGCTGGGTGGCTTCCAGGAATACTTGTTCATGTAGCGCATGCAGACATTAATACAAGTTGAATACTTCGTACTAGCTGAATATGAATTAAATGAAAAGACGAATTGGAAGAATATATTTTTTCGACGTCACCTCCCACCCAGCTGGCCAAATTCCGGTGGTCGGCCTGCCAGGCGTCGGCACTGGCACTGGTCCTGACACGGAGACACGCCAAAGGCGGCCGTTGTGTCGGGCCATGCATGTTCCTTTGCTCGTCTTCTTTCGTCTCGTCCGATTGGCCAGCGTCGTCTCTTTTGGCCGCCCCCCCTTCTTCCCCCTCATCCTCCTCCACCTCTTCTTCCTCCCATTCAGCTTCGTACTCCTCGCAACTTTCGTCGCCAAAGGGCTTGGGGCCGTAGCCGTACATCTTGACGAGCTCGTTTTGCTCCAGGCGGTTGAGCATGCCGTCCCAGTAGCGGAAGAGATACGCCATGCCGGCCTCGTTGGGGGGCCGTGGACGGGTCTGCAGCCGCATCGAAGGGCCGGCCGCGTGCGCCAGACCCTCTGCGTCCGTCAGAGGTGGCCGGACACATTGGTCCAGCTTGTACAGTTGGCGGGCAAGCCAGTTGCCCTCGTCGCGCGCGAGGCCCTGGACCTCCCAGCGATCGAACCGCGTGTTCACGTCCTCGGCGGTCCAGGGATGCTTGCGCGTGGTCCGGCTGAGGACGAGATCACGCAGGGCATTGGTATGGCGGACGTGCAGCACCTCCTGGGCCTCAGTGCGCTTGCGGGACGCGAGTCGGTACTACGGCTCACACGGGTTCCGCTTGATCGTCTGCCACACCGTCGCGTAGCGGCTCAAGGGCTCTCTTTCCTCGTGCATCGGGCGCTCTCGGCGGTCCCCGGCCGCCGTCAGCCGCTTCAGTCGTTCATAGTCACGCTGTGGTAGCTGGTAGAACATGGCGTACACCTGCAAGGTGCCCCAGAGATCCGACGGGCCAGCAATCGCCGTGTGCCGCATTGGCGTGGGCGTGGGAGGGCACTTGGCGATGGTCGAGCCCGGGGGGAGACGGAGGGCGAGATGTCTCTGTCACCTCGGCTTCCCTCGGCCCTGTCCGGGTCCGGGCGCAGGGGAAACTCTGACGGCAAAATGGCCGCAAAGTCTGCCTCGTTTGTGCCAGGCCCTGTAACTGCTCGCGCGACGCACGCGGCCACGCCAAGATGCTGTCCCACGTGTGGCCGGCGGCCAGCAGCGCCTCGTGGTGGTTTCGCGCAGTTCGTCCAGTCCTCGCCGTAATGCTTGCAGCCCCAGGCGCGGAACATGTCTTCTGTGTGCGGCTCGGGTGGAGGCGTCCAGGGTCATTGATCATGTTCTTGGAGGGCCATGGCGGTATTTCGGTGGGGGTTTCGGAATTGAACTAGTTGTGAGAGAAGAAAAAGCAGGTATAAAAAGGAATGAATGGTCCTATCAAGAAGACACAAATTAAGGGGCCGGGGAAGTAAACACACAAAATTATAATCAATTAAACGAACACAAAAATAAAAATAAAAGAAATATAAGGGAACCAAGGCATACGTATAACAAAAAAAATGAGGAAGATATCAACCATCGAAAGGCATTGGGAATGCAATAGAAGAGGACGCAAAGGAGGGACTGTGCAAAATGAACAAGTAGCCGACATTGGACGGAAACGGAAACCATTGAAAGAGAGGATCCCGACAAACAAACGGCCAGCTGCTAAGGGCTCCTCATGTCTGCCACAACGACTTCAAAATCTGCTCGGCATTGGCAAAGCGGAACTCGGCCAGCGTCTCCTGCCACAGCCGCTCCATCACCGTCTTGCCCTCTGGCGTGTACTCGAACGGTACGTATCTGTTCGTTAGCGATTATAAAGAGAGAAAAAATATCAAACAATTGCTCGTTGGACGGGGACCTACGGTTCAATCTCCCAGTTGCCCAGGATGCAGCCGTGCGACTCGCGGCCCTTGACCACCGCCGCGTCCACATAGGCGGTCGCGCCCACCTCGACCGACCGCGCCGACGCCGCCTTGAACAAGCCCAGCAAGAACTTGACGCCACTGGGCCGCTCACGGTGCAGGTCGGTGCCCTTGATGAAGCCCGGCTCGACCATGTTGATGACGACACGATCCGAAGACACGGCGTCGGACAGCTTCCACAGGGCCAGCTGGCCCAGCAGCTTGCTGGTGGCGTACATGTCCGACATGTCAAAGATGGACTCGTCGTTGAACGAGGGCAGCAAGGGCACGGCGTTCTTGTTGGGGAACCTGGCATTGGCGGACAGCATGGCGGTAGAGATGGTGAGGCGACCGGGTGTGCCAGCGGGTGACTTGGTCGAAAGGGCGGGCAACAGCAAAATGGCGAGCAGCAGGGTCGACAGGTAGTTGACCTGGACGGTCTGCTCGTGGCCCGTGGCGGGTACGATCTTAAACGGCTGAAAGCCAATGCCGGCGTTGAGCACGACGACGTCGAGGCGGGCCAGGTCCTTGTCGACGCGCGCGGCAAAGGCGCGGACGGAGTCGTACGAGGTCATGTCGAGCTGCCAGACCTTGATCGTGGCGGACGGATACTGTTTCCGCAGTGGTGCAGCCGCCTGCTCGCCTTTGTCGAGGGAGCGCACGGCCATGATGAGATGGGAGAGCTTGTGGGACAGCAACTGGCCCGAGCAGGCGAGGCCGAGACCTGTGTTAGAGCCCGTCACGATGGCCACCTGGCCGGTCAGGTTTGTGTCTTTGGGTGTCGGGTGGGCCTTTGTGCGGAACTGGTTCTTGATGAACTGGTTGGGGAAGAACGGCTCCAGGTTCGGAGGCAAATCCTTGGAGGAGGTCATGGCGGCGGCGGTGGTGGCTATGGACGTGATGAGAGGTGTGTCGGTCTGGCGAGGAAGAGTACTGCGGTTCGAATGGGATGAACAGTCATACCAATGGCAAGACTCAACCTCATCCAAACTCCATGGGAAACCTCCATTTATATAGTCCTTGGTCTGATGCCGCTCAGCCGTCGTCACTGGTGGTTACTGGTGCCTCGGGGTCTAACACAAGGCTGTGCTAGACCGTGTTTGGAAATCAGCATCCTGCAAGGCGCTATTCTGTCTTTGGCGGCGCTATCGGGCACTTGTCTCGGACGGATGTTCTCCACGCACCCACTACGCCCGGTCTTCCCCCGATTGCCCCACCTGGTTAAGCCTTTTTGGCTGCCATCCGGACCCGGCAACGGTCGAAAGGGCTTCTTCCCGGCGGCTTTGCCTGATGAACCGGGACCGGGAGCAGAGAAAATCGAGGCCGGGTGAGAGCAAACAGCTGAGCAACAGCGCAAGATGAAGAATACCACATGGCTGGAATAGGAAGTTCGCCTTGTGACAACGACTCCACGACCCAAACAGGATTGGCACGATTCATTTGTCCACCCGATCTGCCGGTGTCGCTGCGATGTGGAGCTGCCCGTACTTAACGATCCGGTGCCACATTCTCTCCGCGTACTTGGACCTGCTTAAGGGACGCAAAATTCCCCATAAGCGGATTCCCTCGTGGCGCAATTGGATAGCGCGTTAGACTGTTATCGATCTTATGATAGTCTATCTAAAGGTTGGTGGTTCGAGCCCACCCGAGGGAGGATTGAATGTGATTTTTTTTTTTTTTTTTCTCTCTTCGCAACATGAACAATTTTTTGGTCCAAGTATGCTCATCTATCTCTGTTATAGAAAACAAAGAAAACAATATGTTTCGGGGAAAATGGAAATGAAGCGCACCCGAAAAAAACCCTTTATGACTGGTTTATCGAGGCACGAGATAAATTAACATATGAAAGGATAAACAAAACACAGTATTCGTAGATGTGGATGAAAATGGGAGGCGAGTGAAAAATGAGTACGTTGTAAAAAAAATAGCAACAAACAAAGGACGAAAAGAAGACCCATGAGGTTTTGAAACCCGCCGACGCAAACGACATCTGTGCCCGTGTCTATCTAGACCACACATGCCCTGCAGAATACCACTCACTTGCAGGTCCAGTATGCTTAACAACAAGGTTTTAATCTGATCTCGTCATAGTCGATGGCAGCCCAGGTTGCCCCTTCTTCAACAATGCAACACCAAGTTGCGGTCCGCCAAGATCGATCTGCAATCGGTTGGCGATCCCAACTTCTGCGTGGGGCCGACTGGGCATAAACCCTGTTTTTGTTTTGCATTGTGCGTGGATCGATATCGCCGAGTGCAACCACCGAGTCGAAGGACGAATAGGAGATGGGATAACCGGTATGGATGTGTACAAGTATGCCAGCTCGCAAGGTACAGAAGCGATTGAAACAGTGCATAGCAGGTGAAAGTAGAAAAAGAATAGAGTTTGTATGATCCTGACGCGTGGCTTAATTATGTGCACAGCGATAGGCTGCTCTGCCTGCCGGGATCGTCAACTAGATGAAAAACTGGGGAAGATAAATTGCCCTTGCCATGCGACAGCTCGGCCGAGCCGAAGATGTCTGGAAGAATGGGTTGTTAGATCATTTAAGAAACGCAGAGTGTTCATATATCGCATATCCTACTCGTTGGATCTGACGTAGAGCCAAGTCTGCAAAGGATTTCAGCCTCCACGACCAGTCTTCCCAACGTCCACAATGCATTTCTCGGTGGTCGCTGCCCTCTTCAGTCTTACAGCCCAGCCTGCCACAGCGGCCTGTCCGTATGCTGCACAAGCAAACAGCCTCACAGCTCGGTCACAGCCACAGCATCATGCTCGACCGGCAGCCGGCACAAAGGGCATCTTCTACATGAACCGCATCGGCCCATCGGGTTCCCAGCTTTACATTGCCAACGCCGACGGCAGCAATGCCACGCTCCTGTCCACGTCACCGACCAACAAACAAAATGAGACAGCTCCGTTTGACCTCCACGCCAGTTGGTCCCCTGATGGACAATGGATCGTCTTCACCAGCGAACGCCGCGCCGACGGCCAGGCCGACCTGTACCGCGTGCGCCTTGACGGCACCGGCCTTGAGTCGCTCATCAGCACGGACGCTCTCGAGGACAGCGGTACACTGTCGCCCGATGGCACACTTCTCGCGTACGTGTCGACCCAGGGCAACTACACGACCAACATCTGGATCAAGAACCTTACGGATAACCGCTCGTGGAACTTGACCGACATCCCCGGCACGACACGTGTGAGTAACCCGACTAGCCCGCAGGGCCACTTCCGGCCGGCGTGGTCGCCCGATGGACAGTGGGTCGCCTTCAGCTCGGACCGCGAGACGGACTGGACGGGCCACAGCAACGGCACGGGATGGGAGCACACGCAGCAGCTATCGCTGTACGTGGTACGGCCCAACGGGTCCGACTTCCGGTTGGTGGCCCGCCAAGATGGGTCCTCCTTTGGCACGCCGCAGTGGTCGTCCGACGGCACGCGGCTTGTGTACAGTGTCATGACCACGGAGGACACGTACGGTGCGCACGGGACATCGGGGCAGCAGCAGGGCGTCACGTCGCAGATATATAGTGTGGACGTGGCCCAGGGGCTCAGCAGTGCCACGCAACAGACAACGGGTCCGTACCTCAAGGTCTGTCCACACTACGTTGGCAACGGAAACACGACCAACATTGGCTTCGTCCTCAAGGGCACGACCAACGAGGGCATCAGCTACGCCACGAACGACACCACGGCCGGTCATCTGTCCTTTTCTCAGGCGTACCTGCGCAACCCGTCGTGGTCGCCGGATGGGAGCCGCATCGTGTATGAAGTACTCTCGTGGGACGTGCGTGCGGCCGGCAAGTCCCTGTTCTCCTTTGACAGCACATGGGACTACCGCTTCATGGACGTGTTCCCGCAGTTCAACATCCCCACCAAGCGTATGGCCATCACCCAAAAGCAGCTCGGCGACTCGTCTGTCATCACATCGACGCCCACGTACGGTGATCTCGAGGACGTGTTTGACGTCGACGATGTGGTCGCGCCGTCACAGGAAACGAACATTGCGTTTGGTTTGGCCGGTGCCTTCCAGCCGACCTTCTCGCCCGATGGGAAACAAATTGCTGTTGGCTTTGGCTCGTGGTTCACTGTTCGCACCACGCAACCGGGGACCATTTACTTGGCCAACGTGACGGACCCTGCGACGAACAGCAGCCGCAGCTATACCAACCTTACGGCCACCAACGGCACCACCAATGCCGGCTTCCCTTCTTTCTCGCCCGACGGTACTCGTCTGGTCTACCGTCTCTGGAACATGATTAATGGTCAGCCACTCGGCCTGCGCATCCTCGACCTCGCCACGGGTACGACCACGAACCTCACCGACGGCTGGGACAACACGCCCGGCTGGTCGCCCGATGGGGACCGCATCGTCTTTTCGCGACAGGTGAACTGGACGGCCGCGTCCAACAGCAACCGGTGGTGGGCGGACCGCTTCGACGTGATGACCATCCGGCCCGACGGGACGGGGCTGGCACGTCTGACCGACAGCCCGGCCAACGATGCCCACGCCGTGTGGTCCGAGGTCGACGGCAACTTGCAAATCCTCTGGAACAGCGGCATGTACGGCTTCCGCGATGAGTCGGCGCTGTACGACAACACCTTCCAGCCCTACGGCCAGATCATGGCCATGGACCCTGACGGCAGCAACAAGCGTCTCTTAACGGACACCATGTGGGAGGACTCGATGCCACTGTTTATTCCCAATGAATACTTGTGATGTACGTGAAGTGATGTACACGACACTTGTACACCCAGAGGGTACAGACAAGAAACAAGATCAAGCTTAGAATAAATTGGGTTTGTATATAAGACGGTTCAAATATAAAAGAAATATGTATTAATATAAATGCATAGTGCGTCAGAGCTACGTTGGGATAGGTTGCTAAAACAATGAAATGAAAAGTAATCCAAAAAAATACTAAAGATTCGAGAAAAGTAAAGCAAACTACTCGGACACATTAATATCAAGGAAAGCGTGGTGACCACTAGATCTGTAATGTGAGAGAAAAAAGACACGCGTACTTCGTACAATGAAAACAAATGACGCAAAGGAAGACAAATAAAAGAAAAGGGAAAAAACGAAGAAAATAAACAAGGTGACCACACGCCACCAAAGTGGCTGCCAATACACACGCGAGCGAATTAGGCCCGTCACTTCGTCTCCACAACCGGCTGCTCTGCGTAGCAAATCACCTTGCGCGGGTCCAGCGTCTCACCACCGGAAATGGTCCAGTCCTTCAGGGTCACATAGCCACCCAGGAGGGTCGACTTGTCCGTTGCCGCGTTGGCAGCCGTCGCCGCCCACTTGTCAAAGGCCGCAGGAAGCTGGGCCTTGAGGCTCAGACTGTCACGGAGGTGCTCGTACAGGTCATGGTACTCTTTCTTGGGCTTGACCCAGCGGCCGAGACGGGCGTGTGCGGAAGCCAAAAGGTCGAGGTGCTGGCGGGCGTGGAGACCCAGGAGCACGGCATCACCTTCGGCATCCTCAGTGTGTCCAACTGCCGAAGGACCCTTGCCGTTGGTGGTAGCAACGCCCTTCTTGCCAGCAGCCGCCTCGATCTGTCGCAGAACGCTCTCGTACACCTTCATGGCATCGGCAGCACGGCCGGCTTCAATGTACAGGCTGGCGAGCAGCTGGCCGGCTGCCACGGCATCACGGTCGAGCCAGCCACGGCTGCGCACCAGGTTGAACCACAACACGTCAGCCAGATCAATGGCACGATCCAGCTTGTGCTGCTTCTGGCCGGCGTACGCGTGCACGAGAGCGAAGCCAATGGACAGGACCGTCTCGGGCTTCCAGTTCCGGCGCACCTCGCGCGAGTGCCACAGATGCAGCAGCAGAGTCTCCAGGCGAGAAAAGTCGCCCTGGGCGCCCAGCAGGCGCACCAGGCCAGTGACGTCGGCCACCTCGAGCGTGGCCAGGTCAATCTTCTCCTCAGCCAGCACGGCGAACACGCCGGCGGTCACCTCGCGGGACAGTGTCAGAAGACTGGCACGCAGGGGCGAGTCAGCGTTGGGCGCGCGGACATCGATGCCCGCCAGAAGCTCGGCCAGCTTGTAGCCATACGCGATGCGCGCGCGGTTGCTCTTGTAGAAGCCTTGCTTGGATGCGAATGTGAAAGCAAAGCGAGCGACCTCGAGGGCACGGCTAAACTCGCCCGCCTCAAGCTGTGTGCGGACCTTGTTGTTGCCAGCGCGGCAGGCCAGAACAGCATAGCTGGCATCCGCCTTGTCGCGGTTCAACTCAGCGAGAAGGGCGAGGTAGAACAGCTTGGTGTGCTCATCCGACGTCACCTTCGCATAGTCGGCGTACCGGGTCTTGAAGACAGGGAACAGGCGTGTGTCGAGGACGACCAGAAGCTCAGACCGCGTTTCCTCGGCCCAGAAGCCACGAAGGCGAGCACCTGACAAGAGAATCTCCTCGATCTGGACATCCTTGCTGTCGACAATGGCACGGTAGTCCTCGTAGAGCAGCACCTCGTACAAGAGCGATGAAAGCAGCTCCGAGAAAGTGATGGCCACAACCTTCTTGTTCTGAGCACGGATGTGACGCTCAAAGGCCGCCACAAAGAGGAACACGACACGGCTGTTGACCTTGTGGTTCAGCTTGAACTCCAGCTTCACCGAGATACCAGCCGGCAGGACCTCACCAAAGACAAGGAGATGGCGAAGCTGGTGCAGCAGCGACTCTGCCAGTTCCACCAAGCCTGCTGTGATGTAGATGCCAGCTAGCGTGGTGGCTGCCTCGAACAGCTGGACAGAGACTGTGAGTGTGGTGAGGATCTCGATGACGGTCGTCTGCAGGATGACCACAATCTTGGCGTGGGACTCCTTGGTGTTGATCTTTTGGTACAAGAAAACAATGTCCAAGAGCACAGCCAGCGTCTTGGCGTGCCAGATGCCAAACTCGAGCTTGTAGAGCGCAAAGGCCTCGAGGCTGAGGAAAATGGCGCGGTCAAAGCTGATGCCCACATCCTTGCCAGTGCCACCAGACTTGCCACCCTTGCCGCCGGTGCGAATGATGGTCACGTACAGAGTCGACAGGCGCTTGGTGACCGTCTTGACAGTGGTCTCGGTCTCAACGCTGACAGTAGTCTTGGTCGACTTGTACTTGGTGATGATCTCCTCGTAGATTGTGACTGCCTCGTGCTGGTGCTTTTCGGTGCGCTCACAGATGCGGGCCAGAGCGAGCAATGCAATCAGAACGATGGCCGCCGACACACCAAAGACCCTGGTGACAGTCTCGCGGTACGTGACGGAGATCTCGTAGAGGATCTGGATGTCCACCTTGGCATGGAACTCGAGCGTGTATGTGTACTTCTCGTAGATCAGAACGATGATGTCCTCAGTGAAGCCATAGTAGTGCTCGTGGTGGCGGTTGCCATGGTGGTGGTGGTGATGGACAAATGTCTCCCAGAGCACGGTGCAGATGGCCTGCAGCTCCGCCCAGCGCTTCTCAATGTGGTAAAAGGACACAAGGATGACAGCCGCCTTGAAGGCATCGTGGTGACAGTGCTTGAGGCCCTTGTTGAGGACAGTGATAATCTCAATGTAGCAGGCATAGGCCTCCTTCCGGCCAAGGATCTCGTACTGGGCGGCCAAGATGTAGAGAGCCTGGATGGTCAGACGATGAGCGGCACCGCACTTCTTGCGGTATGTCTCGACCAGCTCCACATAGATCTCGATGATCTTCTCGTGACGGTGATACTCCTCGTAGAAACCGATGAGGCCGGCAAGAGCCTCGAGGAACAGCTCGTGCTCAAAGGAGAGAGACGCAAGAGCGGCGTAGTAGATGCGCAGGTAGATCTGTTCCGCCTTTTCAAACTGGTGCTGTTGCTTGTGGCAAACGGCGAGACGCTTGGCCAGGATGATGACCTCTTTCGTGAAGTGCTCCGTAAGCTTGACCTTGAGGTCGACCGTGAGGATGGCCTTCCAGCTGATCTCAAGCGACTTGCGGATGATCACCTCAGACTCGCCCCAGTTCCCAGCGGCAATGAGGAGGTCGATGAGTGCCAGGGCTGTCGCAAAGAAGGTCTTGTCCACACCAGTCTTGCGGCAACGCTCGTAGTGCGTCACATAGATGTCACGGACAATGACCTCAGTCGTCTCCGTGGTCGTCTTCACTGTGGTCTTGGTGGTGGTGGTAGTCTCAGTGATCTCCTTGACAACTTCGGTGATGAGCACAATGGTTTTGCCGGCCTCCTCATCGGTGTCCTTGCCGTGCTTCTTGAACCAGCCCCAGACCTTGCCAAAGATGTGGCCAGCAATGTCAATCATGCCAAAGACACGGAAGAGAACACCGATCTCGCGCAGGTAGAGAACCAACTCCTGAGTCTCGAAGGTGTAGTGCTCGTACTCGGTCCACAGAACCATCAAGATGTTGGAAGACTCTTCAGTCCGCTTAACAGAGCGCAGGTAGGCGATGTAAGCCAGTGCCACCTTGATCTTAGCCGTGTGCACGTCAACAGTGACGACGGTGCGGGACAGGATGGAGACCTTGCGCCACAGGCTGATGTAGATGCGCTCAGCCCAGTGCCACTTGCTGTCGGCCTCGTACGACAAAGCCACACGCAGCATGATGGAGATGTAGAGGAGAACAT
The DNA here is from genome assembly GCA_021396225.1 of Sporothrix inflata. Classification (NCBI taxonomy): domain Eukaryota; kingdom Fungi; phylum Ascomycota; class Sordariomycetes; order Ophiostomatales; family Ophiostomataceae; genus Sporothrix; species Sporothrix inflata. The sequence continues at coordinate 582,466 of WNYF01000003.1, read as the reverse complement.
CGGTGACTTCGAGGTCTTCAGCGGTCTCGAGCAGAAGCTTGCCGTAGCCGTCGACAGGCTTCTTCTTCTCACCATCTTTGAGGGTGACGTCCAAACCACCAAAGAACTTCTTGAACTTGGAGGCCTCGTGGGAGCCCTTGCCATCGCGAGCAACGATGATCTCGTAGATCTCGCGGTAGATGATGACGACCATGTCCTCTTCCTTGATGGAAACGTAGAGGGCAGCGAGCTTCTCGTACCATTCAATGACCGTCTTGCTGTTGGCGCCGAAGCGCTCGATGCAGACCTCGATCTTGTAGCGGATCAGGGTTTCCCGGTAGGTGACAATCTCTGTGCGCTTGGTGAACCTGATGACATCCGTGATCTGGAGGAAAATGTCGGTGCAGGCAACAACAAGTGCGCTGAAGCGAGAGAGCACATGCTGTCCGAGGATGGCAGCGCGGTAAAAGTAGCGCGAGCTGTCAATGGCTTGTGAGTGGTGATGGTGAACATGACCCAGAACAATCAAGCTCTGGAGGACGCAGACATGCTTCTCGGTGAAGATGGCCTCGCGGATGCGCAGCGTCAGTGTGAGGCGCGCAACCAGGTCCGTTGTCGACGCCCATGCATGACGCTCGAGCAGCGCAAACACAGCCGAATCCGGGAACACGGCTCTGAACTCCTTGGACAGGGCCAGGTCGTTGTTGCCACCACCGTGCTGGTATTGGGAGGAGGCCCTGAAATGGTACATCCAGTGCGACATGACAAAGGACAGGAGACGGTGGTTCTTGAAGAGACGGTGAACAGTGGTCTCGTCGATCTCGTCAATCGTGGGGTCGTTGAACAGGCTCGAGTGGACTGAGAGCTTGGTGTAGAGAAGAAGACGCAGCGTGAGTTGGTGGTGGGCCTCCTTCACTGCGGGGAGGGACTTGCCAAGCTGCTTGTGCAGGTGGGCGCGAATGATATTGCTCTTGAAGCGTACCCGTCCATCGCGGACAAGGACGAGGTCAGGGACAGTCCGTGCCACCAGCTGTCCGATGTTGGCAGGCTTGTGGATGGTCTGGCTGTGAAGATCCACGGCAAGAATTTCAGCGAGGTCATCCGTCTCGAGAGGTGAGTCGGACACGAGCAAGAATGACAACAAGTCGCGGAGATGGTGGTCGCCCTTAAGGTCCAGCTTCGATTCCATGGCAAGCAGCACATCGCCAACATCGGCACTGATGGACTCGGCCGCCTTCACAAACCCAGAGGTCGTGTTGTGCTCATGCTTGTGGTCATGATGGTGATACCCGTGGTGGTCGGGCGTGATGGGATAACCGTGGTACTTGAGCAGAAAGTTTCCGGCAAGGCGGGCCCAGAGGAAGGAACCCTTGGACTTGTGAGACAAGTCGTCGATGATCTTCTCGCGCTGGGCAGGAGGCAGCTCCATGAAGAGATCCGAACGCGAGAATGTCTGGCGCAAGAAGCTGCGAATGTCATGCGCAACATCCTGCTCAGAGATGGCCAGATGACGAATGCCACTGCCAAGCTTGTGCTCATAGCGAGAGAAGGTGATGGTGCGGACGTTCTTCACAGAGAACACGTTGTCCTGCAGTGACTTGAAGAAAGCAGTGATGGCCGATGGAGCACCGCCCGCGGCCTGCTCAAAGCCGTCAATGAGAAGCACGATGGGCTCCTCACTCTTCTTGAACGTGTTGAGACCGATCTGCAGTGCCTTCCACAATGCGCACTCAAAGTCGGAGTGCTTGTGGTTGCGTCCATGAGCGCGAATGTAGATGTCCTCGTTGACAAAAGCCGCCACGAGTGTCTCGTAGAGTTGCACATTGCCGACACTGCGCTCGAGGAGCTGGAAGAGCACGCCCTTAAGGAAAGACACGATAGTCGCATCCTCGCTATCATCAGATGCTAGGAATATGTTAGTCCAGTTGCTCATAATTAGACAAGACTGTACCATCGGGGTCAACTCACGGAATGTGTACAGCAAAACGCTATAGGTGGTGTTGTTGAGCGGACGCTGGAGGCGCTCCTCGATCCAGTCGGCAAGGACCGTCTTTCCAGATCCAGGAGCACCGGCTACGGTGAGAATCTTCTCTTTCGACTGGAGGTAATCGACCAGGTCGCTCTTGACCCATTCGCAAGTGTCTTCAGCACGCTCCAGGTCTTCTGCCAGCTCGGCGTACAGAGCATGCCGGAACGCCTCCGACTCAGGGTTCAAGCGGTGACGAAGGTCAGCAAGAGAGAGAGTAAAGTGTTTCTTGCCAAGGCTTTGGTTCCAGATGCGCTCGTAAAGAGCCGTCTTGCTGGCCCAGATCGAGTCAATGTCACCTCCGAAGAGATCGTTGAGGTTGAGGGTAACGGTCTCGTGCTGAGGGCCAAGGTTAAAAATGTGGTTTCTGTAATGGACAGAAATACAGCCTGCGAGTCCGACGAGCTCGCTGTAGAGGTTGCTGATGGCAGCCTTGACCTCTTTGGTGGACTCGAAAATGCCAGGGATCTGGGTGATCTGCGAGACTAGCAGACCGAGCTCGTAGAGGGTCATGAACGCCGGGAGAAGTGCAGCTGCCTGAGAGTGGCCGATCTGAAGAAAGAAAAAGAAGAAAAAAGGGTTAGAGGCAAACGCGAAAAATGAAACGGCGACTATTTGATATCCATACCTCAAGGAGTAAGTGGCAACTAGCGAGTGCAGAGCCGGCTGCCTCACGACTCTCAGGGGCAAACTTGCCGACTTTTTCGCCAAAGCGCCAGATCTGAAGACCGAAGAACTGAGCGGTACGCAAGACGCGGTCCCAGTCACTACCCTTGCGCGGCATGTGGATGAGACGCTCGTCAGCAATGTACCGCAGGTAAGACTCCAGGTCGGCCTGGCGCAACATGTTGACCTCGTAGTCGCCGAGCTTGGAGAAGAGGCCCTTGACAAACTGGACGACCTCGGCCACACGCGACTCTGGATGCAGGCTGCCATTGGTGGTCGTACGCGTGAGTGTACCAGAGGTCACTTCAGCCGTGGTCGTCGTGACAGTGGTCTCCTTGCGAACAAGTGCCTTTTCTTCCGAAGAGGAAGACTCGTCGTCGACAGGAAACTCACTCACTGTCACGCGGCCGCCATCGGTCCCAGGCTTGACGACAACCGTCTGAGGACCTCTGACCGCCACCGGAGGCAAGGTCTTCACGATGCCAACAGGGACAGCTGCCATGGCTTCTTTCTCTGGTTGGACCGGTTGGATGAATGCTGGAGGCTCAGTGCGAGGAGTGGCGTCTCCTGGGTTAAACAAGGGCGCCTCTTGAATGTTTTGGGTTGTAATGTCGGGACCTTTCTCAAGCAGTGTCGATGCAGCTTGGTTGGGCGGCTGGGTAGACTGATGGAAAATGGGTGGCTGTGGGACGTTGGAAAGAGAGACTGCAGAGACCGTTGACTTGACAGACTTGGATGGGGATGCCTTGGCAGCGTCGTGTACTTCTTGAACAGAAGAAATTTCAGCAGAGGAGGATGAGGCCGTGGACCGCCGTTTGTTCCTAATTTCTATCATGGAGTCAGTCTTCCATGACTTGATTGTTACTGTCAACGACCAGTAGACGGGGCTAACTTACTAGAGAGAGTTTTGCTGAGCGGCAACATACTCTGATGGCTCCAGGCAAGGATATCTATCCGTCCAAAAGGAAAGACTAGAATGAATAAGAGGGACGGTATGAAAAATAAACGAGGAGGTGCCCTGGCAGGACGACGCAGAAGTGTTTTGGGGGATGGCTTATTTTATAAATTCAAAAAAAAATGAGAAGTGCGCTGTGTAGGACACAAAGAGCTAGTTGAGGGTTCAACCAAGGTTTTGAACGCAGATGCTGTGATAGAGTGTAGAGTAAGACAAGCTCCAGCCGAAGCGATGGAGATGAAGCTCGAAGGATACTTCTCAAAGGGTTATAAAGCCATTTCTTCGAATCGGTGGCAAGTGGCTGATCCACATGCATCAGGAGGGCACAAGGGGGGGGACAGAGCGTGTACATGAGACTTTCGGATCTGGGCATACCAAGGTAGCAAAGTTCCTACGACTTCAATGTCCCTTGATGCACATTCGAGTTGTCAGGGTACAGGGGTTTCCTTTGATATCGGGACCCTCGTTCAAGAGAGGAGGTCTGTATTATTCAAAGTCAGAAAACACCCGGAAAGCGGCGGTAGAACACAAGGGTCATACAGCATGGTTCTTCTTCCATTCACAGCCGTGTCCTTCGCATTCCTTGTCGAGAGATGTGAGCCAATGGAGGCGGGCATTGTATGTGACGGCACGGAATGTGCAGCGCCTTGTGTTTACATCCTCAGCCCTACTCTTGCAAGCGCTAATGCCCGTTGAGGCCGTTAGCGAGGAGAGACGACACAACAGCAGGGACATGTGCTTCACGGAACTCCACATCTGCAATGTTCATTCAAACTGCGAGCCTTGACCACTCGCCATCGGAAGGATGCAGTGTTAGCCAGTATGAGAAGCAGACGCAAGCATGTTGGGCCTGAGATGTGGCGGCCGCAAGGGTGAGTTACTTGCGTGATTTGCTCGTGGACAGAGCATAGCAATGATCCGTCTATCACACTCGTAGTCAACGGAGCCCTGGCCGAGGCCGCCGTTGCGTCAACCTAGGCCGCGTCAGAAGGCCACTGTCAATATCCACATTCTGTAAAAGGCGTGCATTATTGGTTCTAGACCGGTCGCAGTGTGTGGCGAAGGAGAGGTTATCTGCCAAACGAGAATTATGAGTTCTTCAACTGATCTGTAGCTTAGACAACGGCCATGACCAAGAGCCCCACGAATGCTTGTAGAAGGGTATTGGCTTCCTGTGGGGATGGCCCCCAACCCGCCTCGCCAGCTGGTAGCGTGTTTGACGAACTGACCCCCTGGGGGCACGGGCTACCGTTCAATAGACGCTAAAAATATAGACCGGAGTAGACTCGGGAGAGCGCGAACACTTGGATGCGCACCATGGGTCCCGGGCAAGGCCACCGTCTGGCTCGACTACGAGACACAATAATTCAAAGCGGGCAGCACCTTGTAGCGGAACGGCACCGTGTTGGTTTCCCCCCGCCCTTGCAGAAGTCGTGTTCTCCACTGCTCTCATTCCGATGTCGAGTGTCTTGCCTCCATACTGGACAAATGAGGTATGGATTTGCTGTCGTGAGCCAGCTGGGGCGGGTGGAGCATTCACTATGGCGTGGGTGAGACCTGATAGAACGGGAAGGGATAAAATGGGTCCAGCAAGACAAGGAAGCGCATGCATTGAGCTAGCTGAAAAGAAAATCGTGTACGGAGTATGCACGGTGTACTTGGACAAGGGGAAGAAACGGATGCCATTGGACAAACCCCAGGAAGCGCTCTACATCATGGGAAAACAGGAAGACCAACGTCAGCTGCTCGTATGGAAAGCGCGACCAGGCCCTGGGCTCCGCGCCTTCCTTTGCCGCGAGCACGTAGTGGCGTCCAATACAAATATCCCGCGGTCGGTCCAAAAGAGGATGCACGACGCAGTGAACATCTCCACTCCATCAAACAAGCTCGGTCGGGCAATGCCGCCGCTTGTGGCTTGCTAACAGGGTTCAGCTGGCCAAAAGGTTCACGCTATGACCCGGTGCAGCTGTCAATGTGAAGAAGGGCAGGGAACGGAAGACATGAACATGGTCCGGGTTTGTCGGTGGGAAGAAGGTAACGGGCGCTTTGTGCCCATGCCACCTGCACCTTCCCCGCGCAATGCGAGTTTTACAAGGGAGGAAGGGGCGAAGTAAACAAACTGGAAAGGGCCGCCAATGAAATTGCCTAATGCGGTTAGATCCAGAATAATATATCTTCTTTCACGCAGTGGGTTACGGCCCTCGTGGGAGGTAAAGAGGGGATTCAATAGCAGTCTTTACTATTGTTAACCATTTAATACATCGTTCCACGTCGGTCATTCAAAGAACGTCGTTCTAAGAAGATAATTGAATGTTTAACTTGATCAACTGGCCCGTACTAGGCGTACCAATTTACTCGCGCGTTTTATTCCGATTTTCTGTAGGCGGGCTGCCTCTTCATCTTTTCGTCTCCTCTTTTCTTTTCTTTTATGTCTTTTTTTTCGATTTCCTGTTCCTTCTTTTGTCTGGTCATGTCTTTCTTCCGCTGCATTCCGAGCTCATCCCTTTCCATTCAATTTTCTGCAACTCCCCGCTCGGCTGCCGCCCTTCGTCCCAATGCGGTAATACAGCTCTGTCTTTGCCTGCACGTTCACAGCTGGAAACTCAGCTCCACCGCAGATCAGTCTCTGACTGGCCGCCTCGAAGCCGCCCCCACAGCAAAGGGTTGAGTTCAATACGAGCTCTCTGTTTTTCCCATTCTCTTGACACATCATATTTTTGTTGTCTCGGTCTCGGCCTTCTAATTGCAGTGCTCGGTTTTATGTACACGAGTTTCCTTCCTCAGCGATGTACACAGTACATGGCATGGTCTCTAAAGTCGTTGAAGATGAAACAAGTTGACAACAAGAGGTTGGATAGTTTACGGTTTCCACTTCCTTCACTTCCTTTGTTATGTTTTGATTCTCTCTTCTCTCTTCTCTCTTTATCTTCCTGTTGAATTTAATAATAAAAACATTTGCATGAATTATTTATGCAAATGAATATAAATTCAATTGTTTGTATTTAGGTTTTAAAAATGCACGAAATTTTTGTAGTATGATGTTTGAACATGTGAACTGAACATAAAATAAAAACTCTTTAAGAAAAAAGAAAAAAGAAAAAAGAAGAAAATTCCCAGTAAAAGTTGACTAATAAGCTAATAGACGTCGTAAATGTCTTGTCCTTCCCTAATTTCCCTACCACTTACCACGCAGCTTGGCCCGTGATCTTCCTCCGGCCGAATGTCGTCGTATTTAGCCCGCAGTTGTAGTTTATGCAATGCGACACCGTGTGGATGTACCGGATCTTGCCGTGCTCGACTCGGAACAAGTGGCTGTCGGGCGCGGGCACAGTTGGTACCGACCGGTCCAGCCCGGGGAACCCCTCAAAAATGTCGACGATGCCGTACACCTCGTCCACAATATAGCGTCGATCCGTCACTTTGATGGTGCTCGGGTAGCCGTCGCACGTGTTGGCCGAGAAGTTGCCGCGCGCCGTATAGGAACCGCCCTCGAGGCGAGCGCAGGCTGAGGCCATGGGGATGAAGACGCTGGTGTTGTCGAAGCGATCAAAGTAGGCGTCGCCGGCGGCCTGGATGGTGGCACGGGAGTCGCGCTGGTCAGCGGGAATCTCGGGCCAGGACTCGATGCCGTCGTAGTGGAGGTAGCCCGTGGCGTTGAAAGCCCAGTCTCCCGGTTTGGTGACAACAGACTCGAACAGCGTGATACCGTCGGCAGTTCCGTTTTCGTATAGGAACCGGGTGTGGATCAGATAGGGTGTGTTGCTGGCTGTGGCATTCGGCGAGGCGGCAATGACCTCAACGAAGCCGCCGCACAGTTTGGTGTCGTAGTACCGGTGCGTGCGGTCAATCTTTATGGACTGCGAAAGAATACTCTTGCTGATGTCCACCGGTGTGTCGTTCTCCTTGTAGACGGCATGGGGAGCGAGAATATCACCGAGCAGCTTCGGTGAGCCAGATGTCTGAGCCTGTACATAATGGTCTGCAGCTTGGGCCAAAAATTCTCGGGTGCAATTGGAGGAGGCCGTAACTACAGAGGCAAGGCCAATTGCAGCGACAAAAATCGAGACGGGGGACATGATGTAAGCTGGCAAACGACAGAAGGGTGCGATCCAAACCTGTTTCGAAAACTTGCGTGGAATTACTATTGGAATACAATACTGTAGAAATAATAGGGCATCTACATTTATATAAATTTCCTCGAGGTGTTTTCAAAAGAGGAGGTTCTTGGATAATTTGAATTGCCGTTGGAAGCGAGAAAACGGGCAAACAGTGCGCGGGCTAAGCCGGTCATCTAGACATTCCGTATTAGCCATATTCCGGTGCAATATCGCTTTTTTTCAGGATCACGGCACATGTGTGAGTATCAGCAACTGAAAATGAATTGACTTTCCTATCAACGCAGTCTGTTATTCACTCATTTGAAATTCAGAATCACAACTTGTTGATGAAGTTGATATTGGATAAGTAAATATGACGTTCGCTAATTGCATAGTTGAGTGAAGCTCATAAAAGCGGGGTCCAAAGTTAGTGGGGAAAGGGGGCGCGAACGCGTAGCTTTGGCCGCAATAAGACGCGCTTTTTTTTAATTGCTTTGTCCGTCTGATAGCTTACAGGAGCATTTTGTCTCGTGCCAGCGCAGGGTCTTTCACAATTGGTGGTACCCATTCGTCACACTGGGCGCAACGGCATATCACATCATAGCAATTCTCGACAGTAGCATTTACCGAACATACCGAAACCCTCCCTCCATCCTATTTTCCCACTCCGACTTTGCTGAACATCACCGACTTCCACCTCAGCTGCTCGCAGCAAATCCATCATGTCCGACAGCGAAGACAGCGGCAGCGATGACCGCAACGAGATGGGCGACGGCCACGGCCATGCCTTCGTGCTGGACGAGGCCGAAGAGAGCGGCGAGGACGGCACGGATGGCGACGACGAGAGCGGCGGCGGCAGCGGCTGGGAGGACGAGGACGACGAACCTGATCTCGAGTCGGACGGGCACCGCGTGTTCAACTTGATGGGCCCCCGCGTCAAGGGCGAGCTACCCAGCAGCATTGACGGCCTCAGCGACAGCAACGAGGACGACGAGGACGACAGCGAAGAAGACAGCGATTCGGAGACGGACATTGACAAACGGTGGGAAAACTCCGCCCGGAAGCTCATGGACTTTGCCAACTACGCCCACTTTGGCGAGGAGTTTTATGGCGACGACTCGGACATGGGCACCGACTACGACTTTGGCGCGTACGACAGCAGCGACTCGTGGGACAACGACGTGACCGAGACGCCCGGCGGCACCGTCACAACGAACCTGGACATTAAGCTGTTGACAAAACGGTTGCGCTTTTTCGACGCGCGCGAGAAGAACCCCGGCACGCGGTCGTTCCCCCAGTTTGGGCAGCTGCCGGCCGAGCTGCGGCTGCGCATCTGGGAGATGTACTGTTCGGAGCTGCGGCGCAAGCAGCGCGTGATCCAGGTGAACGTGCAGCGGAACGGGCGGCTGACGCCGGCGGTGACGATGGACCAGCAGACCAAGGCGGTGCGGCGGCTGATGAGCATCTCGCGCGAGACGCGCGCCATGGGGCTCAAGGCACTGCCGGACGTGCTGCCCGTTGGCCACAGTAAGCACGACAAGGCGGTGGTCCGGTTCAACGCGGAGACGGACTTGGTGCATTTTATGGACGAGCACCCCTTTGGGCTGAACGCAGTCGGCGCGTCCGAAATCGACGGCCTCGAGAACCTTCCGAATGTCAAGATCGAGCGCACCATGCCGGTATTGGAACGCGACGTCCCGGAGCCGTATCTGAACGTGCGCAACCTGGCCATTGGCGATTGCGAGCAACGGTCGCGCGAACCGGGTGCCTACCAAGACAACTACTTTGGGCAGAGCGTGATTGAGCTGATGGGCGTGGAAGATGCGTCCCACCGGCACCCGCACGAGCTGCGCGGCAAGATTTTCCTGGATTCGATTGAGTTTCTGTTCCCCAACGTGCAAAACATTTACGTTGCGGAGGACGGCGCCTTTCGGAAAAGCGATCGCTGGACGGGCCACATTCGGAGCTTCCAGCGGTACCATGTAAGAGGCTTCGAAATGGATGAGTACGAGCGAGACAAAGAGGCCATCGAGTACATGTACTGTTGGCATGCGCCGCCCAAGACCGCTCGGCGGACGTCCAAGGGTGCCACCACAGACGGCAGCGAGGCCGGTAGTAGCAAGGGCGCCGACAAAGAAGCCGACACGGACAAGAAGGACAAGAAGGACGATGAAAAGGAAAACGGCAAGGACGGCGAAAACGAGGGTGGAGAGAACAACGATACAAGCGGCGCAAAAGACGACGAGACACCAGCAAAGACCAAGACCACAGAGATACCCGGCGACTTCAAGGACGAATGCATCATCAACCACTTTGCCAGTCTGCGCGAAAAGGGCGTACGCTTCTCGCGGCTGCTCTTCTTCGAGAACGAGGGCATTGAAGACTACTGGCTGCTGCAGGCCAGCTGCCGGCCCGACGGCCATTGGCCCAACGACATGCACGGCCACCCAGAGCAGGACCGCCTGCCAGCGCGCCTCACGGACCCGGACGCGGCGTATGGCTGGGGGGAGGAGGACGAGGATGATGAGGACGGCGAGGACGACAGCATGATCGACGACGACAGTCTGGATGAGGACGAGTCGGGCTCAGGCGACTCGGACGATTGGGAGGGTCTGGACGTTTTGGGGTCGTCGGATGACGACAACGAGAACGGCAACGACGAGGCGCCCCCGCTTGCGGCCATGTTCTCGAGCCCCGAGCCCGAGACGGCAGCAGAGACAACAGCAGTCAGCCGAGGCAAGAAGCGGCGAGTGGTGTCCGACTCGGACGACGAAGACGAGGAGGATGCCGGGCCTGCCAAAAAGAGCAAGACCAGCGCTGGTCCGTCCAAACGCCAGCGGCGAACAGCGGTTGTGTCATCAGACGAAGGCGAAGATGATGATGATGATGCCGGCAAGGACGGGTCGTCTAAGAGCGACGACTCGTCATCCCACACGGAGGCTGGCGAGGAAGAAGACGAAGATGAGGACGAGGACGAGGACGAGGACGAACAGCCGAAGAAGCCACTTACATTGATGCAACGACTGCAGCAAAATCGCAAGGCAAACCCCGTGTCGGACGAAGAGGACGACAGCAAGGACGACGAAGAAGATGAGGAAGAGGGTACCGGCGACTACGGCGAAGGCAGCGAAGACAACGAGGAGGAAGAGTGGAATGGTGTTGAAGAATAGACGGCAGCAGAGCGGCGGCTTCTTGTTGGCAACATCTACGGTTAAAACTTGACCATTTGTTGTATCTGGTCAGATTTTATGACATCTTCTTGGTCGTCCTAGAGGTCGAGGCAGATCTACGCACTGTTATAAGGAGTTTAAGTCGGTGTCTTTTTTTTTGTTCTTGGCTATTGCCATTTTTTGTTCGTCTTTTCTTGAGCTCTGCTCCATTTTACCATTTTATTCATTTGTATTTTACTATCATTCCATTCAATAGATACCAAGAGACTCCTCAACCCCAACCTCGTATCTCCTCCGAGTAAATAACCTGGACAAAAACACCTGCTTAGGTATTTATCGGCGGTGATTGGCCCCTGGTCCACTGCTGCCGGGAGCGGAGACGACGCTGGAGCTACTGACGATCGTGGGTTGGTTTAGTGCGCATTCTCCGTCGGACAATGGAGATAAACACGGGTCAAAGACCACCGAGCCACCGGGGGTGGGGACGTCGGCGCGAATGAAGGTTGAAAATGTGCGATTCAAAATGCCGAGAGCCGATATCGTCATTTAAGGAGGCTTTTGGCTTCATTGGATTTTTGTAACTCCTTTTTTGGCATCTTTCGTCGACATTTTTACGTTTTATCGTGTGTTCTTCACTGACCTTGGCCTCCGTCGTTGCTAGACCCTAATTTACAGCGGCGCTCTCTCCCACGTCGCTAGCGCCAATTCAGCCATGTCCTCCACACAACACCTCCCGCTCCTCACAGTCGACGACATCGCCGTCCACAACCGCCCAGACGACCTCTGGCTCGTCGTCGACAATGTCGTTTATGATCTGACTGCGTTCGCCGAGCACCACCCGGGCGGCACCGAGGTCCTGCACCGCTTCGCCGGCCGCGACGCCACCCGCGTCTACAACCGCATCCACGCGCCGTCCCTCATCTCGTCGGAGCTCGCGCCCGAAAAGCACGTCGGCCGCCTCGACGAGACGTCGATTACACCCCAGTGGCTCTCCTCTGCCATCTCGTCCGATGCCGATGCCGACAGTGGTGCCGACGGTGGGCACGAGGACGAACGCCCGCCGCTCGACGACATTCTGAGTCTGGACGACTTTGCCGCCGCCGCCGAGCGCGCCCTGCCCAACCAGGCATGGTCGTACATCTCGACGGGCACCGAGGACAATTTGACGCGCGACGCCAACACGGCGCTGCTGCGGCGCATCTGGCTGCGGCCCGCCGTGATGCGGGGCGTGGGGCTGGAACGCATGGACCTGCGGACGTCGCTGTTTGGCGGGCGCGTGCCGCTGCGGATGCCCGTGTTCATAGTGCCGACGGGGGCCACGCGGACGGGCGGCAAAGAGGGCGAGCTGGCGATTGCGCGCGGGGCGGCGGCGGCGGGGATCATCTCCGTCATCTCGACGGTGGCCTCGTACCCCTACGAGGAGATCTTGCAACAGCTGCCGAGCGCCGAGGAGGGTGGGCAGGCCATGTTCCAGCTGTACGTGGACCGCGACCGGGGGCGGGCCGAGAAGCTGCTGCACAAGCTGCTCGGTGGGCCGCACGGCCGCAAGATCAAGGCCGTCATGGTCACGGTTGATCTGCCCGTGTCCTCGAAGCGGGAGGCCGACGAGCGCGCCCGGTCCCGCGCTGCGCGCCAACGGGGCGAAGTCGCCACGGGCGCCAAGTCGGGCATCGCCAAGCAGACGGGCTCGTTTATCGACCCGTCGTTTCGCTGGGAGGACCTGCACTGGCTGCGCGCGACGGTGGATGCCGCAACAAGCAAGAATGGCCTGGCAGAGCCCCTCCCCATCCTAGCCAAGGGCATCCAGCGCGCCGAAGACGCCCGCAAGGCCCTCGAGTACGGCTGCCAGGGCATTGTGATTACCAACCACGGTGGGCGTGCAGCCGACACGGCACCGCCGACCATCCTGTCTCTGCTCGAGTTCCACAAGAACTGCCCCGAGATCTTCGGCCGCATGGAGATTTTGATTGACGGTGGCTTCCGACGCGGATCGGATGCCATCAAGGCCATCTGCTTGGGAGCGTCGGCCGTGGGATTCGGTCGGCCCTTTATCTACTCCGTCGGTTATGGCCACGCGGGTGTGGAGCACGCTGCCAACATCCTCCATGATGAGATCACGACGACAATGCAGCTGTGTGGGCTAGCCAACCTAATGCGGGACTCCAACCCCGAGTTCGTCAACACCGGCGACATCGACCACATGGTTTCAGGCCTCCGCCATCCCTACGCCAAGAAACCGGTGTGGCCAGCGAAGCTGTAAAGGGGGAGGTATATCCATACTTGAGTTTGTGTACATATTACATTGCAGCGTATCAATAGCACATATCTTGTCCACAGTCCGTAATCTCAGTTTGATGCAGATGTATTTATCGTGCATATTACAGCAAGTACTACTGTAGCTATGGCAAATCCGATTCAAGACGTGCCTTTACATTCTCCCCTATTTTTGCATGTTTTCTATTCCTTGTAATTTCCCTTACTTCCTCGTTCTTGCTGCGCCTGTGTCGCCAAAAGTTCGATGCCACTCCCATATAAAAGTAGACATAACGCATTGTGGTGCGGCAAAAAGATCTTGAAACAATATTGGTAAAAACCAGTTTAAGTGGCGACGGACACCTCGGCAGGGGCCACGCCGGACAACTAAGCCTCTGGCTTGTCTGTCTGCACGGGGAGGTCCTTCTTCTCAGTGAAATGGCGAGGAAGACGGTTCTCGCCCACCTTGTACGGGAAGCCGGCCTCTTCGCGAGCCATGTCGTTGACCCACTTCTCGTTTCCGGGAAGACCAGCCTTGCCGTCCTTCTTGGCGCCGACCTCGTTCCACTTGGCCGCAAGATAGTACCAGCCGAGGGCGTTGCCCACCGTGCCTACCTCGTCCGAAACGCCGGTTTCAGCGGCATAGCTCATCTTCTCGTGCAGCTCGTCGTTGGTGAACAGCTCCATCAGGTGGCCGGCAACGGCCTTCCAGTCACCGGGCTCGACCAAGAAACCGTTGACCTTGTCCTTGACCTGGATGGGGATGCCGCCAGCAAGCGTGGCAATGACGGGGCGTCCGGCGTGCAGGGCCTCGGACACCTTGACCTCGAAACCCTCGCGGGTCGAGAGCTGCAGGATGACATGCGCATTGGCAATGATGGTGTTGAGCAGCTGGTCATTGGGGTCGAGACGCATGATGCTGATGTCTTTGAGCAGGTGAGGGTAGTGCGTCTCCACCTGGTTCATGGTCTGATCGTAGATCATGGAGGCATCCGGGTCGTCAATGGAGCCGTTGCCACAAACCACAAGCTGGGGGATGTCCGTGGTATCGGTCTTATCGAGCTGACGGCGGAATTCCGCATACGAGTCAATGACGGTGGGGATGCCCTTGGCCGGGTCGAACCGGGCGACTTGGGCAATGTACTTGCGAACAGGCCAGTTGAGCTCGGGCATGCGCTGTGAGTGGCACGCCGTGTTGTAGATGTGGCCGTAGTAGCCCGTGTCAAACCGATTGAGGGGCTTGTTCAGGCCATCGAGCCAGTCGGTAGTGGCCGGCAAGTACGCGACCTTCTCCTTGGGGACGGTGTGGGGAACAAACGTGGGGATCGGGTGGCTAATGAACATGTCACAACCCTTGATGTTGTCCCACAGGAAATCCCAGATGTCTTCTTGCGGCGAACCGGCCTTTGCGACGAGGTCACTGCGGATCTGAATGTGCGACCGGTACAGAACAGGGCGGTCGGGCGTCAGGCGCTTGATCATGGGAATCAGGCCAGGCATTTGGGGGTCGTCAATCTGGGATGACTGTTAGACCTGAACTACGCCAGTAAATGTAAATTATCGACGCAGAAACTTGTATACTTACGATGATAACATCCGCGCCACCTTCCTCAGGGGGGCGCAGAGGACCGCCCTCGGAGAACCAGTAGCGGTTCGCATTCTCGGTGATCCAGCCAATGATGGATGCCTTCTCTTCGGCCGAGATGCGCTGGTCAGGGTGGCTGACGCCCTGAAGAATGTTGTGGATGTTCTTCGTAATTCTGAAGACGCCCGGGCGAGGCTTGGGCACTAGTGCGTGTTAGTCGCGATGGGAATGAAGAAAACGAAAAAATAATAAAAACCAAGACAAGTGTTCTTGAGAGCAATTGTAACACAACAAATCGAAATAGTTTGAATTCTTCGCCTAAATACGTACCATACCACGTCAGGTCGACACCCATGAGGCGCGAGAAGCGCACCAGGGCATGGCGCATGAGCGCGACGCCGCCGCCCTGGGGGGTGCTGCTGAAAAAGGCAATTTTGGTCTTTTCGGAGCGCAGGTGCTTGGCGAACAGCGCCACCGACGACCAAGTGCTCGGCCCACAGGTGTCCTTATGGTTCTGGAGGATGGTGAGGTTGGCACGGAAGCCGGCGTCGGTCTGCACGATGCCGCGCCAGCCGACTTGCAAGAGCGGGACCAGCGAGGGGCCAAAGTTGAGGATGCACTTGCGGGCCATGGAGTCGGCCTGCTCATCGACGCGTTTGACGTCCCAAAAGCTGGCCTCCTTGTGCTCTTCATCGGGACGCATGACGATGGGGATAATATCGAGCTCCAGCCAGAGACGCGAGCAGAGGGAGGGGCTCATGTACTTGAGCGTGGTGGGCAAGCCGGCACCGATGAACTTGGAAAAGTTCTCGTGCTCGTACTTTTCGATTTCCTCAAGGACATGGTCCGCAATGCGATCGTCGCTGCCGCCGCTCTTCTCGTCGAGCTCGAGGTGCTTGACGGAAAAGTCGACGAGGTAGACCGAGTCGTGGATGGCCAGGGCCACAACGGCCGTGTGGTCGTCCGAGAAGACAGCCGAAATACCGACGTAGAGGGTCTAGGGGTGGATTTGTTAGGAAATGCCCACGGTCTTTCTTTTTTTTGGGGGGGGTCTTTTGCAATTCCTCCCTTAGTGACATTTACTTACAGTCAGGGACGGTCCAAAGGCACCCTCAGTCTCGACGAGGGTGCTCATTTGCCGTTTGCGGTGCACCGAAGTGCCCGTGGAAAACTTGCGGCCATTCTTGAACGACATGATGGCTAATGCGAGAGGACGGAGGCTTGAAAGACGGTGGTGTCCTTTGTGGTTTCCGTCTCCTTGATGTTTGTCGTGCGTCTCGAGCGGAATCTCGGTGCCAGGACTCACGGACTCGGAGTACGCGGGGGATGATGCTATTTTAAAAAAAAAACGATTGTCAGTCACGCTTGCTTGGTACCAATGCATTCTCAATCTTCCTCACGCCGTTCTGACATTGATGATCTGCAAATGACGTTGGATACTAATATGGGGAGCTCCTGTGGGTTGTGGGGGTGGGGCGAAAAAGTGGCAAGGGTGTACACACAATGGTAGTCTGTTTTGGGTCAAAACAAGAAGCCTTGGGTGGTTCGATGTGAATTGCAAAGCAAAATCAATACGAACAGTAAAGTAAAAGAAGGTGGAAGAGGCGATGTAGAAGAAGAAGACGAAAAAAAAAGGAAAAGGAAAGGGGGAAAGAAAAGAAGGAGAAAAGGGGGGATCGGATGGGGGGGAGACAAAGGACATCAACAATGGGAAGCTGCTCAATTTATGTTGTGAGGGAAGGAGCAAAGGGACGATCGGTGCATAACGAGGAAGGTACAAGGGCGAGACCAGATGGTGGGAAGACAGGACGAGGAAAGAGCGAACGAGGGGGTTCGGGGCGGACACGACGCGGTGCTTCCCGGTGTGGCCATCGTTTTTCTTGCTCTCGCCGCTTTTTCCTTGTCCCTCGTACCTTCCCCCCCACAACTTACAAGTGGCCAAGCCCACACCGCGTCCTCGCTAGACAAAGAAAGAACCAGAAAATGATTGAGGGGTGACGCCAGTATTTTGGCAGGGAAACAAACGCCAATGCGACAAAAGAAAAAAGCTCCTGTGGGCCAACGCACCTTGTTCGCCTGACCAGACAGGGGCAGCTGCCTCGAGGGCCCCCACAATAAGGGCGCCTTCCTGCACACCACTGTCTGCAGACATCGTGTTGTGTCGGTCTCCTTTTCTGTTTTCAAGCCGTTGACTCTTGAAAGCTTCTTTTCTTTTTGTTATCTTTTATTGCCAGGATTGTTTTTAGTCGCCGTCGAGTAGCGTGTAGTGCGCGGTCGCGGGGACGATGGCGATGGTGGTGACGTGGACGGTTCTCGTTGATCGACAAAGAGTGGCAAGCAAAGGCCAATTCCTGGTTTCTGGTCAATTGACGTTCCCTTGGGCTTGTTCGAGTACCTCTCGTGTCTCCCAATGTTTGCCTGCAGTGTAAGCATGCGGTGGATGTGTGATTGCTGCAACAAAGTGCATCTCCAGCTGCAGAGACTGCAGAAGCTGCAAGCGAAGAGGCTGCCCAAGGTGAGCGGGCGAGTCAACTACGCGGTCTGCGAGGCATATGCAAGTTGGGACTGCATGTTAGGAGACCTGTGCAGCACTGCTGCAGCCACCCCCTCGTTGTTTCCCAAACGAGGCCTCGTGACACGAAGACAAGAGGGGCAGGTGCGAGAGGAGATGCACGGGGGGAAAGAGCAATGGATCTGACTGGAAAGGGCGAGGAAGGAGAGGAGTGGGATGAAGACGAGGAAGGAGATAGGGGCAAGGCAGACAAACAAGGCAGGAGCAAAACAATACATCGACGAGAGATAGAGGCAGTGGAGATGGATGTGCTTCGACTCGCCAAGAGAAGGACTCACGGATTCAAGGACTCGTCTCTTCCGCACGATGCCGTTCGGTGAGTTTGGAATGCGAACTGGGGTTTGACGCAAAAGATGCTGTGCACTTGGAATCTTTAGACATCACACACGAACTAAATGAACCCTGAATGGGATGGGCCTTTCTTAACTATGTCCCTGGCGTTCCATTTTGGCCCAATTCCGGCTCTTCCCCCTCCCACTTCCTCTCCTTCCTCTATTTCCTCCATTTCCATTGATGCGCGAATCACGCTTGAGTAGTCAGCGTCAGTGCGGCGTGATCGCAGGCACAAAGGACAGCCGGGTATCGACACGCCTCGGCCGTCTTTCCGTCTTTCTGTCAGTTGATGGGAAAGCTGTGAGAGTTTGAAGAGCACTTGGAAGAGCACCGGACCTCTTCGGGCAAGGACGGCTCTGCTGCGATTACTCCGCCAGCGAGCTTTAGCTCCCGCAGAAAGACGCACAGGCAGGCGCCAATCGCCCCACCTTAGCGTCACAGCAGGCGGTTTTTGCAGGCGGCCGGCGGCGGGTTGTGGGTATTGAGCTGTTTTTTGTGGGCTCCAGCGGGCAGTTTATGGGGATCGAAGGTGCCCCGGCCGCGTGGGAGACAGGGAGCTTTGGGACCCTCTGCGGGGCACCGTTCAAGGTGCTGGTTTCGTGTTGTGGCGTTGTCGCATTGTCGCACTGCTCACAACTGCATATTGCGGTGTCTGTCGTACGATGGTAGAGAGACATTCAGGGCGCCAGTTGCATACAATTTGGTCACGGGGCCCGTCGTCGTGTTGAGCCTCCTCGTTTTCAGTCTCTGGCCTCTCATTCGCCAACAAGGCAACTACAAAATGTGCATTTTGTACGGACACGGAAGGCGCGACGCAGTGCGTGACAATCGATGGCGAAGGCTCTCCTTTCTTTTCGGAGCTGCTTTCGTCGGCATCATCTCTTGTCCTATTGAATTATGTGAGGGATCCCACGATTGTCCGGTATCATTTCTCGACGATCTCTTTTCGAGGGTTGACACGATGCCAATACAATGCATAGAATGCAGAGTAGCTCAAAAGAAGCTGTAGTGTCTGTAGATTTTGACTCAAAAATATGTCAAAATGTCAATCTTGAACAGCGACAATCCACAAACGACAGTCCACGTTCAATCCAGGGCGAAGCAACCATCGGATGACAGGTACCGGGCGGATGACATAATTGCACGTTAATTGTGATCTTTCCCTGTATCGCCACTGAATCGCTGTTGGTGTCAGGGTAGCAGAAACGATTAACAGGAACTGTCTGTGAGAGACAGTTGAAACGGTTACTTGTTGAGACATTGGTTGTCTTCCATCAATAAGATGGCTGTAATATCGAGGGCGTTCAACACGCCTAGTGTATTTTGGATGTTTTTTTGTTAAAAAAAAAGAAAAAAACTGCTCATTTTCCCCTTCCAATGACATTTGTTGTAGAAAAATATTTAGTTGAAAGATAACGCAGTAAGAAACTATAGGGTTGATGAGGAGTTATTTTTTCTTTAAAAAAAAAAGGAAAGAAATAATGAAGAAAATGGAAATAATAGAAATAAAATAAACATAAATGTCAAGATGCTATCATGATGGCAGAATTGTGTTTCGTAAAGTATAATGCCTCTGAAAATAAAGCAAAACACATAATTACTAATATGAAAGAAAATCAACTGGTAAGAACCCGCGAGACTTTTGCTAGCCATGCCTCTCGAGAGAAGTTGCCGTATGTCTCGATATGGAAACCCAGATCATACGCAATTTGATACTGTTGCAGTAACTTGCATGTCAGACTGACAGCCGCCTGTTATGGCATCTTACCGCTAAGCTGTTCTCGGAAGGAAGGGACCCAACAGCCCAATCACAGCAGCGGTTGAGCTCGTGCCCAAAGCTAAACCATCAGAATTCACCCGTATGATTCACCGCCGACCACGATATTTTGTAGACATCGAGAAAACCCCCGAGAAAAAAAAGGTAAAAATCAGCAAAAATAAGAAAACAAAAAACAACAAAATAGAGCATTGCGCTACTGTTTACTGAACGTCGCCATAGCGAGTCTTATTACAACCGAATCAGCACTGAAAGGGGACCCGCTGAAGCTGATGGGGCCTCAGAGCCAACGCCCGGACTCCTTCCTGTTCAGGTTGACGCGGCCAGCCCTACAGCCAATAAACAGCGACGAACTCCTGGCTAGGAAGGGCAGGTTCATGCAGCCTTCTAGGACTTTGGAATTCGTTCCTGTCTTATCACAACGAGAACAGAAAAAAAGGAGACGAAAAAAGGTCGAGTTGCAACACGGGAGCAGAGCCCGCGCGTTCGTGCCGCTTCCTTCTGGGGACCCGGTAACTTCCTTTAATAACCCGGCCTGCCCTTTTCTTTTTCTTTTCTCTTCCTTCCTGCTTGCCATTTAATATACGTCTGCATCTTATCCCGCCTTCGCCTCGGAGCTTCGGGGCCCAGAGCAGCCGCAGGCAACGACAATTCTTTTCTAAGTCCGAGGTATCTATCAACCTAGGAGGACACAGCTTTGGCAACGGCACTGGTTCAGTTTGATTATCCTTCTTTGGTTGCCTGTCTCAGCAAGATTCACCATCTGCGAACGACTGCCGCAACATCGCGAGACCCACGATGGCACCTTTATCTGCAGTCCTACGGTCCGGCTGCCTGGCGCTGCTGTCCTACACGGCCACGGCAGCTGCACCATCACCTCCGCCCCGGGACACCAACGGAAACGATGCGCCAGCACCACCACTGACCCCCGATGACGCTGCCATCCAACGCAATGCTTTTTCCATCTTCAACGCCGTCCACTCGGCCATGCGCCAGTGGGGCTCGTCTCTCAACCACAACGGCATGTCCGTGTTCCTGGCGACCGTGCCCGAGGGCCAGCTGTTGTATCACGGCGGCGACGAGTCGGAGCGGGCCACAGGTCTGACGGAGCAGGGCTTCGACTGGCTCGCCTTTGATCTGGAGCATGCGCAGATGTTCGGCCGCGGCCGCACAGGAGAGCCGCCTCCCTTTCTCACCCGTCCAGGAGACAAGCCGCCCGGTGAGGGTAAGGACGATGAGGATGATGCCTCATCGGCCGACACCACGACAGACCCACGAGAGTGGGATATGGTGGATGCACACTACAACCGACGGAGCTTCCACCGGGCAGCGCTTGACCACGAGCGCAGCCAGAAGACACTCGACAGTGACGATCACGACGACAACGACAACGACAACGATAACGACGACGACGAACCAAAGAAACCCAAAATTCCCAACTTCAACCGCGCCTACCGCGGCTACTTTCACACCTACCGCGCGACCCGGCCGCTGAATCTCCTGTACATTGACGGCATGGCGGCCGGGAAGACCGACTACGGCTGCGTTGACTCCCAGGACAAGATGCTCCTGGACTGGCCCGACGACCGGGCCAAGTCCATGGGAGGAGGGAATTTCTGGGGCGGCGAGCTGGACCGTGCCGAGGGCCTCTGCGACATGGCCAAAACGTGGGCGTGGAACGACAAGGGCGACCGCATTGACGGCTTCGTGCGCACCGAGGCCGGCTTCGAGATCATTTATTGTGATTTTAGCGAGGCCGGCGGCCTCGACGTCGTCACCATCCAGGCCAGCCCCTTTAGGAACGAGACCGGCGGCCTGCCCACGTTTTCCGACGCCGAGTTTCTGCGCGGCATCTCCCGGCGGTACCACGGCTTCCCCTCGGGCCGCATCCACGTTGACTGGTCCAGCATGGTGTCGGCCTTTTTCTATAATGTCAACCTCACAAACCCGGACGCGTCGCGGCCTGAACTGCCGCGGCTGTCCAACGCGACACGCAGCGAACGGCGCGGCATCCGTGCCCGCGTGCGCGACGTCGTCGCCGCCCGCGGCCGCCTCGCGCTGCACGAGCGCCAGACCCTTGACTGGCAAGGGATCGTCGACATGATCGTGACGCGGTTCTCGCAGCGGCTGGACCAGCTGGCCCGCGGCACGTCGGCGCCCATCACGACACTGGCGGGCCAGATGCTGCCGACGCTGCTCTACGCGTATCTGAACCACACGAACCCCGAGGAGCCGCACGCGCTGCAACTGGACCGGTGCGCGCAACACTATCTGCTGGGCGCGCTGGCACAAGAAAACGCGTGGACGCCCGAGGACCGGTCCATCTACCTGGCCGTCGAAACGGTGACGCGCACCATCTGCACGTCGCTCTTTGACATACGCTCGGTCCTGTACAACGAGACGGCTAACGAGCATGTGGACGCGGCTGCTAGTGAAGCTTACACCGCTGAGAAGAAGGAGACTCAAGTCCGCGAGATTGTCAGCGACCTC
The DNA here is from genome assembly GCA_021396225.1 of Sporothrix inflata. Taxonomy (NCBI): domain Eukaryota; kingdom Fungi; phylum Ascomycota; class Sordariomycetes; order Ophiostomatales; family Ophiostomataceae; genus Sporothrix; species Sporothrix inflata. The sequence continues at coordinate 560,563 of WNYF01000003.1, read as the reverse complement.
ATGGGGAAGCTGCAGTGGACAACGTGGCGGGAGTGCGACCCGTGCCAGCACCCGGATGAACTGTGCCTTGTCGCCATGTTCCCCTGGGGTGACGTCGAGGACCACTTCCACCCGCGCTGCAACCCCATGGAAAATATAGGATTACGGAATAAATACTGGAAGTTGGAGCAGTTTGATTAGAGGGAAGCGACGATAGCGATTGTTTTGGGTATATTTTGGATATTTCGTTATGTCAGCAGTCAACACTGCTTTTCCATAGACATCTTGGCAAACTAGCGTTGTTGTTTTGATAAATAGAGAGCCATTGCGTCGAAATTACAGCTTCCTAGGCTTGTTTACGAAAGGAGGACTTCGGGTAGGTTAGAGGTAGAAGGGTCAGAAAAAAGGGACACAGGAGAATATTCAAATGTTGGATGCTCGTTTTATTTGCAGTTTCTGGGTGTATTACTATCCAATACTATGAGCAGCTTCTACTCTCTCAGTAAGAGTCTGGCTATCTCCCCTTATGCCTTGTCGAACCGCTGGCCGACCGTCTTCCAGTTGATGACGTTCCAGATCGCGGAGAAGTACTCGGCCTTGCGGTTCTCGTACTGCAGGTAGTAGGCGTGCTCCCACGCGTCAATGCCCAACAAGGGAATGAGGCTGCCAGAGACGGGGTCCTGGTTGGCGCGGGTGACGAGGGCGAGGGTGCCCGACGTGGAGTCCTTGGCGAGCCAGGCCCAGCCGGAGCCCTGGATGCCGGCAAGGGCGGCGTTGAACTGCTTGACCAGGGCCTCGGTGGAACCAAAGTCCTTCTCGATGGCGGTCTGCACGGGTCAGTGAGCGATCAGAGGCGAACGAGCGAAGAGAGGAGATAAGCGAGCAGAGAGAGGACAGAAGATAAAACGAGCGAAGCGAGGGGGGCCGAGCGCAGCGAGGAGAAAAGAACATACCTTGAGGGCGCCGGACGGGTCACCGCCGCCGTCGCGGGAGGCCGGGGCCAGGTTCTCCCAGAAGAGGGAGTGGTTGATGTGTCCACCGCCGTGGAAGTTGAGCAGGGGCGCGGCCTTGGCGGCCTTGCGAGCGTCGCCGGCGGCGTTGGCCTCGGCAATGGTGTCGAGGGCCGCGTTGAGGCCGCCGACGTAGGTCTGGTGGTGCTTGGAGTGGTGCAGCTCCATGATCTTGGTCGAGATGTACGGCTCAAGGGCGTTGTAGTCGTCTGGGAGGAGTAGGAGAAAGGTCAGTAAGTGGTCGCCCATGACTCAATGGGCCAATGGAGGTTATCGCGACCTCGGTCAGGTAAACATACACGGAAGATCCGGCAGGGTGGCCTTGGTGCGGACAAAGCTGGTGCTGAGAGCAGCGACGGCGGCCGTGGGCCGGGCCTGGCGCGCAGCGCGGAGAGTGGACGAGCGGAGGAGGGAGGCCATTGTGTGCTGGTGGTTGTTGTGTTGGTTGGTGGTGAACGAAGAAAGGAAGATAGAAGAGAGGAAAGCTCGAGAAAAAAGAGGCGGAGGAGAGAAATAATAGAGTGGATGCTGTCAATGATGTCAAGAATTGTTTGAATGGGGGGGCTGTCCACTGTAAAAGGGCAGGAGCATGCCCCCCGCGTAGGCCAATTGGGAGAGCTCGGAAACTGCCCCCAGTTTCGTAATTCCTGGTCGGAGGTAAGAGGGGAAGCAGCATGCGGAGCTCGTCGCTGTGCCAGTGCAAGTGCCAGTGGCAGGCACGAGCTTTACCAATCCAGCCGGCTCTCCACCCGAGCTTTGCCGTCGTCCGTCCTTTGCCCGTCGCAGCGGGCATAGCGCTGGCGGGGTCGCCTGTGTCGTCATTCCAGACGAGATTTAGCGCTCCTTCACCCATCCCCAAGGCCTGTGGCTGAGAGCCTGTGGCTCGTGCTCATCGCAAAAGTGGGTCTCTACAACATCGCATCGCGTCGCGTCTTCACCGAAACCACTTTAGCCCACGATCAACTCTGGAGGAGAGGGGAACGATCTAAACAGCAACCGGGGAACTCTGTTACTCCTTGACATACGCCGGTATCGATATGTAGGACACGACTAACGGCATATATTTGAAAGTCACCCAACTCACAATGTCGTACTACGACGTGGACGCCATCCTCACGGATGCAGAGGTATTGTTTCTTCCCGACCACTTCCTTGGGTGATGAACACGACCATTGCTGTTGTTTCTTGTTCCCTGGCTAATCTCTGCTGCTATCTCGTAGAAAATCCCATGCGAGTTCCAGATTGATGTCCCAGGCCTCGGCTACCTCGACCAAACCCCCTCCCACACCCTCAAGGCCGGCACGCGCCTACAGCTACCCTTGTGGCTGGCCGAGATGCTGGCCCTTGCTAACAACGCCGCCTCCTCGACATCCGAAGAGGCGACGCCCTTCTTGACACTCAACCTCCCGCCTGCCCTCCGTCACGACGTCATCCAGGCCCTCAAGGCCGACCCCCGCGCCGTGCCACTGCGCGATCAGTCTGCCCACTTTTACGCGCTGGCCACGCGCATGCTCGACCTCTTTGAGGACGCCGACCTGGCGGCCGTTTTGCGGGATGCGTTTGTCGGGCGCACCGACGACATCGGCATGCACGCACGCAAAGTGGGCGGCCAGTCTACAGGGGCAGGTGCTGGCGGTGCAGGCGGCGGCGGCAGAGGAGGCCCGTCAAGTTATACCGGCGGCGATTCTGCGGATCAAAAGGACAACCCGGGCAATACGAGCAGCAATCTGGGCGTTGGCTATGTTGGCCAAGAGTTCTTGCGCAGTCTCGACGAGTGGGAACGGCAAGTGTTCCGGCAGGCGCACGACGGCGCCAAGGCGGGCCGCGAGTTTGTCGACAACGTCAAGCGGAACTACTAGAAAAGGAGAAGACACTGGGAGGAGAGGGCGCATATCTACGATCCATGACTTTTTGGGGCGGCGCATACTGTAACGGCTTTACGATACCATGCTACGAAAGTACAACACTGCATATTGTTGGGGAGAATACAGACTGGGAATCCATTGAAAATAGAAGTCTAGGCTTTTCTAGATTAATGACAACTGGAAGATGAACATACAGACTAATCGTTTCTCTGAAGAAATCACCGTACAGGTGTGGTAACATGGGTTTTTGGCATGAATATCAGACAAGTTCTTGAGGTTTAGAAAACATGATTTGATAATACAACGAAATCAACACTTCCATTACAAAACAATAACAAGATAATTCTAATGTTAACCACCGTACAGAATAGCAATAACAGAGAGAAGAATAATAAATCAGTGCACCACACAAACGCCTCGGCCGTTTCCCATAGTAAAAATAATTGGAACAGAGAGTAGCAAAATAAACATAAACACCACCCTTTCCCAAGGTATCATAGTGGGCCAAAAAACGCCGGAAGCATCCTCTTCTTGGTAACAAAAACCGACCGCAAGCTAAAAAAAATCAAATCAAAAGTCAAACAAGACATTCCTACCATTAAGTAAAGAATTCTTCTTCGCTGCTAGCGCCGTCGTCGTCGTGATGGTGGAAGTGGTGGTCGTCGTCAAAGTCATCGTCACTATCGTCGTCGGGGTTGCCACTGGCAAAGACACCGCCTACAATGTCGTCGTCGTCGTCATCCCCGCCCATGTGGTGACCCCCGTGTGGCTGGTCTTCGTCGCTGCCCAGCTCGTCGTCGTCGTCGTCGTCTTCGTACTTAGCATCGTCCGACGACGGCTGCTTCGCGGGCCGGTTCTTCCACCAGCCAATGGTGCCGCTGTGGTACTCCGGGAGCCGCTTGGCCAAATACGGCATCGTTGCCATCAACGTGTGGTGCTTGAGGTTCCGGAGAAACTGCAGGTCCTCAGTCTTGAGCTCGGAACGCGAGAGAAGCCGCGCCTGGCGGGCGGCGTTGCTCCCGAGCACTTCGTTGACGTACACGCACTTGTGGATTGTGCAAATGGCGCAGTCGTGCTTGATCATGGGCGTCGGCGACCGGTTGCCGACGGTGCTGTGGAGGGTGCTGTAGTTGATGCCCTCCAGCGAGGGGAAGCCGCGCAGAAAGACGCGGTGGCCGCGTGTCCGCGACAGGACCCAGTTGGCGTCCGCGTTCGACTGCCAGTTGATCTCGGGCTCAAAGGCACTGAACGCGACCAACGACATGGTGTGCAGCCGGGGGAAGCACAGCAGCAGGCGCAGCTGCGGCTCCAGGTCCTCGTGGTTGGTAATCATCCACAGAGGCACGCTAGGCGTCATGTCGAAGCCGATGTGGCCGATGGCTGAGGTAAAGTCGGGTAGGTCGTTGGTCCGCCGGAGGCTGATCAAGTCATCCATAACGGCGGGGTTGATAATGTCGATGTACACCACGTCGTATTTAAAGCTGAAGCGCAGGACCCGGCTACGCTCCAGATTGATTGAGGAGTCCCACAACTTCTTCATCTCGTCGCGGGCCTCATGGTTCACCTGGAGCAGCCTGCGCCGTTTCTTGGTCACCAGGGCAAGGTCCGGCATCGTCGCGAGCCGCAGCACGTTCTTCACATAGTACAGACGCTTGTTGCCAGCCCGGTAGACACGCTCGGTGCCGCGGTACAGGCGCACGCGGAGTGGGTGGAAGGGCTGCGTGGCGTCTTGAGCCACGTCCCGCCAGATTTGCACACGCAGCTCCGGCGGCAGCCGCTGGAACGGGTGGAATGTATCGTAGCGCTCAACGTCTTTGCCCATGCCCTTGTCCACGATGGCAGCATCCTTAAGCGGCCGGAGCGAAGGACATGTCATACTGTCTTCGGTCTTGATTCTGTGTGAGGAAGAGGTCCCTGAGCTAAATCCAGATGGGCCGGACGGTGCCTGGCTCTCCATCAACCGCCGCCGCTTTGCGCCTCTGGTATCCACAGGCATCGTGAGAAGGAGGTTTCGGAACGAGAATAATGCCGTGTACTGCGAGTCTCGGTGCTCAACGGAAAAATGACGGAGGAGGGAGAGGTCGAGTGTCGGCTCCTAGAAGGGTCTCGAGATGGAGGGAAAGAATGGCGCGATGATGATCGACGCTGCGCGGTCTTTTGGAAAGTTTGCTGAGCGTTTTACAGCTTTGCTCTTGACGTCTGTTGATGGAACGGTGAAACGTCCCCGTCCTCAGTGTCCAGGAGGAGAAAAGTGTGAGGTGAGAGCAACGTCATGCAGGTTGCCGTGGTCCGACGTCAAATAGTATGTGGCCGTTTGGCGCAGCTCTCGGAGCTTCCGGAGTTGTCACACCAGGCTACTGCGGTGTCGGGGTTTGCGGACGAGGAGGCGAAAGAGGGTGAAAAGGAGAAGCGTGCACACAGCGACGATGGGAAAAGAGGCGCGATGGGAGAGGACGTGATGATGCCTCAAAGGAGAGAGTCGTCGTGGCTTTCGACGTAGTGATGGCCGACCGTTGTGGGAGGACGGGAGGACGGGAAGAGGAGGAAGTGCGGGCGTGGGATGTGTGTGAGAAGGGAATGGTTAATCGCTTATCTGCCACAAGAGGTTCTGGAAAGCCACAAAAAGAGGCGCCCGCTGATTCGCGGTTTCCTGCGGGACGGATTAGAGGGGTAATAGGGCGTTAGCGGTGAAACAGGGCAACTTTTTGGCGGCCTGAGTGTCAGGCATTTTAATGGTTTTAATGGGCAGGAGCAACGGGTCTTCTGTTGGCAGTGCGGAAGAATGCCTAATCGAGAAGGAATATGGGGCAAGCGTTCGGTAGTGCAAGCATACGGATGCGCAAGTCAGGCTGCGTTGGATCCTGACGTCAGTTCCAGAGCAAAAGGTTATCCAAATTTGTAGCAATTGCTTAATAATATTCTGGGTTATCGTGTTGAGCGTGTTTCCCATCTACTGGCTCTTAACGTTTGTCGCATTTATGTCTATATTCCTGACCAAAAGAATTACGATGCAGGCAAAGTTTTCCTTAGCCCGAACAATTCGCATCGCCCCTTCCTCTTCCGGCATCACGAGTTGGAATCGGCGACACGTAGAAAGCGCGGTCGCGTACTTTTTACAGACGCGCTTTCCTACAATATCAATGACGCGCCTAGCCCGGGCTTCATTAGGAAAGAGCCATGGCCTGACGTCAAAACATATTTCACAACAAGGCGAAGAAAAGGAAAGAGCGTATTTGGCAAAAACGTTTGTGTTTGTATTTGAACATGTGAAAAATCGAATTTGTGGTATAACGCGGTAGTAGTATCAAATCATCGCACTTTCCCCCTCCCTTGCGACGTTTGCATCCCCTTTATCCTCCTCTCATATTCCTAATCCTCCTGCTCTTCGTCCTATCCATGCCGACAACAGTAGTTCTATCATTGTAATTAACTTTTGCGCACACAACAGATGCTCCAACAATGGCCAGAAAAGTCGTTTCAAAAGATTCTCTTAAAAAATGTCGAATGCAAGTTGCAATCGCCTGCTTGCACTGGCCGGATACACGAAAAAGGGTGCTTCTCCTTTACAAGAAGACAGTGTGGAAGATGCGGCGGACGGCACCCATCTTAGCCAGCTCGGCGCGGTAGGCGTTGATCTCCTCCCAGTCGAGCTCGCGGCGACCAGTGTCGACGTCGATCTCGGAAGTGCGCAGCCAGCCGCGGCGCTTCCAGATGTAGCCACCGATCCAGAAGGCGATGACAAGGGGGAAAGCAAGGAAGGACTTGAAGAAACCCTGGGCGTCGTTGACACCACCGCCGACGGGGGCAATGGCGGTGAACAGCTGCGCGAGGAGCACAATGACGTTAAGGCCCAGGCCGAGGTACGAGCCGTAGACGCCGCCAATGGCCTTGAACGGGATCTCATCAAGGGTGTGGCCGTGGTACTTCCAGGCAGTACGGAAGCGAATGTGGGCCAGGCAGATGGAGCCCCAGGTGAAAAGGGCAGCCAGACCGGAAAGGGCCAGGAGCCAGTCGAAGACGGTGGAACCGGCGGTGGCGAGCGAGACGTAGGCGAGGAAGCCGAAAGCAATGAGGACAATGACCGAGAAGAGCGGGCGGCCAGAGCGGTCAATGTAGGTGAAGATGCGGGGAGCGTAGCCCTGCTGGGCGAGGGCGGTGAGGGTACGCGAGCCACCGTAGACGGAGGCGACACCGATAGACAGCACGGACACGAGAATGACCACGTTCATGAAGTCGTCGAAGCCCCGGAGGTTGGCGTACTTGCCGACGAGCACAAAGGGCGAGGCGTTGATGTCAGCGTACGGGTTGGCGCCGAGCAGGCTGTCATCGGTAGAGCTGATCAGGAGGCCGACGAAGAAGAGACCGAGAACGTAGAAGAGGGTGATACGCCAGAAGACCTGCTTGATGGCGCTGGGCAGGGCCTTGACAGGGTTGGTGGCCTCAGCGGCGGCCAGACCGACCAGCTCAGTACCGCTGAAGGAGAAAGCAGCCGTGACGAAGACACTGCAGAAACCGCGGAAGCCGTTCTGGAACGCGCCGGGGTCGTACCAGAGACGGGCACCCCAGTACTCGCCGTAGGAGCCGCTCTTGGGACCACCGCCGAGGACAAGGACGAAGGCAATGATCATGAAAACGATGGTCGCGGACAGCTTGATGACGGAAGACCAGAACTCTTCCTCAGCGTAGCCAAGCGTGCCAAAGACGTTGATAATGATGATGAGAACGAGGAACAGCGAAATCCAGACAGCTAGAAAAAAAAATGTTAATAAGGCGAATCTCAAGCAGATTGTAAAAGTACCAATTTCGACACTCACCATGATTGATGTCTGGATTCCAATACGCGATTGTCAAACTGCAGACAGTCAATTCGAGCGGTAAGACGGCGGCCCATTGCATCTAGTAAGCGCGTTAGTGTACTGGTCTCATAAAAAAAGCCACGGAGAAGGCGTTGGATATGGCTTCGTGCCGGATGTGACTTACGACGTAGTTCCAGCCCATGGCGAAACCCCAGGTCGGGTCGATGAAGCGAGCAGAGTAGGTATAGAAACCACCAGAAACCGGGTACATAACAGCGAGTTCACCAAGAGCGTAGACGACGTTGAACATCATGATGCCGATAATCAGGAAGTCGATCAGAAGGAAGCCGGGGCCCTAAGTTTGTTAGACGCCGAGAGGGTAATGAGAGAGTGTTCTGGGGCGCAACGTACACCAGTGTGCAGAGCACTGCCGGAGCCGACGAAGAAACCGGCACCGATGGAGCCACCAATGGCAATCATGTTGAGATGGCGGGGCTTCATCCGGCGGTCCATCTCGACGATGCCCGGACCGTAGTGGCGCTTCTGGAACGACTTTGTGCTGAGGCCCATGCGAACGCGCAGCGTCTCCTCCTGCGGGGTGGCGGCAACACCCTCGGGTACGACGCTCTCGTTGTTAATGGTGCCGACGACATTGCTTTGCCGTTGGGTGAGGTCGTAGTTGGGAGACTCTTTGAGGCCACCGCTGTTGGCGGAGCCGATCTCCTCCTTGTCGGACATTGTGAAAAGATGTCTGGTTCTCAAGTCTCAAAAAAATAAAAAAAGAAGGTAGTGGTTGGGAGAGAGGGTTGAGGTTGAATGTGAAAGAAGCGAGAGAGGTGGAGAGCTGAAGAAGGTGAGAGGGCAAAGGAAAGACGATCAGAGGAGGGGGCCGGGAAGGGGTTCAAATAAGAAAAGGACTCGAGGGAGAACGCGAGGACCAAAAAGCAATGTGATGAGCAGGGGACCCACCCGAGACGATAGAGGTCGACAGAGAAAGGATCGGCAACCCCGTTTTTGCAAGTCGTTCCTCGTTGTCAAAGAAGCTGCAACGACGAGATAAGGAAGGAGGTGTGGAGACTGGGTTTAACTTGAGGTTGGGAGGGAAAGCAGGATGGTGAGAGAAAGAAAAGAAAGAGAGAAACACGATTTCTCAACAAGCAGGCTCGCAGGATCGGTGCGTCTTTGTGAAAGCACCAGATAGACCAGGTGAGAGACACACAGAGAAGGAAGTGATCCGTACGCGTGCGTGAGATAGGTATGGAAACGCCAGAGCGCCAAGAGCGGAGGAGAGTCGAAGAGGGGATAGTATGCAGGGAACAAGAGGATGTGGCAAGGGTGTAAGTCGACCAGAGCAAGATAGCTCCAACAGGAGGGAGGGAAACAGGAGATAGTGCAACGGAAGGGAACTGGGACGAGGAAAGAGGCGAAAGGCAACGGGCTGGGTAACTCAAGCGAGTCGGAGCAAGAGGCAAATCCGGGGCAAGCTTAGGAGGCGCTGGCGTTGGTTGTGTGAGTGGAGCGGGTATTCCGTCTAGAAGGATGGGTGGAAGACGAAGAATGCTGGCTCGCGCAGGCAGAGGGGACGCACAGAGATGGCAGGGAGGCGGGACCCGTTGCCGCGCCGGTGGGTTCTTGGCCGTCTTTGCAGCTGGTTGACCTGCCTAGAAGGGTATAAAGAGGATTTATTTGAGGAACAGAGGAACAGGGAGGTGAAAGCGGGCGCAGTTGTGAACAATTCGATGGGGTAAGAGATATTACTTTTGGATGCTTCTTGTCCGCAAGCTGGGGAGAGCTAGGATATGGGGCGTGATGTGTTGGACGAGAGGCGAAGACGAAGACGAAGACTTGTGGACGGGGCAGAATGCGGAGAGAAAGAAGCAAAGGGGGACGGGACGGGGATTTAGAAGACGAGAGGCGTGGACGACCAGGTCAAGGCGGTTCGAGCAAAGCAAGGCCGACCGCGGAATCACAACGGCACACGGTCTATGAGCTTCAAAACAAAAAGTAAGACAGACTTTAAGCAGATTGCCCTTGTCCAAATAGGCAAAATGTATGGCGTTCTCTGAAACGAAAAGCAGCAATCTCGCAGTCTGAGCGAGTCTGTACCAGGCAGTGTATCTCTAGGGTGCCCTTGGGGGCGCTCTTTTTCTGTTTCTGTCTTGGTCTAGTCTTGTTGCCTGATGTGCGCGGGAGAGGCGCAAGGGGCAGGGTGATGCGAGAAACCGCCTGTCAGTCAGCCATGTCTTGAGAAGATCGCCAGCCACGCCTCGTTTGGAAGAGCCGGCTTCTTTGTTGGTTTCCTTGTTCGTCGTCGGTCACCGGGACACGGACGACACGGGCGACAAGCTGCACATCCACAGGAGCCATGGGGGTAGGGAGGATCGCGCATGGAAGCCTCAATGGAAGCATGCATGGAAGGAAAAAAGAAGCCCGGAAGGATGCACATCAAGGAAGCATCGGCATCAAGATGGAGCTGTCATCCCGGCCAAGGGTCCATCCGATTCAGGGAGATAGGAGGCAGAAAGGAAGGGGACTGGACATACGAGGATGCAGGCAAGCCAAAAACAAAGGAAGCATTAGAGTGCTTTAGGAAGGCCAAAAGTGTCGAGGCAGACAGGATCGAGCAGGGGAAACTTATGTTGGGGGTGTCGTGGGATCGAGAGGGGGATTGTCGCAACACAGAAGGTCTAAACGAACCAGACGTTGGCGGGCTGCTAGGCGGAAATGGTGACGATGCCGAAGGGTCCCAACAGCTGCGCGGGATGGGTGCTGACTCGGTCGATGCTGAGGAGAGTCTGAGGCAAGAAAGTCGTGACAGGAAAAAAGCCGTAAAAAAATTAAACGGTGGGGAAGCTGCGGTTTGGCTTGTGACACGGGCAGAAAAAAAGCACGCCTGTGCTCCTTCTTCAAAACGCGGTGAGGTGATTCAGGTAAAATTACGTGTCTTTCCTATTCTTTTCAATTTTGTCGTTTTGAACAATACGTGAGGAAGGCGCGACTCACGAATCGAACGATGCGCGGGTCGGTTGACAAGAAGGTAGATGTCGAGCAAAAACATGAGCTCGACAGTCGTGCTTGCTGTGCAAAACAGCAAACTTCCTCCAAAGGCAATCCGCTAGCAGTGTAAGAGAATTAATGTGGTCCGTTTTTGTGGTCCACATGTCGTCGGGCAGTTCCAGTGGTACAAGTTGCAGTTCAGTGAGCAAACCACAACAAAGGCGACTGGGCGGTTCCGTAACGCACAGGGCAATTGTGGGTGGACTTGTAGGCTGGGCGCTGGAGACCACTTCCACCACCTTATCAAAACTGGAGAAACGACCCGTAGGGAAGGGGCGAGGGGAGACAACAAAATGGAGCAAAAGCAAGAGCGACTTAAGGGACAAGGCGAAAAAGAAAGGAAAGTGACGAGACAGGTTGAGAACAAGAGACAGGGAAGGAACATCTGGCAGAAGAAGTGGCGCTCCTGCCCACTTACAACAAGCAGCGTCGCGATTTGTTATGCACTGTCCGGGTACGTGACAGCGGTACGTAGTTATGGCGTAAACAGAGGTTGCGCTAGCCGTGTGGATAGCTGTGAACACTGTGTGCGGACCCCTGTGCGCTACTTGGTACTTTGTTTGTAGCGCGCCGATCCTGTTCCAGTTTGGGTTGTCTTGGCCGCGGCTCATTCTCTCCGCCCATCTCCACCAGGCCCTTTGATAGGGGCAAAAACGTCGATCGCTCTCTTGATTTTGGGGGGTTTTGTGAAGCAGTTGGCTGTTGCGAAGTTTGGGGTCATTTTGATGCTTCGGATCGCCCTTGCTGCATGAGGAAAAGAGGATAAAGGGCAGGCGCGAAAAAACAAGGTATTATGGGACGGCGTGACCTGCCCGTGCCTGCCCCGAAAGTCCAGGTATGGTCGACTGTCGTTACTTCCTTGATTCCACAGGCGGTTGATAAGGAGTTTGGGCGATGAGTGATTCCATCCTGAAAACCGCCGTGCGCGCAGGCAGCACAACACGGTATCTCTTGTGATGTCTGGCATGGCCACGCTGCCACGCAACGCCATGCAGTGATGGCACGGGATGCTTGCCCATTGTCCTGCAGCGTGACAGCTTGACGGTTGAAGACGCGTACGACGCTCGACGCCCACAAAAAAAAAAAAAAAAAAAAAAGACGCAGCGCGCCCATGATGTGGACAATAAAGCACGTTATTCCACATGCTCGCGCACGACAGAAGCCTTGTAGAACAACACATCGCCAGTGGGAGTACGCACCACTGGATGGGCCTGACAGACCACCAACTGGTCTGTCCCACCCCTTCCCCTTTCCGCCCTTGACCTCGGTCACCGACCAGCGAAGCGGACATCAAAACAAGCTTCTTTTGCCCTCCTCTTTGCGCTCCTTGGCCTGGCTCCTCTTTCCCTTTTCTGCTGTACCTGGCTTGATTTCGACTGCTTGCAGTGGATTGCTGGCCGCTAGGACAGAACGAGGAGAAGAGGGTCCCGGTGTCGTGATGAAAAGGGGGATGGCCAACAAACACAGAGTGAGAGCCAGAAGAGTCACTTGCCGACCGCGGACGCGGTGGCCGTCAGCTGCCCTTCGCAGTAAGGTTCTCAAGTCAGACGGCTGGCGGTGCGCGAAGGAGTGAGCAGCAAGTTGTCCAGTCCCATTTGTAGATCGCGATGGGGAAGAGGGGCCTCTCTTTGAGAGGAGACTGGGAGGACGTCGTTTTACAGCGCCTCCGCTACGCCGTACGCGGCTTAATACGCTGCAAGTGCATAGCGTACCTTCCCGCTCGCTGACTAGAGTGAATGTGGTCAAGTGTCGTTACAGGGGGAAGTAACCCACTCCGAGCAGGCGCCGTACCTTGTACCTTTTTGTTCTTTTGTTCTTGTGCTAATCGTGTTGCTTTTGCTCTTGAGTCTGTGTCTGTGCTTCCTCTCTTTTCTGACAAAGACCATGTCGACTTTCTCCACTGAAAAGGAAACGCGCACAGAGGAAAAAAGGGACCAAGAGAAAACGACCAGCCGCAAGAAGAAAAGGGCCGTTTGGACCTTGGGCCTTGTGTTCTCTCTTGTAAAATGCCTTTTCTTTTTATCTCAGACAACCAAATTTCTTGTGGCGTTCTTGCCCTCTGGCGGGCCCAGGCCCTGTCAGGCAAGTGGCCAACCTTTACGGAGTACGGAGTACGGATTACTAGAAGAAATCGGTCTCCTCCGCTAAAAGAAAAGTACGGACGATGGGGCAAAACAGCGGGCACTACCCGTATCATTTTGCCCAGAACTTGCAGCTTGGCTGCTGATGCCGTGCAGTTGAGAGGTGTGAGATTGGGGCAGACCAGCAGTCATGGCGTTGCCGACGTGCTTCCAACGTAGTGGCCGTTTGATAAGAAAAGAAACAAGAAGAAAAGGACGAATAACGACGTACGAAAAGACAAGAAAGAAAACGAAACCGAGACGCGGGCCAAGCCAAGTCACGTTCACGCCAAGGAAGAAAGACTGTCCGTCTGATGCTTCTCTTGGTCGTCGTTGATGCTTGTTGTGTTGCGATAAGGGGACAATACCAAGTGATGGTGCCAAGGAATGCAAGAAAACAAGAGCGTCCAAAATGAACTACAAGTACAATGAGTTGTGTGTGAGGGGGGGAGGAGATGAGAAGGAGAAATGAAAGAAAACGGGCGTGATCGACAGTGTGTGTGGTTGTGTGGTACAGTGTGGTGGGGACGTGACAGCAGGCAAGCAGAGTTGCAACGCGTTTTGGATGAAGTTTGCTCGCTGATTTCAGTTGAGATAATGACTTTACGAGCAACCCAGTTCAAAGGATGCAAGCACATAATTTTCACCGTCGTTTACATTCGGTGTATCTGCCGAATATCGCGCTGTGTCGTTGCATCGCTGTCGAGTCGTCCGTTCACGGACGCGAATTTCCGACCCCCCCGTGGCCTTTCAAAAACCCCAAACTTTATTTTCGTTCGCTGCTTGCCGCCGTTTTGGAATACTGTGCACACACCCGGCTTGCAAAAGGACAGAGAGAGGTCAACTCAATCTTACCTAAGATCGGGTTCCGCACCACCCCCCGTTCCCTCCATTCATCTGTCTGCTCACATCCCGGCTGGTGTGGCAGCCAAGTTGGAGTACTCTTGAACACCCCCCTGCCGTGGGCTGGGTATTGGGGCGTCAGAATGGCAAAAGGGGGGGGGGGGGGGGTTGCAGTGCAGCAGTGCAGCGGCGCAAGTGGCGCACCGACGACGACAGCTTTGCAGACAAGTGTGTTTCTCGACGTCCTTTGTTTTACGTTTCGTGACTCTCTTTCTGGCTTGCTTATTTTATTTTCATTTCATGTGGTCTTGCGGCATCCCATTGTCGCATTCGGACAGTTGATTTGGTCTCACTCCGGTCGGCGGTCAATAAAATCAGAAATGCGGAGGGAAAGGGACGTCGGCAAGGGACCGGGACCAACTCCCGCCGGCGAGTCAGCCACCTACTCAGTACGTATCTTACCGTTGCAGTCGCATCTGCAGCTGGCTTTTCTTTTCTTTGTGTGCAGCTGTCCGCCGCTTCCTTGCTGCTCCTTGTTGTTCCTTGCGGCGTTCCTTTGCCGATCGTGCCGTCACGAGATGCACGACGTAACTCTGGGGGTTTTGGTGGGAGAAAAAGCAAGGTCAAGACAAAAGGAAAGATAAGAAACAACAAAAAAGAGAATAAGGAAACTGTCACTAAAGCAGCTAAACGTCAATCGACGTCAATAGAAACGTAAGTGGCTGGCCAAGGCTGGCCAAGGCTGGCCAAGGCTGGCCGAAACAGAAAACAAACAAGAAGCGAACGACGTCAAAACAGCACCACGAGGCTCAGAAAATTGACGAGAAACAAAAAATGAGGCGTTTGCTTGTGATCAGGGAAAACCAGCAAAATGACAACAAAAAAAAAAGATAAAGAAAGCGGTCGCGGTGGTTGTGTGCAAAATACAAGGCCAAGCCCAGTAAACGCCAGCACGTCGTATGTAATACGTCATGAAGGCTGCATCGCAAGCTGCAGGGGGCTGCGACCAATGGGGCCCCGCTGCAAGAAAAGCCCCGATAAAGCTGGCTGCACAGGGCTTCGGTGTCGCCGAACAGTGGACTTTCCCCCACTAAACTATGCCCCCAAAGACGGCCAAAATGGGCGCTTCAGAGCGCTGTTCGTGGCCTCATGTGATGGCCCTTCCTGCTAAAGTAAGAATCTTACGGTGTGTGTGTGCTGTTCGCTGTTCCTAATACCCCGCACGGCCCACCGGCATCCACTACAGAAGGGCAGTTACAAACGCCCAAAAGGGGGGAGACAGCGCTGTCGCAGTCCGCAGTCTCCCGCAATAAGTGGCCTGTGAGATCTTGTAGCGCCTCACTGCCCGCTGCAGCGCCGCCGGCCGCGCTGTCGTGGCCCCACCTTTTTTATTCCTCTTACTGGCTGGACGCTTTCGGCTTGCCTTCCTTCTTTTCCTTCTTTTCCTTCCATCTAGGCTTCTATGCAGCCTTAGCGCGGCGCCAGAACGGCGAGAACGACGAAAAAGAGGGAAAAGAGGAAAAAGGCGAAAAAGAACGAAAAGAAGGCGGCGAAGGAAGGGGGGCGCGGCGACGGCACCGCTGCATCCTGCAATGCCTCTTTTCGGCTGCTGCATGCGAAGCTCCTCCACCAAACGATGTACCGCCATTGGTTCGTGAGATGTGTGCTCAAACGACACTCCCTGCCTTTGACGTCGTATGCCGTCTTGGCTCCGCGAGCGAGACGAGCTACGCCCGTCACGGTTCGTATTTTCGACTGCTTCTCTTTTATTTCCATTTTTCTCGGCGTTGTATGCGCTCCGGAAGAATAGTCGATCGCCGTTGTGGCCAGTGCGTTCACCTGCGCCAACCTTGCACGTCCGAGCCCTCGCCTCGCAAAAAGGGGGAAGAAGAGAAGAAGAAAATAAATGGCTCGCATGCCTGTGTCTTGGCATCTTCCTGTCTTGGGAGCCACAGTCCTTTCATACGTGCCCTCTTGTCTCCCTTGTATTGTTTCTTTTCCACAATATCCAAAGCAGCTTCTATCTTGGGCCTAGGCTCCGGCCTTGGGGCGCCTCGAATCGTGGAGCCGTTGCGGAGCCCGGGCGCCACTCTAAGCAGGGCGGTCCCCTCTTTAGTTTCGTGACAGGGCCAGAGTCGAGACCAGGGGGCTGTGGATGGAGACATCTGAAAGTATCTTACAAAGTACTCGTGTGTATTCTTTTGGACGACTTGCAAGTACCTTGACGGGTCAAGACGAGACCGAGTGGTCTGTCAGCTTGTACCTTACCTTGTATGCCCCATCCCTCTCACGATCTCGTGTCCCATCCAGTGCATCCAGTGACCGTCCTTTTGTCCTCTTCGTGCCTCCCTCCCCGGACCGTTGTTGTTTTCATGACAACACATCTTCACTTCCCCGCTCGCTATTCCCAACATCCCAGTTTCGGTTGCGTAACAAACGAGGAGAAACCAGGAGAACAAGGCGGACGGTGCCTCAATGCAGTCAGACCATCGAGGGGCTGACTCGATTTTCGTCCCTTTCGACCCTTTCACGATCGAATAGGGCATGTGTGTTTGAAAAATAGCCCGACGCGAGACGCTCGTCTGTCGCCTTGCGCCCCAGCTTTGTTTCTTGTCCCGTCTGGGGAAGAGAATCTCGTATGTAATAGATATCATCGATGTCGTGAGATAATCGTCCGGTCTGGAGGCCGTCAGCCCGTGCTTCTAGAAGGAATCCATCCCTTCCATTGCATCTAGCCATCTGTGTTCACCGAGGGGATCTTTTGTGGAGAGGGCATGTTTGTTGTTGGGGATATTGAGATATGATTGATATGCTCGTACAGTCGATATGGCTGATATGGCTGATATGGATGTGAATGTTTGTCACACTGCAAGTCATGCAGCAAAAAAAAAAAATACACCTCACCTACGCACGGATGTTTTGATTTTTTGTCGTCCAGATCCTACGGGACGATGCTATCAAGACCGTCAGCCGTCAAAACAGAATCCAACAAAGAACAAAGGAACAGTCCCTTGCTTGGGGTTTTGCCGTCCCCCTGGCGTGTTTTGCGGCTCCCGTTGATGTTGGCATTCTTTACTCCGTACGATCCTGCATGTTTCTGCGCGCGCTGTTCCCTCCGCAGGTCTCCATTTTTGGTTCCTTTTTTTCCTTCTCTCGCTGTCTTCTTCGCTTCCATTGCATGTTTCCACTTCCAACGGAACTTGCCTCTCATACGACGTTCGATGCATGTACAACGTTCGAAGTACCTCGCCGCTGAATGGCCCGCGGCCAATGACTAGGCCGGGTGGGTATACATTCATCCATCTGTTCGCGCCTCCTTCACACGTCGTTTATGCAGCAAAGAACGCGAAAGGCAGCCACCACAGACCAGCTCACCAGCGGGGAAGAATGGGAAGAAGAGGGTCCACCAGCAAGGAGAGAAACACTGAGCTGTAACAACGACCAGGACGAGTGCGTCGTATGCCTCTCGCGGGAGGCTCCATTTGTTTTACTCCATCTTTGCTCCATCTATGCTCCATTTGCGCCATCCGTCGTCTGGAGGCTCCGCTGATTGAAGAAAATGCCCGGTTGGCGCCCTTTTTCGTGATTGTTGTTGCTGTTTGCAGTTCTTGTTAGTCAAAGTATTGTCTATAGTGGATTACCCAAGGTTAATCGTGAAAGAGACTTTTAATAAACAACGCACCATCACGTGTGTTTTGGTCCAAGTCAAGGTCGAAAGTCTAGATTTAGGGAACAGAAATAAGGAGCACACTGGCACACACACACACAGGAGGCTAATGAACCATATTGTCTCTTGTCCTATTTGCTATTGGCTATTGTTGGCGTGTCGGGGTAACAGTCGAGAACAGGAAGGTCGTAGATGTCCCTAAGGCCTTATGGGCGCTGGGCGTGCTGGGCGTGCTGGGCATCTCTGGGCATCTCTGGGCACGTCAACCGTGCCTGCTGCACCTGGAAGTCAAGGCCGTTGGAGCAGCTCTTGGACAATGCTGGGCATAGTCTGGGCATCACGTTATCTATCAACATATCTACGACTATCATATGAACGTGATATTGTCGTTGTCGTTGTTATCATTCTCGATAACCTCGCTTCGTGATTGCATCTCAAATCGATGGGCTCCCTCTTTGAGAATCAACGCGTCCGACTCGTCGACTCGTCGTTACAACGTACGTGCGCGGCCCCCAAACCACCGCTTCTACTTGCCATTTGCAGCCTGCGGCTCCCGACGCCGCGGTAATTTATTTGAGTCGCGATCCAACCGGGTATGGGTTCGAGGGGGTGCGTGCTCCCTCCCCTGGCCCCTTCATTCTCTACCCCTTCCCCATTCCCTGCCTCCCTGCCTGTGCCCTCCTTGGTGTCGTAATACCCCTTAGTGATCAACAGGCCAGCATGCTTCCGTGTGTGGAAGGAGGGTTCGAAGGAGGGTGGAAGGAGGGAGGGGTGTAAGGCCTACGGGTAGGCGAGTAAACGAGAAAGCTCAGAGCTTCTGAGAGCTGGTAAGCTGAGAAGCTTGCAAGTTGCAAAAGAGCTCGGTCCCCCGAACCGCTGCGGTTGG
Organism: Sporothrix inflata; assembly: GCA_021396225.1. NCBI lineage: Eukaryota > Fungi > Ascomycota > Sordariomycetes > Ophiostomatales > Ophiostomataceae > Sporothrix > Sporothrix inflata. The sequence continues at coordinate 542,340 of WNYF01000003.1, read as the reverse complement.
ACCTTGGTACTCGGATCATAGGTCGATCACTACCAGGTCGGTTCCAGGACAGCACAGGTTGCAGCTGCTGCAACCTGGACCCTGGAGGCAAAAGGTCGACAATCCAGAACAGGAAACAAACGTGCGACAGTCGTGAATGAGACGGAACAACGTAAGAAAATAACCGATGGTATTCTCATGAAAAAGAACAGAAGCCTATGCAAATTATTTAATGCGAGGATGACACGAAAAGAAAAGACGGCGAGACAGAAAGAAAAGAGAAGAAAAGAGAAGAAACGAGAAGAAAAAAGGAAAGCCAAGAGAAGACAAGAGCAAAGCAAAGGTAAAATGAAACCAGTCGACGCAACGAGCACTTCTTCCCGTGGCTGCTCCCAGGCCAGTCCTTCATTTTAATTTCCTACCATTTCCCCTACCCATCTCCAGCAAACCCCAGTCCGATGAGCCATTTACATGACGAACAGAAGGTTGACATCTGCGTGTGTTAGTATCGAAAAGGGAGACAGAGGTGCGATGATGAACAAGAGGGCGAAGGGGGTTTGACTCACCCAGAGGATGGCTGCACGACAGCTGCGGCTTCTGCGTGTACTTGCTCTGCAGCACGTCGCGGATGCTGTTGAGCAGCTCCAGGTAGCTCTGCTGCGGGTTCTGCGTAATGGCCGAGATGAACGCCCACGACATGGCGCCCGTCGCCTGCGCCGCAATCGTGGCGTCCGCGCTCGTCTGGTCGTCCTTGCTGCCGGACCACATCACCACGTCGGCCGGGCTCGTCTTCGTCTGGACCGTCTTCTTGTACGCGCCATCGCCCTTGACGGCCGTCCGCGCAAAATCAAAAATGCTCGTGGCCACGCCCGCCAGGTTGCCCTGGGCATAGGCCATGACGGCGCCCAGCAGCCCCTTACCGGCCTCCTCCGCCAAGTTGGGTTCCTTCAAGACACCCTTGGTCGAATAGATGTACGGCAGGTCCATGACGGACCCGGAATGGCACGAGTCGAAAATGGCCGTGAGGCGCACGCCGGTCTGCAGCGGCTTCACGACGACGTTGTGGATCTCGTCGTCGACAATCATGCCGGCCTGCTTGAAGTCGACGGGGTAGATGGTCTCGTCGTAGCCGTCGTCCTCGTCGCCGTCCAGATCCTCGGTCTGGCCGCCGTGGCCCGAGTAGTGCAGGAACAGCGCGTCGTTGGGCTGCGCGCCCTGCACGAGCCAGGACATGGCCCGCAGGATGTTGGCGCGCGTGGGCCGCAGCACGGGGTCCTGCTGGTCGTCGGTCAGGATGACCATGTCTTCGCGGCGGTAGTTTTGGCGCTGCATCAAAAAGTTGGACACGTTGTGCACGTCATTGATGCAACCGCGCAGCGCGTTGTCGGTGCCAATGTAGTTGATACCAATCAGCAGCGCCTTGCGCTTGCCCGTGCAGTTGCTGTACTGGAACGTGTAGTCGGACGGCGCGCCGTGGCCAAAGGACTGTGCCTGCTGGGGCGGGGCCTGCGCGGCGCGGCTGTCATAGCCGCCGTGCTGCTGCTGATAGCCACCCTGCTGCTGCTGGTACTGCTGTGGTGGCGGCTGCTGGTACCCTTGCGGCGGGTACTGCTGCTGTTGGTACTGCTGCTGTTGGTACGGCTGCGGGGGGTAGCCGTACCGGTCGAAGCCGTCCGGCGGCGGGCCTTGCGGGGGCCCGTATCCGTATCCGCCCTGCGGGGGGCCCTGCGGAGGACCGTAGCCGCCGCCGTGGTGGCCGGGGCCGTTGTTCTGGCCGGGATATCCACCGCTCCACGACATGTCGAGAGGGGGGTGGGGTGGTAAAGGAGGTGCGCGGTAAAGAGGGAGGCTGTGATGGAGGTCGAACTCGTCTTCGTCAGCTGATGTCAGCTGCCGTATCGTCGTCGTCGTCGTCGATGTCGTCAAAAGCGAAAGTGGTGATGTTCGCGGCAAGATGGCAAAACAGCTTGAGAGAAGAGGAGAGATTGGGAATTTGCGCCGGCCGTCTTTGCCGCCCTTTTTTCGCGGATTAGCCTTGTCCTTTCTTCTGTCTTGCCTTGGCACTTGGCGTGGTCCCGGCCTGGTTGCTATTTGGTGGTGGTTGGGCCTTTTGTCTTTTGGTGCTTTTGGGTGGCGCAAGGCGACTATTCGCCACTGGTTACGAGTGGGGCAAGGGGACGCCGTCAGCCCTTTCAGCTCGGCGGATCGAACCCCTCATTTTGGATGACGCACCTAGAGGGGGAAGGAGAGAACGGGAGCGAGCTTCCCTCTTCCTAACTCGTAAGGCATCAGACGGCTACGGGCAAGAGCGATGCACGAGATCCTGGGCCAGTAAAAATGCCCGAGTGCGATCGCACTTTCCCATCGTAAAAGCGAAAAAGTCGTCGTCGTAGATCGCAGTCGCTTCTCTGCTTTCTCCGAGCCCCGGTCGTGCCTGCCGATTGGAGCCGCGGTTCTCGCCTCCCTTCAGGGCAGTGCCTCCAGGGGAACGATGCGGGCTTAGCCGTCTCTGCCAGCCAGTGGCAGTTCTTGGCGGGCGTTTGTCCCTTTCCCCGCCCTCTGTCAGGCACTGACGCCTATTGACACAGTAGTGGCACAACGTTGGGCTCAACGACCAAACACAAAAATAACGGCGGTCCTTTTTGAGGCTTTTGCCAAACAAAACACAAGGCTATGGCTCCATAATGCCAGCATCGCCACTGGCCATTCGCGTCCGGATGCAGACATTGAGACAGGGCTCGCGTGCAGCTTCCCATGCGGCATGACCGACGTCAGCTGCAGGCCCCTTCGCTCTTTCCCAATCTTCCTGGGCCGGCACCGCCACTGCACATTGCTGTGATTGGTTCCTGCCCAAACGAGAAGGAAGGAGCGCACCACAAGGCGCGCCCACCCAGTCGCATGGACCCAGATGGAAAGAAGGAAGCTGCGCTGCTGACGGCGGTCCTGAGCCTGGGGCCAAGCAAGGCAGGCGTAGCCTTGTTTGCCTTGCTTTTTTTTGCCTTTTTCTTTGCATTTTTGTGCTTGTGCTCTTTCCTTCCTGTGTCAGATTGAACGAGATTCTCCATCTTACTCTCTGTTTTTTTTCACTTCTCCACGATCCAGACAGTTTTGCGACAATCACCGAGCGCAAAAGACCCCAAACACACATTCGCCATGTCACGACGACTCGGCCCAGGTAAGCTTCCAGGCGGCTCCCTGCCATTTTCCTCCCGAACCCCCCTATTCGGCCTATGACGTCTTTCAAACGCTAATCGAATCGCCCTTCCACCAGCCACCACCAGCTACTACCACCGCAGCGGTCCGCGGCGCGACGCCGATGAAGAGGACGACGTCGCCTTTGACTACGACTACTATGAGACCTACGACGATTACACACGGAGCCGTGCCGCGCGCGAGTCGCGCAGCCGGGCTGGCGCAGGCAGCCGAGGGATAGACGACGGCGACGGCCCGCTTCACGATTCGTCCGACGACGACGATCGCTATGCACGACGGCGACGCGGCGGAGGTAGCGGCCACGACGATCCGCGCGCGACGCGCAGCCGGGACATCAACCTGCACTCGCCACGGCTAGCGGCGGCCGCTGCGGGGAGCTACTTCAGCGCACGAAACGGCAGCAGCAGACGCGACGAACGGGACGACCTCGCGTCCCGGAAGCCCCGGTCCATACCCACCGACGTGAGCAAGGCACCTCCGATCTACACAACACCGCGCGGCCGGCCGCCCCTCCCCCCCGGCTGGTTGCCCCTGTTTAGCGCCACGCACGACCGCTGGTACTATGTCAACAAAGACTCGGGGAAACCGCAATGGGAGGCGCCCGGTTTTGAAGTGAAGAAGGTCCAAGAGCAACTGCGTGAGCGGGATCGACAGCAAAAGCAAAAGGACCGAGACGTTTCCCAGCGGAGCCTGGCACCGAGGGATGCTTCACCCGGTGGCGGCAGTGGCCGCAGCCATTCGCGCAACAGCCGGCGGAGTAGTGGCCTCAGCATCACGGGCATGCTCCTGGGCGCGGCCGGCGGTATTGCAGCCGGCACGCTCGTGGCCAAAGCCCTCAAGAAGGACGGCTCTGACCGAAGCATCAAGCCACGCGGCAGCCGCTCGGACACGTCGTCAGCAGGCGACCGTCGGCGGGACCGGGACGGCAGACGAAACGACCGAAACGATTTTGAGGAGGACAACGTGCCGAGCTACCACCACGGCCATGGCGGCTCCCACAGTCCCGGCCACAGCGGCGATCACGGCCATGGGTTTGGCGGACATGGCCATGGCCATGGTTCCGACGATGACGACGATTAGTGTGTTTGCCGTTGAGAGATAGGCGTGGAACTGTAATAATGACCGGGATTTAATGGGCTCTGAATACGAGCGATACAGCGCCTGCCATAATTCTGTTTCTTTGTTTTTCAGGATGGTTTCTTCCTTTATTAAGCTTTGTTTCTTTTTTGTTCCTTTTTTACTGCGTTTGTATCTGTAGCATGGAGTTCTTAATGACTATTGGATGATGAACACTTTGGTTTCTTTGTTTTTCTGTTTATGTATGATCTATTCTTTTAAAAAAAAAAATGCTTGGACTTTTTCTGAAAAAAATCTTTATTTTATTTTTCAAATTATAAGAATTTTTTATTAAAACAAGTAAACAAAAATATACGTAAACTATATCATTATTTTCATTGCGAGGGAGAATGGAAATTTAGAAGGAATTGAGACTACCTTGTTTTAGCACCCCTGTTTTGATGCTCAACTCCCGAGGTATCTGATGAAAATAGAAAAGAAAAAGAAAACTACAGCGCCGGTTTTAGACCTTGCAATTGTCCCCCGAGCTCGAATAAAAAAAAATGCAAACTAGAACACTTTAAGACCTGCCAGGCATCTTGCCCACTACTCCCCCAAACTCCTTTTCTTCTCAACTCACTAGCCTCTCGCAGCCACAATATCACCAGCAATGTCCATGCAAACTGTCGTGCACATTATTGTTAGCCACTGAAAAATTCCGGAAAGGAAGATGGAGGGAAATACTTACGCCTATCAATGCTTGCTGCACCCAGAATCTTCATCACCGGCACATCACGTCCGGCCGTGCGCCAGAGCCAGGTGCGTGTCTCGACCGCCACCAGCGAGTCAACACCGAGCTCCATCAAACTACTGTCACTCCGGATGCGGGCAGCACTGCCGTTTCTGGCATCACCACTGGTCGCAGGACTCAGATGCAGCAGAGTGGCAAGACGCTCGCTGAAGGCAAACACCAGCTGCTGGCCAATGGCCTCGGCGGTCGCAATCTTGTCGCTGATGAGATCGGTCAGCTGCTTCGTGCTGCTGTTCTCGGTACTTCCCGCTTGTTTCTCGCTAGAGGCGTCTTCGTTGTTGTCTTCGACGGTAAAGTGTGAGAAGCGCGGGTCCCGGTGCCAGTGCAGCTCGTCGTCGGCCGCTTGATTGGGGTTGTAGCGACTGAGACCTGTTGTGAGGTCGATAAAGTCGGCGGTTCGAGCAGCCGCAGCCGACTTTGGTCTCCCCAGGGAAATAGCCTCCAGGAACATGTGGTGCAGATCGCGCTCCGAGATGGGCGGATACCCTTCGCGCTCGAGCCCTGCGTAGAGCTCATCCTTTTCACGGTGCAAGAAGCCAAGGCCGTAGATCACGCCAATGTTCAGAACTGACCCGGCAACGCCACGACGCTGCCGGTTCGCGGCCACGCCATTCATGTACTGTCATTGTTAGTTGGCTTGGTAACGACAAAAAATGGAAGAAGGGATACATACCATGTTCGCTGCGGCGTAGTTGGACTGGCCGGCATGGCCACCGGCTGCAGCAAAAGACGACGTCATGATGAAGAAGTCAAGCTTGTTGTCTTCGTCCTCATCATCATCCCGGAACACCGTGTCGAGGTTCCGGGAGCCGACCGTTTTGGGCCGCATCACCCGAGAAAATATGTCTGCCGTCATTTGTGCAAAGACCCGGTCGTCCAAGACCATGGCTCCGTTGACGATGCCGCCGATCCTTGGCATCAACTGTTCGACACGGACACGGAACTGCTGGACAGCCTTCAAGTCGGTAACATCCAATGCCTCGAAGTGGACATCAACACCATGCACCTTCTTCGCATGCTTTGCCCACTGCGGCTTGGCTGTTGGCACACTTCGGCTTGCGAGGACAATGTGTCGTGCACCCTGTTTAGCAAACAGTGTTGACAAGCTTTGCCCCATGTCGCGTGTGATGCCAACGAGCACGTACGTCCTGTCGCCACGGAGCTTAGCGGCTGCTGGTCCCATGGCAGAGGACGTGCTTGTCGCGTTCTCGTGGGGAAGCACCACACTGGCCACCGTCCGCTCTGCCCGCCAATCAACAATGTGTAGTGGAATTGGCCCATGGGTGTGAGAGTTTAGAAGACTTGGAACGGAAACAAACTCTCCTGCGGCTTCATTATATGACCCATCTGTCATGAATGAATTAACGGCTGCGACAACCTGTTGCAAAAGACCAGTAACAAGGGAAGAAGCGTGAGAATCATCGCGTGCTTGGCTGGACATGCTTCCCCATGAATGGGATGAGTAGTTTGCCGGGATGGTATTGGAGATGAAGCGAGATACAGCGTGAGTCTCGGGCAAGAAGCTGACAAATGTTGCGCCGTCTTTGAAACGATACAGGGTGGAAGCCATCCGGGATTCAGTTGCACGGGGATGGATTGACAGGTCACCGGTTGATGTTTGAGTACTTCTGGCAACACCCGTGACTTGAATGGCGACGATGTCACGACCTTGCTGACTAGAAACGTATTTGGCGCATTGAAGTAGCAGCTCGTTGGGTGCAATGAGAACCAGCGGCTTCTTCTCGGCATCGGCCAGCAACTGACAGCAAACAAGAGTTCCAACCAGCGCGCCCGAGTAGGAACGTGCGACGTAAGAGGGAGCCTTGTCACTGTTCTGAGCAATCGTGGATATTTGACTGCGCGGAACAGAAACAAATGAGGCATTGGTCTTCGACTTTGCTGTAACGATGGCACCAGTTTCAAGGCACTGTCCGATGGAGACATAGTGGCCTTGGAAAACCGGCACTGCGCTGCTGTAGTGGACCTGGATTCTCGCCATGTCAACATCTTCCATTTGGGACAATGTTGAAGGGGCAGGCATTGGAACAACTTCGATATTGTACTTGTCATTGGCCGCAGTATGGACAAGCTTGACACATGATGACAGAGTGTTCACTTGCTGCGTCACCACCCGTCGCGAGGCGTTGAACTTGTTATTGCTGGGCTTCAATGGTAGCATCCGCGGTACTAGTCGTTGTCCGGTGCTGTTAATAAACACCTCGGTCTCCAATCGCCAGAGATGATCGACCCGCTCTGCACCGGCAGTGATGTTGAGAGATGCGAAAAAGTCTTGCTTGCGCTTCTCTGCTGCCCCAAGCATGAGTTGGAGAAACACGTTTGTCACTACAGATGCTGCGGAGGGAGGTGTTGTGTCGGGATGACAAGGGGCAAGTAGCTGGCCACCAGCCGAGTCGAGGTGGTCGAAGTCGAGCATTTGCAAGAAGAGGCTCGGCATCTCGGCGCGTATGCTGCGGGTGAATCCGTACGACGCGGCGTTCTCGGAGTTGCCTGAACGTGCGCCTTTAGTCACCCAAAGGATGACCATCTCTGGCTGGAGGAGGACCCTTCGCAAAGTGTCAAGTCGGCGCTCATCGAGGGAGGAGAGAATGGGGAAATTGTCGTCAAGGTCCGACAGTACGATGGCGCAAGTGAAAGTGGGTAGGGAACCTGGCTCAGCATCTGCGAGCTCATCGAGGCCCGAAACTGTCGTGACTGGGTTGTACAAGTGACTGGAGAGCAGCTGGCCGACATGAGACGCAAGCGAAGAAAGGTCTACCACCTGCCCACCAACGACAAGGAGTCTTTCGTTCGGCCGGGCAAGTACAGGTGCTGCGAAGGAAAGAGCGCTGGGGATACGTGCCGCATTTTTCTTGGGAAGACTTTCGCTCTGCCGTACAGTGATTGAGAAGCCACCGGGGTAGTGCTGGTCGGTGTTCTTGATAGCTGGGTTCATGAACCCGCGTTGGTCGAGGAGGTCGGGCCAATCGGGCGGAGTGATAATAGCATCTGCAAGGTTGGCCGATTGATGTTCGCGGTCCCGAGACATCTGAATTGGCATGTGGATGAGAATGAGAAAGCCACCGGGTCGCATCAGCGCCTTGACCTGGTCAAGGACGGCTTCACTAGACGCCGCTTGCTTGAAGATGGAGGTGGACACGACTGCCAGGTCAAACGGCTGATGGGGAGCTGTGTGCATGAGACCATCCAACTCCGCCTTGATGTCTCCCGTCTGGTCGAAGAAGGACGCTCGGACTTTTCTCTTAACTGCCGCGGGGGATTGTGCAAGATGTAAGTCGAAGTTTTGGTCAACTGCGCCGAGCACGACAGACGTGTAGCTCACAAACGCAGATGCAAGACCCTTGAGAATTGGTGTGGACATGTGCATCTCTGAGTCAGTGAGACTGAAGATGGACATGCGAGGGTATTTGTGTGCAATTTGCTTGACAATGCTCGCGGCCTGTCTCTGGAATTGGTAGGCGTGGCGTCCTTCTTCTATCAATGATCGAAGCGGGCTCTGCGTGTCGCCGGCCGATGTTGCCTGGGCATTGTCTTTCATAAAGGCGCGAACCTTATCGAGGGTGAGAGAGTATGGTGATGAAAGGATGTGCTGATCCAACGTGCTTTCTGTGTCAGACGGCCAAATAGCTGCTGGATGTTGTGATGGCTTAAAGAATGACTGGATGCGCTGGACGGACTCCTCTAGTACCTTGTCACAGGCTCCGTCTGCAACACTGGCGTCACCGAGAATTGCGCAATTGTGGACAAGGGCATCTTCCGGATCGGGAGCATATGTGGTGTGGAGGTACAGGTCACGGTCGGCACTGGGATGGGAAGATGCCAGCGAGCCGACAATCAGACCCTCGATACAGATCTCCATGTCACCGTCTCCGTTGTAGATGCAAACATCGCCCGAGATACGGGCAGGCGAGTCAGACGTTGCTTCTTGAATCTTAGTGAGCTGTGCATCCACAGACAAGTGCTTGCTGGCGACTCCACTTTGGACCATACTGAAGCTGACTTTCTTCATACGAATAGGCAGGAAGACGGTCCAAAGTGCTCTATTTGTGTGTTAGTGACTAACTTGAAATTAAAACCTGGGAAAAGAGGGGAGAAGCAGTACGCACTTGTCACCTGGGGATGAGTAGGACACGAAACATGTCTGCAAGCACGAGTCGAGGGTCGCTGGAGAGAACGACAGGCTGGTGGTATCCTTCACATGAGTACGTTTGAGTGTAGCCGATGCAAAATTGTGGCGCCGTCGCATGGATTCTATCGCCTCAAAGGGTCCCGAGTATTGCAAGCCCACATCCGCCATCATACCATAGAATGCTTCCGTGCTGACATCAAATGCTTCAGGAAGATCGCTGGGGTCTTCACGACGCGGAAGAGCATCTGAATTAGGAGACCCGAGGACAACACGGAGGTTTCCATTGCACCGCTTTCGTAACGGCACACTTGATGATTCTGAGCCAGAAAATATGGAGAATGATGCGAGGATTGAGTTGTCTTCGTGGTGGCCCTGCACAATAGACGAGGATGCCTTTCCTGGCTGGTGGTGCACATTGAGTGAGAACATGATCTCTGTTGCGGGCCCGTCGACTTCGAGTGGAATGCCGCTTATGAACTCGATATCTTCAATCTCGATCACTGAAGCCTCACGCCCGGCAAGAAGTGTTTTGGCAGCATCGCAGGCCATGATGCAATACGCCGAGGCAGGCAAAAGTGGCTGGCCTTGGAAGGCATGGTGAGCTAGCCATGGCAGCTTGTCCACACGCAGTAGGTTGCGCCAGCGAAGCTCATGGCCCTCAATATCGTCGCGAGTGCGGCTGCCGAGGAGCTCATGAGGAGGGTCGGCCTTGTGGTGAAATTGGCGTGCGACGCGTGATTCGCGGTAGTATTTCTGTGAGTGGTCCCATGGGTAAGCTGGAAGCTTGTTGGCATCGTCCCCATGCTGGCGGGAAAGACTGTCGGACAGTGCATCCTTTTCTTCGCTGTTTAGCAAGCCATGGATATCGACCAGCGGTGGGTCGAACTGTGTCCAGACAAACCCCAAAAACTCCAGAAATGAGGTGGCATCGTTTTTGCTTCGCTGTAGCAGACTTGTGTACGGCAGGTTCTTGGAGCTGGAACTTCCTTGCGTCTGCAACTGGGCCAAAGTGTCGGCAAATGGGCCTTTAAGTGTAGAATGCGGTCCGACCTCGATAGCACAGTCAAATTCGCCTTGGATGGTTGTCAAGGCCTTCTCGACTGCTTCTCGAAACAGGACCGACTTGACCATGTTGTCTACCCAGTAAGAGCCTGCTAGATGCTCCGTGGTTGGCGCACCGCCATCAGGACAGACGCTCGAGATCCAGGTCGCCTTGCTGCCCGATTTAGATGAGCAAGGCAACGGAGTGATCTGGCATGACTCAAGGGCCTTGGAGTAAGCACCTGAAAGCCGCACCATGTGGTGAGAGTGGTAGGCCTTGTCAAGAAGAAGGCGGCGAACAAAGATACCGTTCGCCTTGAGTTGCTGCTCTGCCTCTTCCACAGCGTCGATGTCGCCGGACAAGGTCGAGCTGCTTGGCGAGTTGCTGGCAGCCACACAAAGCCGACCACCGAAGGACTGGCAGAAAGCGTCGGCATCAGTGTAAGACAGCCCAACGGCGAGCATGCCTCCCAACTGTCGCTGTTGTTCACCTTGAGGCAAGGTCGAGGATGAGACGCTCTTGCCGCGGAAGTACGCGATCAGAATAGCATCTCTTGCAGAAATGTACTTGGCAGCATAGGCGGCAGCAATCTCACCAGACGAGTGGCCAATGACGGACGTAAAGCGTAGTCCAAGTCGATCCAAAACATCGACGAGGCCAACCTGCAGGGCTGTGCACAGAGGTTGTGCAACGGCTGCCTCACGCACTCGAGATCCATCTCCGTCCAGCTTTTGAAGCTCCTCTTCCAAGGTCCAGTTAGGAGGGTCAGGACACGCCTTGAGAACAGAGTCCAGGTTGCGAATCGACTCTCGGTAGACACGGTTCGTTGCAAACAAGTCTCTTGACATGCCCGGCCACTGGGCGCCCTGGCCCGTGAAAACACCCAGGATCTGTGCGGCATTTCCATTGGCTGTGTTCTCGATGCGCCGTGCCCTAAACCCGAGATCTTTGGTGTGACCCTTGATTATGTCTGACACCTGCGCTGAGAGGATGTTGATGGCCTCTGTCAAAGAGCTACCGCAAATCGCAAGGCGGTGGAGAAATTGTGTACGAGATGTGTATGAGCGCCATGCTACTTCTTGAAAAGGCAGCTTGGAACTGCCGTTCTGCTGATTCTGGAGAAAAACAAGATATTCCTTGGCCAATGCGCGGAGGGTGCTGGCGGAGCTTGCCGACAAGAAAAGGGGAATCTGGGGTAGGCTTTGCGCTGCTCCCTGTAGAGCTGATTGATGACATTTTCCAGCGCTGAGATGCGAACTGTGAATGCTGGGGTCGTATCGCTCGACAATGGCGTGGGCATTGGTGCCGCCAAAGCCGAACGAGTTGACGCTAGCCCGGAGAGGCTGTCCAGATGCCACTGCAGGCCACCTCATAAGCTCTGTAGGGATCTGGAGATAGCCCTGTGATGCAGGGGTGCAGAATGGAGCGACGGTCGGATTGAGCCGTTCCATGTGCAGATTTGGTGGCACCTTGGAATCCTTCATGGCCAACATCACCTTCAAAATGCCAGCGAGGCCAGCAGCGCCCTCTGTGTGGCCAATGACTGTCTTGACGGACCCAACGAGCATCGGTGAAGGAGGCTCAGAGCAGATCTCTGGCGGTCCGCTAAGCTCGTGTTGGTCTTGTCGACGTCCGAAGAATGCAGAGTAGATAGCGCTTGCTTCTCGTGGGTCGCCGACCGGCGTTCCCGTGCCATGGGCCTCGAAATACTGGCAGCGATCGGCAGGATCGGTGATGTCAAGTCCCGCTCGTCGATATGTGGCACGAATGAGAGAAGCCTGGGCTTCAGGACTCGGCATCGTGATGCCGGCGGTACGGCCGTCGGAGCCCACTCCAGTCTCGCGGATGAGAGCCTGAATCCGTGGGCCGTCGCCATCTGCCAGAGCCTGGCTCAATGGCTTCAAGAACAAGACGGCCGCACCTTCACCTCGTGCGTAACCATCAGCTCGTGAGTCCCACATATGGCAGTGGCCCGTGGGGCTGAGCATGTGAAGACTGGACTCGACAACAAACTGCTCTGGTGCGAGCATTAAGTTGACACCAGCCACGCAAGCAGCGCTGCAATCTCCAGCACGCAGTCCAAGAACGGCCTGATGAAGGGCAACAAGACTTGACGAACATGCCGTGTCCATTGTGACGGAGGGACCACGGAAATCATAGAAGTAGCTGATGCGGTTGGACAAGATGGACCGTGCATTGCCCGTGGCGTAGTATGGTGAAGTCGTCAAGTCGTCGCGCTGTGAGATGGAGTCGAAGTCTGAGGTCATGGCACCGACGTAGACGGCCACATCTTTGCCCGTCCACTGTGGCAGTTGGTAGCCAGCCGACTCGAGAGCTTCGTATACGGTCTCAAGCAGAAGCCGCTGTTGAGGATCGACTGCCTCTGCTTCCTTCGGCGCTATGCCAAAGAACCCGGCGTCGAACTCGCGCAGGTCATGATCGTCGTCAAGCCAGTAGGCATTGGGTGCGTTGGTGCTTCCGTGGTAGTCGCCATCGGGGTGAAAAAACGCACGTATATTGAAACGACTGGGGGGCACGCTGCGAGACAGATCTGACGGCTGTCTCAAAAGGTCCCAGAGCTTGCTTGGTGATGTTACGCCGCCTGTGAACCTGCAGCTGCTGGCGACAACCGCGATCGGCTCCGAAGGTGATTGTTTGTAAGGCATGATGCTGGCGATGTGAAGATGAGAAGGAGAGTGCGTATGGAGAGTGCATGAGAAGAAAAGGAGAACCTGAGTAGGTAGAGGAAAATAATACGAGAGGAGACGGAGAATGCGGAGGAGGGGGAAGAAAGGGGAGGGAGATGGGTGTTGCTCTATCGATGGCCCATCAGAACTTGGCAATCCAGGCAGGGAGATGAAGGAGAGGGCTGTGATGCAAGTCAGTAAGATGTGAGGGACCTGTCAACAAAAAAAATAAGCAGACAGCGATGGCAGACAGACCACTATTAATACCGAAAGACAAGGTTTAAGGCTGGGCCGGGAGTTGGTTCGAGGCTGAGGAGACGAAGGAAGGCGGCAGGGACATCGTCAGCCAAGTGTAAGAAATGGTCAATGCGTTTGTCTTTTGTCGCGTGCTAGGGTGTTGATATCGAGAAAGGAGTAATAAGCGGGACGCGGAGAGCCCGCGGTAGGTTGCAGTGGGATCGCAATGATTTGAATTAAGAAAAGGAGAAAAAGAAGAAAAAGAAGGGAAAATAATTTTTATCGACCGTTTGCTGGGATGAAAGAACGATAGCAAAAGATAGGGAAAAAATAAAGGAGGAAGGAGCGGGCGACGTGCAAGGAAGGTGAGATGCACAACCTCTGTTATGTGGTTAGTGCCGAATTAGGAAAGAAGGACGATTGTCACTTTCTGGGGTACGAACGCGTAGCGCTGGGACGTTCCTTCCCTTGCACAGGACGTCGTGTGCGGTCACGCGGTACCTGCGACAAAAAGAAAAGGAAAAGAAACAATTTATCACAGCGTCACCACAGCGTCATGCGATTGCGCTGCTTTCACTGACCACAGCAGCGATCAAATGCAAGGGGTGGGTGGACGAAACGAAGTTTGGAAGGAATGACATGACAAGGCATGGACTGATAGGGCGCCAAGAGAAGAACGCGACGGGCACGCAACCACAAGCACGACGCAGAGTGACGAAAGAAAGAATCACAAGCTAAAGAAGGGGAGAAAGTTGATACATCTTGACATCGACCACAGACCCAACTCTGTACGGCAGATCGACTAGACTGCACTCCCTGTCCCCGGTTTACCTCCCCCTTTTCTATGCAAGCCATCGTGCGCCGGAGAAAACGCTCCATGGAAGGATTGCAATAGTGTGCGCGATATAGCCAGATAAGCATTCGGCCACTTGGGAAACAGAACATGTGTGGGAGGGAGTGGCAGGCGACCCAGAGAGTCGGGATCGATGGACATCGGACATGCAGTGGGAGCTGATCGTTGATAGATTGGATCGGAAGTGGCAACGTGCAGTAAAGTAGGGCTGGACGTCGTCAATCTGTCAAGGATTACCATGGGCAAGGGATGGGAGCAACACGGCTCGGATAGATTGTTTTGGTATCGAAAAATAGGGGTTCAAGAGAAGAAAAAAAAGCTCGCGGGGCAAGTCTCGTCCCGTCGGGCAATTAACGAAACCACTCAATCGGATCTCCTCGGGAAAACGTGTATTTGGCGAATGGCGGGAAAAGCCGTGGTGCGTTCTTAACGGAGAGTCGAATGGGAGGAACGAGACCGGGACTATGGTAAGGAAAAAGGGGGGACTGAGCTCTGTTCGTCGGTCTCTTTGACTGTCGCACAAAAGATGCAGGGAATCAAACATACTGTACAGAGTACAGGGAGTACAAACCACAGAAAGAGCACGGAAGCACATGCACATGCACAACCAATATTGAAGTGAAGCAAGAAAACATATTGAATTGTCACCCACTTGAATCAATCTAGGTCAGGTTAGATCATAAAAGGCCACAAAATATGGCCACGCTGAAAACAGGGATGTTTCTGTATATTGCAAATGGGAAGCGTGATCTCAAAGAGCATTTACAAGTATCAGTAGACATAGACAAGGGCTATTTGTGTTCGGAATTCCGTACGTGCATGGCAAGGGAGACGCCTCGTCTTTTTCTGGGTATATATATATTGCAATATATCCGTACACCATAGAAAAGTGCCGTTGGATGGCGACACCGCAAGCCAGGCCATGCGTTCGGATGCTGTTCTTTCCAGAAAATGCAGCTCCTCGACACTCCCTCACAGAGGCCCATGCTCAGCAATGATGCATAAACGACCTGGCAAAAACCAGGGACACGGTTTCCCGGCATGTCAGAAGGAACAGACTTGCATGATCTGGCCGATGCAGACTGGCCCCTGGCACCGGATCGAGCGTCTCGCGTCCACGCTGCTGGATCGTGATAGATTACACATCCCTACCATCTACCCGGCTTTTAGAGTCTTTTTTCTTTCTCACAGCTCGGGGTACCGAAAATACGACGGAAGCCAAGCACACCCTGGCCTTAGTTCTTAGGAGTCGGAACAGAAGATGATCCCAAAGATCTGTAGTTCGGCGGTACGTATCCGTTGGGGAGAGATACGCGTAAAATATCTAATACTATGGATGTATTAAAAAGAGAGAAGAAGCGGCTCGTTGTTTGTCTGATTGTCAAGTGCCAACACTTATTTGATTGGTCAGAAAGAAATTCCTTCCCGTGGGTTTTTTTTTCCTTCCTTTTTTAAACAGATTGATTACGCAAATCGTAAGACAAATCTAAATGGTGGCGACGCCGAGTATGAACAGAAAAAGTCACTGTGGTATTTTGACATCTATTCAGGGCCTGGTCTTTTGTGGCGGCGATATCGGGGAAAGAGAAGAAAAGGGGCATGTAAACAAATGAAAATAGGAGTCGCCACCAAAAGATTGGCCAAATGGGAAATGCCCGCCAGTAAACTCCCTAAACCCCCAGGCGTGGTTCGCCAACCTCCGGCACTCTGTGCAACACACACAGCGCACGCGACTGGCCCATCCTCTTAATTGGCCCTGCGTGCAGGCTCTTCACTGTCGGTTCTTTTTTTTGTCACTCCCATTTATTTTTCTTCTGCCGTTCCTGTCAAGGTATCCAAGCACGTAATCGTATTTTCCGATGACATACGCAGTCAGGTGGGCTATAGGTACGCCCTTTATTTTCTCTCAATTTCTTACCTCTTCTTTTTGAGGCGCCACGGGCCAGTCTTGCACCAGCAAGTTTCACAGTTCTGCAAACAGCACAGTTGTGCAGCCCCTTTTATTTATGATGCTGTGTATTTAGTTTTAACTTTCTAGTTCGTGTACCCGAACACATTGGATAGCAGCTCTATCAAGACGCCATGGTTTTACTAATTGAACTAGAAACACAATTAAAATGGAGGCAAAAATGACCCAGGTTGGTCAAAGTTGCCTGTAACATACACGAAAGTTCATTTCCGACGACTACCACCAAAGAACACGTAAGGTAGAAAGAGAAACACGAAACATTGTCTTGAGAATCGAATAGCCAAAAGTAAAGTTTCCCCCGTCATAAAGTCTTTTCGCATACCACAACAAGGTCATTCATGCTGCCAGCTTGTTCCGCAGACCCGCCAACTCCTGTCTTAGATCGTGTTCTCGAAGCACAATGTCGTCCATGGACGAGGGTCTGTGCATGCCCAGACCATACTGCAGCGAGAACAAGCTGTTGCTTCCCGAAGAGGAGGATGCGGATGTTGCAGTCGACGCGTCCCAGTCCATGGGTGCCCCGAACCCATCATTCGAGAAGAGATCTTCGGAGATCACCAGTGGTGGGTGTGGCAGGAAGCTCCTGCTCACCGTTGGCAAAAGTTGATGTTGTTCGGATGCCGCACTGACTGTACCGTTGTCTCCACGCGTCGTGGGGGAGAAACAATTGTGCATTGCGGCGACCGCGTGCGAGAAGTGGGATAGGAAGTCGTCCACCAGGCGCAGTCCTAGCCCTAGTTGCAGTGCCGGTGTTGAAACAATCGGAAACCCGCCGACAGACACATCTGGGAAGCGACAGACCCTAAGACACGACAGCGCTGCCGAATCTTTCCACGAGGATGAGGCCATGACTGAATGCAGCGGCTGTTTCAGGTCGCCTTCGCCGGTACCCATGAAGTGTCCATTACCGTTCCTATCGCCATTGCCGTTGTGACAGGGTGACGGGGGGCGTTCACTGCTTGCGGTCACGTCCACAACGTGGAATACGCGTTGGTACACGTCCAACAAAGCAGCGTAGGTTGACTCGGCAAGAATGACGAAGCTTTCGGCGTCCACACTGTCGTTACTAGTGTCCCTGATAGTGTTGGACTTGGAACTGTTTGTCCTCGTGAAAGGACTGGCACCGAGGACCGGCTCGCCACTGATGGTGGTTGTGTCAAAGCCGTTGCTGGAAGTCTGCCCAGACTCGCCCTCCTGACCTTGGCAAGCGATTTGTACCGTCTGAATGAAATTGCGTGAGACAGCAAAAAGGCCATCCATTGGGAAATACCGATCATGCGTTGATCCCACCGGTGACTGACCACCGCTGTGTGTGTTGCCTTGGGTACTGCCATGGGTGCTGGACGCGATGCCAGATGACGCTATAGACTGCGAGTTGCTCCGAGGAACGTTCATACCCCCCAGGATATTGCTGCCATCGTTGCCTGCAAGGGAAATTGTGTTGCTCATATCCCAGAGCTGTGCACTCATGTCGCAGAGATTAGATATTAATGACTTTGGGACGGTTTTTAGTGGCCCGTGCTGCATAGCATGTTGCTTGGGTGGGCTGCCTTTCATGGAAGGGTGTGAAGAGTCACGGCAAGGTGTCCCTTCTGGTAAACCATTCCCGATGTAGCCGCCGTTATGGCAAATCTGGGATAGAAATGATGTCTCAAGCATTGCCTTCGTGGCCGCTTCCGCTTCCACACCACTCTTCCAGCCACAGCTGTTTGAACCGACAAGGCTAGTGCCACATGAACCGTGAGAGACGCTCGGGGCAGCCCATAAGTGGGATAGGCTGTCTATCAAGGGCAAGGCTGAACTGGTTGGTGTAGTTTTGAAAATATGCGCCGGATCAAGAATTTCTTCCATGGGGCTTGTGACAAGGTCTTGGCAATAAAGCTTATTTGATTCCATCTGGAAGCTGATCTGCTGTGGAGGTAGCGCCTGATAAATCTGGTTGCCGTCAGAGTGG
Organism: Sporothrix inflata; assembly: GCA_021396225.1. NCBI lineage: Eukaryota > Fungi > Ascomycota > Sordariomycetes > Ophiostomatales > Ophiostomataceae > Sporothrix > Sporothrix inflata. Next base: position 524,392 of record WNYF01000003.1, on the reverse strand, counting down.
TAGATGAGAAGCCCGGCATCGACGCTATGTCCCGGCCACAGATGTTCGGCCATCCCGTTGAAACTGTACGGGCCTGGGTACGGTATTCCCGCTTCTGTGTAGCCTAGCATATTTCCCATGCCGCTGGTAGCCCGCCTTTGGGATCGCTGCTCTTGTTGCAAAGTGCCATTTTGCAGAAGGCTGGTAGGCTTACTCCCGTTGTTCGTACCGTTGCTGGGTTTTCTGAAGCGTAGCGACGGACTTGATTTGCACTCTGCCTTGAGTCGCACACAGCGCTCACAGGGTTCGTTTCCGAGTCGTTTGCAGCTGAGCTTCTGGGTGTGGCAGCGGTTGCACGCCCTTCGAATTGGTCCTTCTGCCATCGTGCCCGGTAAAGTGGAAGGTATGTCGATCAGGTATTGATACGATATTGACGTAAAACTATTGATGAAGGTGTAGCTTAGAGGCAGCTGGCCTGAAGAGTAATGTCTCGAAGATGACCAGATGTGTGTAGATTGTTGTAGAGTGAGCTGCTTTAAGATGAGGTCAGGTCATATGTTTGGATTCTGTAACTCGGCGGGCTGTTACATCCATATATACTCCTTCGATGCTTATACATCCTGCTGCATATTTCTCGTAAATAGCGGAGGGACGTTTATGCGGTACCCACGGTAGACGGAAGCTCACCCAATCCGATGGATGCCGACACGGAAATGTGCTTGAGACGGGGCTTACCCGAAGGAACCGCAAACAACACACAGCTGTTCATCAGGGTTGGCCCTCGGCGAATAGAGGAGCAGCAGCAAAGGTGAGAGACGCTGTCACCTAGACACAGCATTTCTCAGGGGTAAAAGAAGCGATGGCACGCAGATACGAGATCAAAAAGGCGAAAACAGGGAGGAAAATCAAAAAGACAAAACAGACAAAAGCTCACACCGGCGGTATCCAGAAGCGAACTCACAGTCCTGGGTGACCTCTTCAGTTGGCTTTTCGACGAGCGTCTCAAAGCTCTCTGCATGTACGTCTCAATGTAGTCACCAGACATGCAGAGCCTCGGCTGTTTTTCTCGATTTAGAAACCGTGCCGACAGAACGGTTTTTGAGACTTGGGGCGCGCATGCATGCACATATGAAGAACATGGTTCCCATCCCTCTCGACGATGATGCGGTTGGTGGGCTACATCAGGCTCAGACCATAGACTGTAGGCCCCAACTTTTTCGAGTAACCCTGTTCTGTACAATGCCTGAGTGTTCTCCATGTGAGTACTCATGTTGTGTTAGAGGCGGCACTGCAGCATCGAATGTGTTTATCGTAATGGTATGGTAAGCCTGATCTTTGTGCAACGATGAGGGAGCAGATCCTGCACTAGCCTGCACTCAAACAGAGAAAACGAAGAAAGCGGCAAGGGTATGGATGCACACTCGGCTAGTTTGCAGTGGGAAAAGTGTCGACCCTTGTCAAAGTGTGGCATCTTGCTTTTCATGGGCCGGATGTGGGTGAGCCGTGACTTTCTGGAGTGACTCTTTGGTGGCAAGAAGAGCCGAGTGCTTGGGTCATGGACTTGTCGGAATGTCCGTGCCAGCCAATATATCTCGTCTGCATGGGATCTGGACACGCCCTGTCTAGATCCCTCTGTTCGAGCTGGGGCCTTAACAGGGCATAACGATAGTGGTAGGGCAGCAATTGAACGTGGCGGGGAGGTGCAGCATCTGGTGTGACCTTGGTCAAGGGAGATGCAGATAGAACTCTATGAGACAAAATTACATTAGTTGTGAAGATGGTCTCATGAGGCTTGCAAGTGTCACAAAAGTATTCTAGGCAGAACAAAAGAGGTGATGAAATACCCTGTGCAATAGCAGTACTGCAATGTCAAAGACTGTCACAGAACGCAAACGAGAACAACCAGCTTCCGCTGACTTATAAGCGGTTCACCGCTCTGGTCAGAGAGTCGTGGTCTTATTTTGAGAGTTTGTGACTGCAAATGGGAGTTCGTTTTGCGGTGTGAAGGGGCATGTGTCTCGGGGGATGGCGGTTGAAGTCGTGCTACATGTTTTGGTGGACCGTGAGAGAGCAGTGAGCCTATCGCAATGCGATGGAATAAAAGAGTGGTGCTGTGGTCTCGTCATCCGTGTTGCTTACAGGGGATCAGAAACAAATAGGGTTGGATTTGGGGGAAAAAGACGAAGGTCTCGAAGGGGAATAAAGCATATCCTACCTGGTCAGCCAACCCAAGGGCGTTTCCATCAGATGAGCTGCGGTCTCGCACATTACCCGATCTTGCAGGTTGAAGATGCATAAAGTACAAGTAGACGAGACGACAAGGGCTGCCATGCAGAAGAAAAGGGAAATGGTCCCTGCGGATGGCAAAATTGGGGTATTCCGACGAAAGACTGCATCGAAAGTGAGACTGTGTCTTGGATTCGAGAGACAGAAACAGAAGGTGACGAACGAGACATTGGCCAAGATGGACGTGGTCAAGAAAAGGGGGCGAGATGTGGTTGCAGTTGCTCCGCAAATCGTCGAAAAAAAGTTTCAGTGTAGCCAAGTCGAGGCTGGATGTGGAAACGAAAAAGGCAGCACAGGACGAAAAAGGACATGGGGAGAGGACAGCCGGAGGACAAAAAGAGGAGTTGACGAACCCAAAGGTCAAACTACGTTACTTTTAAGAGACTGAAGAAGGAAGGTGCGTCCGTCTCTCAGACAAGACGCCAGTCGAGGGCAGGTACAGTCGTCGAGAAGCTGCGCCCAGCGTCGTTGTACGACGACGAAGGTGCCCCGCGGTTGCTCTCATGCTGAACAGGACGAGAAAATCAATGTTGATGAAAGAAAGGGGGAAGACAAGTAAGAAGGGCGGGCATACTAGGACATAGAGGCGTCTTTGTACGAGGAAACACCCGGAGCACCCTGCACATGCACAGTGTATTACGTCGGGGGGTCATACAACAGACGCAGCATGATTCTCTTCGTCTAAAGATTTGCACCTCGCTACGAATTTCCTTCGACATGAAATAAAGAGAAAAGACCTGCATATTCAAGCGACGCGAAATGGGAGACAATTCAGGAAAAATCATATTGTTGGGAACTGGATTGTTCAGACCGAGGAAAGTCAAAACAGAGAAGGTCTGCGGCGGAGAAAGAGCGACCCAGAGGATTGGACGATACGGAAGGACCGACCGGTACCTACCTTGATTTGCCTACACATGCAAACATTTTGTCCATCGTGCCTTCCATTTACCTTTCGTATTCTCTACGACAAAGATTGCCATTGGTCACATGGTGTCTCAATGTACCATTTGTGTTACAGTACAGTGAAAGAAGGAGAGCAGATAGGAAAAGAGCGGCCGATCACAACATGGGTATTCAGTAAAAAGGGGAACTAAATGCCACAGTGGGAATACTAAAATAAGAAACCGGAGGGATGAACAACATTGTGGTCAAAAAAGAAGAAGAAGACAAAGAACAGGGACGTTGTGATGAAAAAGTTAGAAAGGAGCAAATGAGGGAACCAGTACTTCCCCATTGGCCTCGTTTCCCTTGCCGTCGGACGACTGTGGACACGGCGCTGTAAGAAACAGGAAGGTGCAACCCACGATTAAAAGACGACAGAAAGTACAAAATACACCACAAACCGCCAACCGCCAACAGCCGAGGGCGTGCAATAAACCGCGCACCTTCCTCTACGGTATGGTCGCACGACATGTGGTTGCTGCTTTGTCTACGAATAAGCCAAGAAAGTGGAAGGGTCACAACCGTTCTTTTTGCAATTTATTCAGAGAGAAGATCAATCTTTTTTACTAAACGAAGCGATGCAATGCATATCGGCTCGCTGTTCTCAGTATGTACAAGTTTCAGATAACGCGATGCAGGTGAAATGGACAGGACCAAAAAGAAAAAGAAAATACAGGGTATGCAATCGAAGTGGGTCCGCTTCTGTCCTCCGCTGTGTCTTACCACGCCCCTTCTTTTACAGGTCACCCGTGGCAAAGAGCTCGAGGTGGATGCGCTCGGGCGCGACGCCCAGGTTCTGCAGGGCCTCGCGCGTCTCGACCATGAAGCTGTTCGGGCCGCAAACGTAGTAGCCCGTCCGCGCGTCATCAACAAAAAGCAGACGCTGGCGGTCGGCCTCGGCGAGCTCGGCCACCTTGAGGCGCGTGCCAGTGACGACGACGTCGTCGGCTGTGGTAGCGGGGGCAGCCTCGGCCTCCACCTGGGTGAGGACGGTGTGGGTCTGAATGCGCTCCGGATGCGCAGTCCGAATCGCCTGCACCTCTTTACTAAAAGGCAGGACGGCGCGCGAGTGCGAGCCGTGCAGCCACGAGATGGTGCGGCCCTGCTGCGCGGCGGTCTCGAGGATGGCCATGACGGGCGTGGCGCCGACGCCGGCGGACAGCAAAACAAGAGGCGCCAGGTCGGTCGTGGCCGGCGTCTCAGCCGCCAGTGCTGTGGGTACCGGCGTCTCCTCGACGACAAACTCGCCCTGTGGCTGCGACAGCTCGACCTCGTCGCCCTCCTTGATTTCGTTGTGCAGCAGGTTGGAGATGCGACCGGGCTGCGTCAGGCCGTTGTTGCCCGTGTCGCGCTTGACACTGATGCGGTAGTAGTCGCCGGCGGGCCGCGGGGCCTGGCTTAGACTGTACTGGCGGCTCTGCAGCACACCAAACTCGGGGATGAACACCTGGAGACTGACGTACTGGCCGGGCTCGTACGACGGCAGCGGCTTGCCGTCGACGGGCGCCAGGTACAGGCTCAGGATGCCGTCGTTGGGGGACGCACTGCCCTCCTCGGCCGACGCGGCATACTCGCGGCGCTGCACGCGGAACTTCCGCCAGCCAGCCCAGCCCTTGTGGTTGTCGCGGGTGCGCGCCTCGTCGTACAGGGTGTGCTCGCGGCCAATAAACACGCTGGCCAGGACACCGTAGGCGGCGGTCCACGCATCGACAATGGGCGGCGTGGCCGCTTCGCCGAGCACCTGGCCAATGGCCTCGATCAGGTACTTGCCGACAATGTCGTACTGGGCGGGCTGGATCTGGAGGGAGGCGTGCTTGTGGGCGATGCGCTCGACGGCGTGCTGCAGGCGGGGCAGGTCGTCAATGAAGGTGGCGTAGCCCAGCACGGCGGCCGCCAGGGCGCGGGGCTGGGCGCCCGTGGCCTGTGACGTCAAACTAAAAACGTTCTTGAGCTCGGGGTTCTCGTCGATCATGGTCTTGTAGAAGAGGGTGGTGATTGCCACGCCGTGCTCCCGCAGGACGGGTGCCGTGGCCTTGACAATGGCAATTTGCTCGGGGGTCACGGACGGAGCGGGCTTCGAGGCCGGCGGCGTGACCGGGCCGGTCGGCTCAGTGACAACCTGGGGCTGGAGGGCCTTTGCGGTGGCCATTTTGTCTGATGAATACGGAGTTGTAGTAGGTTATTGGTGGTCAGGTGGAAGTAATGGCTCTCGGTGGGCCACGTGTTGGTGATGCTGATGTTTGTTTGATGGTGATGTTGCAGTCTGAGAGCTCTTATTGCTTCAATCAACGTCAGGACCGACGTTGCCACTTCTATTTATCCTTTGCAGCACATATCGCTGTTTGCTTGGTAGGGCCTTCCCCCCGGAGAAAGAAGAAACTGCATCAAAACTGACGATGCCCTGTGGCATGATAACACATGGGGAGATCTAGGCACAGAGCAGGCGAAAAGTGCATCTCCGGCGTTTTCGTGTGCTCGTGTGTATTTTTCGTGACTATGGAACGAAGCGCGGGAGCGGCAACGTGGGCAAAATTGGTTAATATGGAGTCACCTACGCCGGCCGGAGTATTGGGGAATCCTGTTATTGGGTTTTTTTTGGCTCTGTCATTATTAGCCTTATTCTAAACATACGCCGTATCGCCGTGGGGGGGAGCAAAGGGTCGAAAGGGCTTGGCTAGACCAGGGCCGATGCACAGAAAATCGTAAGACCCGGCATTCTGGTTGTCCGCCGTCATTTAACAAATGCAAGGCTTCTGTTTGGTCGAGAAGGCGGCAAGTAGAATGCAAAAGGCGGTATCGTGGCTGGACGGTGACCGGACAAGGAGAAAAAAAGAGCGGCCTGAGCCTTGCAGATGTATCTCCGCGGCGAAAGGGCCCGATAAGATGGGGCCGGGCTCCGGCTTGTCCGGGGTGGCTTTGGTAGGATTACGAAACAAGGCAATGCGGTGGATTCATGCCTCACGTTGTCCACATTCGCCATTCGCCATTCGCCCTTACTTTCTACCGGTCTAGACACGAGGCAGACCAATCGACAGCGTTCAATTTACAACAAAGCCTTTGAAAGGCAAGCGGGACAAACAAAAGAAGAGAAAGAAACTGTGAGTTGTGTGCTGATATCTCACGAAAAAAAAGAAGAAAAAAAAGTGGCACGATGGCAAACAATGAAGAAAAATCGAGTCAAAAGTGGGCAGACGTTGCATCTTTAGTTTTTTCTCATTCTTCTCATTCTTCTCAATGCAGCCATTGGATTGGGCGGTGCCTGGTGGCGGGAGGCAACGTCAGAAAAGCCGGTGGCTCGTCCCGCACCCTACAGCCAATGGCGTGCAGGCATGAGAAGGGAAGGAACGGAAAGGGGGCACTAAGAATAGGGTGAGATAAATCCACCATCAGGTCACTGTTTGTCATTGAAATTGTGTGGTCAAAAGCTGCCACAGCAGGCTGCCGTGGGCTGCAGCGGCCGGCAATTGGCAACGCTCGGTGCCCTGTCGAGCCTGTGTGTTCTACGAGCCCTGTAGCGTCAAAGAACAGTGCATCTCCGCGCACCGCGCTTCAGGCCAGGGAAATCACTGGATCACACCACAATACGAGAAGAGAGCTTCATGACTTCACGATCCAGACAAGCCAAGAAAAAGCAAGGCTGTCAAAATGTAGCGCAGAAACAAGATATAAACTGTACATTCACAAATAGGAGAAAAACTCTGCATGCGTGACAGATTTGTAGAGATCGATGCGACCGCCTCTCACTTGCAGCCTTACGTTCCAACCGCAACGCATCCCGATATGTGTCTTGAAGCCTCGTTGTGTTCATAGGTATGAACAGCTCTCTTCGCTCGTGAATGTTGGTAATTCGGCTTACAAAACAGTAATGTGTATCTAAAATTCCCGTGCCTTACAATTCCACGGGTGGGCTGTGGGCGTTCATACGGCCTTGTCGACATCGTCGAGATGATCTTGTACACTGTATTCCAACGTAGAGACAGTCAATTTGTTTGACCTGGCTTTGATCATTTCTGTATCAAACTTCCCTTTGGTTTTTATAACCACCTGGACTTTTTCTCATTTTTTTTTTTTAAAAAAAGAGAACTTTCACATCCTTTTTTTCTTCTTTTTTTGCTCATTTTTTTATATTTTCGTTTCGTTTCATGAATTTGTTTTCAGACAAAAAAGAGTACCAAGATGCTCTTCTTCTAATTTCAATCATCGCCGTTTCTCGACTTTGATTTCCTCATGTTCATTCATCTTTCACAATCGTACAAGACCGCCCAGCGAACTTAATTACCACAACACCGTTCCCTTTTAGTTGGAGTAGTTTTGAGTGGTGATCAACTGCTTTTACTCCATGTCTCGTTTTCCAACGGTCCCCGTGCTCAAGATGCGGCTGCCGCGTGCCGATGCGACAAAAATGGGCACGTGAGAAGTGTGTGGCACATGCTAGATGTCTTGTCTCTCGTTTCTTCCAAGATTGCTGTATCTCTTTCACATGCATTGCAGATCATCGAGAGCCATAGCCTTTCAACATCTCCTTGCATCCCCCTCGCATCGATTATCTTCTGTCTATATTTTTTCAACTGACATTTTCCTCTTCTCTTTACTCCTCTTTGCTCCTCGTTCTTATTTTTCTTTGAATTTTTTGTTGGTTGTCTAAAAATTAATACTTTCTTTTTCTCATTCCTTTTTCAGACGAACCATTCTTTATTTATTCTCCGATAAATACGACAGAGACACTGCCAACACAACGTAGCATCTTCAATTTTCAACTCAAAAATACGTACAAAATCCGACGTACTCGTACTTGTACCGGTACAACTCAGAGTTACACAATACAATTATCATAACAAAAGAAGCTGTGGCTGGTAAACGTCAGAAAATTTCAACGTTCCACCACCAAAGCAAAAATATGACACATTAGCCTTCTGGCCTTCTCGCTGCTCGGCCTCCGTCGGGCCAGGGTGGGTGTGGAAGGGTTCCGTTCCCGCCCTCGGCAGCCTCGAGCGCCTGCAAGGCGACAGGGGGCCCTGCTTGGCGCGAGCAGAGGCCAGAGAAGAGGAGTGAAAATGGACGATTGCGAGATGCAAGAGCACGAGCATGCACTGCAGCTGAACTTGCAATACTGTGCATTAATAAACGACGATGCTTCTTTTTTTTGTTTTTCAACACGCACGGGCAGTGATAATGCACACTCGGCTTTTCTTATTCGTTTTTGATCCTTTTCGAGCTATCGTTTTGCTTTTGATTGCCGTCTTCACGCCGATCTGTGCCCCCCTTACCTCTTCCTTGGGGCGCCTGTCGACGCCTGTGTCGATCGTTGGCCTGCAAAAACCGCACACGGCAGTTGGGAGGGGACCACATCGTTCTGCCAAGCGGATACCCATGGGCCCTCGAAGTGATTGTCGATGTACTGGTACATCCAGTCGATGACAATGAGAAACGCGCAAACGACAATGGTCGCAGACACCCGCGACACCAGCTCCCAGGAAAGTGGCAATTGATCAACCCATGATCCTTACGAGGACGCATTCGCATCTCCTCGAACGGCAACCGGTTCGCCCAGGCTCGTGGGGTTCTTGTGTGGAAGGCATTCTTGCATTCTCACAGACACAGAATGGATCCCAAAGAGGATAGCTGCATGCCCACCACCCGCTTGCCATGCGCTGCATCGCCTCGTGAGCGTCAGCAGAGAGGAGTCAAGAGGAGTAGGAGGAGCTCTGTGCGCAACGCTACGGCCCTATGGAGTGTTATTGGAAGGCAGCTAAGAAGCAGCCGAAACGCAAGGACACCCCTGGCGAGGAGTCAAAGGAAGAGGAGGAGGCAGAAGAGGCAACAAAGGAGCAAATGATGAAAACAAACGAGATCAAAAGGATCGAAACGAGGCCGTTGCTGTTTCCTCGTTTCTGTTTTTGCGCAACAAAGTCGACTGTTGTTTGCTATGGCATATCTCTAACCTTTTGTGCAGATAAAAACCTTCTCAAAGGATCAGTTGAAGTCGAAATATTGCTGTCACTCTATGCAGGGCAATGCCTGGACGCTTCTTTTCATTATCTGCTGCCGTTCTCGCCATTTTGCCCACATCGAGACGCCCATCCCTGGCGATCTTCTTTTCACAAGCCCATATCGTTATCACACTTTCCCAGTTTTTAGAGAGGAGGTTGTCTTTTCCTTCTTTTTTAGTCCATCACAATGCCGGGCCTGGCTTCCGGCGATTGGCTGCATTGGGATTCGTGCCTGTGGGGAGAAAAGAACGACGGCGGCCGGAGGGTTCACTGGTTCAGCAAAAAGAGGAACGAAAAAAGAAGCAATGAAAAAAAGGGCCGTCCAACACCTGGATGATGCGCTACTGCCATAGCGCGATGTTCCCATTTACGAGATTTACGCGACTTGCTGCCAACTTTTTTTTTCTTCTGCGCATCTCCATCTGGAGGCCCAGGTCCCATCTTCCTGGTCCTTTTCCTGCCCGACATTTTTACCCTCTGGCAGTGGGTATGGAATCTTTCATTCATGGTGGTCAGAAACAAGTCGAGCCAGTGCAACCTGCAACCCCAACGGGTGCCATTTTCTTGCATTTTGTTTCTGACGTTGGCACTAACTGCCTGTAAGTTGTATTAGTGGCCGCAAGCCAGGGGCGGAAGATGTTGTTCGTCAGCAGTTGGAAACGCGCTATAGGCGTTGTGATTTCATGCCTCTCGCTTTTGATGCTCTGAAGGAGCATTTTCACCGTGGGTTGCTGGGATTTGGGGTTTCATTCCCGTCCAAGATATCTCACGAACGAGTCAGCTTTTTAAATTCTCACACCCAAAACGTCCCCAGTGGATGAGAGAAACGGGATTCTGCAGGAATCCCGAGATCTTGACCAAGAAATGGCAAGCTAATCTCGTATTCGCATTTTCATCAGCAGTAAGACAAACGGGAAAGGGAAAGGGAATTTGAAGCATCAAACACGGAGAAGGAATTGGAAACAAAAAGTTGGGACGGAGGATTGGCGAGAACTACACGCAGAGTTTGGCCGCAGCCTGTTGATCCTTATTGTTTTCAGCTGCAAGTTCGCGCCAATGAAAGAGTTGTTCTCTGTCCTTTAAATTACGACATTAGAATCTCCAAAACCCCAACAAAGAGCCAAAAGAAAATTCCGGGCACCAGGTTCCAATGCCATGATGCTCGGTTAATGTTACGGTATTGGGTTGCGTCCCGCAACGCTCTGTTCTCTCTCATTGCTTGCATCCCAGGAATACAACACACACCTGTATCCAGAACTCACAACGTCCCGGCCAGCAGGCTCTGGTTCGCCCAAAAACGTACGTGCACAGCGTCGATCACTTGGATATCTTGTACGACGTCTCGAGGCACATGTCTATGCTCCAACCTGTGCTCCAATATCTCTGCTCCAGTCGAGAAGCGTTAATCCACTGTGTCGTCAGCTCCCAGAACGATCGAGGGCAAAATATATGAAAGCGAAATACGCCAAAGACCGGCAGATGCAAAAAGACACTAACTCGGGCGACGGCGCGAAACTGCTGTTGGGATATTCAGGAGAACTTGCTCTCCGATCATCTCTCCGAACAATACTCATCTTGTGTCTGCCTGGGGCGCTTCTGCTATCTTGAGATAGATGCTGTCTGTTGCCAATGGTGCCGATATTGTTACACTCCAAACCGGACAGATATCATCAATATCACTAGAGTTGAAACTTTTACACACTTGGGCATGTTGCCAATACGTGTATCTCCTCTCAACAGCCCCCCAAAAGGAAAAGAAACAAGTGGGAAAATAGCGGCGGGCCAGCCACGGCGCAATAGACCGGCGTTCGGATAGGGAGAGGAGAGGAGGCGAGAGGGGAAAGCCCTAGGTTCTTGTAGCCCTCTTTTCTCCTCTTCTCCTCGCGTAAACTGTCGTAAGGTTTATGACAGAGTCCGAGGGCCATTCTAAGAGCGCCCCCTCTTGTAACCGAAGGCAGCAAAAAACGCCAGAAGCCTTCCCAGAAACGGGCTGGTCTTCTCGGTCTGGGTCGCTTTGGGCTGGCGGCGGTTTGGGCTGGCGGCGGTCTGGCCTCGGGCGGACCACGGTGACGCAGCACAGCAACGTGTCGCGAATAGCGCCGTACGGGCACTGGTAGAGCATTGGAGAAGACCCAACCAAACGCGGTGTCGCGCAGGCATTTCGTTTCGCGTTCGCTCTTCATTCGGTGCCAGAAGACCCGGCTACCGGATCGATAATTCTGCAACGGTTGCGCCGTCAAAAAAGTGGCTGGTTTCAACTTTCTTTTTCCTGGTGGGCTAGGCAGCCCGCCGAGCGTTCTACGTCGTCGAAGCTTGATCGGAAAGAGGTTTTGAGGCCGGAGCTATGCGCATCTTGGATTGGGCAGAGGCATCGTGGATGTGTTGTGGATGCATCTTTCTGCCACACGTGGAGGACGGTTCAATATCGCCAATATCGATCGGAGGGCCAAGGTGAGAGAAGGGCAAAAACAAGCGAACGATGCACGTCAACTCGACCCATCGCAGGAAAGAGCTACCCCGTGACGGTTCTTGGCTAATAAGCAGCATTTTGAGTCCGAGACCCAGCCAGACCGTACTAGGTGAACGGACATCCATTGCGCGGCAGGCGGAACTGGAACATACCGTGCCCCAACTGCCGTAAAAGGAAAGCGAGGTCAACCGTTGTCGCTGGTACCGAAATTTGACTACCAATGCAGAAGGTGCCCGAGCCTTAGAACGAAAAACTTCCCAGCAACTGGAACGGGAAGGAAGGAACGAAGGTGAAAGCTACACGCAAAAACAAGACATACAAAGTTCGTGATGTTATTCTCCATTTCCTTCCGCTACAATGCGCCCACTTTTCAGGGGCACATTGCCACTACAATTCGCCTCCCAGGCAAAAACCATAGCAGTTTTTTTCTGTTGCAATTCCGGTTAAAAATAACAAAGTAAAACAACTGCTTTGTATTCATACATATTGAGATACTTGTGGGTCACATCTGGTAGATGGAGGGCTGGCTTTCGTTTGCGTTGGAAAGAGCGACCCAGCAGCCTGTCCGCCTGCTTCGCCGGCTTTGCACCATTCAAAAATAAATCCACTATGCTTGCCGTTTTAGGTAGGTTCGACCGCGATGCGCCGGTGTTATCCCTTTCCTAGGATACTCCTAGAAGGCGCGAACCTGGTTTTTGGCAATGACTCCTTTGTACATCGTACCTTCCCGTCGTTCTGTGTCAAAACTCGGGCTTCCATTTCGCTTCCATACCTGGGCGCCCCTCCTTTTTTCTCCTCTTGTCCCTTTTCCCCCTTTTCCTTACCTGGGACGTTTTATGGGGCCCGCCAACATCACCATCGAGCCACCTCGAGCCACCCTCATCCTTACGAGACTTATTGTCGAGACTTGTCTTGTCGCCAGGCCGCTACGGGCTACCCCTGCGCGCTATTTGCCTCCCACATCTCCCAGGCTCCTTATCGGCCTCTCTACGGAGCAGGCTCGCCATGCGTTTCTACCCCCAGTTCAAGCGTCCAAGCCAACCCTGGCAGCACATCGCCGCTCATCGCAGCGCATCGGCCAAGGGTCCCTCAGCTCGTCGCAGAATGCAGAATGAAACTCTACGAGGCGTGTTCCTCGTTCAGGGAACAAGGCCTGCAAGAATGGACAATACAAAGCCATTGTGGGTGCCACAGTGCTACGCCAGCAGGCCATTGACAAGGACTCGGCAATACGGAGTAGAGAAGAAATGGACAGTCGTTTCGCACAGACGGGATGCAACTGCGCCCTGCCAACAAGGGGAGATGAAATCTTGGCCGTACCTCTTTTTCAAAGTTGCTTTCGAAACGACGCGATCATTTGTTGCTTTTCGTCAACGGAGGTTTTTACGAGTGAGACCTTTGCGGAGAAATGCTCCAGACGGAAACAAAAGTACTCATTTTCAACGGCTCCATCCCGCCACCCCGTGTTTAGGTTTGTCTTGGTGATGATTTCCAAGCACACCCAAAATATGCACTTTCAGATGCGAGGATACAAACAAAAAAGGCCAACAAACGGTACGTTGTTTTGTGTCTTTTGTGCTTCCTTCCTCTGCCCGTGAATCTCTTTCCCCTCATTTTCTATTCTGATCGATCTCGTTCCGCACTTTCCATCGCTCACATTTCTCCAGACACAAATCGAAAAATCAACTCCATTTTTTGCATGTGGGCGGGGAAAGGAGAAATGGGTTAACACAAAATAGGCTTCGCTCAGTTGACACATGCTAAAACCACCGCCAAATGGTCCCCCCAAAACAATGCAATCGACGAACAATACGGGGTGCACAAGCGGAAACTGTGGCTGGAACCACTATTCGACCAGTTGACCCCAGGCCAGCGTTGCATCGCACGTGAAGACAGGGGGGCGGGGTGAATTGCTTTCTCTCGCTCCTCGGACACTATCGACAAGATGCATGACTTCCAATTTCAAAAACGGGAAGAGGAGAAACGACAACAAGCCACAAAAAAGCGAGAAGTTGCTCTCTTGACAATGGTACCAGGGGGCACTATCTCTGCTGGGCTTCCTCGTGGCAATGCTGCACGACTGACTAGGGCACGTCTGTCAGAGAGACTTTTTAGCCTTCGACGACAAGTGTGCCTACCACCAACCGGCCAGATGCAAGACGGACTCGGCGTTACTCGACACTAGCAGTTCCTGGTTGTTCGTGGTAATGGTGTCTTGATACCAAGTGGGGCTTGCCGCACCTGCAGGGCATGGAAACCGTTACGGACTGGTGACGGCAACTTGGGCGGTGCCTGTGAGACTGACAGACGGCTGATGCAGCATAGGAGAGAGGGTGCAGGGAGAGCTGCGTGACGAGGATTTGACGGGAACATGCAAACCACGAAAAAGAAAGCAGGAAGGAAAGAAGACGGAAATGAAGCATGGGGACAACACTTGGCCGCGTCACGACGAGATGAAGTACAGACGGCCCAGACAACAGCACGAAGGCAAGGAGTCGGGCCGGCCAGCACAGTCAAAACCAAAGTGGTACCAACAAAGGGGGCACAGGGAGATCAAAAAAAGAAACACGGCTCGGAGAACAGCGATCGGTGAATCTGGAGACGACGCTCTCAACCGTGGATGGTGACGGGCGCAGTTTCCGAAAAAGCTACGGCGGTCAAGGGAGACGACACAAAGAAACACAGGAGGAAAAAAAGAAAGACGGGAAGAAAAGGGTCAACACGGCAAGGACCCTCTCCAACGGGGCGCTCTGGAAATCTTCCCCGGCCAGCCAGGCGGTCGCGGCCAGACCACTCTCTCAGGGCTGATGGTTCAAGACGACCTTCCCAGACACGACAATCCACATTGAAAGCACACGAGCAGTTTCTTGTTCTGACGCCGATGAGCCTGGGAAAATGAGCCCAGTGGCCTCCAGTGGACTAATATTTCATTTGCTCACTCTCTACGACGGTACGTACACATTGTATCTTACGGTGTAATACACTGCACAGGCACACGGAATTTGAATACACGCATAGCCAACCCAAGTGGACAGCGTTCCATCACGACCCATCACGGCAACGAACCTGCCCACGACGGTGTAGGGCAGTGTCAGCTTTGCAGGACCGGTGTCAGCTCATAGCAAGGCACACACATGGTTTCTGGGGTATGGGGAGAGATAATTTCTTTTTTCCATCTTCTCTGTTGCTTTCCCATTTTCGTATTGCTTTCGGTTTTGTCTCCCTCCCCCCTTCTTGGAAATGGACTTTTTCTATTTCTTTTTCTTCCATTGCATCTATTTCGCTTTTTATCTCGGTGGTTTGTGTTTTGTCCATTTGCCGAGTTGGCTGAGCTGGTGCTCCAAACCTCACGGATGTCGTTGTAGTTTGGATCCGGTCGTTTTCGGGTTCCTTTTTTTATTCCGATTTTTTATTTTGTTTTATTGCTCCCTTTTCTTTTATGCACTCTTCTTTTTTACTTTTTCCGATGCCCCCTCCCTGGGCCTCCGCCCACTTCTGGCATTTTAGATCGAAACCCCTGCCACTACTCCATATCAGCTTAGACTAGTAGCACATTAGCATTAGCTGCCACAGGTACTTAGCGTCCCTAATAGGGGATTCTTTTGAAGTCGCGATACTTGTGCACATCGACTGTGTGAGTGGGACCCTTCGCATGCAGGTCCTCGCTTGGATCCACCAGAGGACCACCATGAACGAGCCATAGTACGAGACTCCGAGTACCGTTTTCTTCTCACAGCCACTGTCTGTTCCCCTTCTTTGTTTCTCTTTTCGACTTTCACACGGCCCCTTGTCCACTTTGCCTTGCGTTTTCCTCGAAATACATATGAACAGACGAGGGCCCACGTTACCCTACCTCTGATCGATCTGGATGCTCCCCCGGTTTCTTGATCTCTTTTATCTTTTATATCTTGCAGCAGCTGGCCTGGAGTCTCAGCCTGTTCCTTTATAATTATTTTTTCCTGGTTTCTCACTTTTTAATATTTTTTCTTTTCTTCTTTTGTCTCATGGGCTTGTCAGACAGACGCCTGTGTCTCGTGGCAAATTTCGAACAGCACAACAACGCAACGGCATTCATCAAACGGTCATCCTTTGTCTGAGACTGCTGCTGACCAGTCCTCACTCGCTCTCCGGTGAGAGCCGGCCCTCTCGCCTCTCACGCCCGCCGTGCATCATCACACCAACACGGTGCATACCAATCGATGCATTGAGTCGACTCAGCACATAATCACCACATTTACACACAAAACGACACATATTTATTCACACATCACACACAACCAAGATGAAGATCGTAACACAAGTCCTGGCACTGCTGTTGCCAGCGTTATTAATGCCGCAGCTTGTCGCCGCTGCCGTCAACGGAGCCGTCTTCGGAGACCTACCATCATGCGCCCTCACCTGTCTCATATCGTCTCTGGGCGACTCGGCCTGTTCCGTCTCAAATACGACCTGCATGTGTCTCGACACAAAGCTGCAAGACGACTCGACGACATGCATCCTGGCCAACTGCACGACGTTGGAGGCACTGAGTACGTTCACGAGGATCGAAGGATTGGGAAATTTGTGAGACAAATGGTGATGTGAGACAAAACAGACAGACTAACACTGTACCCCTAACCACAGGCGCCAAGAACATCACCGCAATTGGCTGTGACCAGCCCATCCGCAACAAGAACAGCGTCTTCCGCGCCACGTCGACTACGCTCGGCATTATCACGGCCGTCTTCTTGGTGGCCCGTTTTGCGTACCGCATCTTTGTGGCGCGCAGCATCGGCGCAGATGACTGGGTGACGCTGGTGGCGACGGTCGTCGGCGTGCCGAGCAGCATCATGAACATCCAGGGCCTGGCGGCCAACGGCCTCGGCCGCGACATCTGGACGCTGCCCTCGGCGGAGATATACCGGTTCATCGAGTTCTTCTACATTATTGAAGTGCTCTACTTTACCGACGTGACGCTGCTCAAGCTCACTATCCTCTTTTTTTACTTGCGCATCTTCCCGACGCAGGGCGTGCGGCGCCTCATCTGGGGCAGCATCGGCTTTGTCATTGTGTTTGGCCTGACGTTTATCTTCGTTGGCATCTTCCAGTGCCGGCCCATTTCTTATTATTGGACCAACTGGGACGGCGAGCACACGGGCCACTGCCTCAACATCAACGCCATCGGCTGGGCCAACGCGGCCATTAGCATTGCGCTCGACTTTTGGATGCTGGCGATTCCGCTGTACCAGCTGCGCAAGCTGCGTCTGCACTGGAAGAAGAAGCTCGGTGTCTGCTTCATGTTTACCGTGGGCACCTTGTAAGTCCCCCCTGCTTACCGCATGCATTGTTTCGTCACACTCTAACCCCTTGCAGCGTCACGATCGTCAGTATCCTCCGCCTGCACTCGCTCCTCAGCTTCGCCAACTCGACGAACCCCACATGGGACAACTACGAGGTCATCAACTGGTCGACCATCGAGATCAACGTCGGCATCATCTGCGCCTGCCTGCCGTCAGCCCGCCTGATTCTTGTGCACTTCTTCCCCCGCGTCCTGGGCTCGTCCAGCCAGAGATACTACAACAACTACTACAACAGCGGCGGTGGACCCAATGGCAACAGCCAGGCCAACCAGAACAACAGCCGCGGCGGTGGCGGTCTGTCGCGGGGTGGTGGCGCCGCCGGCAGCCGCGCGCACCGCAGCATCCCGCTCGTGTCGACGACATCGAGCCGGCACCAAAAGGGCACCAACACGACGATCACAACGATCAACGCGCACGACGAGGAGGACGACATTGGCGTGATGCACGAGGGCCGCTTCGGGCGCAGCAACTCGAGCGCGGGTGTGCGCGGCCACCTCGGCGGCGGCGCACCAGGCGCGGGCCAGCATGCACACAACGAGTCGATCGGTGGTACGGGAGCTGGTGGTGCGGGTGCGACCGGTGCCAGCGGCATCCTGTACTCCAAGTCGTACGCCGTCGAGTACGGCTCGGACTACAACGACGAGGCGCGGCTGGTGTACGAGCGCGGGCAACAGGGCAACGGCAGCAAGTCGGACCTCAAGTCCTCACGAGGCAGTGAGTCGTCTCTGTAGTTGTCTTCTGTACTGTGATTTTTTATTTTTTTCTGCGGTATTTCTGGGTCGGCCCGCGTGAGGCCAGTGGATAAAGAAAGCGAGGTGTTCTTGATTTGGTCCTTTTGTCGCTCTGGGATGGGCGCGCCTTTTTCTTTTGTCATACATGCAATACACTTCGGTACATAATTTTGTCGGGCCCTCAGAAAACCGCTTTGGAGCTTGACTTGCACATATTTCTGTAATAAATCAAACACAATGATACACCAACCAGCAACTGACTTTCAACGGTGAATGTCACCAATTCTTATCCTTTTAATTCTGGCGCAAGACATGGAAGCCACATTTTAAAATGTTTCTAAAACAATTAAAAAAAATTGGTGATAAATAATAGATACAAGGTTGCTATTATATAAAAGAAGAAAGAAAAATAAATATGCAAAGAGAAAGAAAGGGAAACGATAAATAATAAATATCGATAAAAATCATTTTTCGGCAGTTAACTATTCAATCTCCAACACCGCTGAACTCTGTCCCTCCGCTCCATATTGCCTAAAATGGACGCAATTTACAACCTCATCAACTTCATTTACACCACACCTGTAAAAATATGCGCCACCCAAAAATGCCCTCTTTTCCTGTTCTCGTGCAAAGTGCCCCCCCAAAAACCGTTTTCGTCTACTGCCGTCTGCCGAAAATGACGGGGGGGGGAGTCTCAAAGCGTCGAGGGGTACAATAGGAGAAACGCCACCCAGTGTCAAAACAACGACGAACATTCGTAAATATCACGGCTTGTCCGTACACGAAGAAATTTAAAGCCAAGGAACAACGTTGAACGTCACGCAGCTTCTACAGTCACAGCCAACATGAAGTTCCTCATCCTCCTCCTGGCCGCAACGGCCCAGGCGCACTGTACGTACTATTCCGCCGTGGTATTTTTGGATCGTTGCTAACATTGTAGACACCTTCCCCCGCCTCATCGTCAACGGCAAGCCCGCCGAGGACAAGGACTGGCAGGTGACGCGCATGACTAAGAACGCGCAGAGCAAATCCGGCGTGACCAACGTGGGCAGCGCCGACATTCGCTGCTACCAGGCGCAGACGGCGCCGCTGGTGGCTTCGGTGCCGGCGGGCGCGACCATCCATTATGTCGCCTCCCAGCAGGTCAACCACCCGGGCCCCACGCAGTACTACCTGGCCAAAGTGCCCGAGGGCGCGTCCGTGAAAACATGGGACGGCGCCGGCGCGGTGTGGTTCAAGTTTCACACGGAGGTGCCCCTCCCACAAGGCAGCGGCGGGCAATCGTGGCCGGCCCAGAACCTGTACCAGACGGCCAATGCAACGATCCCGGCAGCCACCCCGAGCGGTGATTATCTTTTGAGGGTCGAACAGATTGCGCTGCACCTCGCACAGACAGCGGACGGGGCGCAGTTTTACCTGGCGTGCTCGCAAGTCACAATCACGGGCGGTGGGGATGGAACGCCCGGTCCTTTGGTGGCGTTCCCGGGCGCGTACAAGAGCAGCGACCCGGGGATCCTGGTGAACCTGGGGCGGGTATCTTCGACGACGTACGTGCCGCCGGGGCCGGCCGTGTGGCCGGCGGCGGGTGTCACGTCGTAGGTTGGGACATAGAACAGGGTGCTTTTGATTTTTTGATTTTTTGATTTTTTTTTCTTTCCTTTTTTTTCACGACAATTTATTTATTTTGCATATCAATTTGATTAACGAGCTCCTTATTGGGGGCCTTCCATTACCGCATCACTTTCCACATTTCCCTCTATGATGTATCGTACAGCTTGCTTCATCTGCGGTCATATCCAATGCCCCGTTTCCACGGACTCGGGCTGTGTTGTTAGTACACACATTGAAAGATATCCTAGTCAGGTGGTGGACTCACCTCGAATTGTTCTGTGTCCGGCTCAGATCCGCCGCGCCGTTGTCCACACCACGGTAGCCTGACGGAAGAGTTGGTGAGGAGAGGGAGGTTAGGTTGTTCCGCTCTTGGAACGTCGGCGTCGGCGTGTTGCGTGCACTGCGGCTGCCGCCAAAACCGTAGACAGGAGAGCCGGGGCTTCGTTGGCCGGGGCTGTGCGGACCTGCGTTGCGTTCTTCTGCCGGCAGCATGGGCACCGACGGGGTGGCAGGTGAGCGCGGGAACAGGTCACGCACGTCTCGCTCACGGTTGGGAGGAGGAATGGTGGCCATTGTTCCCGGTGTGTTGCTGCGACTGCCCCCAGAGTCCCGCTTGTAGCTACCGTTCTCGCGCAGCTCACGGCTCAAAGCACTGGGCGAGGGCGACATGCGGCGGCGCTGGGGCGGAACGTTGTTGCTGTAACTGCCTATGGTCGGATGCCGGAAATCGGACACGATGGAGTCGGTCTCGTCGGCGTCGTCGAGCATGAGAAGGCGATCTCTTGGGCCGCCACCGAGGCCGGGGTTGTGGGCACGAGCGTCGCCGCCCGGGATGCCAGATTTATCGAGGGGGAGACTACTGGCGTTGGCCGGCGTCCCACCTCGTGCCGTCACAGCAAGAGCGTCTAGCTCGTTGCTCGCCAGGTGGACCTGCGACTTGACAAAGGACGTGCGGTCGTCGGCCATGAACTGGTAGCGGGCGTCGGGGTTGTTGCGGAAGAAGATGACAATGGTGGTGACGATGATCATCAACAAGAGAATCAGGGTGACGGCGGCGTTGAGGACCCAAAAGATGAGGCCGACGATGCCGGTGGCGAGTGCGGGCTGCTTGAACACATTCGAGAAAATTAAGAGGATGACGGCATTGATAAAGTTGACCACACATATCGTAATGTGGAACGAGTTGGTGCTCTTGTCCATCCAGGGGCGCAGCCAGATGGCACCGACGAGTGCCACGGCCTCGATGACCATGAGCCCAATGGCCTGGGCCGTGCCGGACTTTTGCGCACACCCGATGAACACGGCCTTTAAAAATGTGTGCACCAGCACGGGGACCGCAAAGTAGTACCCTGAGGCACGGAACTGCACGTAAAAGCAGCCCCATTTGTTGAGTGTGCGCGGGTCCGAAAACAGAATGTAGGCCGGGTTGCGGTGCAGGCCGATGGAGCGGGAGGCGATGCGGATGACGGTGTAGGCGCCGTAGGCCAGCGCGGCGATTGTGGCCACGAGATACACGACGGCGTCGACGAGTTCGGCTGCTGAGTCGACCTGCGTGAACTCGTAGAGGCCAAAGACGGACAGTGCCGGGAAGGCGGCCAAGAGACAGCGGAATAGCACGCCCTTCAAGATGGTACGCCAGCCGTTGCGGAAGGCCATGGCACGCTCACTGCGGCCGCTCGTCCAGCGCAGGCGTACGGCGATCTCGCAGGCCGCCTTGGTGAGTAGTACGGCCAGCGCCGCAGCTACGAGCAGGGCCGTGACGAACCCCAACACCGTCAAGAACGCGTTGCTCGGCTCGATGCCCGCGCGGAACGCTGCCCGCTGGATGCCAAACACCACGAAACTGCCCGAGTCGTTGGTCACCACCCCGCGTTTCTTGTGTTTGTGCACCACCACGGACACGTCCGACAAGGAGTCAAACAGCCGCGACGGTGTTCCCCCGGTCGCCCGCTGGTACCACGTCAACACCTTCTGCATAAAGTCCAGCCGGATCAGCCCCAGCGTCCACTGGAAATCCTGCGTCCACGCCTGCACAATCGGCGGCAGCGGCATCCCAAACAAGCCGACCATGGCCTGCGCCTGGAAGTAGCCAAACAGGGCCAAGGTGTGCACGGCCACATGGGAGGCCGCGTTGAAGTGGCCGAGCAGCTGGCCGATGACAGCAGCAGCAATCAGTGCTGCCAGAATGACCAAGGCCGATGCCCACTGCACACCCACCAGGTCCACCGTCTTGCCGTTGGACACATCCAGCTCCAGGCACGCCGCCGACGTGTTGGCCTGGTCGCCCGACGTCATGTTGATGTACACCCGCACTTTGGCGTCGAGGTCGGGGAACGTGTAAGCGATGCCCGGGATTTGGGACTCGGCACCTGTGTTGACGGGCAGATTGAACGGTGGCGAGTCCGTCTTGGCGGCCACCATGGGACACAGCCCCGGCAACCCGATCTGGCACGGATCGACTTGACGATGCAAAAATTCAAAACCGTATACAGTGATCGTAATGTCGAACACGGCGTAGCCTTCGATTGACGACACTGCAATCATGTGCACGTACGCCGAGCCATTGTCGGGTGTGTAGTAAATATTGAGCAGGCTGGCCGTGAACTGCGAGTTGTCCTGGCAGGCGTTGAGGGAGGTCGAGCGGAGGATGTTTTCGGCACGTGTTGATGGAAGGAGGGCCAATGTGGCCAGCAGGAGTGAGAGCCAAATCATGGCGCGTGATGTTGTGTGGAGGAAAACGAGTGACGATGGGTTGGGGGACTGGGAGGAGTTGGGTCTAGACCATGGTAAAACGGCGATGGGGGATGCTGTAGGGTATGTTGTGAATTGGAAAGGAGATGGTGTGGAAGGAAGAGAAGAGAATAGTAGGAACACGAAAAACACACGACCGAGCAACAAAAACGAGTGACAGTGATGAAACTGGTGATGGGCACTGGATGGTGGTGATGCAAGTCGAAAGGACGGCAGGGACGGACGCACCAAAGGCATGAGATGAACGAGAAGGAAAGGAAAAGGTGAAGATAGGAAAGGGCACGAATGGTAGGCGAACACACGAACATGATCATCCGGGTAAAATCGCGGGTGATGTCGAACCAGGCGTGGACAAGGACAGACAAGGACAACGGGATAGGGCAAGACGGGTATTCTCATCATACGAAGGGAGAAATATGCGAGTTGCGCCTCATCAGCCTCTCACGGAACGGACACTCAACTTCTTCTATTGTTCTACGTCGTCATCCACACATGAAATATAAGATATTTGCTACATCTCCATGGCGATGTTGATCACTTTATGTGTGGTTGTTCAAATCCAAAGCCTTTTATTGGCAAGAAAAGGCTAGATGATGTGTTTATTAAGGAAGGCCACAGGAGTCGGGTACTACGATGCAACGCACATGATCGCCAGATGGACCCACTGAGCCAGGTACGAATCGATCGATCGTCAAACTCAAAAAAAAATCAAGTTATGGCTATCATAGGATATCAAACAATGTGCGAAGCATATTCGATGAGAAGAGAGTCGCTTCCGTTTGTGAATGCACAGCCACAGGGGCTGCCTGGGGTGAAATCACAAACCTGAGAAATGATTTTAAGTAGAGATTAGGCGGTGGTTATGAGAAGGGTTCCCTTTTTTTTTTTTTTTTAAAAAAAAAAAGAATAAAGGAAATAAAGTCGGTGATCAGACTAAGCGTACTCGATTTTCACGGAGCGTCCTTCCGTGTTTCGACGCTTGGCTTCGTCATTCTATCGGAGTGCCCCATTTCAGCCGAGACGCTGGCCGTATGCCTTTCTCTTACCCATTCCTTCCATTCCTTCGCTGGTTTTCCCAGAGTATCTTACCTCACTGACAAAGCGACGTGCGGCACAGTCTGCGCCGCACCTCATATTAGCACGAGATGCACGAGCTGCATGAGGCCCAAGCAATGAAATTTGAGTATTTATTTCTTTACGAAATGGTCCCAGTACCGTGTCTTGGCACAGCGTGTGGAGGACATTTTGACAGCAATTCAATATGCCCCGAGGCGCAGTCCGGGGACTGTTCTTCTTCTGACGTGCAGAGAATCGCCGACAGGTACGTAAGACATCGAAAACAAGCCAAGACTCCTTTGCGGCCGGCGGCCAAGACAAACACAGCCAAGACTCGCAGATGCCAAGAGCGGCGACCGAGCTGACTCGTACACGACAGGAGAAAAATCGCCGACTTGGCCAAGAGAGCCAAGATGGAAGAGGAGGCCGAAAAACACGGTTTTTTTCTTGGCGACACTTTTGCACGTGGAAGTAAACAAGAATACAAACAGCCTTCAAAAATACATTATGAGATGTCACAGAAGTTATTTTAAATGCAGTATGGAGTACATAGAGCCGTAGACAGAGAATAAAGAGACAAAGCAATGGAACAATAAAATCGGCAGTACAATTTATACAATGTGGAAGATTTTACGAACAAGAGAACGGCCAACAGACTCTTACCGACGTCATCCATGGCCGATGACCGTCGACCTGCAGGAAACGCGCGTCAACGATGAAGGATGTACGGGGACCAAAGTAAAGAGAAGCATAGTGAACAAGAACACGTATTGTAGGTAGGAAAGAGCCGACACGGGTCGAACAGCCATCTGTCGAGTCCGACACCGACTGCAAATAAGTCTAAATGCTTAATTTGGCCCGTCTCAAAGGGGCTCGTACGTCGACGGAAAATATATTTCACATTTACCAGGGTCCTTATCCCCCAGAGACATAAAACGGCGACGATGAAAATGCAAAGAGTATTACTCGACAACTGATTGCCGAACCATTGTTGAAATAGAATAAAATGCAAGGGACTTGTCTCTGGGAAAAAGGAAGCAAAAAGGTTATTTGAATGTGTCTCTGGACAGCAAAAGGAATAGAGAACACAATGAAGACTAGATCACACGTCTGTGAGGGGCGATCTGCACATACGTACCTCGTGCGGACTGAGGGCGGCTCAAAAGAAGCTTAATCTACAGACTGGAAATAATGACAAGCATATCGACGATATCATATGGGTTGCGTCTGCAGCGGCCCTCTGACGATCCTTCGCTTTCATTGACGGCTGGCCGATGCGTATCGACGTCGACCCCAACGATTAAAATAAACATGAATAAATTGACTCCTCTGACGTAGGATGCAGCTGTTTGTCTCGTCCGATTCTGCAGCGTGTTCTTCCCCACCATTGTCGTTGAACAGTTGCCGATTTGTTGCCGATGGCCGACAAGCATAGGAACTACGTCAACAATGAAGGATATTATGGACATCTATACGCTCTCTTGAGAGTATAAAGAGATCGTTCATCCTTCCCATCTTGACATTGCACTCCACAATAATCACCATCAACATTCAAACCACAACAAATTACCTCAGCCCTCAGTCAATCTACCACAACAGCCAACCAGCTACCCAAACCGCCAACATGAAGTTCACCATCCTCGCCCTCTTTGCCTTTGCCGCCGCTGTCATGGCGTCGCCTCTCGACCAGGCCACCCAGCGCGAGTGCCGTGTAAGTAGGAATGCTAGCACACTGAAATAACGGACACCTACTAACACTTGACAGGAGGAGCACGGCCATGAATGCCGCGACGAGCACTTCTCTATCAAGTGCGAGCGCCTCGGCGAGGACCGCATTACCTGCTGCGTATGTTTCCCAATTTATCATTTTGTGTTAAAGAGGACACGTCTTTGACAACTCATATGCACGATTGCTAACATCACTGAAATCACAGCGCGACCACTGCTAAATGTCCAACCTAGATGGTGTGATGTAGAATGATGGAATGTTGGACAGAGGGAAGGAGTTGAGAGAGTGTGAATTTCGGTGATGGAAAATAGGAGACATATGAATGAGACTAGGCTGGTCCATGACATGCTTATCTATCAAATCCTACGTCCCATCTATGAGAATCACAATATTTTAAAGAAAACCTCCCCGTGTCTGTTTTATAATACCAAGAAAAATGTATTAGAAATACAACATTCGTGTACATAATATGAGACTTGGCTCAATGTCGAGCGTGAGAACGGTCATTGAGGCGAGGCAGAATGAAGTTAGGCGCTGATAATGTGGTTTTGCCAAGACACGGACCGATGCCAGCAGGAGCAGCCTCGTGATCCTTCACTCTTTTCCAGAATACGCCAAGCATGTCTTATCGTGCATCAACGAAAAGATGAACTACAGTGTGTATCGCCATTACGTATGTGGAAGAAGCAAATAAACTAAAACGTGGCGAATACAAACTCTCTGTACACTGGTGTTTGTGAGAATACATATGATGGGCTCAGTTTCAAGTAGACACATTATCAATAGGACCTTCTCATGACACTTTCCTTCATATCAGATGGTCATGACAAAAAAACATGCAGTAACTGCATGGTCCAAAAATCTAATCAGTCCTATGGATGGTATACGGCAAGACCCGCAAGGACATCCCATACCACCCGCCGGGGTGCCGGTATCGTTTACTTGTCCTAAGGCTAGACTTTGCCAGCGCAGTTTCTTAATCTAGACCACGTGTGCAAACACTGCGAGATAGCAGTGTTTGTTGCGCTGAGTTGATGGCTATTGTCGAACAATTTTCTGCCACTCTTCGAAGTCGTGTATTGAAACACTACCGTATAATTTAATGCCTCATCTTTCGACCCCCTGAATTCAATATTCTGCACAGAATTTCAATTGTCAAAATCGGGTTACGTACCGCAGAACAAAGACTGGATGATACGATATCCCGGAGCTCTGCGTATTTATACCTTCCGGCTTGTAGCAAGTCAAGCGATGATGCACAGGTCTGGAAAGGTCGGCACGTGCGAGCGTCTTGCCTTTCGTTTCATTTTTCCAATGCTCTACAATACCTAGAGTTTACTTGCGTGGTACTTGATTGGTAAATCATGTGGCGTCCTGATTTTATACTACAACGTGGATAATCGATACGATAGCTATTTTGGCCGCCTACGAGAGGGGCCAGTTTGAATTTTGTCCCGTAGTCGACTTTACGATGAGTTGATGTTTCGTTCTCGCCGTCGTCTGATGCATGACTACATTAGATGATATTGTACATCTTTTGACGGCGAAACGAATATCTCTCACATTCAATCAACGATACCATGTCACGGGCCTCGCGTTGTCGCACGAACTGATCGTCTGTCGTTGCTTTTGTCTTTTTACTTTCCTTGTTGGGCTGCACTAACAGCGTCCGCAAACAGAATAAGAGAGATGCGCCGCAGGGTATTGGTGTTGGGTGGTAACAAAAGCGGGTCCATCTCGCGGGAAGGAAGGTCGGAAGGAAGAAGCAGGGGAGAGGGGAGAAGTTGATCTCAACGAATCGAATCGTGAACCATCTTGGATCCGAAGGAAGAAGGAAGCGCGGCATACGGGGTTCGGAATACAGGAAGTATGAGTGTTGATACGGGCGTGCGTAGTTTTCCGCCGTCGCATCTGTCACATGACGACAACCTGGAACAAGACGAAAGAGGAAAGAGGATTGCATCTCATCGTGACTCTGGGCATTCGCTCACTATCCTGTCTCAACTGTGACCCCCGCCGATGCTGGCCGCTCCCTTCCTTCCCTCCCTCCCTATTTATATTGCTTCATCTTATGTGCGCGCATTTGCATTTTGCCGGCGCATGATCAGGAGCACACCTTTTCTATGAAAACAGAGAAAATATTATGTTACCAAGTTGTAGCCAAGTAACCGCCAAGAAGCAGCTGCCAGAACAGCCTATGTACCTTCTCACTAGCCCATCTGCGCGCGTTCTTATCTATCTCCTATCTGATTTAGCATCTCCAGGTGTTGGCTGTTCTATTTCCATTTCTTAATATCATATACGGAGTATAGCCTTCCCCATGTTCCGCAAACATCCTGTCTCGAACACGGTCCAGACGGCATCTCTACACGCTATCCATTCTCCTTTCTCCCCGTCTCATATTCTCTCAGAATACCCTCGTGCCTCATGTAGATGGCATTTTTCTCTCTGGTCATCGCAAATGGCCCATAGCATCGCATCGCGTGCTCGGTATCGTATGGGTACCGTTTGGGCCAAGAGCCAAGATCTTGTGCCGTGCCGCATTTTATCTTATTGACCCTCTCTACTGTCGCTCTCTTGGCGATTCATCCTTCGAGGACAAGGTAGTACGAGCTTTTAGCCAGACCAAATCCTCCTCTTACAGAAACCGAATGCCGCACCTATAAATACGGACGATCCGGACGCGCCCAGAAGTCGCCCAGACCAAACCTCCGTGTCACGTTTCGCTCTCGCTTACAATGTGTATTTTGTCTTCCTGCTGGGCTTTCGATCTTCCTATTCGGGCAGGAGGTCGCCTCTTGTCCTCTTTGTCCCACCACCTGGTGTTGTTTTGTATTTCCTATTTTGGTATGGTAAGAATTAGGACTAACACGGACACAAAGACCTCGGCGTGTATCGTGCGACATGCGACAAGCCTCAAGCCAGGACAGAAAGGAAAAAAGAGATAAAAGCGGCATCGCAAAATACAAGATGAAACCTTCGATGATGCGATGAAAGCGGTGGAATATACAAAGTCACAACATTATGGCGGGAGACTAGAGAGCGTACGCGTTATCTCTCGGAGTGACTTGTGCAACCATTCAGCACCAACAGACAGCCACAGTGCGCACTGCACAGGACATCGTCGTGTCTGTTGGTCGTCTACGAAGCACAAGAGGTTGCTGACATCGGGAGATGATCGATTGGCAGACGGCGGCGGCAATCGTGTCAGTCAGTCGAGGTAGAGACAAAAACGTATTCTTCGCAGTGACAAAATGAGATATCCGGCAAAAGTCCATTTCGAGGAGGTCTTTTCATTTTCGACGAAGTGGCTCGCTCGTGACACCATGCAGCCACCCACTCACAGGACAGAAGAGAAAAAATAGAAGCAGACAATAAAAAAAAAAGGCGTCAAAGATCATCACGACATGACTTGTTGTATCGACAGCGTCTGTTCGTCCATGGCGTTACTTTGTACCACCCACATGTCATCTTTTCGTTTTCTTCCTCCCTCTCCTCCTCTTCTCGCCTCTTGTCTCCCCGCCTTCTCATCTTGCATCCGTGTACTCCGTGTTCTACGAATCCTACCGATCTTACTGGCTGCATGCCCTATCTGGCCCTATATTGCGATTTTGCCATCCGAGTATTTGCTACTATCGCTGGGATCGCCCTCGGCACGGAACACCTCTTTCCATGCTCACTATTCTCTTTATGCTCTATTTTGGGTCGTCTCACTGGTACCATCTGAGTACGTCTGGGCATAGCTTGGCCCCAAAATCGTGCGCAATTAATTATCTCTGTGTGCATTGTAAGCCACCACACAGGCAAAAAGAAGGCAAAAAGAACACACAGAAACACGGAAACGCACAAAACGTAGCCGGATGGATAGTATCGGCTGGCCACGCTCTCTACGTTCTTTTTCCACACTTTGTCGATCAAAGATACCTTCCCTTCTAGACCCTATCCCGCGCTGCCAACCACCCTTCACTTCTAATCCCCCACCCACACGTTCTTCCCCAGACTTTTCTCGCTCCTTGCGTATAGACTCATTTTGTCACCATTACTGCAGCATGATAGTCCTGTCAAGACTCGCCTTCCTTTCTTGACCATGTACTTCTCATCGTAGCCTATCATGTATCTCTACCCCCTCCTTCATCCCTTAAAACTTGGTAGATTACTCTTGTAGATTTACTCGTGGGTGTGTGTCTGTTGCTTCGTCTCTGTGCTCATCTGCTCATATTTTCTCGTCGTTCTTCCTCGTGCTCGTGCTCAACCCTCCTTATCTTGGACCCCAATTGCGTCTTTTTTGTTTTCCCTTTTTGCCCTTCACCTCCTCTATATGTTGTCTATCATCTAATATCTCTATTTCGCTACTGTCGCCATTCTTCCCCACGCCGGCCGCGGGCGCGCATTTTTGTCTATTTAACCGAAGCTTGTCTCCGGATCTTTTTGTGAGCTGGCATATCGCTCCCAAGCTGTTCTTTATTTTGTTCGAGAGAGACGCGTCGGGCATCATACTGCTTGCATCTTGACTTACAGCCTCTTCTTTGATCTTCGTTCTCGCATCTCAACAGCTGCGATCTATTCACCATTACCACCCGCCACAGCGAAGACCTCACCATGGCGGACAATGGGGTATTGGCGCCTGCGCCGGCGCCGCCCCTCGAGATCGTGGAGAGCAAGCCCGGCTTCGACGAGAAGCATACTGTATGTTTGTCTCATGAAGCAAAGCAGCCTCGTAGGGCTCGACTGGGCCTTCATTTTCACCATACTAACCTCATGACAGCCCGTGGCGAATGGAGACGAACTTCATCCGACGGACACTACTGTCGAAGCGTGAGTGGCACTTTATCACCCAGATGTGTATCAAGACTCCACTAACAAACACGCCAGCGAACTCAATGTAACTGAAGGTGATTTGGCTGAGGCCAAAGCCCTCGCCGGCCAGATGACTCTGGAGGAAGTCCGCGTGGTAGGCCTGTTCCAATAGCTTCTCCGACGATCGCATCTTCACTAACCCCACCAGCTCATGACGGGCGTGTACAAGATGCACGAAAACGATCCCAACTTTCCGCATTTTGCGCTGCGCAAGATCAAGAACTTTATTAGTGGGTACATCTGTTCTCCACTACACAAAGGTCACCGTTAACACCCCATTCCAGACAACCAATACGTCTTTGACGAGCCCGAGAAGCACGCCGACCTCATCTACGAGATGAAGGTCGAGGCGGCGCTCATCACCAACAACAGCCCGTACTCAGAGGTGCGCGCCGTCGTCAGCAACCACGACGACACCACGACGCCCGTGTCAACGATCCGCGCATGGGTCATTGGCCTCGGGTTTTCCGTGCTTCTGGCATTTATCAACCAGTTGTTCTCCATCCGCCTGCCCCAGATTACTGTGCTCAGCAACGTCGCCCAGCTGCTGTCGTTCCCCGTCGGCAAGCTGTGGGAGAAGACGGTTCCGGACTGGGGGTTCATGCTGCCCGCGTTCCTGGTGGGCCGCGAGGTGGCGGGCACACCTGCTGCCCGTCTGTCCCTCAACCCGGGCCCATTCAACAAGAAGGAGCACATGCTCATCACGATCATGGCGAGCGTTGCGTGGAACACGCCGTACACGGACAACATTATTTGGACACAGTACATGCCGCAGTACTTTAACCAGGCCTTTGCCGGGCAGTTCAGCTACCAAATCTTGATGGCCCTGTCGACGAACCTGATTGGGTACGGTCTGGCTGGCCTCGCGCGTCGTTTCCTGGTGTATCCGGCGTACTGCGTGTGGCCGACGAGTCTGGTGACGATTGCCCTCAACGAGGCCTTCCACTCCGAAGATACGGGCCCCGTGACGACGCCCTGGCGCACGGTCTGGCGCGCCACGCGCATGAAGTTCTTCTTGATCTCGTTTGGCCTCATGTTTGTGTGGTTCTGGTTCCCCAACTACATCTTTACGGCGCTGAGCACGTTTAGCTGGATGACGTGGATTGCGCCCGACAATGTGAACTTGGCCGCGTGGGCCGGTGTCAACAATGGTTTGGGTTTAAATCCGGTCCCGACGCTGGACTGGAATATTTTGACTTTCATGTACGACCCGCTCATGGTGCCGTTTTTCTCAACCATCAACACGTTTGCCGGCGCGCTGCTCGGCTGTTTGGTGATTGGCGCCGTCTGGTACACCAACGGCTACTACACGGGCTACCTGCCCATCAACTCGAACCGCGTCTACGACAACACGGGCAAGCTGTACAACATCTCGCGCATCGTTGACGAGCGCAAAATCTTTTCGCAGGAAATGTACGAGGCGTACTCTCCCGCCTACCTGGCTGCCGGCAACCTGACCATCTACATTTTCTTCTTTGCCATCTACCCGGCCACGCTCGTGTACATTGGCCTCAATCACCGCTACGAGTTCATCATGGGTATGCGCAACGTGTACGCACACGCTAAGAGCATTGTCCGGCGCCTCTACTCGCGCGAGGCCCGCGCCGAGTACCGCGCCCAGCACGCGGCCAGCGGCAGCGGCAAGAACAGCGGCAGTACCTCGAGCACGTACCAGGATGTGCACAACCGTCTCATGGCCGCCTACCCCGAGGTCTCGGAGCTGTGGTACATGGTCGTCCTGCTGGCCGCCGTGGCCTTTGGCGTCGCCGGCATTGCCGGCTGGCAGACGTACACCACCCCCGGCGTCGTCTTTTACGGAATCCTGCTGTGCATCGTCTTTGTCATCCCCTGTGGCATCGTCAAGGCCATGACGGGTATAGAGGTCACCCTCAATGTGCTCGCCGAGTTCATTGGCGGCGCCTGGTCCGACGGCAACGCGCTGGCCATGAACTACTTCAAGGCCTACGGGTATGTGACGTGCGCCTCGGCCCTGCGGTTCTCGGGCGACCTCAAGCTCGCCCACTACCTCAAGATCCCGCCCCGCCATACGTTCACGGCCCAGCTCATCGCCACCATTGTGTCGAGCTTTGTCTGCACGGCTGTCCTCAACTTCCAGATGAACAAGATCCCCAACGTCTGCACCGATGAGGCCCCCAACAAGATGTCCTGCCCTGGCATCAACACGTTCTTTACGGCCGCCGTCCTCTGGGGCACCATTGGCCCCAAGAAGGTCTTTGGCCCCGGTGGCCAGTACACCGCCATGCTCGTCGGCTTCCCCATTGGCGTGCTCGTGCCCATCGTCTTTTGGTGGGTCCAGAAGAGCCTGCGCGCCCACGATGAGGCCCAGGACATCGATGCCCAGACGGGCCAGCTCCGCGCCTCCAGCGACGGCGCCATCGCCGGCCGCAAGGCCACGGTGCTACGCTGGGCGCGCCAGGCCCACCCCGTTGCGTTCTTGGGCGGCGCCCTCGACCTCACGCCGTACAGCATGATGTACACCTGGCCGACCGTGCCCGTCGCCTTCGTGTCGTGGATCTTTGTGCGGCAGCGCTTCCTCAGCTTCTGGTCGCGGTACAACTATGTCCTGAGCGCCAGCTTCAGCTCAGCCATCGCCGTCGCCGGCATTGTCATCTTCTTCGCGGTGCAGTACACCGAAGTCAACCTCGACTGGTGGGGCAACAACGTCGTGGCCCTGGGCTGCGAGGGCAAAGCCTGCACGCTGCACCACCTGGCCAAGGGCGAGCACTTTGGCCCGGGTGTCGGGCAGTACCATTAGAGAGGGAGGGGAGAACGGTTGAGCAGAGAATGGTGGGAGTAGTATGCTGTCGATTGTTTCCTGCGTCGGTTGCGGTAATGAGCTGGACTCTTGTGTTTTGAATACCTATTGTTGTGCGATGTTTGCCTTTCGTGCTTTTCGTTCGTTCTTTCCATAATTCCGTAATTCCATTTATTTCAGCAGACGTGGAAAGAGCCAATTTCGCGAAGCAAGAACGACGCATTGCAGCTGCCCATAAATATACCACAAACACGCCCCACAACCAATCAGCAATCAGCATCGAAACGGTTCCGTGGTCTAGTTGGTTACGACGTCTGCTTCACAGCAAAGCGATTGCAAGATCGCAGAAGGTCCTGGGTTCGATCCCCAGCGGAGCCATTATTTTTGTCCTCGTCGACAAAGTTGACAGCCGTATTTTCTTTTTTTGACTTTTCTCTTTTTTGTGTTGTGTTCCTTTTCGCATTTAGTTTTGTGCTCTTTTTCACATTTTATCAAATCATTTCAAAAATTTATTCATCGCATGAAGGAAACATGGTATTAAATTGCAGTACATGCAATGGTGTCTGTGTTTTCGTTGTTTTTACTCGGCCGCCATTTTCCTTCGTCCGCTCAAAAACGCCGCTCATGAACAGAAAAGGGAATGAAAAAAGGACAATTAATACAAAAAATGAAAGATGAAAGATGCCAAAAAAGGTAAAAGAAAACGCATCACGTAAGAAAAGCCCATCCTTCTCTCGTCTCCTCCACCACCGCTCTCCTCCTCACGTTCATCCTCTCTTAATCCCTTGCTTGGCCTGTTCATTGTTAGCATGCATCGTCGTTTAAAGGGCAGACTGGATCACCGGACGTGTCGACTCACCTTCATCTGTTCGATCCGCGCCTTGAGCTGGTTAGTCACCTCGGCTGCCCGTTTCCAGCTCTCCTGGCCCGCCACGCCACTCGATGCCTGGCCACTGCTGCTGCCGCCCACGCTGCCACGATCGCCACCACCATTGCTGCTGCTTCCCGCCCCGACATGGTGGCTGCCGCCCGCACTCGGCGGGCCACCGGGAATGTCCTCCGACCCCGACGCCAGGTCGCGCCGGAACCCACGTGCTGGGCTGCCCCGCCCACTGGACCCACCGCCGTACCGCAGATCGGGGCTCAGCTTGCTGCGCGGGTACGCCGCCGCTAGCTCACCGTTCTCTTTTTCTTCGGACATGGTGCTCGCGTAGCTCATGCGGTTGCGGCTGGCGCTCGTCGGGTAGCCGCCGTCCCGGTAGATGCCGGCGTCGTCGTGTGTGGGTGAGGCAAAGCCGGGGCTGGCCATGCCAGACGGCTGTGAGCCACCAGAAACGCCCGAGCCGTTGACCAGAGCCGCCTCAGCCTTATTGAGAGCGCGCTTCAACCGGTCCAGCTCACGGCGCAGGCGCTCGTTGGTCTGCTCGGCGGCCTCGGTGTCGCTGCGGGCGCGCACGAGCTGCGTCTCCTTTGCCTTGATGCTGAGCATGTTGCGCGTGTGGTCCTCGATGAGCCCTGCGTTCTGGTTCTTGAGCTCCTGGATTTCGGAGAGGTACCGAGCCCGCTCTTGCCGCGACTCGTCGGCATTCCGCAGCAGGCGGTCGTTGGCCAACCGCAGCTCTTCGAGTTCGGCACGCTCGACGGCCATGAGGCCGGTCATTTGTGGTGTGGGTGATGGAGGTGCCGCTGGTGCTGCCGCCATAGCCGACGGCTTGGCGAGAGACCGTGATGCAAGGCCAGGGCGGCCCAGGCCGACGCGGGGTTGTGGGGCAGGTGTTGTCGGGGCGGGTTCGTCGTCGTATTCAAGTGGTGGCGAAGCGGGCGGTGGGGCAGCACGGCGTGGTGACATGGCACCGCCGGGGCCAGCCAGTGTCCGCTTTGTTGGTGCCTTCATTCCGCCAATACCGGATGATTTTGGCATGCCCAACTTGCCGGCGGCCGGGCGGGACGCGGCTGCGGGTGTGGGCGGCTCGTCTCTCGATGCTGCTGCTGCCGGTGCCGCCTTCTTGAGTGGTGAGGGCCCCTTCTTGAGGCCGCCGCCCATGACCTTCTTGGGCGGGCCGCCAGGCACGCGTTGCGCCGGAGGGGGCGCGACCGGCTTGGGCTTGTCCTTGGCCTTGACCTCGGCGGTCTCGTAAAATTCCTTGATCTTGGTCTTGCGGATGTCGTCCAGGCCCTCGAGGTGCGGGTTCATGCCGCGCTCACCAATGATCTTCATCACGGTGCCCAGCACCTCGGCACCGCCCGACCGCAAGCCCTCACTGCCGTCGGCCAGCAGCTTCTTGGCGGTTTCCACGATTGTCGCAATCTCTTGTTTGCTCGGCACCGTGCGCGTCGTGCGCAGACACCGGATCAGGAAGCGCATGGTGCCCTCCTTGACCTGCGGGTTCTTGTGCGACAAGAAGGTCGTAATGTCCTCAAGGCACTCGGTGAGGTCCGTCGCCAAAAACACCTGGTCGAGCGCGGTGCCCAGCGCGTCGGCCACGGCCTGCTTCTTTTCCTTGAGACGCTCGAGGATGGGCTGCATGACCACGGAGCGGTACTTGCCGTAGCCCTTGCGCAGACCTTTCGCCAACACCTCGATACACTGCGCGGCTTGTGTAACGACGGCCACGTTGGCGTCCTTCATGCTCTTGGCCAGCCCCCGGTTGATCTCGCCAAAGTCGCCGTCCTTGATGCGCGGCACGTTGAGCACGGCGTACAGCGCCTCGACGGCTTCCTTGCGGTCCTTCCATTTCGACGAGGCCAGCTTCTCGCTAAAGTCGCCCGGCACCTTCTTCAGAACATCCTGGGGCTCGGCCAGGTCGAACGCGTCCACCGCGGCGGGCTCCTCGGCACCGTCGTCGCCACCGTCGTCCTCCTCGAATGCGTCGCCACCGGCTGCGGCTGCCACTTCGCGTGCCGCTTGTTGTGTGCGCAGCAGCCGCTCTTGCTTCGCCGGCTCGTTGGCCGCCTTGATGGCCTCAAACTGCGCCTCCAGCTCCGCCTGCTGCGTCGGCTTCAGGTCGCCCCAGAACATGGGCTTCATGGCCTCGCGCAGCCACCGGTAGAACTCGATGGCCAGCTTCGTCGCCTCGGCACGCACGTTCTTGTCGGCGTGGCCAAACGCTTTCGGAAGGAGCTTGAGGACGGGCTTGGGGTCGACAATCTTGCACCCGTACGCGTGGTAGATGGCGGTCAGCGCCGTCAAACACGCGGCGACGACCTTGGGCTGCTTGGCCGCCAACGACGGCAGCATTTCCTCGACAATGGGCGCGGCGGTGTCGAGCTCAACGTATTGCAGCAAAGCCTCGAGGGCCGAGGCCTTGGTGGCGGCGCGCGTCGACGACAGGCCCTTTTCGACGAGGCTGTTGACGGTGGCATTGCGGGTGCGTACGCTGTTCTCGCGGCCGCCGTACTGCAGAAAGGCGACGAGGGCGGCGATGCCGTCCTGCTGGGCGGCGACATTGGAGTCGGCGACGGCGCCCTTCCACAGGCTGGTGTCCTGCAGAAAGGGCCGGAAGGCTGGATCGGACTCGTTGGGCGTGCGCTCAAACTGCTTCGCGGCATCTTCGTAGGCCTGTTTCCGCACTTTCCAGTTCTGGCGGGGTCAGTCCATGTTCCTCTTCTCGCCTGTCCTCTTTCACCTCGTCTTTTTCCTCCTCTCTCACCTTGTGCGCAAATCGGTCGGGCAGCGGCAAGGAACTAAAGTCCTCTTCGGGTTCTGCCATAGTGCGGTGTGGGAAGGGGGGTTGTCGTCGAGTTCGTCGGTCGTCTGGTTATGTTCGTGTGGTCTCTGTGCGTCTGTGTGGTTCGTCTCGTTCGTATGGGTATGGGTCGTGCAGTCGTCGATCTGCTGTCAAACGTCGTCACAAGATTTCGTCACGGGTGGAATTTGGTTGTTGTCGCGTCTCTGGAAATTGGAGCGTGGTTCGTGGTTGCGGGTTCAGGCGTCTGCCGTCACGAGCGGGCCCAATCAATTGTGTACCCAAAACTGCACTGGCTTGGTGGTGTTTCTCCTTGCGTGGGGTAATAAACATTGGACCAACCCAGAAAAAATAGCGTCACGTGCCTCTACACGTGCAGCGTCGCGCTTTAATCTGCCCCTATTGTCGTCAGGGGCAACACCTCCCACAGCCAATGAGCACGGCTGTCAAGGCTCAAGCGCTAACTAAATAAGGCGACCTGCTAAACTCCAACGCCGACCCTGGCTTCGAGTTCCAAAACGCGGGCGTCTTCGAGCATCGGCAGAGTCCACATCCGTGCCGACGTCAGGATGAAAGACAAAGTATGGCGGGGTATCCTACTCTTTCCTGTGAAATGTGATCGTCTTGAGCCCCATGTGGTATTTTTGCAGTCTTTTCGCTCTGTCATATGGGAGCTCGAAGACTTGGAAGAATCTGTTTAGTTGCCTTTTTGCCGGTTTCTTCTCTGTCATATGGTCTTTTTCTTGCATTTGTCCTTGTGTCGTGCCTGTCAACATGGGGGCATCTTGTCACTCCTGTCCAGTTTTGATAAGATGACGATCCTTGTTGTGTTGTTGGATTTGTTAAGATGAAGACATATTTATTTATTTTCCTCTGGTTTTATTTTCTAAATTTTACGTCTTGTTCGAAAATAAAATCTTTTTTAATTTTTTTTTTTAAAAAAAAAAAAAAAAAAAAAAAAAAGTAGGAAAGAAGAAAGAAGAACAGCACAGATAAATATCCTGACAAAGAAAATACTAGAATTAAATAAAAATATGTTTACTAAATGCAAAGGAAAGGACATGGATCCTAGAAGAAGATATGACACCGTCACTGGAAGACATGACATATTTCCGTTTCCGAAGCCGAGGTTGACTCAATCTTGCGACATTTTCAAGACAGAGCGCAACGATAGCTTGTATTTCGTATGTCTTTGAAACACAACCAAGAACATCTCCTACATTCTGTTATTTCCCCTTCCATGTTGGGACTTTTTTATTGCATTAATCTTTAGGTACAATTTTGCGTACGTCCTTGTGTATGTCTGTCTGTCTGTCTGTCTGTCTGTTTTTTTTTTTTTTTTTTTTTTTTTTTTGAAGTCCACGTATTCCAAGGACTGCTTTCACTCTCGACAAAGATGCCATTTTCATCAGATCAATCTTCGATGGAGGATAGTTTCCCCTACCCATCCGTTGCATACGCACCCTCCCGTGCCTGACAGGCGACAGGAGTCTTGCGAATCTGTCGAATCTGCACGGCACTCGTGGAAGTCTCCGACGACCGACGTCCGACGTGCGTGGCAAGGACACGACATATGTCTTCTTCCCTTCTCTCCCAAGAGATCCCCGTCTCTGAAGGGTGATCCACCGCACCGGGATGGGCTCATTGGCACTTATGGAGTACATGACTCGTACTTGTCTGGAGCTTTTTCCTCATCACCCTCAACACCCGCAGGCCGTCGGGCCCTTCTTTCCAGGCACCACATACGCAGACGCGGACAATCGGCGTTGCCCAACGGCCGGCCTGCATGGCATGCGTCTGGCCTTCTGGGCACGACATGAGTCGTATTGCGACAGCAAATTTGTCGCCTGCCTTTTTTATGCAGCATTTCTGAGAGCGCATCGCGTCAATTTGGCTATCTCGATATCCAAACGTTGCGTTCGTTGCTTTAGAGGCGATGACGCCAGACGGGCGCAGCCAGTCAGAGGCCAGGACTTGTGTCATGTCGTGGGGCGGCGGACTCGGTCATGTAAGAGGGGTTGTCAGAGGTTGTGTGGGCGCGGGTGGGCGCGTCAGAGCTTTAGCCTGGTTGACATCATTTTAGTGTTGGGACTGGTGCCTTGCGCGATGCCGCCATTCGATAGCGAGATGGTGTATTTGGAGGGTCCCTGTATTTTCGGGGTCTTTTCAGGGTATTTTCAGGGCGTGTAAGTGTCGTAGTGCATGTCTCAAAAAGTATATAAGTAAACATGAGGACATGCACGACATGAAGAATCATTTCGAAACAATCCCAACATTGATTGACACACCACACACAAAATGTCTACCACCGCCACAGAAACCCGGACCGAGACGGTCCTGACGACGCAGCTGGAGGCCGGCACGGCGTACCCGCAGCCGCTGGCGCTGACGGGCGCGCTGGAGCAGTTCCAGTTCGAGGAGTCGACGCCCGTCATTGGCCGCGAGTACCCGTCCGTCAACATTGTCGACGACATTCTGAACGCCAAGAACGCCGATGATCTGATTCAGGATTTGGCCATCACCAGTACGTCCACCCCCCGCGTATCCATATTGTTTTGTTCGTTGCTAACAACAAAGTCTCCCAACGCGGTGTCGTCTTCTTCCGCAAGCAGGACAACCTGACCGACGACCTGCAAAAGGTCCTGGCCCAGCGTCTGGGTGAGGCCACCAAGAAGCCCAAGGAGTCGACCCTGCACATCCACCCCCTCCTCAACGGCACCCACGAGTTCGGCGTCGAGGACAACGAGATTAGCACCATCTCGTCCAAGGCCTTCAAGGCCCTGGATATTGGCCAGAAGGACCGCGACGACCGCAAGGGCGGCGCCGCCTCGTGGCACTCGGACATTCAGTTTGAGCAGTTCCCCGCCGACTACACCAGTCTGCGCCTGACCCAGCTGCCCAAGAGCGGCGGCGACACCCTGTGGGCGTCGGGCTACGAGCTCTACGACCGCTTCAGCGACAGGTACCAGAAGTTCTTTGAGAGCCTGACCGCCTCCTTCAGCGGCGACGGCTTCTTGCGGGCCGCCGATGCCCGTCCGGAAAAGTTCCAGATCTACGAGAAGCCCCGCGGCAACCCGGCCAACATCGGCCGCGATCTGCTGGCGGTCCACCCCGTCGTCCGCACCAACCCCGTCACCGGCTGGAAGTCCATCTTTGCCATTGGCAACTTCCCCCGCCGCATCAACGAGCTCAGCACCAAGGAGAGCAAGGAGCTGCTCGAGCTCTTCTACAAGCGCATCGAGGAGAACCACGACCTGCAGGTCCGCTTCAAGTGGCGCGACGAGAACGACATTGCCATCTGGGACAACCGCAGCGCCTTCCACAGCGCCACCAACGACTACGACGGCCTCGGCGACCGCTTCGGCCACCGCGCCGTCGGCATCGGCGAGAAGCCCTACCTCGACCCCAAGAGCACCACCCGCACTGCCGCCCTGGCCAGCAAGGCGCAGTAAATTGTTTTGAGCGAGAGAAATAGATAGCGTATGAGTAGGATAACCCCAAAATGTAATTTATGACTTTTTTTATGAATACCGTGTCGGTCCGTCTACGTGTCGATGAGATGATTTGTTTGTGAGTGATCGCATAAGATGAAATGGACTTGTTTCTTTTTTTCATTTTTTTTTTCATTCAATGTAAGCCACTCATATCCATCATTTGGGTATTCCTTCCGTCTGACTCTGTTCAGGAAGGCCCTCTCATGTGACTCATTTTTATTTTCATACAGGATTACAGTGTATCTACGAGGCTCATATTGAAAGTACTCATTGGTTTGCACGTTATCATTGCCATGCAATAATCATTGTCCCTACTTGGGAGATCGGGTATCTGAAAGGCCGCCCGAGCCTGTCTTAAAAAACACTTGTAGCCATAACGCCTGTGTTCCTGCCATCCACATGCAACCCCTGTACTTGAACATCGTGCACGTCCTCCTCCCCAAAATCAAACAATGGCTGCCCTTCGTCTTTATCGATCCTCATCCTCCAGTCATGGCGCTGCCGCTTGCGCGCCTGGTCTCCATCGCCTTGGTCGTCGCTCTGGCCGCCCACACGGCTGCCACCCAGTAAGCGATCCGGCAAGCCATCCTGGTATGTCTCGTAATCCTATGTAGCCTCGGGCTCTTCCTCACTCCAATCGTGTTCGTCTTCATGCGCATCTTCATTTTGCGATCGTCCCTTGTTGGCTTCGTCGTCCTCGGCCCAGTCGGCCTCCGTCATGTTGCTGAATCCGGCCAGGGCGGCCACCTGCGAAAATGCCCACCGTAGCTCCAGTAACTCTATGGAGGGCAGGTCGTTGGGGTTGTCGGCCGTAATGTAAAGACATGGCCGGACTCGATGGGGATGCCGCTGGCACGGTGGGCTGTGAAGCCCCCGGCGAGGATCTCGATGAATTCGGGGTCCTGATCGTCGTCCGTTGTCGCATAGTCGTACACGTGTCCCATTCCCAATTCCATTCCACCCGCACTGATGTCCTGTGGGTAGTATGGACCCTGCGGCAACCATTTAAACTGGACGCGTACAGAACCTCCCGTCAAGGACGCGCCGGTGGCAGGCAGGGGCTTCAAGCCAAACCGGCCGGCCGCCCAGAGGGCGTGGAGGTGCGGGTTGAGGGAGAGCCGATTCTTGGCCGACTCCATGATGTCGCTGTTTTTGAACAGGGCCTTGTAATGGTCGATCATCGTATCGCCCCAAAAGCTTGCAAATTGGAGGATGCAGTCGAGCGTGTCTGGCGGACAGGTTTTCGTTGCGTATGCCAGGATGGGCACCGCCTCGGCAAACGAGTGACCGGACAACACGCACTGCGCGGACGGGCTGCTCGCACTGCCCGCCATGGCACGACGCGCCGCTTTCCAGCACCATTGGATGGCGGTGTAGCACGATTCATGCAAGACGTCGCGTAAAACCTCGGCCATCCACTTGTACCGTGCGCTTTTCAGGTGATCCTGCAGGACAGAATACGACGCAAAGAGAATCATGCTGACAGCGACGTTGGTCGGTGGTGAGAGGCCGTTCTGCTCACAGAGCTCCTCCCATTCGAAAAGCAAGCCGATTCTCCGCTCCCGGTCGTCGGATTTCATGCGAAAAGGGAGCGCGGCCGGGGGCCAATCGTCGTCGATGCCCGTCAGCAACTTGGCGAGGAGGGCGGTGCTGGTGTCGGACGGATCTTTGGCGTACAGCTCGCACACCATGTCAACAAGGTCGTCTTCCGTTGTTTGGTCCATGTTGGCGGACGGTGTTGGTTGGATGTGCAAAGGAGTAGAACAGAATTCGAAACAAGGGAAGCTGCAAACGTAAAAAAACGAGCTACAGATTCTTTATTTTTGTTCTCCGCTCCTTTTTGTTCACGGTTTTGTGCAACATGACTTTGTCCTCACTATCGTCAACAGCATCTACAGGTCATGTGACTGCATGTCACGAGAGATGCGCCGTTATCGCGAGCACATGGCGATCAGGGCGGCGTTTCCGTTTGCATTTGAATCCCCGACTTCCAACACGGGTCCGCTGTTTCGATATTGTTGACATTGTGTTCTTTTGGTCGTCTTTGTGCACCGCTGTGCAAAGGGCAGGATGCTGGCTCTCTGAAGTGCCCGGATCCATAAAATCAGGTCCAACGCGTGATCACGTGCTCTTCTTTCCGCTCTCACATTGCTCCACGATTCTGCAAGCATATGCTATCAATGGAAGTGGTTCTACGCGTGGTGACTGTAGCCCGCGATTTGGTCTGTTCTGAATGCCTCAGGAAAAGAGAGAAGACTCCGAGAGACGAGAATCGGTTAATCGTAGGCATCTTTCGTCTTTTCTTATTGTTAGAGACTCTTGTTTCCGCAACCTGTTTTCCGCTGCATAAGCCCCGTTTTCTCACACCCTTTTCGTTCTCACATTTCGTCCTCACGTTTTCTTTCCGCCTTCCGCCCTCCCGACACCTCGTATTTGGAGGTTGACAGTTGACGTTGCATCCCGCCAAGAGACGATCGGCGGCATTTGAATGGCCACCAAGCCCGATTCTCGCTAGCGATTTGTGGGGGTGCGGGTGCGCTGTGGTCCTGTGGGTACGGGTACGCTGACCTCGCTGAGCTACAGGGACCTCGAAAGCCTGCCAGAAAATGCTGGGCATTGTCACCTTCGAGCTTGAATGATAGACCATCAAAAAAAATATAATAAATCCTCCACAAAGACATTAGAGATGCTGTAAATGGAAAAGAAAAAAGGCTAAGAGAAAGACAGAGGAATGAAAGCAAGCCAGCGCAGTTAAGACGCAGTTACGATTGTGCTTGATCTATGAAGAAATCGTCCCGTGAGCAGTTTCCTTGGGAAAAGAATCAAAGCAGAAGAGACCCAGAAAAGAGCCAATAAGAATTCACGGCTGCTTCATTATGTAAAACAAAATATTGTTACGAGTTTACCGACTGCATGGCGAGGCAGACTGGCCGTCTTTGTTGTCGGGTTGTGTGTGGCCAGCATCCGCCGGTCGTTTCTGGGCGTGTGCGCTGTGAGTATGCTGTAAGTGCGCTGTGGCCCCCGTGTCGTATTTTTAGAAGCAACGACAGCGCACCGACCACCACCACCACCAAAGGCGGGGAACGGTAAGGCTGAGACGAGGCGAGGACAGAAAAGGCGAGGAAAGGCGGACGACATAACAACACGACCGACGCGGGCGACACGGTGTGGCTGCAGACAAGGATCAAAGCAGGGAATCGACGATGGAAATAGTGGACGAAAACAACGCATCTGCGCAGAATACGAGTCATGCGATGCCGTGTGGTGAGGCTTTGTTTTCATTGAACCCGTGCGTCCGTCTCACCGACAAACGACCACTACAAACATGACTCGAGTCGGGTGCTTTCGAATACCGAACATACGTCAAAGTGGTGCATGTATTCGGAACTTTCTACTGTGATTTTCATCAAGAGGAAAGAAAGACTGCAATAAACTTATGAACCGGAGAGAGTTCAGTTTGCTGTTTATGATATTGTTTTTTTTTGAAAGAAAAACATCACTTCTGAAATTGAAACGAAAATGAGCTCACCGTCTTTTCATCTATCTATATCCCAACCCCGTTCCTATGATTCCAACCGTCGTCACAGCGGCCTGTTTGCCGTGTGCACGCGCTGCTCGTATACGCAGAAAGCGGCAGCCCACGGCTACGGCCACAGGGTACCGAGGAAAGTGATCGGCACGGCGGGGTGATGTTTACGAGAGGAGGCAAGGGATCGGGCAAGGTAGGTCAAATCAACACATGAGTAAACGAAGAGGTGACGAAAACAACGCAAAGTTAACAAAACAGGAT
Source organism: Sporothrix inflata (assembly GCA_021396225.1). NCBI lineage: Eukaryota > Fungi > Ascomycota > Sordariomycetes > Ophiostomatales > Ophiostomataceae > Sporothrix > Sporothrix inflata. Next base: position 480,905 of record WNYF01000003.1, on the reverse strand, counting down.
CCATGATTTGGCCAACGCATAACATCTCGTATTGTGCCGCACGGGATCCGGCCAGAGGCTAATGGTGATTCCATCGAGAAAACGTAGATGCACCTTTGTGTCTTCTGTCAGCCTCTTTCACCTTACACGGCATGGTAGCCACGGTTTCCCGGCGTCTGGGTCGCCATCTGAGTTCTTTTTGTTCAACGTAGCATCTAGGGCAGGATTTGTCTTTTTTATCGACTTACATCGGCAGATGCTGTGCATTGACGACACGGCTGCAGACGGCTGCGGCGTCGAGGGCGTCTTCCGCTTTTGTCACTCGTGCATGGTGATTGGATGTTCTCCAAAAAGAGTGAGAGAGGCAAACTGCCCGAAAATGTGGAGAATCTCGATGTCCCTTGGATCGACTGTCCTCTTGGCGTCAGCCTCAGCCCTCTGTCTTCAGACCTGTTTTTGCCCTGCACGCAGTTCGTATTTGGGGAGAAAATGCCCTGCAGTCCCTGCAATGGACTGTGTTTGCCCTACATGAGCCCTGTCTTGCCCTGTAAGTCTCTCAATACATCCGAAAACTCAAGTAAGCACTGTTTTTACTCTGAAACTTGCAGTGTTGGGTGCCGCCCTCTTGTCAGCTGATGGTTAGCCGTACGAGTTATGACGACGACTGAATCAAGATTTTTGCTTTCATTGTTCGATGTGTTTTAGTGGTTCTAGCGCTTCTCACTACGAATTCTATCGTTCTCGCGGGGTGTTGGTCGTTCTCGTTTTTCGGAGCGCCCTTTCTTTGTTTGCCGTCGCCCTGTGGTCCTTTAGGGAATGGCCTTGTTACTTTGTGGCTTTTTGGAGTCGGTCCGCCCGTACACAACTTCCCCTTCTGTCGTTAAGACCAAAACCGTCAAAGAAACGAAACGTCCACTAGGCTGCCGATGGTGGCCGCTGTCAAACATGGTGTCCAAAATAAGGCTGGTCAAGGCTGGTCAAAGCTAGCCCACCGGCGGTTGATCAATGGTTATTTTTATTTTTTTCAACATTTCTGGGACAAGGACTGCGCTTACCCCGTATTCTATTGTTCCATTCACCTTCTGTGCCGCCCCGGTTGGGTTGATTGGGACCCTGGATCGGCATGAGGCGGGGCGCTGCACGTTTACGAGGTGATGGACCATGGACCGGGGTGAAGCTGCCGCAGCACACACAGTCGACACCGACGGGACTTGAGCCTCTGCCATTGTTACATGCACCTCCACCACCGCCCAACACGACTCGGCTTGGACGTAGCGTAGCCGAATGACATCAGACGTGTAATTCTCTCTCTCCCCGCAGGAGTACACGAGAACGAACTCGACCTAAGCTAAGCTTGTGTGGGTGTGAGATCGCGGACCAAAATATCCAATGGTTGCTTGTAACGACATAGACGTCTGCTTGGCGGCCAGCGCGAACTTCGAAAATAGAAACAAAAAAAGAAAAGCAAGAAAGGCCGAGTAGAGAGCCGTGAGAGAATATAGGAGATCTCTGTTGCATCATAGAGAGTGTGCTCTTGATCGAATTGTCTATAAAAGACCATCGATGCTCGTCTCTTCAGTCGTTCTTTTTTCTCATCATTCTCACCATCATTAACAAACAATCATCACTACCACACAACAATCACTCTCACAAACAACCACATTCACCATTTTCAACTATTTTCCTCCATCTATCACCACCACCACCACCACCACCGCAAATATGAAGTACACTGCTGCCCTCCTTGCTGTCGCCGCCACCACCGTGGCCGCCATGCCCTCCTTCTCCGCTGCCAACGCCAAGCGCGACCAGTGCACCTTTGGCACCTACGCCTGCCTGGCCGACGGCTCGGGCATCCAGATCTGCGACATTGAGGGCAACTGGGAACTCGTCGGGCCCTGCCCCAGCGGCACCTCGTGCGAGGACCTGCCCCAGAACGGTTTTGACCTGCCCTTCTGCACCAGCAACCCGACCCCCGCCAAGAAGGAGAAGCGTGGTGACACCGGCAGCTACGACTGGTGCCCGACGCCGGGCCAGTACACGTGCGACGGCTGGAACGCGATCCAGGTGTGCAACACGACCAACGGCCTGGAGAAGGTCGGCGACTGCCCGAACGGCTCGCACTGCGGCTACATCAACAACATTCCCTACTGCGTGGAGTAAGCGGCTTCGGCCTCCCTTCATCATGAAACAGCACCGACACCCTCTGCAGTAGGACGACGTGCATGAGACAATGACACGCATTTGGCGACGCATGGCACCGAGAGTGTTTCTTTCTTCTTCATATTTTTCTACTTCATCTGGGTTCTTTTCATTTTTCCTTCTTTCTCATAATGGTTCTGGAACACATAGTTTACTCGCGGGTTTATAGAGTATACGAGCATCACATATAAAAAATACAAGCAAGCACTTGACCGGTCAACAACCTTCCCAATCTAATTAATGTGAAAGTATGAGATGTAAACTTGGTATCATTTTGATTACTTCCCCTCTTGCCTACTCCTCCCGCTTCTTGGGTAGTGGGTAGCCTCCCAGCTTCGCAAATAGCTTGCCCGCCTCGCTCATCAGCTGCGTCACGTCCTCGCCCATCCACTGGCTGACCAAAGCTGCCCGGGTGGTTTCGAGCTCGCGACGGATGTTTCCGCACGCCAGCACACAGGTCCCCGTCACCTCCGTGTTGAGTGCCTGCTGCGCAATCACGCTCGCCACGTCCGCCGGCGTGTTCGACTCCAGGCCCGCGGCCTGCCAGGCCTCGGCGAAGTTGGCCGTGATGTGCGTGGGCGTGAAAAAGGGCGCCACCGCGTTGATGCGGATGCCGTACTGCGTGGCCGTGGCGCGGGACGACCTCAACAAACCGACGACGCCGTGCTTGGAGGTGATGTAGCCGGCGACACTGGTGCCGCCAAAGTAGCCCGACGTGGAGGCCACCAGCACAATGGAGCCGGCCGTGAGGCCGTCTTTCTTTGCATTGTTGCGCATGGTGTGAATACCCAGTCGGATGGTGTTCAGTGTGCCCTTGATGTTCACATCCAAGACCTTGAACGCCTCCCGGCTTTCCAGCAGGTTGCCCTCGGCGTCGACGGCATCCATGTTGAGCACCGGCGACGTCTCCATGATGCCCGCGTTGGCCACGACGACGTCAACGCGCCCAAACTTGGCGACGGCTTCCCGGAAAAGGTTCTGCATGTCAGCCCAGTTGAGAATGTCGACGGGCACAAAGATTGCGCGGTCCGGGTGTGCAAGGGTCGGAATCAGTTTCTCGGCGGCGGCGCGTGCACCCGCCAGGTCGGCAATGACAACGTTGGCGCCGTGTTGGCTGAAGAGAGCGGCGGTGGCGGCGCCGATGCCACCGGCGGCGCCGGTGATGATGGCGGTCTGGCCGGCGGCGGACGCCAGCACGGCCGGGTCGATCTCGACGTTGGTGGGCATGATGGTCGGGTTGCGGTGGGGGAATGTGGTGAACAGAAGCTGTAGATGTAAAATGATGCAAGGACGAAGAACCTCTTCTATTTTGTTATTTCATTTCGGCGGATGTTTATTTTGCGACGCCGGTTTTCGGGGCAGTTCGTTTTCCAGCCTTATGCCGCCCGCGGCCAGCCGCACCTTCCACAAAGCAGCATGACACCACAGCCAACCGTAGACCGAAAAGCCGTAGCATGGCTGCCGACTGGTAGTAGACTGTTCGACATGAACACTGCAGTACAGTGCGGGGAAACAGGTGGCCATGGGCTGGCGTGCGGAGAAGGGCCACCAGCAACCCCGCACGGCAGCCAAACCCTGCTCGACCCCGTACAGTGCGCCCTGCATCGTCCGGAGACAAACCAACTGCCCCGACGGCCTTGGCCCTCTACCAGCCATCTGCCAGGGTGGTATGAATCACTAGGAGACTAGCCATGGTTGGTTGTGCCGCATAGGCTCTCGTCTCTCGTCTCTCGATACGACGACCGTCTCCTCTTTTCAGTATCCATGTCGGCAACCTTGGATGGCAAGTCAGGAAGTCTGGACGTCCTTGCCACACCACGCCATCCTGTCCTCGTGACTCGTCGGCGTCGAACTCGACCGCCGTCTAGACTCCCCGAGCAATACACCCACACCCATCGGATGTGGTCTGCCCTGCTGACCCTTGGCAGGCAGGACCAGGCTTTCGGACCACGCCGTCGCCGCGCAGAGTGACGAGACTCCGGATGAAGAACGGGTGGCCTTCGAGGCTTTTCGAGTCCTGTCGAGGCCTCTTCATGTAGGTTCGTGCCATGTTTCCCAGAATAAAAAAGGAAGTTGGCCTGCCTCGCCTGCACCTTGGACCTGGACATCGGCACACGACAGAAACGATCTTCGTCAAAACCTGCCATTTTTCCAAAGATTCCAAACCCGGCTGGCCGGATCGTCCGGGAGAAAGATAAAAAAGATGTGCAGGATGCAAGAGGTGCGACATGCAGCGTCCACGTTTTTGCCAAGGCCTGTTTTTGGAGGTGAAGGTCGAGATGGATGTGTTGTTATGAAACAAATTTCATGTCATGATAATTTCAATGCAGATCTAAGAACATGATTGTTACAAAACTTCACACCTTCAGGAAGAATGCATTGCAAAAACAAATTGATTCATCAATTTCAAAGTAAAGTATGTTGTGCACACGTAATTGTCAAAAGACAATAGCCTCATAATGTGGTAAACTATCTGATACATCCCGTCACTCCTTACACAGCCCAGCGCAGCTCGTTGGTGCCGACCATCCTGGCATTCAGAATGCGGTAGTGGATGGTCAGGGCAAAGCTAAGAGTCATGGCGATGAACAAGAAACCGGCGTTGATGCCGTGGCCCAGGCGGTAGATGGGCGCGTCCTGGGCGCGGTAGATCCACACACCAATGATCTGGCCGGGGCCCGACACGGCAATATTGAGGCCTGTGGCCAGGGCCCCGGCCGTCGTCGTGCGGGCGTTGTCGCCGACCCAGGCACAGAGAGCAGGCAGACCGCCAAAGACACCGGACGTGGCGAGGCAGAGCATGGCATAGCGGACCTTGTAGGACTCGCCGGGAAGAGCGGCCAGGACAATGTAGGAGACCGAGCCCAGCATGAAAGAGAGGCCAGCCACGAGGCCGCGCTGCCGGAGCTTGTCCGAAGCGTACGACGAGAGCAGGGCAAAGACGTAGGCAGCGGCGTAGGGCGGGACGGTGTAGAGCTGGGCCTGCAGGTTGGCGTAGCCCAGACCAAGCACGATGGTGGGCGCAAACAGCGACAGCGAGGCCACACCGCAGCCGGCGCAACCGTAGACAAAGTAGTGCAGCCACATGCGGCCGTCGAGCAGCACGGCCTTGGCATCCTCCCAGTTGATCTTCTCGGCAATGGCGTTGCCGTGGATGCCGAGGCGGCGCTGCTGGAGCTCCTTCTCCTCGTCGGTCAACCACTTGACGTCCTCGGGGTAACTCGGCAGCAAGAAGAAGACGAAGACGCCCAGGATGATGGACGGGATGCCCTCAAAGATGAACAACCACCGCCACGCGGCCAGACCGCCGGCGCCGTTCATGTGGCCGACACCGTAGGCAATGCAGCCGCCAAAGGCGCCCGAGAGCGTGGCGCTGCACATGAACGAGGCGATGCGGGCGGCGCGCTCCTCGGCACGGTACCAGAAGCTGAAGTAGTAGATCATGCCGGGGAAGACGCCGGCCTCGGCAGCACCAAGGAAGAAACGGAGAGCCGTGACGCCGGCGGCGTTGGTGGTGCCGCCGATGCCCGCACAGAACGCGCCAAAGCAGAAGACCAGAATGCCCAGCCAGCGGCGCGGCGTCGCGATCTTGATCATCAGGTTGCTGGGGGCCTCGAAGATGCAGTAGGCGACGAGGAAGAGCATGAGGGCGACGGTGTACTGGTAGGTGGTCATGTGGTTGGTTTGGAGGATGTCGTCGCCGGTGTTGGCGTTGAGGATCTTTGCGTTGCCTGCCATCTGTTAGGTGACTGATGTGAAGATAGTGTGGTTGAGACTGGGGACTTACCAATGTTGGAGCGGTCAATGTAGCACAAGAGGTAGATCAGGGCTGTGATGGGCAGCAGACGGTAGTCGATCTTGCGGACGATTCTGACAAGGTTAGAATGCGATCAAAATGACAAGACAAGGTGGCAATAACTCACCTCTTCTCCATCTCCTTCTCCTCTTCGGTGAGGATGGGCGTATGATGGATAACCTCAGCCTTGCCCTGCTCGACCATGTCGACGGACGCCTCGTTGACGCCGACGGCATCGGCCTTTTCGATGGATGTCATTGTTAAGGTAGGCGGACGGTAAGAAAAGAACAAGGTGTAGAAACTGTCTTCAATGACAATGAAGATGAAGAAAGGAGAACAAGGAAGAAAGAAAAGAAGAAGACAAGAAGACAAGAAACAAAACGAAACAAAAGGGGAAGAGAAAAAGTAGAAATATAAAGACATGGAGACCAGGTCTTGGCAATGCGCCTTATAACCTGACCATGGCAGGCACATCGAAGAAAATAAACACGCTTCATGGGGCCATGGCCCTGCGTGGGTCGTGGATGGATGGGGTCGTACAGTCTGCCGTCTGGGGAAGTAGCACGTTCTCCACGAAATGCGGAGAAGAGGCCAACCCCGGGGGGAGATGGCACACCAAAGACGGTGAGAGTCGAAAAAGTACGACATGGCAAGCAAAAGGGGCAGAGGGGCAAGAAACTAGGCAGCGCAAGGGCCGGGGCGGCAAGGTTGGCCCGGGCTTGGTAACGGGCGGGAAACGACGCGGGCAACACAAGATTGGGCGAGTCCTGTCGTGAACGTGTAGTTCCCAGTTGATTCATCCGATTGCAAGACACGCCAACGAAGACACATGGACGCACAAACATGCAGTACACCCATCTACGACATCCCAATGGACTGCCTGTTGTAGTTGCATTTTCATTTTTCTTTCTTTTCTTTCCCCCTCTACGCTGCGTGTGGCCCATCGTACAGTGTGCGTCGTTCCCCACGGGGTACGGAGTCGGGGGGCAGGCATTGTGGAGATGGCGTGAATGAATGGTGCGAGGAAAAACAAAAAGAGGAGAAGATGACAAAAGAGGAGCCAACGAAGGATGCGGGCAAACTGGCTCGCTGGCCTGGCGTTGGCTTGCAAGGACGCAGGTGAGAAAATGGCGTCGGCGGCTCTGCAAGGTTGGTGGACTTTGAGACTATGGAGTGCGAGTAAGATGTCTATTGTATCGTCCAAGGTCGCTGTCATGGCTGTCAATATCCCGGTGGCCACCGGCTTTTGCATGTTTTTGTCTTCGCTTTCCCTCCATTTTCCTTGCTTCCTTGGTTCCCTTCCTTCCACACTATTCCCTATTTCCTGGCCTTGGGGCCTTGGAACCGGGGGGCAAAGTGCGGAGACAAACTTCCTGGGGAGCGGGCCATAGTGTCCATAGCGGCCATAAGTGTGCCACAAAGTGTGGAGAAAAAGGGGACAAGGCACGAACAAAGAAGGAACAAGTCGAAGAACAAAAACAAGCACAGGCACAATGGGCGCCGACTGTACAAGCGGCACGATCCCTGGCCCCGTTCGGGCCTGCTCCGACCTCCTCACACTAACAACACTACATCCTCTTCCTGTACTTCCTGGTTGTATCCCCGGACATTGCCCGGGCCATGTAAGAAACCCCAACCACCACAACAACAACATCGCACATAAGCACAGCAAAGTGCTTGGCCCGGCCCCATGTCCCCAGTTTGTTTATCCCCTCATTTTATTACCCCGTTTATTCCTCCCCGTCCTTCTCGTTCTCCGTGGAGGCCACAGGCCGGGGGCGCTTGATGGGCTCCGTGTCGGGGGTGGTGCGAGGATCGTCGTATTCTGTTTCCCCTCTTGATGGAAATACGACACAGTGCCGGTCGACAGGACAGGCATCCATCGCCTTTCTCCTCTTCTCCTCGCCGGACAAGACAAAGAGTCCCCGGGCGGAGACGATGAACAACATGACAACACGACAAACGTGGAGACGAGGTCCTTGCAAAATTGGAGATGCGATGAGGAGTCGACTGTGTGTGAACGGCGGGAATATAGACAACTCCAGAAGACTGCCAAAGGCCGGGATATTGTTAAACGGGAATGAGAAGCTGTTGGAGAGTCATGTCTACTTGTAGTTTGTACCTTATGTAGCCGCGTTGGTGAAGACGTCCGATTTTCGGTGTTGTTCCGTTCATGTTATCCTTTTCGTACATTAATATATCCAGTAAACAATCCGACGTTTTGCAACAACAGTAAACAAACAAACGTCACTCGATACAACAACAATACCTCCAACGTCACATACCTCCCAACGACCACTCTCCACCGACATGGCCACCGCCGACGACTACCCCGTTTACCCGGACCTCAAGGGCAAGGTTGCCCTCGTGCTCGGCATCGGCCAGGCCCGCATCCCGGGCGCCACCAACACGCCCAACAGCTGGGGCAACGGCGCCGCCATCGCCTGGATGTTGGCGCACAACGGCGTTCATCTGTTTGGCTGCGACATTGATTTGGCTGCGGCCCAGCACACCGTCGAGCGCGTGCACGCCGCGTACCCAGCGGCGGTCGTCGACGTCCAAAAAGCAGACGTCACGTCGTCGTCCGACATCCAAGCCCTGGTCGACGCCTGCCTGGCCAAGCACGGCCGCATCGACATTCTGGTCAACAACGTCGGCGCCACGGCGTCGGGCGACCCGGCGACGATGGAGGAGCGCGTGTGGGACGCGCAGATCAACCTGAACCTCAAGAGCGTCTACCTCAGCATGCACGCCGTCCTCCCACACATGGAGAAGCAAGGCAGTGGCACGATTGTGAACAACGCGTCGATTGCCGGCCTGCAGTTCCTGGGCAAGCCGCAGGTCGCGTACAACTCGGCGAAAGCGGCGGTCATCCACCTGACCAAAGTGACGGGCTGCATCTACGCGAAAAAGGGCGTGCGCGTCAACGCCATCGCGCCCGGGCTCATGTTCACGCCGCTGGTCGAGCGCATGGCCACGAGCAGCGACCCGGCCGAACAGCAGACGTTTAAGAAGATCACGCAGCACAATGTGCCGATGGGCCGCATGGGCAGCGCCTGGGACGTGGCGACGGCGGCCGCCTTTCTAGCGAGCAACCGGGCGGCGGGCTACATCACGTCGCAGACCTTGGTGGTTGACGGCGGCCTGACAAGTTCGACGGGTACAGGGTTTGAGCAGTAAGAAAGCGAGTGCTTACCAAAAATATGTACATATTATTCCACAAGTTCAATGGCATAGACGGGTATTTGATTTGATTCGATTTAATTTAAACGTTATTCATTCCATTCCATCTTGTTGTTATGATTCCCATTCGTTACAGTTCATGTAGTGAGCCCCGTCTTGACGACCGCGTGTTATGCTGGCGGTCCACCTCGTCCTCGAGGTGGCCAAACGAGCTGCCATTCGCATCCGATGGCTGCAGGCTGCTGACATCAATGTTCAGCGCCAGCGTGCTCCCCGTGTCGTGGTTGTTGTCCAGGGCCGACGTCGTCGTCGCTGTCGGCGTGCTGTGGTAGTCCCGCAGCGCCGACACAATCTCCAGCTCGCGCGCCACCGACGGGCTCATGGGCGCATACCGCTCCAGCACGCCAAAGGCAAAGACACGCCACGACTCAAAGGTGGGCGGTACGAGCGCCCGTAATTCTGGGACCGCCGACCGGTCCAGTGTGTGGAACAGCAGCAGCATGCCAAAGAGCTGCGTGCAGATAAAGAATTTGAGGTACAGACAGTCCAGCACGTTGAGCGCCGGCCGGATAATGGAGCACCAGCGGATGCCGCAGGTGATCGCATCGCGGCACTTGTCAAAGTCGCTGGCGGACATCCAGTCCGGGTGATGGAGGGCGCGGTGTAGGAGGGGCCGGCGCAAATGGTAGCGGGCAATGCAGTAGCGGGCCTGGAGCCAGGGGACGACAAAGACGTTGGCGGGTGTGAGCGGACACTCGAATTGCGGCGCTGGGTCGGCATAGCGGTGCGCGTTGTCGTCCTCCCACTGCAGGTACCCGGGCAGCTGGGCGCGCCATTGCTCGAGCTGGTGTGTGAGCTCGTCTTCGAGGGCTTGTGGCGGGTAGTCGGAGCGGGCCATGGTGGTGGCCTGGGAGGCGGCCTCGATGGTCTGGCCCGAAGCCAGGGCTTTGCCGCGGTTGGCAAACAAACTGTCGCACAAACGCGTCAAGATGATGCGGTGAGCAATCTGCGACAGGAAATGATAGTGACAGAAGGCGTCCTGCTCTTCTTCTTGTGACACATGCTGGCCGTTGAGCAGCGACCCCGCGCCGCCCATGCCATTGCCGAGCCCAGAGCCCAGCGAAGCAAAGGACGACACGCCCGGGAACTCGACAAACTTGGGCAGCGGCACACGGTCCTCGTAGTTGAGGAGGTTCGACACGGGCACATCGAGTTCTTGCGTCAGGACGGCCTCGAACATGGCCGTGATCCAGAACAGGCGCGCCTGCATGTCCATCGTCCATTCGTCGCAGTCCTTGGGCGCGCACGCCCAAAAGCTCGTGCAGCACGACGCCGCGCGGCTCACGTGTGCCCACCAGTCAAACGGCCGGATCAGCTGCGAGTAAAAGAGGCCGCACAGCAAATGGTACTGGCACGCCTGCAGACTGCTGTCGCAGCCCAGCATGCCGATGCGCTTGCGGGCCTCGTTAAAGAAGACCAGTCCGTCGTCCCACGCGTCAGCGTCGGCGTCCATGTCGACGGCCGTCCTGTCGCGGTGGTCATAAGGCGACGTCAAGGTCGCATTGGCGTCCACGATTCCCGCTTCACGTAAGGCCTTCTTGCCCAAGACGCCCAGCGCCATCGTCACTAGCACAATGCAGCTCTCCATGTTGACGCCGAAGCCCGTGCCAATAGCAACGCCCAGGCTATGCTGGCTGAAGAGCCGTCGGTCCAGGATCGGGTTGCCCAGGTTGAACGTCGTAAAGTACTTGTCGCCCAGGTCCTTGATGACGGCGACGTTGAGCTGGGCCAGCCAGTTGTCGCTGCCGTTGCCCGAGGACAGTAGTGGTGGGAAGGGTAAGGGAGGGCGGCGTTGTTCGAGGACCGTCGCGGCAGCGGCGTCGTATACGTAGGCACTGTCTTGGTTGTGCGTGTTGTTGTTGATGAAGTTGTTATTGTTGCTGCTACTGGTGACGCCACTCTTCTGCAACAAATCGCGGATAGCCGGCCAGTTGGCCAGCTGGCGGATCGGGTATTGGATGACGGGCACGTGTCGTGGTCGTCGATGTGGATGGGGATGGGGAAGGGGATGTGGGTAGGAAGAAGGACTGGCTGCTGACAACAATGCGTGGATGCCGTCGCGGCTTTGTGTGCTGCCGGCCGACGGCGAGGCCAGGTCCACGGCGGGCTGGATGCTGGTGTTGCTGAACCGCCGGTCGCGCGCTGTAAACATGGCCGACGGCGACGGCATGGCCACGCTGGCCAGACTCGGTGGGGGTGGGGGTTGTGGTTGTTGATGCTGAGCCTGGGCAGCCTGTGACTGGCCGGCGACCGACCCATTGCGGTCGCGTTTCCGTTGCCGTTGCCGGTCGCGTGCCGCCTTTGTGTCCTCGTCGGCCTCCTCCTCGTCGTCGTCGTCGTCGTCCGCCTCTGCGCTGCTGCCGCGCTGGTTCTCTTCAATCTTGGCCTCGATCCGCTGCAGCGTGTTGAAGATCATGCCCAGCGACACCTCGTTCTTGGTCGCCTTGCGTTCGGCATACTTGCACTCGAGGCCGCCCGTGCGACACAGCCCGCACGGGTGCCCGCCATCGCAGCGTGTCTTCTTTTGGCGGCAGATCTCGCAGGCCTGCCGCGCAATAAACAGCCGCTGACGCTTGGGGGCCACGGTCTCGTCGATATCCGGGGCATCGGTGCCCCAGACGGCCTGCATCGCGGATGGCCCAATGCCTGCTGCTGCTGCAGCGGCAACAGGGAAAAGAAAGGAGCAATCGGCAATTCGCAATCAACACTCGTCGAATGCAAGGATGTGTGCAGACGTGCTCCAGCGTGCAAGTCGTGCTGTAAGTCGTGCTGTTTTCCCGCCGCGTGTTGTTGGTTTGCGTGGGATGTTGGCTGCTGTTTTTGGAGATGATTCAAGGAGTTGCACAGGTCGCCCCGGATGGGGCTCCAGTTTATATGTAAGATTTTGTGTGGCATTTTGGCGGCTGGCATTTTCCCACTTTCTCTGCGTCACAGGTGCCCCGCTTTTGTACGAGATCACGTGCATTGTCAGGCGTCAAGTAAACAACACTTTAGACTTCCGTGAGGATAAAGTTCTCCTTCTCGTTCGCCTTTTTTTTTTTTTGGTGCGTTCTTTTTTAATCTTCTTTCCTGCTTACTCAGGATCAAACCCAGGGACATCATCACCAGCCAAGCCAAAAGCAAAGTCGGCAATCTTTGCCAGCCCCTGCTGGTCGAAACACACGTCGCGCTCGTCTCGTCCCGGGTGGTTGTCGGGCGCTCGCAGAAACATTTTCTCAAATTCCAGCACTAGTGGACCACCGACCACCACGTACTGCTCCAGTAGATCAGTGTTGTTGGAGTTCCTGGGCAGTATGAAGCGAACCTCGGGCGCATCGTACATGTTCGTGTACTTGTAAATGATCATCGTTTTCGCTCTGTAGTTCGCCCGCACCACCAGCGCAATCTTGACTTTGCCCCGGGACGCCGCAAAACACCAGCGCATTTTGTTCTTGAGGCTCCTCTCAGACGCGGACAGGCTGCTCTCAATGATCAGCGTCGGCCAGTAACCCAGCGGCGTCTGCGGCTCCCGCAGCCGCAAGAACGGCACCATGGCGTTGTCGGGCTCGGCGGTGCCCAAGCGCCGCTTGTGGTTGGTGCCGTAGCAGCCGTAGCTTTCGTAAAGGGGGAGGTTGCTGTAGTCGGCGTCGGTGTAGTTTGTAACGCCAAGGTCAATGTCAAAGTAGTCGCTGTCTTCACTGTGGTACCCAGCGTCGTCGTCGTCGTCATCGTCGTCGTCGTCGTCGTCGTCGTCGTTGTCGTAGTCCTCGCTGGCAGAGCTGGAGAGGTCGGAGGGGCGGATGAAGATGCCGCCGTTGACGCGCGTGGCGTCGAGACCATGGCCGTTGCCGACGTAGTTGCCTGGATCGTAGCGGCCGAGGGACCACGGCGACACAAAGTGCTGCATGCCCTCGTAGGCGCGGCACCCCCAGGGTCCGTGCCACGACAGCATGCCGCCGCTGCCGTCGCGAACAACCTCGCCCTCCGGCATGCCCATGTCAAACAGGTCCAGCGACAGCATCAGCCGCATCGACGCCGTCAATGCCCAGTGCTTCAAGGTCACTTTAGTGATATACAGGCGCTGCAAGCGTGCCCAGAAGTGGAAGTGAAATTTATACTTGCCGCCCTCCAACTCGCGCTCCATTTCAAGAAACCGCACGTTGTTGTAGCGGACGCCTTCAAAAATGAAAAAGTCGCCATAAGACTGCTTCACAACCTCGAAGAGATCTTTGACGCCGGAAAATCGGTATATCCTGTCCATCGTGACGGTGGTCCTATTCAAAGTAATGAAAAGGAATCTGCAAGGTTTTTGAAGATGGGAAGAAGTTGACCAACATATTGTGAAAGGAATTATGAAAAAGTGAAAGGAAAGGCAGAGAAGTGAGGTTGATGGTGATGATATATAAGACGATACAAAATAGAGTTCATACGTAGCTTACGTTGACTATCTACTTTGGCTTGTCAATAAAGTTCGAACCGACTCAGACCTCAACTTACAAAGCAACCCAGAGTGTGCCCTGAGCGTTCTGATTTACCACATTAACTGTATTTGTATTTTCGACTGTTGGGATCGTCAACTCGCTGCGTGAGTCTTGATACACGTACTAACATCCAGATGACTACACACCACTGCTTCTGCTGCGTTAGAACCGCAGCCTTACGTGTCTTTGCAGAGCATCGTAGGGATTCAAGCCGTCACAAATTTTAATTGCCATCTATATTATTATACCTTTTTTGGTTTTGTTTTCTATTCTTTTCTTTTTGTTTTAAATCTCTACCGGCAAAATTTGCCGTGACACTTCTACTGAAGATACTTTTGCTTTGATATTAATACTAGAACGTCATGTTCAAAAGCCAAGTATCTTTATTATTACGATTATCATTGCATCTAGCAATGAACTTTATTTGTTCCAATACAGAACATGGAGACTGCATATTCCTTGACAAGGTGGGACACAATATGTATAATAGAACTCCCAAACCTCAAAACAAGAAATGAAAACAATAGTAGCTATCTGGACCTACCACTGCGGTCTCTATTTCTCTCCTTTCGATCGAAGGCATGCCAATTCTCCCATACGTGCGTTGTCCATTCGCGGTCAGGATTTGGTTCTCGAAGGGTGATAGCACCTGGTAGACCCAATCGTTGGACCCACCCGATCCCAGATCCATCAGTGTCTCGATCGCGTGGCGGCGATGCTGCCTGCATGTGGTGGCACACACGCGGCGGTCAATTTCATTTGCATACTCTTTTTGTTGGCTTATTCCCTCCTCTCGCACGGTAAGAAAATTTTCTGAGTCGATCGCAATGGTAACGAGCCTGTGGATGAAAAAAAAAGTATGAAGATGCACAAGAAAAGTATAAGTGGGAAAGAAAACTGCGGTATTCGAAAGGATATCATAATTTCGCGAATCATAACATGTCATACAAATAGCGGTACAGCGACGCTGAGCATTCTCTCGCCAGTACTTTCAAACGTTCACGACTGGAAGATAAACGACGTCAGCTCCTCCAGGGCGTCCTCCAAGTTCTCGTTGACGATAATTTTGTCGAAGCCCGATCCCTCCGCGGCAGCGTCGGCCATCTCCTGTTGCGCGCGGTCCAAGCGCCCCTGGATGCTCTCCTCGTCGTCCGTCTGGCGGCCGCGCAGACGCTGTTCCAGCACCGCCAGATTCCGTGGCCGGATGAAGATGTACCGTGGCGTGATGGTAGGGTTTCGGTCTCTCTGTAGCATGTGTGCGCCTTCCACGTCAATGTCCAACAGCAGGACCTGGCCCTCACGCTGGTGGCCGACGGTCTCCTTGCTGGTGCCATAGAGGTTGCCGTTGTATTCGGTGTGCTCGAGGAAGGCGTCTTTCTCGATCAAGGAGTGAAACGCATCCCGCGACACGAAATGGTAGTCGCGGCCATACGCCTCGCCTGGTCGTGGCGCTCGTGTGGTGTGCGATGTTGTTGTGGCGAAGAGGCCCGGGTGGAGCTCGCGCAGCTTTTGGCAGAGTGTGCCTTTTCCGACGCCTGACGGGCCCGAGATCACGATCGGGGACCAGTTCCGCGGTCGTTGTGGTCTGTCGTCGGGCATGGTCGGCTGTGTCGAACTGCTCGGATCTACCACCTGTGTTAGTCGTACTTTCCTATGCATGGAATGGTTGCAGAACGAACGGAAACCCAAACATACTAGAATTCATCTTGACGAGTCGTTTCTAAGAGGTAGAGTTGGCCGTCGAATGTTTGGTGGCATGGGATGTTTTCACTAATTTATTAGGTCTACAAATATTATCTTTAAGGTAAAAAAATGTTCTCTATGTTGCGACAACTGTGTCATATACTCTTGTGGCTGTGCGTAGGCACTTGGCCTTAGTCAGGTGCAACAAGCAACTCGGTGAACCAACAGTCAGAGATACTTATGTCATATTGCTTGCACAGTGCTTGAAACGTTATTTGTTTGGTAGTATCCACACGAAATAAGAAAAGAAAGAATGTTGGGAAACCAAATGTCATAAAAAAGTAGCAAAAATAAAGAAAAGGGGGTTATGTAAGAAGGGTTCAGAGAGACTCAAACCCAGCCCGCGCCGTGAAACTCACCACATCATCACGGCAACAATTTACACGTTGATGAAAAATAGTATGGTATTTAATGGATACGCAGCGTAGTAAAGACAATGAAATGGCAAAATTAACATTCCTGCACATACATGTGACGACATAGGTAATCTTTACGAATGGTGGAAAAAGAAGAGAAGAGGTAAGGAATTTTTAAAAAGGAGGGATTCTTATTGTAAAGAATACTCTGCACGCCCTATTGTCGCAACGCTTTATGCCTAACGAAAGTACGGAGTAGTAATACGCGTTGTTCCCCTGATTCCCGCACGCATTGCACAAATAAGATGCGAACACACAGTGCCTGTGGGCCGGGCCGCAGGTGGACCATCGATTGTAGGGAACTATTGTAATATTGACTATTGCGAAACACCTCGGGCACATTTCGAAGTATTCATCGGACATTTTGGCAGCTTCCCTTTGTCGTGTAAAAGATCTTCGGCATCCTCTGATAAAGGCCTTATTTTGAGACGAGAATATAACCTCACGTCATTTTTCATTATTCTTCATAGACCTTATGATATTCATAGAATAATATATCTTTGTCTTTTCATGGTTTCTTGACTAGTTTCTTGACTAGTTTGTTCAGTCATAGATGCGATGACAGGGTGGCGGAAAACGAGAAACCAGAAAGTAGTCAAAACAATATATCCTGCAGTCAGGCTTGACCGTCAGGCTTGAGTGGAACTCGACAGAGACATGTGTGCAATGTTTCCTTGCCATCTGTCTGCTGATATACACTGCCCGTAATGTTCAATCTTTAATACCAAGCCAGTTATTTTCATAGGCCGTTACAGATCCCCAAGCGAACACCACATCGTTGAAAAAATCAAATCCATTATACCAGAGAAGTAGCAAGACGTGTGTAATTATTTCATGACTGTATTTAGTTGATTATGGACGCTCTGTCGCTATTTACCATCTTTTTTTGTTATAGCCGTAGCGCATCGCGACTGTGAAAAAAACAAGAGGATTGATATTAAATAATATGCTGCCGAAGGATTGTTGTAAAAGAAAAAAGAAGAAAAACGGCGGAGCCGAGAGAAAAGAGGAGGGAGAGGGAATTGCTGGCGGTGAGAGGGGGAAGACGCGTCTCCCAGGGCGACCGGGGCCAGGGGCGGGGCCAAGGTTGGCGGCGGGGCCATGGTTGGTGCTAGGGCCGGGACCGGGCTAGCGGCAGTGACGAGGTTGGCGGCAGGACCAGAGGCGGGGCCGAGGTCGGCGTCGGCAGCGCCGGAGCCAGGTTTGGGGCTGGCGGGGCCAGAGGCGGGCGAGGCCAGAGCCGTGGTCGGCGTTGGCGTGGCCGGCGCGGTGGTTGGCGTCCATTGGCTGGAGCTCAACGTCGTGCTCTCGCTGTTGCGGGCGATTCCGGCCTTGGCACCAGATGGCCACGATTACGGCAAGTGTGAGGACTCCCACAACGGCGCCAATGATCTCCAATGCGAGACTATCATACCGTTAGTATCAAGCCGTTGTCCAAGGAGTGTGACGAGAGCAAACTTGACTTACGTGGCCGCGTCGTAGTCGATCATTGTGGTGGTGGTGTTGCCGGTGCCGGTGCCGGTGCCGGTGCCGGTGCTGGTGCTGGTGCTGGAGCTGGTGGTGGTGGTGGTGCTGGAGCTGGTGCTGGTGCTGGTGCAGGTGCTGTTGCTGTTGCTGGTGCCGGTGCTGGCGCCGGTGGTGCTGGTGGTGGTGGTTGTGGTGGTGGCTGCGGTTGTGATGGTGGCCGCGGCTGTGGTGCAGAATGGGGCGGTGCGCAAAACAGCAAAAAACATCTACATTACGATGAGAACAAGATGTGACATCTGTATTGCTTTTTGTTTATTTACACGAATGTACCACGGCAACAATATTGGCAAGAGCAATGATGATGGTGATTGTTTTGCAGAGACGCTCGCATCGTCTCCAAGGACATCAACAGAACACCAACCAGGGAACGGGGAACAAAACAGGAAGGAACAGACCAACACAACTTGCAAGAGCGATGGGCAAATTGGGGGAGGTCGCGACCAACGGCCGACGACGCCTTCCCGTCTGCACATCTGTCGAGGCAACAGCGAGCTGCAACGGCGCGACACTTGACGGAGAGACAATCAAAACAAGTCGGTCGTCGTTGCTGCTGTGTCCAACTTTGTGTGTCTTGAGGACAATGCACATCGTCATGGAAGAAGCATGCGTGTCTGCTGCATTCAATTCATTTTCAATTTTTTGTCTTCTCAGGGGCTGTGTAAACAATAAATCAATTGCCTATTTGGGTAGGCGTGTCTTGGTCCCGGACAAGGCCAAAAAAAAATGACAGGGCGCATACTCACTAAAGCGACCGCTAATAGTGTACTCACGCGCACGTACTGACAACAGGTATTACAGCGCACCTTACAGCGCTCGCGTTAGACTTTACCCTTCCTCCTCGGAGGGAGGGTTTTTTTTTTATTCTTTGTCTCACTTGCAACATACGTGCCACGAGTAAAGGCTCTGTATCCTGTGAATTATCAACCGTAAACCGCACTATGTTTCATTCCTCCTGTAAACTGGCCAGCACAATAGGATTCCGTACGGACTGGCACACTGTCTGGATAGCTGTAAGAGCCTGTTGACAGGCCGCCCGCGCCTGGTTGACCAAATCGTCCTTGTCTGTAGGGTGTTGTTTGTGGAGTAGAACCCGAGCAGTCGCATTTTTTATTCGCGTTGCCCGTGAGCACCAACCTGTGGCAAGCATGGAAGCCGTATCCATCAACTGCAGTATTCCTTTGGCCGCCAAGTAGGCCGCATCTACCGCGTCATGGATACGGTTCCGAACGTTGTATGCTGAAGTATATCCGACCGTCTTCACCACAGACACGTCGGACTTTAATTTGCTAAGCATTTTCAGTGTCTTGATTTTGTGCTGCCAAAGCTCGAAAAGCTGTGACCTGACCTGTCTGTTCGAGACGATTCCCGCGGTACACCATGCGTAACGGGCAGCATTGGAGAGGCTTAACTCTATGGAGAGTGTGTCATTTATTGTGCTTGCCGGGCCCGTGTAGGCTGCGAACGTGGCCGCGGTCTGACAGCCAGATTCGGTTTGGTTTTGGCAGGCCGACAATGGATGCACTGCGTTTTGTGCAAGAGCAAATTCACGAGCATCCAGGGCTATGCCCGCCATG
Organism: Sporothrix inflata; assembly: GCA_021396225.1. Taxonomy (NCBI): domain Eukaryota; kingdom Fungi; phylum Ascomycota; class Sordariomycetes; order Ophiostomatales; family Ophiostomataceae; genus Sporothrix; species Sporothrix inflata. The sequence continues at coordinate 461,965 of WNYF01000003.1, read as the reverse complement.
ACACCAGCAACCGCTACATGGACGCGCGCGGCCGTCAACAGCGTCTGTAACACCATGGCATCGTGTTGTATCTGCATGTTGGCCCCCTCAATGAACCCCCGGCGCTTGTAGATGGGTAGAGGTTTTGTTGGGATGCGAAACGCAACCGCCATGGCAGCAGCGGTGGCCTCCTTGGGCAAGAGGCCCGACCACTCGAAAATCAGGTGGTTGCACGCAGCCGTGGCGACGGCCGTGGCTTCGTGCAGCCGGCACGCCGCATGTACAAAGGCGCTGGTCATCTCTTCTTCCGCCTCCTCGGGCGACTTGGGCTTCTTGTTGCTGTTGTTGTCGTCGGCGGCGGTGGCCATGCTGTTCAAGAGCCTCTTGGGCATGGAAATGGGCGTGCGGAGCGGGTCAAACGGAGGCTGTGGCTTTGGTTGTGTGGGCGTCGATGAACTTTGAGATTTCAAGCTTCCGGATGGCTGTGTTGTGGCGTCGGAGTGGGCGGAACAGCAGGTGCTGGCGTCGTCCGAAAAGGGGTCTTGTGCAGCAGTCATTCTAAAACTAGAGTAAAAGAGGAGCATGGAGAGAAAACGAAAAGGACAAAAACGATGGTCGAATCAGACTGGTTTTGATAAATAGTTTGAAACAAGAAAAGAAAAACAAGGACAGTAGCAAATGGAAAGAAGACGAAAAAATGGGAGACAAGCACGGAATATAAAAGAAATGGCAGGATGTCATCAACCGATAAATACTATGGACCAACAAACAAGGTTTGCCATCGCATGAACTCGACAAGAGTATCTATTTTATCGTACAAGTGCTGGCGTCACACACCGGGAACTCGTGACTTGTCACTGACTGGCTCCCATAGTAGGTACAGTCCAACAGACAACGATGGCGATAGTCATCAAACCAACGACGGTACATTACTTCGCCTCGTTGTGTCATACGGTATTCGAGAGTGTTTTAGTTGTGTTAGTTACTATTTCATGTTTAGCCCGAGTCCAATTTAGCTTTACATTGTCAACATCAAAAATAAAAATATTTCGTTTTAAAAAAGGGAAAGAATGCAAGATACTAACCACTTAACGAAATGTGATTATATTAAGCCCAGTTCATGGTTTTGCTTGTGCCTCATGTATCGACCTGCCATGTACGACATACGACGTACGTCGTATTCATACCTTGTTCGAGTCCTAAGCCCCTCCTTCCAGCCTCAGCCAGAGTTTTATTCACAGCAATCTACCATATACCACGCCATGCAAGCCAATATTGCAGTGGTCAGTGAGTCCCAGATACAAAGCTTCTCTCACCTAGTGCTCGTAGCACTAATTCAGAACGAGGTCTATGAGCTCAAATAGTTATCTTTCTTAAATATACTTAATACCTATGACTTTCAGCAACTATCATTTCAAGCGACTACATTGGTGTAATATGAGTGCATATGCCTTTCTCATAATATCTCATATTTGCGGTTCAAAAATTTGGATACATCTACAGTGCCCCCAGCACCCTCTCCTCAACCCACCTAACAACATCCACCTCCGTCGTCTGACCCGCCATCACATAAAACACATTCCCCAACACCCTCGAGTGGATTCCAACCCCCCCGTCCACACGCGACAGCGCGGACTGCAACCCAACTGCTGTATTGGATTCGTATCCCGGATTCTCGTCCTGCAGCTTGATAGCCAACACCGAGCCGAGCGCGACTACACTCTCCACCTCAGCGCGGTGCGAGACCGTGGAGAGGAAAGTCGGGGACCACATACTCCACACCTTCTCCTCCTCCTTCCCACCATCAACGTCCCTCCTCGCTTCCTTCCAGGGCGCCTTAAACCCATCCCACGCACCGCCCGCCTCCAGCTTCAACAGCTCCTTCACGGACGTCTCCGCCACCTTACACCCCACCGCATGCGCCGTATAACTGTGTCCATGCAGCAACGCATCACTTTTCTCGCTCCCCAGAAACGCGTCGTAGATCGCCTCGCTCGCAACCGTCGCGGCGAGCGGCACGAGGCCTCCAGTGAGGAGCTTCGCGTGCACGGAGATATCAGGCTGCGCGCCGAGCAGCGCGGACGGCGAAAAGGGGCCCAAGCGGGTCAGCCCCGTGAAGACCTCGTCGAAGACAACGGGGAGACCGGTCCAGGTATTTGCGTCTGTCGGGGGTGGTGTGGAGGTGAAGAGCGCGTGTGAAGCGCGGAGGGTAGAGATGAGCGTGCGTTGGAAGAGGGGATCCACGAGAAGCATGCCCCCTGCACCGAGCATGACGGGTTCCATGATGAGCGCGCCGAAGGACTTGCCCTCGACGCGCACGAGGCGGTCGAGGGTGCGGAGGATATGCTTCCTGTACCTCTCTGCCGCCGCCGAGCCATCTCGCGCCTCCATGTCAAACACGTCTTGTAAACTCGTAAACGTCTCCACCGGTCCGAACGCCTCCTCCTGCCCCTCGGGCGGCTCCACCACCCACGTCCCCTCCTTCATCTTCACCTCGGGGAAATCAAACCAGTGGCCCCGTCCCTGATACCAGTGCACGCGCTCATTGTACGTCGACGGCTCCGAGCAATCCATCGCACCAATCGTATCCCCGTGATAACTCCCCTTGAGCCCCAGCACCCCGACCTCCTTCGTCCGATCCCCGTACCGGTACCGCTCCGACGCCGCCGTCAAGGCCATCTTCACGCCGACCTCGACGCCCGTGCTGCCGTTGTCGGAGTAGAACACCCGCTGCATGCGCGGGTTGCCGAGGTGCTTGAGGAGTAGCTCCGCGAGCGAGAGAGCGGGCTCATGGATCGCGCTCGCAAACATAACGTGCCCGTAGCGGCCGGCGGCGTGCGCGGCGGCGAGGGAGAGGGTTGGGTTGGCGTGGCCGAGACCTTGGGTCCACCAGGAGGCGGAGCCGTCGAGGGTTGGTTGGAGGGTGTTTTCGGGGGGAGGGGGGGAGGAGGACTGGATGTCAGAGGACGAGGAAGGGCAGTACGTTTGGAAGAAATCGCCATGCGCGGAGTCGATGGTCATGATGGACGCTGGAGTCATGGCGCTGTGCTGCGTGAAGGGGTACCAGATGTGTTTGTGTGCTTGGGGGGCCATGGAGTCGAGGCGGGCGAGGCGCGATGTGTGGGAGGTGGAGAGAGCCGTGACAGCGTCGAGGACAGAGGGACGGGAAGACATTTCCGCGTAGTACTCTGCCATGCGCTCGCGGTCGGATTTAGGGGTACTGGATTGCGGTGGTGGTGGGGGGAGAGAGAGGAGGGGGATGTCCCGCTCAGCAAAGTAGTCGCGGAGGTAGAGGTGGTTCTCATATTGGGCATCCTCGAACACGAGGACGGTGTTGAGGTCGTAGCCCCTGATGTGGAGTGACTCGAAGGCGGAGATGGAGGACGAGATGCCGCCGAGGCGGTGGTCACCGACCAGTAAGACGGGAAGGCGCAGCGGCCGGTATAGATCCGCCTGTGAGCTTCCCGACGGCGTAGGAGAGTGCACGCCCCCTGCTGTCTCGAGAATCAACGTTCCTTCTCCCTCTTCAGCGCACACTGTCACGTGCCTCTGTATTTGTTCTCGAATTGACGAATCCGTGAGCGGCTGCAACGTAGTTAGCATATCCATCCACAACCTCACAGGACACCCGAATTGCATCTTACAGCAGCTGTTCTCGCCGCAATATGCGGGCTCACGGGCTCTCCGTACTGAACCAACGTCTTCGCGTTCGTTCGCGGCGAGAAGCGCGCCAGGTGTCCGTCGTCGGCGTCCTCCTGCGGGCCGGTCGACACCGGCTTCAGGTACCAAACGCGTTCCTGGGGAAAGGCGCGATGCAGCGCACCGCATAGGATGGTCGACATGACCGTCTTGCCCACGCCGGTGTTCGCGCCATAGACCTGGTAGGCGCGCAGTGAGCGCCGCAGGACGGAGCCCGTGATGGCGGTGGCGGGCATTGCTATTGTGATTGTGGTTGTCGTGGTCGTGGTTCACATCCGCCTCCAGCTCGATCTGTGATCTATCTGTGTAGTGTGGGGTCGTCGGTCGGGGTGCAGAATAGTGGTGGGGTACAGCGCATACGCTACAGTTGTTGGGAACGGAGACCTTCGACCCCAAGCCGTCGTTTTTTATAGTTTAATACCCGACCGGCTTTCGTTAAAATGGCTCACCGTTTTCTCAACCCCAACGTTTTTTTACTGTCGTCGACGCAGATGCTGGACCGCTTTCTTACATATACGCAACACTTTCTCATCACTCATCTCACCTTCCGTTCGCCCATATTATCACAGTCACGGCCACAGTCCGTTCCGTTCCGAGACTAAGACTTCGCTCTTCGGCTACGAGCGGCTGCACAATGACTCGAAAATATATCAACGGGCCCCCATCTCACCCGCTGACATAGCTCACCACTTCAAAGCTATCTCCCGCTTATTTCATCCTCCTCCTATAACTCCTTCACCACCATGGCCGATTCCTCCTCCAAACCCCCCTCCGGTCATCCCTCCGGTCCTCCCTCCCCCTCCACCGTCATGCCCTCCGACGCCCTCAGCACCGCCATGCGCGCCTCCCTCGCCTCCCGCGCCCGCAAGTCCTCCCTGCGCGCCCTCACCGTCTCCCCTCCAACCTCCGTCGACTTCTCCTCCAACGACTTCCTCTCCCTCTCCACCTCCGCCGCGCTGCACACCTCCTTCCTCGCCAACCTGCGCACCTCCCCCCCGCGCCTCGGCTCCGGCGGCTCCCGCCTCCTCGATGGCAACAGCGCCTACGCCACCACCCTCGAAGCCGACATCGCGGCCTTCCACGGCGCCGAGACGGGCTGTCTCTTCAACGCTGGCTTCGACGCTAATGCAGGCTTTTTCGCGTGCGTGCCCCAGCCGGGAGACGTCCTTGTGTATGATGAGGCTATCCACGCCAGTGTGCACGAGGGGATGCGGCTCTCGCGCGCTGGGGTGCGTGCGGCGTTCGCGCACAACGAGGTCGGCGATCTAGAGCGCGTATTGAGGGGTGTATTGGCGGGGGATGAGCGCGTGAAGCGGGGGGAGAGGAGCGTGTTTGTCGCGGTGGAGAGTTTGTACAGTATGGATGGCGATCTCGCGCCGCTGAAGGAGATCGTGGAGGTGGTAGAGCGAGTGCTGCCCGCAGGAAATGGCAAGGTCGTTGTGGACGAGGCGCATTCGACTGGGGTGTACGGGGAGAGGGGGCGGGGGGTGGTGTGCAGTCTGGGGCTGGAAAGGAGGGTGTTTGCGAGGTTGCATACGTTTGGGAAGGCGTTGGCGTGTAATGGAGGTATGTTGTTATTGTTATTTTTCTGCGACTGGTGGGAATCTGTGCTGACATTTCTTGAAGCCATTATGCTCTGCTCACCGCTGACGAGGGAGTACCTGATTAACTACGCCCGCCCGCTCATCTACACGACATTCATGTCGTATCCCTCCCTGGTAGCCATCCGCTCCGTCTACGACCTTATGATTATCGGTAAAACCGTTGCAGTAAGCCACCCCGCCCTATCCCCTCCTATATACTTACTGACACCCCTTCTAGCCCGTCGCTCACTTATGGGAACTCGTCACCCACCTCCACACCCTCCTCCTCGCGCTCTCACTTCCCCCCACGCACCCCCTCCTACGCATCCCGCAGCAATGCCCACAGTCCCCGATTTTCTCTCTCCTGACGCCGCAGCCGCGCAGCTTGGCGCGAGAGTGCCAGGAGGCTGGGTTTATGGTGAGAGCGATTGTGGCGCCGACGGTGCCGGTGGGGGCGGAGAGGGTGAGGATTTGTTTACACGCGGGGAATAGATTCGAGGAGGTGGAGAGGTTGGTGGGGGTTGTGGGGAGGTGGGTTAAGAGGGTTGAGGCGGAGGGGGCGGGAGCAGTGATGCAGAAAGCGAGATTTTAAAGGGTGGTGTAAGATATATGGATATAAAATAAAAATGTTAGAGGACATAAGAGTAAGAGGGTAAAGGAATAATATTAACGGGCGTTTTTGTGCTAGTTAACGAGTCCTCTACCTGTAGTGAGATTTGTAGCATTACCACTAAGTACATCAAATACTAAAAACTAAAGATATTTATGTTTAGACGATGCAAAAAAAAAAAAAAAAGATAAACATAGCAGAGCCTCTGACGCCATCAACCGTTGAAATAGTACCTAGTTTACCCAAGAAAGTATGTCTTTTAAAATAGTTATTTACTAAATCCGTTTTCTGAAACAGATGTACTGATTTTCAAGACGGTCCAGAGAAATACTCTTTATACGAGAGCCGCCTTAAGAAACTAGATCGCTAGGTTTCATATACCTATACTCGAATATATCAAGCTCAGCGTCAAAATCAATCCCGAATATGTAAGATTTATAGAGTGTAACAACTGCTTTTTCAGATAGCAGATGATTGCAACAAGGCTAGCCCTAATTCGGCTTTCTCACAAAAAAAAAGGGGTAGCAGACAGTGTATATCCCTATATAACGTCTCGCAGCTCTCAGAAATGTCGAGTAATAGGAAGCGACACAAAGTGTAGCTAAAGGAAGTATAGCGCAAACCTCATACGGGTATAAGGTTTACGGAAAACATCATATAGCCTCATACGGGAAATCTCATATAGGAATAAGGTGTAATACATATATGAGACTAAGGCTTCCTCCCAGTAACCTAGATGGAAGGCTCAGTCGCTACCGATTGTCTGAAATACAAACCTACATGAACTTGTATTTCTGTTCCCTCATTGCATACAATCACTACACTCATCACTCTATCCTACGTGTTGACTTATTGTTCAGCCGTTACACCTTCTCATTGTCTTGCTCAGAACGTAAACTCCCCTAACCTGATCATCTAGCAGAGTCACCTACCCTTGGGAAGTGCCTTTGTAACATAGAGGCAGCGCAAGCAAAAGGGGCAGCGCAGACGGTGCCAGACTGTGCAGCGCCGGTGCTTAGCCACCAAAGACGGGTCGTGATTCGCAGGGGACTCAATGAGTCGATCCGGGGCGCATAACAGCCAGCAGTCATCTTACATATTCACAGCAACCAAATAAAGAGTCTATCGTGTCGTATATAAATTTAAACGTTCCATCTGGGTTTCCTCTAATCGCCAATGCCAGTATTTCCGAATGGACTTTGTCTATGCACATCACCCCACCCCCCCTCCCCTTTCCGGTCCTTTTCGCCTACACATCGTGCTCCACCTCGTCGACGGTCGGCACTTTGTTGAGCGTTACGCCAAAGTGCGCGTTGACGTCCTTAATGACATTGTACAGCACCTTGGTATCGGCGTTGGACACGCCCACGCGCCGCGTGCCGCGAATGTGCCACCACGTCTCCGTCTTCAAATTCTGCGACATGATGGCCGGGAACACGACCATCTCCGTGTCGAGGTCGTCGAGTACCTGCCGGTCGCCCAGGTAGAGACCGTAGGTAATGTGCTTGGACAGCCAGATAAAGTCCTTGTGGGCGTCAAAGAGGCCCAGCGTGTCCGACGCGTTGTGCTTGTAGATCTTGGCGTACCACTCCATGGCGCGCGTCAAGTTGGCGTCGTCGCACTGCCAGTCGGCGCGCGTTTCGGAGTAGTCCTTGTCCTCGGGCCGCTCGATGGTGCTGATAGCCAGGATGGCCTCGAGGGGCTTGCAGACGCCGACAATCGACACGGCCTTGACCAAAGCCTCGCGCAGGCGGCGCACGAGGGCCTTGCGCGCGTCAGAGGTGGCGTAGGCAGGTTGGGCGACCAGGTAGGCGTAGAGGTGGGAGGCGGCCTCCGGGTCCGGGCCGGCGACCATGCACGAGAGAACGACAATGTACCAGCGGTCGTCGGGCCCGAGGATCGTGGGCTTCAGGGCGGCTTCGGCGCGGCGGAAGACATCGAGGAGGGCCGCCGGGGTCTCGGGCACGGCGGGTGCCGCGGTGGCAGTGGTTGCTGCAGGAAGGTCAGTATGCAAGAGGCTACGAGTGGTCGACGACGGGCAGGTGACATACCTTGTGACATGATGGGGGGTTTGGTGAATTGAGATGCACGGCGAATAGGCGTGTAATAGACAGGCGTGCAGTGGAAGAAGGGGCTTCGGGCAGGTGTGGCTAGGCGGAAGGCGCGTGTCAACGTCCGGCTCATCCTATGTCGGGTCGGCGTTTGTGGTTGCAATTGCAGGAACGAAGTACAAAGGAGGGGGAGGGGAAATGGAGACCAGACGGACCGGACAGAGACGCGACAGTGGACTCCCTTTTCTTCTTCCGTTGCTCCTTCCTTCTGCACTCGTTTTTCGTTTTCCGCCACTTCGCCCGTTCTTTCCTCTTTCCTCACAACATGCTCACCTCCCCCACGTCCACAGCCGTGATTTGCTCCACCCAAGGATCATGTCAGATTTGAAGAGAGCGTTGAGCTCCCCGTCGGACCGTGCGACTGTTTTCGTTTTCGCACGGTCCTTGGGTCGTTTTCCGTGCACAACAGCCGCGCCTGCAGCCCAATGCGACCCACCGGACACAGGATAGGCTCCCCGCGACGATCAGTGGCACGTCTCCGCAAACCACCACCCAAACAGCGCAAGTGGCCCCTCTCTTTCCCCTCATTTCAACAAACGTCACTGTCCAGACCAACGGTCCAGTTGTCCACCGTCTTCCCCACGACATCTCGACCTTGTTATTCCCAGTGCAAGCCATTGGCCTTGGTCTGTTCACGCAAGACTTGAGAAAATGGTCTTTTCGTATCACCTGGGCGCTTTCGCCATTTCCTCGTCATTGGCCAGCGCGTCCTTTCCTCCGTCAGACCGGCTCCCCACAGCTCTCCAGAAATTCCACATTGCCTATCTGGGGACTTCTGGGGATGAATGGAGGAGAGAGCCGCAGTCCCAGAGTCGATGCGTGATTGCATCCGCATCATGAATGGCCACCGAGGCCACGCGCTCCTCTTGGCCTCGCCCACCATTGGCATCCCTTACTCCCGTTGTCATTGTCCATAAAGTCAATGCGGCTCCGCTCTCCAGTGTCGTAGCCGTTCCCGTAGACTCGAGACGAGCTGCTTGTCTCTCTGCTTCCACTCGAGCCGCTCTCCTGCCTGTCCCTTTCTGGCCGCTTCGCCCTGTCCCCCGCACTAAACACAACGGCCAGCCCTTCATTGCCGAGGAGTGTGGGGCAGTTCCGATCCTAGATTCCGTGCCTTCTGGGGAATCGGGCGGGCGGACTAGACGTCATCCAGGGGCAACGGCGCTCGTAGAATGCGCCTTCCCTGCGTACATAAATATGCTGTGTTCATGAGGGGTAGCACGGGCAAGCTGTGCAAGCTCCGGACAATAAAAGAAGGAAAGCGCACCCCAGACGTTGCGTTCACGACAGGAAGCAACGACCCGCGCGGCCCCATTTCGATTAACCCCATCTCCAATCAACTCCAGCGCAGGCTCCGTTCTTCGTTCTCCGTTCCACAAAGAATCATTGCACTTTTCCCCCGCGATACCTTCCTCCCCACCCCTCCTCAAACCAACGACGGTTCGTTCACACACACAACACCTACAACGAGAACACACACACACACAACCACACACACACAATGGGTTCCACCGCCACTGCGCTGGCCGACCGGCTGCCGCACGACAACCGTCTCGAGAAGGACTCGTTCAACGTCGTGCCCGCCGTCTTCCCCGAGTCCGTCGTCCCCGCTGGCACCAACGCCCGCAAGGTTGCCGCGAACACCGTCGCCGCCGTCAACAAGCACCTCGCCGCCAAGGACTACAAGGGTGTTGGCGCCCTCTTCGCGGAGGCGGGCCAGTGGCGCGACCACTTGGGCGTCTCGTGGGACTTCCGCACCGTCCAGGGCCCTGCCAAGATTGCCGACTTTCTGAGCGTGTCATCGGCAGGCCAGCAGCTCACGGGCTTTGCCGTCGATGAGTCCGAGCCGCAGCGGGTCCCCGCCGTCGGCCAGCTCGACGCCTTTGGTGAGAGCCCCTGCGTCGTGGCGTACACAACCTTTACGAGCTCCGTCGGCACGGGACGCGGCATTGTGCGGTTGATCCACGACGCCGCCTCCCAGTCATGGAAGATCTACGCCTTTTACACGGCCCTGCAAGAGCTCACCGGCTTTGAGCAGCCGCTCGGCGCGCGGCGGCCCCTGGGCGCGAGTCACGGCGGCGGGCGCAACATGAAGAACTGGCGCGAGCAGCGGGACGAAGACGTCAACTTTACGGCGGCCGAGCCGTCCGTTCTGGTATTGGGCGCCGGCCAGGGTGGTCTCACCCTCGCGGCACGCCTCAAGATGCTGGGCGTGAAGACGCTGGTGGTCGACCGCGAGGAGCGCGTTGGCGACAACTGGCGCAACCGCTACCGCCAGCTCGTGCTGCACGACCCCATCTGGTTCGACCACATGCCCTACATGCAGTTCCCCGCCTTTTGGCCCATCTTCACGCCCAAGGACAAGCTGGCCGACTTTTTCGAGGCGTACGTCGCGCTGCTCGAGCTGAATGTGTGGACGCGCACCGAGATCAAGAGCCTGGCGTACGACGCCGCCGTGAAGCGCTACAACGTCACTTTGGAGAGGGTCGTGCCCGCCACGGGTGCCAAGGAGACCCGCACCTTCCACCCGAAGCACATCATCCAGGCCACGGGCCACTCGGGCAAGAAGAACATGCCCGAGGTGCCCGGTATTGACAGCTTCAAGGGCGAGCTACTGTGCCACAGCTCCGAGTTCCCCGGCGCGCAGCCGCCACCCGAGAACGCGCCCGATGCCGTGCGCCGCGCCGTTGTTGTTGGGTCGTGCAACTCGGGCCACGACATTGCCCAGGACCTATACGAGAACGGCTACGAGGTGACGATTGTGCAGCGCTCGTCGACGTGCGTGGTGTCGTCCAAGGCGATTGCCGACATCGGTCTGGGCGCGCTGTACTCGGAGGGCGTGCAGGCCAAGCTGCCCGTCGACGATGCAGATTTGTTGCTGTGGAGCGCACCGACCAACCTGTCCAAGGCCGTGCAGGTGCAGGCGACGCAGCTCGAGATCGAGCACGACACCAAGTTGTTAGAGGGTCTGCAGAAAGCGGGCTTCTCGCTCGACCGCGGCACCGACGGCGCAGGCTTGTTCTTCAAGTACTTCCAGCGCGGCGGCGGCTACTACATTGACGTGGGCGCGAGCCAGCTGATCATCGAGGGCAAGATCAAGGTCAAGTCCGGGCAGGCCATCAACCAGGTGACCCCCACGGGTCTGGACATGGCCGACGGCACGCACCTGGCGGCGGACATTGTGGTGTTTGCCACGGGCTACCAGAACATGCGCACGCAGACCAAGGTGCTCTTTGGCGACAAGTTGGCGAGCGCGACGCGGGACGTGTGGGGTTTCGACCAGGAGGGCGAGTTCCGGACGATGTGGCGCGGCAGCGGGCAGCCCGGGTACTGGTACATGGGCGGCAACCTGGCGCTGGCGCGGTACTTTGGGCGGTTCCTGGCGCTGCAGATCAAGGCACAGGAAGAAGGGTTGATGCCGTATGCGTAGGGGGGTACGTGGTGGTGACCGGAACAGTTCACAAGAAACTTGAAATAGATAAAGAAGATCAAATAAGCTTGATTAAACCAAACGAATACGAGAAATAAACGTCCAAACGTCCAAACGTCCAAACCGTACCAACCGTTTCTATGTAAGCTCGCCCAATGCGACCAAAAGCTGCAATGAAACAAGCGGGCGCAAAAAGTTTCCCATTGCTCAAAAAAGAACACGAACAAAAAAAATAAAACTGGTATATTACACAGTGCCGGGCGGTGGCCCGGCCAGACCCTGTCATGCCAAATGCCGTTGGAGCCTTGGGTCCGGCATACGAAACACCCCACTAAAGTCTGACGTCCTTCTAACGTCCCCTGCACGACTCATGATTCCAAAGCGACGTTGATATTATCTCCCCCTCCCTTCTCTTGAAAGTTGCTCTTCGGCCCCTTTTTTGTCCCTCACTCAAACTCCCGGCTCTCGCCAATCTCGCACACGTCAAAGATGCCCGTCTCCGGCAGGCCGCGCCGCCGCAGCGCCTCCTTGAGCTTCGCCGGCGGCTCCAGCACCGGCTCTGTGGTGAGTGCCCAGGTGCCCCAGTGGATGCCCATGGCCCGGCGGCACCGCGTGTCCCGGAAAATGTCGACGGCGTCGACGGGGTCCGCGTGCATCCCCGAAAACAAAGTGCGCGGCTTGTACGCACCAATCGGCAAGAGACCCACGTCAAAGGGCCCGCGCAGCTGGCCAATGTGCGCAAAGTCGGGGCACCCCGGCCGCTGGGCGCGCACGGCGTCGTCGGCGGCGTGGACGGCGGCGAGGTCGCTGTTGTCCTTGACACTGGCCTCAATGTCCTCCTGGTCCTGGTCGACGGCGCGGTAGCCCGTGTCGCCGCCAAAGTAGACGGAGCGGCCGCCCGAGGAGACGGCCCAGCTGCACCACAAGGTGTGGTCGCGGTCAAAGGGCGAGCGGGCCGACGTGTGCTGGCTGGGCAGGCAGGAGATGAGTGCCTTGAGGGGAGGGGGGACCGACGAGGAGGCCGCGGAAACAGGACGCGCCGAGGGCGCAGACGACGAAGTCGACGTCTTGGGCGCACTGGCCGCGCTGGCGCTGGCGCCCGCCGGCCCCAGGGTGACCGTCGCCTCGGCGTCCTGCCACCAGTCCAGCTCCGTCACCTCTTTGATGCCCGCGCTCTTGAACCAGTCGGCCAACCCCAGCCCGACGAAAAAGTGCGCCCGCGGGTGGTGCTGCCGGATCGTCTGCACCGAGGGCCCCGACAGGTGGTCGTAGTGGCTGTGGCTGATCACGACAGCGTCGACGGCGGGCAGGTCGGCGAGCACGCAGGGCGCCGGCGTGAAGCGTTTGGGGCCCAGAAACGACATGGGCGAGCAGCGGTCTTCAAAGACCGGGTCGAACAGCACGCGCAGCCCCGTGGGGAACTCAATGTAGTAGCACGCGTGGCCGAGCCACGTCGCGCGCAGCGGGTGTTTCTTGGTGGGATCGTTGTCCGGGTAGCGCGTCGGCAAAAACGACGGTTTGCGCACGGCCACGGTGGGCGGCGTGGTGTCGGGGGAGTCGAGCTTGCCGGCGAAGCGGTACCGGACAAAGGTGCCCATGACCCTGAAGAAGCCGAGCGGGCCCAGGGTGCCGGCCGGGCCAAGGCCGTCGACAAAGGACGAGTGCGGGTTGCAGAACCTGGCGCGCGAGCCGTCGGCGTTGAGGACGTGGTGCGGCTTGGTCTGGGCGGTCTCGGGCGCCGGGCCCAGGCCCTCGTGGGCAACGACGGTGACGCTGGTGGGCTGCTCCATGGTGGTCACGGCTGCCGTGATGGTGGACGCTGTCGACATGGCTGGGGAGGGGGGGTTGTCGAGGAGGTAAGTGAGGAGATCGGGAAAAAGGAAAAGTGGCGGTGACTTCGGGAGAGGTCGAAGATGGTCGCAGTCAGGGAAGGTGCGGTTGACGAGCGCGGTTGGGCGGTCGCCGGAGTTTGCGGCGGACTAGCGGACGAGCGCGGCGGATTTAGGCCTGTGGGTTGCTCTGTGGGCAGGGCATAAAGGGGAAAGCAAGGACGGCTTTTTAATGTCTGAAAATGGGAAGAGGAGACAAGAAAAGGAGAAGAAGAAGAAGAAGAAAGCAGACGAAGAGAAAAGGACAACGACGACGGGACGCCAGCAGAAGAAAAAAGGACTCGTACGTCGCTGGCGCCAGCATCCTTCGAAAGCGACGAAGCGACGACGACAACGATAGCGACTGCGACGATAGCTAGTTGCCTTCCTTCGCTTGGGACGGTGGACGATCGCGCCAGGTCCGGCGCATGGGGACCCATCGACAGTAACCATCGACAGCCCTATGCGGCGTTCTGGGCGATCGGTTTCAGGGCCTCGCTTGGGCTAGACCTGTATTGATGTGCGCTGGATCGTGCTGTACTCTGCTGGTTTAGGGCTGTCGTAGCTGGCGCGGTTTGGCAGGTGGCTCGCTGGTCCCTCCACCGGAGACGGGCTCGGAGACCTAGAGAGCCCGAATAGGCAAATGGGTAGTGGGGCCGGACTTGGTGCTGAACATTCCGTGTCGAAAAGGGACTTGAAACGCTACGACAAAGCCATACAAGAGGCAAGTACCGGTAGGCACCACTAGATCATTTGCATCTCGGAATGCTCTGTCTTACTCTCACCGTTCGTGGTGTGCTCTGCCTCTGTTTTCCTACCTTTTTCTCGTCGTTTTTTTCTCTTTACTCTGCAGCTCCACTTCCCACGTTTTGGAGGTGGTCGAAAACGGCAACCCCTAGCTGCAGGCTGTTGTTGGCTGATGGCGCCAAAGACTCTTGCTGGCGCCATCACCACACTTGATCCATCTTTGCAGGGTCAGCAAACGCAATTCGCGGCAGCCTTCCAGGTGAAGCATACGGGTACGGAGTACATTGGCAGGCAGTCTCTTTTCCTCTGTTACAAAACCCCTGCGGCTACAGATCCATATGTAAGTGCATTGGGGCACAGCGTCGACGTATTACCCGACGGCATTTTCCGGCGATTAAAAAGCTTGTCCAAATTTTGTCGGAAACCAGCAACATTCCGAATTCCGCCCTGGCGTTCAGCAGACAGAGGCAGCAGATGACAAACGAACAACGCAATTGACAATGCCATTGGATAACTGCCTGAAATACCAGATGAGGGCCGTCTGGCGTGAGGCTGTGCGATGCAACGTCTGCCGAGCGTTTCTGTTGTTTGCAGCGGAAGCCGATCGGACGGACCTTGCGCCTTGTGCGAGCTGCGCGGAGGTCAGTGCAGTCCGGTTTCCACCTAGTCTCACATTGCATATGACGTTGAGACGTGCATGGCTGGTGGCTTTGCGTATCAGATTCAGAGTGGTGAATATGAGGTCGCAGAACGTACCTGTAAATTCTGTAAAGCGTAGATCGACGACTCGGTTTTTTGCTTTTTTTTCTTCCCCCAGTCAATCCAGAAGGAGCGAAAAGCGCCCCAACGCACCTTCCGTTCATAGACCCAACTAGGGCCAATCAATTTTCATCAATGAGATCGAACGCCCGGTTAGCTCAATCGGTAGAGCGTGAGACTCTTAATCTCAAGGTTGCGGGTTCGACCCCCGCATCGGGCTCAAATCCTGATGCGCTTCCTTCAAACAGAAGCACCATTCGAATTCTCAATTACTTTTTTGTTCCACCTGGTGGTCATCCTATTCATTTTTGTTTGTTTTTATTTGTGTTTTGTACCTACCTTCTATTTTCGATCTATGATGCCCATTCCGTTTTTCTTATGTTTTTTTCTTCTTTTTTCTTTTTGCTAGGAATAGACAGGATACATAGTTAAAGTATTCTTTTATTTCTTGTAAAATAATTTTTTCTTCATTCTTTCTACGTTTCTTTATTTTTTGAAACTGTAGAGAAAGAGGTAATAAAATGATTTCCTTGCAATAATGAAATATAAAATGAAAAGAAACAAAAAAAGTAAACAATATTAACCAAAAAAAAGAAATCCTTTTATCCTTTTTCAACCCGGCCCCAGCCGGCCTCTATTTGCTTATTGGACCCAAATCCGCCACCATTTCCAGCAGTCAAGACAGCTGCGCATTACATCGCGCCATCAGGAGACACCAACAGCATGAGAAGCCACTGTTGGTTACTAGTCGAACAGAAGCACATATAGTGAGCAAATCTAAGACACACTGTATCAGAGTGAATATATACTACTAGTATACAGTGCAGATAAAAGTACACTGTCTCAGCCTCTGTATCTGTATGAAACGACTAACCAAAACAGACAAAGCTCACTTTACGACCCAAGGGATAGCGTATGTCTTTGTGTCAGTAACACGGCATTTGGCGACACGAAGAGCCCATGGAGTTGTATTCCGTGACATGCATAAAGTGCGGAGGAGAACTGGAGATGACGACAGTGGCGATGATTAAGACAAACGGATAGGTGCGGGATACGAAAGGTGCATTGAATGGGGGGGATGGAGGGATAAAAGGGCAGACATCGCCTGACCTGGACCTGGACAGTTCCCCCTCTGCCCTGATTTTGACAACCGACCCTGAATTTTTGAGTCTTGAGTTCCTGAATATCATCAAAATTCTACGATCAGAAATCATACCACGTCCATCTCCTACACACACAACACAAACTATCCATCATGGGCGGACTGACAGACGAAGCAGTGCTTGAGGGCCACGACCTCATCGACAGTGCCGAGCACGAGGCGCAGGTAAGCCCAACCACCAAAGCCTCTATGTTATCTTGAATTCGTCTAACAGTGCACAGGCCGACCCCAAGGACTTTAAAAAGGTCCACCCCGTCGGCGAGACGGGCGGCTCCATCCTGCCGGACAGCGGGGCCACGAGCTCCAACAAGCCGACGGCCAGCGCCGGCCAGCAGCAAAACACCGGCGACTTTTACGAGGGAAAGCTGGCCGAGCTGAAGGACAAGCTGCTGCCCACGAAATAAACAATGAAAGGAAGGGATGCCGTTGCAAATTGGAATACCTTTACGGCATACTTAAACAGACTGGCAATACCAAACAAGATTCAATTGCATATGTACAAAGTGGGCAGTGAAGTGACACAAGAAAGAGGTTTTATTGAGAGTAAAAATCGAAAAAGACTGGAACAAGTCGCTGCCATGAAGACCACAACCAGCTCCAGCCTGCTGCCCAGAGAGACAGAAAGAAATATGTTCACACAAAATAGAAGAGGAATAGAAAATAGAAAAAAAAAGAAATTTTGTCAAGTTGTCGTTCGTTGATGGAGCCATCAAAAGGCAAGCTCCAATAATGGGGGGGCAGACCATCACATCAGGAGACTTATGACTTCGTCTCCCTCACAACATTGCCCACAGCTTACTGGGCACCCTGGGGAGGACCCTGCGGCTGCTGGGGACGCTCGCCGCCCTTGCCGCCCTTGTGGTGCTTGTGGTGCTTCTTGCCGCCCTTGCCCTTGTGCTCGGTGCCATCGGTGTCATCGCCCTGCTCGGGCTCGTCGCGCTTGGTGGGAGCCACAGGGGCCTCAGGGGCAGCCGGAGCACCGGGGGCGCCAGGAGCGCCAGGAGCGCCAGGAGCACCAGCACCAGGAGCACCGGGGAAACCGGCACCCTTACCCTTGCCACCCTTGTGGCCCTTACCGCCCTTGTGGTGGTGACCCTTGTGCTCGTCGTCAGTAGGAGCGGCGGCACCAGCGGGGTCCTGGTCGGCCTCTTGGCGCTTGTTGGGAGCCTCAGGGGCTTGGGGAGCCTGGGGAGCACCGGGAGCAGCGCCCTCGCCCTTGCCCTTACCACCCTTGCCCTTGAAGCCACCCTTGCCACCCTTGTGGCCCTTGTGGTGGCCCTTCTTCTCATCGTCTTCCGGGGCGTCGGCGGAGGGGGTCTGGTCGGCCTCCTGGCGCTTGGTCGGAGCCTCAGGAGCCGCGGGGGCAGCCGGAGCGCCAGGGGCGCTAGGAGCACCCTCACCGGGAGCACCGGGGAAACCGGCACCCTTACCCTTACCGCCCTTGCCCTTGCCGCCCTTGCCGCCCTTGCCACCCTTGTGACCCTTGTGGTGACCCTTCTTCTCGTCGTCGGTGGGGGCCGCGTCCGAGGGGGTCTGGTCGGCCTCCTGACGCTTCGAGGGGGCCTCGGGGGTCGTCGGGGCCGGAGCGGGGGCGGAAGGCGCGCCCGGAGCCGCGGGAGCACCAGCACCCTTGCCCTTGCCGCCCTTGCCCTTGAAGCCACCCTTGCCACCCTTACCACCCTTACCGCCCTTGCCGTGGTGGCTCTTGCCGCCCTTGCCTCCCTTGCCCTTGTGGGCATCGGCGTCGGTGGCATCCGAGCTGTCGTCGGTGTTTTCATCGTTGTCATCGTCGTCGCCGCCAGCCTGGCGGGCTACGACATCCGCAGCATCGTGGTGACCCTGGTGGGGGTTCTGCGGCTGCTGGGGCTGCTGGGGCTGCTGCGGGGGCTGCGGCTGGCCGTTGCCCCACTGGCCGACGTTGCCGTTGCCGTTGCCGTTGTTGTCATGGTCATGGCTGTGGTCCTTGTCGTGGTCCTTGTCATGGTCGCGGTCGTGGTTGTCGCCACCGCCGTTGTGAAAGCCGGGGTTGTTGTTGTTGTTGCCGTTGTTGTCATGGCCGCCGGGAGGGCCGTTGGGAGCAACAGCCGTGGTGGGGTCCTGGACGGGCGCAGCCACGATGGACTGGATGGCCGTGGCCGCGAGGAGGGTGACAAGAAGGTTTCTCATGGTGGCGGTGGGAGAGGGAAGCCAAATAAAAAATCAAAAGACTGTGAGTGATGAGCTTGTTGACCGGTTGCTATGTTTGAGAAGAAGCTTGATGTTTTCCGAGAGGCTGCTGAAGAAAGAGAGAAAGAAAAAACCCCCAAGATGATGAGGATGAAGCCAATTATTTATATTCAAAGGGACTTCAACTGGAGAGGCATTTCTACTTCAGAGAATGCTCACGATACGCAAGCACTATGACTTGCGTCGTATGCATGCACGACGCACAGGCTCTGGCACGGTATCGACAGACAACCATACGCAATCCGAGGCGAAATGACAAGACGAGTGTTCGCATGAGATGAGCCGAACACATCAAGAGACACGCAAGGATCATCGTGAACGCACATACACAGACATCCATAGATGAAAAGATCGCCTAGACCGAGCGACCAGTCTACGCAAGCCCCAATATCGAGCCCGGCTGCTCTAGATTCACAGAAAATGGCAATGCATCGTGGGCACGTTGCGCCGTGCTGTCGTCGTTGCTTCTCTGTCGTTTGCCTCCCGCGTTCTCCGCTTTTCGTTCTCGTCTGGGCCGTCTTTTCATCTATTGCAGTCACACCAGTCGGGGTTTACGGTCTTTCGATTCGTGCTTCTCCTCTTTTCTTGTCCCTATTTTTCGGTCACGATACCTCCTAAGCATCCACTTTGGGCAATATCTCCACAGCGCAATAAGGAGACAAGAGAAGACGCAATACAGGAAAGCACAAGGAGGTGGAAACCGAGCGGGGATAACGAACGCGTGGCAATATGTGTTTGTTGATGTGTTACGGGTGATGCTTATTCTATCCCCGCAAGGTCTATTTTTATCACGAACAAGTGTGTTGTGTATTGAGTTTATTAAATGAATATGGCATCACAGCGGCAATAACAAGTGACTGAAGTCGGTACACAACACACACTTCATATAGATGGACACCACTGTCAACATCGCGCAATTAACATCGAACACAACGGGCAGGGAGGTAACATGGATGTGAAAGAGAAAGAGAAGATCATCACAAGTATTTACGCACGCAGATCACTTAGAACAATCAATAGTAGACGGTGACTGGTGCGAAATGTGCTCATGATGTGCAGAGGAGAATAGAATGGCGAAATATTGCGATTCTCTTTCGCTTCTGCCATGCACTGTGTTTTGTAGTCAATCAATTTCTGCGGTGTTCACGGTCCGTCGAATCTTCAATTTACACCCTTTATTATAGTGCATCTTTGTTATGCCGTCTTATGCCTTTGGGCCTTTGATTTTGACTTCTTTGAATAGAGACACGACAGGGAATGGGTCTGCGGGATAATCCGTCTTTCCATCCGGGGTACACTGTTGGCCTAGACTCTGCGAGAAGGCTTCTGGTAAAAGGATCAAAGCACTGTACTGTTCTCTTTGGGAAGGATGTCCAATATAACTGGTCTGGCCGTGTGCTGCCCTTTCCAGCTGTGCAAAGTGGAAAGAATAGCCTAAGATGCCTGGTGTTTTGAACATGCGGGTATTTCAAGCATACAAAATGCATAGAGAGCAGCATATAGAGCATAAAGTCGGTAATTCTAGACCTTTCCGTTTTGTTCTCTTTATTTTGGCCCCTCTCCTCAGAAGGTCAAAAATAGACAACCGCAACCGAAGACTAAGAGTACGTCAACCCCGGTCGCAAAATCAACAAGCTAAATTAGTATTAACTGCTTAACGTGCTTACTTGGTGATCTGTATCACCAGTTCTTGCTTTGCTTCGACATGCTACGTTCTTGTTTTCTTATTACTTGGCGATCTAAACATAGGATACGTCGTAGATATTGTTCTGTCGGGGAACGATCTCTATTGAGTTACCTGTTGGTCGTATTCCGTCTTCCTTGGATCGTGAAATCAAGGCATTCTCCGCAAGACTTTCGTACGCGTACACTGCGAGGAAGAATTGCTGTATTTTCTCTGCTGTGAAGTGTGGATCGTGTCTGCAATAACCCGCAGAATAAAAAAATACAACAAAAATAACAATACGTCTCACCTATAGTTCCCATTCTGATTTATTCGTGGCCGCGCTGTCTTCCAATTCGAGAGGTAACGATAGTCCATTCGCTATCCCATCCGAACTCGCCGTAACGTTCCTCGAAGCGTCTCTTGCGCACTGCATATGGATTAAAATTAACAGCTCGCACGACTGGCAATAATCAAGATATTTCACTGCAAGCGCCAAAGTGGATAACAAAATTAACACAGAACTGTTACATAACCGCGAAGCCTCTTACCTAGAATGGCGGTTTTGACCATCCATAACTGCGCTGTCTAAAATCGAAAATGAACCACAGATGGCTTTTTAGGGGACTGACAGACGAGAAAAAATCCGAAGAGGTAGGACGACAAAAGGGGAAAGGTCAACATTGCAAAAGGGGCTTCAAAATGACGATCGCACAGGTCAACTGATCTAGCAGTTGTCATCTTCGACTGGCAAAGGCTTCATCGAGGTTTTTCCGTCCCACAACGGCTCTTATCTTCTTCAGTATCCGCGCACCCCAATACATTAAAACACAATTCTTGCGTTCTGCTTCTCGTTTACCTTACTCACTATTACGTTGTAGGATGAAAGACACAACTGATACAATGACTCTCGGCGAGAAATTGCGTGCTTTTCTCGCTGTTCCTTCCATGACACCAGACGATCTGTCCATCTCCATCCTTGCCTCGCAGTACGGCCCGAACATGCGGCGACAGACTCCTTGCCCCTACTTACCGAAGGGATCGACGAGAGCTTACTCGAGGCGAAATATATCGCGGAGACAGCCAAGGCGGAACTCGATCGAGATGTCACCATGTTCCGCCTGGCCATAATTATGTACCTCCCGATGGAGGCCGTACGATTCACGAGCAACGTTCTCGCCTGTATCTGTGACGGAATACATGTGAACTCAATGTCATTCATTCGAACTGTAGGTCAAGTTGGCTCTTTGCTGGTATACGCCACGATCACGACGTCAAGGACAACTATAAGCCGCTTCACTGTATGGAAAGCGTGTATCTATTATTTTATCGACAGCTTGCAGAAACTTCGCAGACAGGGCCTTAGAGGAAACCTCCACCCTAACACCGCTGTTCCTCGGCGTGCGATTGTGACAGGTAGCGACCTTAACCGAGTCGTCGTTCTGTATGATATTCGATGAACAGTATATTTCCGTGTCAGGAGCCTGCAGGACATAGCGTTGGCGGCACACACTGTAGGTTGCAAACGTCGAGGTAGAGGCGCGCGTAAATGACTGGCTGGAGCAGATACGCAAAGGCGGGTGCGAGCCGGCTGCGTCCTCTGGTTCGGCTCCGCGGTCACCGCCGCCCGTGGCCGCTACAAATGCAATAAAAGGGTGCGTCTTGCACACTGGCCACAGATTAAGGGTCTCCCTCGACGCCTCAAATGACGCCCAGCGCATGAAGCATATGATTACGGTCCACTGGGCGCGTGTCCTAATGGAGAGTCTGTCAGACACGGCTGGCGATCTAGAATTCGTCGCTGACAACGATAGCGACGATGCAGACGTGGCATTCTGGGATAGATGCACGCGGAATACGTGCAACAAGGAGTCATCCACGTCAACATGAACAAAAACGCGAGCGTCTTGATCTGATCTCACCACCGTCGATCGTCTTGTATGGATGAGACGATGTTTGTTGACACCCCTGATATTCGATATTCGCCATACTGCAAATGAAAGTGGAGTTGTGAGATGCACTAACTAGCGGTGTCATTGATTTGGTTTGCTGAAAATTGGATTGAGTCTATTTTAGACGTACTTGAGAGGTTCGGCGCATTACAAGGCCAAGGTTTATGAACTTCTGAAATTTACACTACTGTTCTTTTGAATATATTGGTGTTATTACTGGGCACAAAATATTATTGTGCGTCGTCTAAATCGATGCTCTACCAAATTAAGGTCCAAGAGTGACTTTCCACCGCGTCTTCTCCCACTGTCTGTCCATTATACAACCCGCACTGTAGCACGTCAACGAGGGAAGGCTGGCGGGGAACACACCCGTTTTATCGTCAACATTTACAAACCGCATTACGTGTTCTCGCAACCCAACAGTCAAATGGCATGATGTAAAGAGTTTGAGGTCAAAGACAGTCTTTCATGGGGCATTGCGCATTCACTGTCGTCGTCAGCCTCGCGCATCACACCGGAAGGCAATATTACCCGGGGACGACGCGTACACAGCACGATCTTGGAACAAATACGCTTCCCGCCACGAACGGCACGTTTAGCCCCGAATCGAACGGTGGGACGGACGTAAGCTCGGACTTGCGGGACTAGGAGTAAACAAGCTGTCACACGCCTAAAAGGGGGTACCATCTCATCACGGCGAAGCTTGGCATATGGCATATTTCAAGCCGTCCAGTTCGTTACGAAGACATAGTGGCGGACTTTCCATGACCTTTGATATTACTGGTTCACGGACGTATTTCCGAGTTTGTCCACTAGACGGTTTGCAAAGTGGGACAAAAATAGCAAAAAGGTTTAAAATCGTTCTTGGTCGTATAAACATGTCTTGGCAGCTGCAAAAGATGGTAGTCAGTGCAGGACAAGAGCCGCTCGCGTCTTTATTTCCCCCGTGAGTATATCGCAATCACGAACAAGACGGACAATACAGTCAACTGAGAGTTCCTCTGTCCCGGTTATATTTTCTATCCTCAGGTACGTGGTCAAATCGAAAAAAAAACGGACATGGCTTCTCGACGACAATGTCTTCATGACCCGGCTGATGATGCTATTCCTGTTCTCAATTTTTTTTTGAGACGTTGCAGATGGCCTCATGGTGATAGTGAGAACAGTAAAAGGGGAATTGATTAGCGAAAAGATAAAAAAAGCAGCCAGGCAAAAACAAGAATATTCTGTAATCGACTAGACGGCCCAAAATACACTCCCGTAGTACACATGATTTTTTCACCTGGTTCATCAACTACATCCTGCTTGTGTCCTTTGACTTCTTTCCCTTCTTTACCTTTTTTCAATTTCTTATTTTTGTAGCCTTTTCATAACAGTGCTTTGGTTATGTTCCTAGAACCCTATCTGCCACCACCACTTCCACCTCCTCCTTCTCTTTCTTTTATGTAGTCGTCTCTCCAATACATCACAGGAATACAGCTCCATAGTGGAAGGAAAGAAAGCTGTGAGTTTTAGTGGTTGCAGACTGTTGGGTTCGAAGGGCTTCTACAGGACAAGGTAGTGTTTCTCGAGCGTTTGAGCCTCGTCCTCAAGGTAGTTTTCTTCTTCCTTTTCGCAGAGGGCCCAGTGATCTTTACAAAGACTTGTATTTTCTACCAACAGCGAAGCAAGACGGCCTTGCTTCTTCTTGCTCCTTTCCCACCTTGCATAGGAAGTCCTCCTCCTTCGCGAGCATCGATACAGCCGGCACTTGTGCGGGATGCAAGCCCTGCCAAGCGGAAGCCCATCTTATGCCAACGTTGCCCGTACTCCCCCGAGTAGCCAACCTTCGAATGTCCGAAGCCTCTCGACAAACAACACAACGGTCCCGCGGGCGCCCGGCCAAGGAAACCAGTCAAGCCCGAGACGTGCCATGGGCGACCAACGTACGGTGCCAGCGACTCTGCTTGATGCCGTTATTTTTTAATACAGTCCACCACTGCAGTTGTCTCGTGGCTCCCACTTGTTGTGTGCTTCAGGAAATCTCTCACTTGGCCGGAAACTACGCCATCTCTCCATAGCCCTTTTTTCAAGCAACTTGTCCACGGACCAAGAGGCTGGGGCTCGCTTGTTGACTGCTCGACTCTCGGCAGTTTCTTCACCATTGTACACTGGACGATGCCAGCCTTTTACCTACGGGCCGCGAGCTTGTCTCGTTATTAAGAGAGTAAAGAGTAAAGAGGTACCAAGTAGAGATAACATATTTAGTATATGCGCTGCGTGGTCCATTCTGGAAGGGGTCGGGATCATACAACCATAGGGGTTTCGGCAGACGGAGAAGCATTCAACACGCCGCTTTAGGACATGCTTAGAATGAAAAGTCAGAGTCAAAGCCGTAATCCTCTTCCTCGGTGGTCACATCTTCCTGCGATCTTTCAAAAGAAGGATCGTTGATGGGCCACTTGTCCAAGCTCTTCCGCTGCTTCTCCGAAACGGGAAACCGCTTCTCAAACGCCTCTCGCACCATTTTCCGCGTCCTATGCTTGAAGATTCCGCAATGAGAGACAAATAAGGCCGCATTGTACGCCATGTTGCTGTCCCCAGCCTCCGACCCGAATTCACCCAGGACAAATAAATATAAGAGCCGAAAAGCCGAGTCTCGTGCTAGACTTTTCAATCCTTTGATCTCTATTCCCTCTTCCGGATCCCAGTCGCCTTTGCCGCGTCTCATATCGCTCATGATGTCAGGCAACTTGCGCCCCCCGAGAACATCAACGGAAAGAAACTTGAGGGAGCCGCAGAGAACACGGTAATCAGAGAGCTGGGTCGGCATGCGACGAAAGAACTGTCGGAACCCGTTGCGCACTGCGAGGTCGATGACGTCGAAAAATGGTATGTCGTTGTGGGTCACCGAAGGAATCGTATCGTGACCTGAGTCCCGTCGAACACCCGGGCAGGACTTGAAGTAGGGGATTTTCTTGACGTCGACGAGATACTCCTTCGCCCCAACGAGGACTTGGACAGTCGACGCTTCTTCCACCGGACCTCGAGGTGCGACCTAATCTCAATGAGTTTTCTGAGGAGTTATTCCAGAGAGGCCTGCCAAGGGAGTTTCTTTCCAGGCACTTACCTTAATATCCATTTTCTTTTCTGCTTCGGAAACATCCTCGTCGTCCCATTTCAAGTACAAGTCCCTTGGCAACATCATTCCTCCATCAACATTGTAAACGACCAATTTATCCGCCTTACCTCGTTCATATTCAACTATGGCATGTCCACCTTTTTCCCTGACGACATTGAGAATTCTGTTGATCAGTGCCGCCAATTTTCTCAGATCCCCCTGGTTGACTTCTTCCCATTTCTTGATGTCGGCCGCTACATCTTCAGCCTCTGGATCCTGAAACGTACCCTTGTTGTGGTAAGCTCGCACAAGCTTGGGAGTTTGAGATATCCAGAGCTGCGGTGCAACTTCTTGAATGGCAAGACGCTTGTGGGTGACACGGGTTTTTATTTCAATGGTTGATTCGAGAGGTACCACTTGGCCTTCAGTTTTAATTGTCAACTTGGATAGTGTAGGCGTGGTGGTATCAGTCAAGAGGCCGTTGGTCGGAGATAGAGACAAGGATGCCAGCATGCTAGAGAGGCCGTCACTCTCCGCCGTCTTGCTGCTGTGGGAATGCAGTGACCTGGTATCGGCGACATATCCGTCCGTTTCGTAGCGTACAATGAAGTTTAGACCACCAAAGCGATAGGAGATAATTCTGTGATGTCCAGTGCTGCCCGTGATCTGATTAGTTGTGTATGCCTTCTCGAACTCGTGGCCATAGCCCTTGAAATCATTTCGTCCAATAAACTCCGTAGTCGCAGTGTCCTTGCGACTGAATAGTGCAGTCTTCTTGTTGACCTCGACGTGGATGGTAAACGGTTCGAGTCCGTTCCGGCTGGAGTCGGGGTTGACGAATGAGAGGAGCTTGCGGATGTTGTTCCTGTCGGTCACGAGGTCAACCGAGCGGATGTCGAACACGGGATTTTCAACGTACAGCGCGCAGAATAGAGGTTCGAGCGGGCTGTCTGGATGGCGAGCTGCATTTTGGGCGATGTAGATGAGGCCCGAGTCCTTCGTCAGCTGTTGAGGACCTGCTGGTGCAGACCAGAGAGCCGGACTACCCGGGATGGCAATGGTTGGTTGAGATGCCTCGATCCAGTTGTAGGAGGCCAGGTGCTTGACGTTCGTAATTAACGCATCCGTGGGAGTTTGGAGGGCTTGGAGATCTAGGCGAGTGATCTCGGCTATGGTCGTAGATGATGCCATTGTTTGAAGTTGCATCAAGTAGACTTGGGAATGCAGAAACAGGTGGATGAGGAAAAGGTAATAGCCTAGGGCGGGATCCAGGTACTTTATAAGAAATATCTATCCAACCCAATTCCTTTCTATGCTTTTGCCGCCGGAAGCGAATGAACTCTACAGGGTTGCACCAGCATCAAGGTTCCAGCCATCCAAGTTCCTCGACTCAACGCACCAACACATTCTTGTTGTGTGTTGTTGGATTCGAGGGCTGCGTGGGACACAAAGAGATATCGCCATTAAACGCCTCCCTTTTCAAGGAGGGTGGCATCGGGCATCAACACATGCAAAATTAGACTCGTGTCTTATGCTGTGCTACATGGTGTACGGAGTACGGAGTACGGAGTAAAACATTAGAAGGGCGCGAAAATCGCCCCGTAAAATGTGGTGTGTGGCACGGTTACTTGACAGTATCTCCCTTGTCTGTCCAGCGCTTGTCCCCGCCCAAGCAAGTCCTCTAGCGTTCCTAGTACACGACGAGACGACGAAGCAAGGCCGCCTTTGTTGTGTCTCCCTGCTGTCGCTCGTCGGCTTGGCCTCGTCTTTTTCTTTGTTCCGACCTTGGGCCAGGCAAACGGCGGCAAGAACGCGGCATCGAGTTCCCTCCGGATGCAGAGCATGAACCTGCGAAATCAAAACGTCCGTATCATCCAAGATTCGGTTTCCTGGGTGATCCCCGAGCAGCCCTCCGATCTAATTCGAAAGAACTGCAACTATTTCTTTATCCCTCGCCACTCCGGTACGCACGGGTCTGGGATTTTCGTGGACAACCGGTCTAGCTGGCAGCCTGTGTTTACCGGCCTAGATCCCTGGAATACAGACCGCGACCGTCACTTCGACGTTTTGCATGCGAGAAGATTTCTCATGCATCATGGCGTCATACGCAAGCGTGACTTTGAAGTACACTACCTAAAGCACGGCTTTTCCCACGTTTCCGGCGTCGACACCAAGTGGTTTATCATGCACGGACTTGAATGTTTTCTTCGCGACCGGACTGCGTCATTCGTTGTGTCCGGGGAAACGAAATTAATCTTAGGACCATCGAGGAGCTTTCTTCATAGCGCTTAGGCTTCTACGGTGAATCCACGCAAGGTCTCCGGTGCCTGGCAATCACAGTCACCTACCTTCTGGCCTTTGGCCACTTGGCCGGCTGGCAGGTGGTGTCGGGCTTTCACGGTGATTCAACGCATCTTCCTCGGCAATTCCCTTGTGATTAAACGGTGCATCACAAGAGACGCCTGGCCACACTCATAACCTTGGCCAGGATTCGTGGGCGTTGTTGCCCGACGTTGGGGGGATTGGTATCCAAGACTACTGGTGATTCGACGGGTGTTAAACAAGTTATCGTACAACAATAATAAAAGGGATGATCGATCGTGCCGTGCGGATCAATTTTCCAGAACAACGTTACAGACGAAAGAGATGTAAAGAATTGCTATTTAAAGACACTGAATAAAACGGAACAAATTACTTCCAGCGACAATTCACACACCCAGATTCACCCTTCGAAGCGGCGCCACGACAGCCTTCTCTAGCAGCAAACAGGCAGCTGTTTCCCGGCCAGGTAACGAAAATTCAAACGGCTGAGTCCCAGACAAATCTTTGAAACCGCCTTCGACAGCCCGGAGACAATTGCCCACAATGTTCGCGTAGGCACTGCCCATCAAAGCACGTAGCCTGCCATGTGCTAGGCCAACAAGTGTCTCTTGAAGGACCTTCCGGCCAACGCTGTCCTGGAGGAGAACGTTCACTTCGACTTCGGATATCACAACCTCGGATATCACGTAGTCTTGGTCTTCTAGAACATACGCTGCCTCTTTGATTTTCATTGCCAGCTCTGCACCCGCGTTGCTGGTCACAGTCGCAGCCATGCTCTTGTCCCTCCGTTCCTTCTTCAAGAAAGTATGGATGGACATCATGCTCTTCAAAGTGCTTCCACCGCAGCCGCCCTCTTTCACACAATCCTCTACGGCGCTCTCGAGCTTCTTCTTGGTATGGCCTGAAGGATCATGGCGAGCACGCAATGTCTGGTTAGCCAAGGAGGTTGCCATCCTTCCGATATGCGTTCGAAAGTCCTTGTTTTTGATGGTCGCCTCGAGTGAATCGGACAGAAGCTGCAGCACGCGGTGGGTTGCTTCAATATCGCCTCCGCTCGAATGTGCCTTATCCATGACCACACCCAAGAATGCCTCCAAGATCCAGCATCGTTGTGCCAAGCGGTTGGACGATGGCGTCTGTTCTATGACCGTCATTAATGCGTGCCCGATTTCTAATTCGCTCATCCTATTAAGTGAACTCTTCAGAGAGTCGGCAGTGTCGAGTGACGATGATCTCATCAAACTTGACTTTATCACCTGCTGCAGCCGTTCCGCGCGGTCGTTCTTGCTGACAAGGATCTCAGCAATCTGCCTTTTCAGTGGTTTGATGTACTGGGCGTACAACTCAGATACGAGGAGTTGAGATGCGACAGGGGTTGTGCCGGAGATGGCTATCTTGCTCGGGTACACAAGGCATTCCCAAAGCCCAATCTCAAGCAGAGACACCCCTAGGGCGTAGATGTCGTGACCGAAATGGTACTCGTCATTGTTTTCCTCGGATTGCTGGCTCGGGTGGCGGTAAACCTTGATCGACCAATCATTCTGGGACGGCCCCGAGGTCGTCGATGTTTCGTCAGTCTTCTTTGCGTCCGACCAGTGCGTCAATATGGCTATGGTGCTGCCCGGTACCAGCCACTGCTCTCGCTGACCGGGAGGTTGGATTTGGGTTCCTGTTGCGCCTTCCGTTGCCCCAGTCGCCTGTCGAGGGGATGTAGACCGCCCGCGCTCCTCTGGCCTGCCATGAACAAGTTCATTCTTCTTAGGAGTCCCTTTGGCGTCAGTCCGCCTGGCATTTCTCTCGGTACCAGGATCGGGGCTCTTCTTCCTCGACGTCCGAGTCTCACTGTGACTCTTCTCCTTTGGGCTTTTCCGGCGAGTCGAGGATAAACTCCGCCCGATTCGTTTGAAAAAACCCGGACTACTCTTCTCGGCCGAAACGGTCGATGTGCTGGCCGCGATATCGTGGTTCTTTGTGTTGTCTTCCACATTGTTGTTCTTGGTGACGTCCTCCACGGTTTCTTGACTTGCGTTGGCATCGTTGGCGACAGCCTCGTCGGCGAACAGAGACTTGAGAATGTCTACTGTTTTTGTGCCATCAACTGCTTCCAGGAGAAAGATGGTGTCGCTCCGTATGTTTTTGTGCAGGAGGCTGGCTGTGTGCAAGCGAAAGACAGTGTCCGCTAGCTGACGTGCGAGGTCGAAGCGCCGCTCGAGCGAGGCGACACTACCGTTGTCCATATCACGCGCAATGGTTGCCCGCAATGTCTTGGGCATAGCAACCTTTCTTGGCAGCCGGAACATCAGAGCAATCTCCTCCGTCCCTTTCTCCGGCACGTTCTTTTTCTGGTAGCCTAGGCACGGGAGAATACCAGTCGCGCAGCCACCACTGCTGCTGCCGATGCCCGTACCGAGAAGTGTCGCGATCGTCTGGATCGCATCAACTATGTCGTTTTCATCGTCTTCGATGGGCGCGTGAAAAGTCTCGGCGAGCACCAGTATGTTGGATTTTTGAACACCCGGTGGCTTGTACTGGGCCTTGACTGCGTACAAACGTGGCGAGGATGCGCATGGTGGAGTTGATTCACTGGATATTGTTGTTTCGGTTTTCTCACCCTCACACCGTAGTACTTCTCTTTTCAGCGCAGTGACCGAAGCAGGGTTCTGTCGATATACGCCGAGATCGAGGATAAGCAGCCAGGAGAGGAGCTCGCCTGAATGTGTTTCGGTCTGGACAAGAAGTTCGCGGAGGTTGTCGTCACCCCAGATGGCGAAGATGAGGCGGGCACTGGGCTCGTTTGGCGGCTCCGTGCCCAGGCTTTCTTTGATCTTGCGCAAGTCGTCATTCAGCTTGGCCACCAAGCCATTCAGTGCGTTGGTGGTTTCCTTGTCGTATTTCGCCGCTGTGGTGTGAGACGTGGCCGTTAGTGCTCCGACTGCACCAGAAAGCGCTTTCACTCTCGTTTCCGTGAATGTCAGGAAATCTCT
Source organism: Sporothrix inflata (assembly GCA_021396225.1). NCBI lineage: Eukaryota > Fungi > Ascomycota > Sordariomycetes > Ophiostomatales > Ophiostomataceae > Sporothrix > Sporothrix inflata. The sequence continues at coordinate 431,770 of WNYF01000003.1, read as the reverse complement.
CCGAGTCATTTCCCATGTGGCGGGCGCCTTTCGCGCATGGCGGATGGTCGTGCTCAGCCATTTTGCAGCGGCATAGCCGTTAGAAGCTATGCTTGCCGCAGTCTCAAGAGCAGAAAGAGAGATGATCATGTCGGTGGTATGGATGTTAGAAGGGTCGTGCAACGTGAGGATAGAGGTGACAATGAAAGATCCGGAGACGTTTGACGAGAAATGAGGGATCCCGGCGAGATATGCGAGGTACTCCTCCCATCACTCTGAAGCCATGTTGTGCTGGTCAGCAATAGACCATCGGAGCTGTCATTGGTAGCCCCAAACTTGCTGCAGTCAGTTTTTTGTGATGCACTGCTACTCTGCACGTCGCTCACAGACGACTTGCATTAGTCGACGAGAGCTGCAGTATCACGGAAGCGAGTTTCTTGCAGGAGAATGCGCAGCTGCTTGCTGCTTTAAGCTTGACACGGAATGGGCCGCAGTCTTGGACACGCTGTCCCGGTCTCAGACATGGCCGAATATGCGAACATGTTTCGGGTGTGGAATGCTTCCCAGGTCCTAGAAACTGTCAATACGAGCAACTGTGAAGCAGAAAGGCGCGATAAAATGGCTCAAATGTATGCGAATAAATACGGCGGGAGACGTTGACACTCACGGTGGTGAAGTGCTTGGATGGATCTTCAATTTGCTCTGGAAAAGGCACTGAAACAAAACAGACCAGCCCGGGTGAGAAGTTGGGCAGAAATCATGGACGGAAATGAAGATGCTTGACTCAAGGGCAGAGCCGCAGGAACCCCAGCAAAATTCATATCCTCTACTTTGCTTATGTCGCCGGTTGCACTTTCCCTTGATTGCAGTGTGTGTCGTCGGTAGCGCCTGCCGTTTGAGCCATCCCCGCTATCCTAACAAGTGAGGAAATGAGGAAGTCGCGACCAACTGTCAATGGGAGCCTTATGTACAACACCAGGGCCTTTTTTCTCTCCTTTCTCTCGTTTTTTTGATTCGCTTCTTCAGGCATTTGATATGTTTATCTTTTTCTGAAATATTGTTGTTACTGTTGTCCTTTTAATATAATTTGTGTGTTTCAGTGAATTTTTCTGTGTTCGGTTTTAAATGTGACTTTTGATTTGAAAGACTTCGGCAATAATATTACAAAGTACAAAAAGCTGCTAATAAAACATTTCATTAAATCAAACATTGGGCACCGATCTTCCACTGTAACCTCAGTGGGCAGGCACTGAGATTGCCCAGCTATTTCTCCTCTCCACGCCTTCTTCACTTGCTCTTTGACTTCTCATCTCCTTTTGACGGCTTCTTCTTGGAGGAAGAATCGCCATCGACGGCACCCTTCTTCTTGTCGCCCTTGGTCCTATCGTCAGACTTGTCGCCGTCCTTCTGCTTGTCGTCGTCTTTGCCGGCATCGTCCTTGTCCCTGTCCTCGTCGCCCTCACTCTTATCATCGCCGTCCTTTTCGCCGTCGCTCTTTTTCTTGCCGCCATCGTCACTCTCTTTGCCCTCCTTCTCGTCATCAGAACTCTCCTCGTCGTCCTTTGGCTTTTCTTCCGTCTTGTCCTTGTTCCCTTCGTCGCCCTTCTTGCTCTTCTTTTCTTTCTTCTCCTTCTTCTCCTGCTTCTTCTTTTCCTCCTCCTCCTTCTTGGCCTTCTCCTTGTCTGCCTTCTCGAGCTTCGCCCACTTCTCTGTGTACTCCTCCCCGCTGGCGCCGCGCTGGTGCATGCCCTTGACCAGCCGCTTGGACATGTTCTCGCCAACGTCGTCAATCTTGGCGCGGAAGATGAGGCTCACCAGAATGGCGCTGCCCACAATGGACGTTAGCACAAAGCGGTACGTCGCGTACCATTGCGGCACCCAGCCGAGCTTGGTGGCCCGGCTGTCGGCAAAGAAGAGCAGCGTGAATGCCAGGAACTGGCCCGTCAGTGCAAAGTGCACAGGTAGGAAGAGCGTCGGCCACGCAATCGCCGGCGCGAGGAGACCCATGGTGTAGCGGAACCGCGTGCGGTCATGAGAGGGCGTCTTTTCGTTGAATTCCATACCCTGCAATGTGTTAGCGACAATGACTGCTACAATGAACATGCCGTACAGCAGGACTCACCCAATGAATAGCGCCGAGGAACGAGATGATGACAGCGCCGAAGCCCAGCTGGATTGGCTCGAGCACCGCCAGCCACTGGTGCGCCGTCTCGTGGCTGACCATAAAGGTGTTCATGATGGGCGACGATGTCGGGTAGCTGTGCCGCAGGTTCCAACCCAGGTAGACGGTCGACAGCGACGTGAGAAAGTACGGGACCGTGCCGCCGAGGCCCAATGCGTACACTTCCCGGGGCACCGCCGTGAGGGACAACGTCTCTTTGATCGAGTTCTGTCCGGGTCAGTACATGTTGTCCGAAAGCTCTCACAGCTACATCCCTCCGGCTCCCAACTTACCGCATCCGCTTTCAAGCTGTTCATAACCGGTGGTTCCGAGCCCTGACTCTCGTATGGCTCGTGGAAATGCCGCCGTGACGATTCGACCGTGACCTCGCCGGGACGTGCCTCGAGCTTCTCTTGGCCGACCTTCTTTTCATGTTCGCGGTCAATCTTCAGCTCGACGGGCGGCCGAGGCTTGGTGGAGTAGGCGACGAGGAAGCGTGTCGAGGGCAGCGTTGTCGGTTTAAAGGCGAGAGGAGGCACATGACTCAGAGACTTGGTGTGTGTAGGGCGACTCTGCGATGTTGCCTGACGACCAGCCGCCAGTGCAGCTGCCCGGCCTACCATGGGAGACGTTCCCCCATTGCTTTTGAGAGCTGCGCTAGCTCGCACCGGAGAAAGAAGTGATCGAGAAGAACGGAGCATTGCTGCCGGTTAAGCGATGCTGATCGACGGAATTAAAGCGGAAGATATCACGAAATGGCTAGATGCAGTCAAATGCCAAGATCAAATGTCAATTGAGAGTTAAAAAGTGTCGAAATGTATCCTATCTTCTATCGCCAAACGCCATTCGATGCGAGCTGGAGCTTCTTTATTTGCGTCGCGGAGAGCTGTTCGTCAACGTCATCGTCATACACCCGGCCAGGTCTCAGCCAATTACTTGTACTCTGCCCTGTAATGAAAGGGACCTGGCACTTGTCCAACGGCCAAAAGCGTGTGTCTGCTATTGGCCATGTTGGACTAGGCACAACTTCTCACGTACTTCCGTCCATGTTTCTTTCCCTTTTTGTCCGTTCTTGCTTGTTTCTTCCTTCCTTTCCTGTACCCCGTCTTTGTGTGCTGGCTTGTTCCTGCCGTGATCTGCATCCAAGTGCCTGCCTGGAAAGCTCGAATGTGACGTAATGAGCACAGAAGTACTAGTCTAGTGTAGTTCACATACAATCGGTACTTCCAAGCCACCATCCCAGGAACGAGCTGGTCATATTCCTCAGCAAGGAACCAAGCAAAAGTCCGCTCCACGGCAAGACGACCCCACTACATACATCCCTTTGCTAGAGTTACAGCAGGGGGACGCCATGGCCCGCCCTCTTTCCAAGTCTTTTCCCAGAGCCAGTGTCATCATCAACTCCGCCACACGCCACCAGCATTCAGCGAAGCAACACCAGACGACACGCAACGAGGCCTAACCCAACAGACGCAACGCCCATTCTTAGTCGCTCCTTCCCGCGAACCCAAACACAACGCACACAATACACGCACGCGGCCCAGCATCGACCTAACGCCCACGATATCCGATTTTCTACGACGAACGGTCGAAACTACGATTGTCGACAATCCCTCACGAGCCTCGACTCAATTCCTCCCCCCCAAAGCCTCGCCCTCTCTCTCCTCCCGCCAAATGACGACCGCAATCCGATCCCGTGTCTAACTTGCGCTTCCCGCTCCCCCCCCTTCCCCTCCCCCTCTCCCACCCGCGGCGGCACGCGTTGATCCTCCACCGACGACGCCGCCATGTTGGAAGGTCTCGTCGCCGGGTTGCTTAACCGCTTCCTCGGCATGTACGTCGAGAACTTCGACCCAACCCAGCTCAAGGTTGGTATCTGGTCGGGCGACGTGAAGCTGCGCGACCTCGAGCTGCGCCGTGAAGCACTCGACCAGCTCAAGCTCCCGATCAATGTCGTCGAGGGCCACCTGGGCCAGCTGACTCTCACCATCCCCTGGTCGAACCTCAGCGGCGCGCCCGTCAAGATCTATATCGAAGATGTCTTTCTGCTGGCGTCGCCCAAAGAGGAGGCCGAGTACAACGAAGAAGAAGAAGAGCGCCGCAAGCAGCGCCTCAAGATGGAGAAGCTCGACTCGGCTGAGCTGCTGAAAGAACGGTCCCAAGAAGGGCTCAGCCAGGAAGAGCAGAAGAAGAGCCAGAGCTTCACGCAGAGCCTGGTCACCAAGATTGTCGACAACCTGCAAATCTCCGTCAAGAACATCCATATCCGCTACGAAGACTCCATCTCCGCGCCGGGTCACCCGTTCGCCCTGGGCATTACCCTCGAGGAGTTCAGCGCCGTCAGCACCGACGAGGGCTGGCGCCCGGCCTTTATCCAGGCCATCAACAATTCCAGCAACAAGCTCGTCACCCTCGGCGCGCTTGCCATCTACTGGAACACCGACACAAAACTCTTAGGCTCCGGCCGCGAGGCACCGGTCGAAGCCGCCGAAGACACCCCACACGACGAGATCCTGCGACGCTTCAAGGAGATGATCGCCAAGGCCGACGCCGACGCCTCTGCGAAAGACACCATTGAAGAGGAGGACGACGATGACGAGGACGACGAAAAGAAGGCCCTCAAGGTCTCCAAGGACCACCAGTTCATCCTGCGGCCTGTCAGCGGCCAGGCCAAGGTCGAGATGGACAAGACTGGCGACCTCCACGCGCCCAAGTTCAAGGCCAACCTCATCTTTGACGAGATCGGCGTCGTCCTTGATGACCAACAGTACCGCGATGCCCTGATGATGATCGACCTCTTCCACTACTTCATCCGCCACCAGGAGTACAAGAAATACCAGCCCAAGGGTGTCCGGCCAAAGGAGGACCCGCGCGCCTGGCTCAAGTTTGCCGGCGACGCCGTCCTCAGCAAGATCCACGAGCGCAACCGCCGCTGGACGTGGGACTACTTCCGCGAGCGCCGCGACGACCGCCGCCGCTACATTGAGCTCTTCAAGAAGAGAAAGCAAAACCAAACCCTCACACCCGAGGAGTCGGACGACATTACCAAACTCGAGTGGAAGCTTGGTTATGAAGACCTGCGCTTTTGGCGCTCGTTGGCGCGCAGCCAACTCAAGAAGGAGAATGCGGCGGCACTCAAGCCAAAAGCCGATGCACAGAAACTACAGCAGCAAGGCTGGGTGGCATGGGTCTGGGGCTCCAAACCCGCCGAAGCGCCGGCCGACGAGTCGGAGAACACACAAATTACCGAGCAGCAACGACAAGAGCTGTACGATGCCATCGACTGGGACGAGAAGGCCGCCCTCGCTGCCGAGGTTGACGTTCCGCGAGAATCCATCAAGCTTCAGATCGAGACGTCGCTGAGCACAGGCAGCTTCACCCTCAAGCAGAACCCGCACGGAAGTGCCATCACCGACTTGCTTAGCTTGCACTTTGACGGCTTCCGCGCCAAGGCGATTCAGCGGCCAGACTCCTTGATGCTGGACCTCAGTCTCGGCGGCCTCCGTGTCAACGACGGAACAACGCCCGAGAGCTTGTTCACAGAGATTGTCCGTGTCAAGGACGCTCCTGGCGCAGTGACCAGCAACAAGAAGAAGCGCCTTTCCATCAGCGAGCTCGAGCAGACGACGGCCGACACCAATGATGAGCAGGCGTTCTTCTGGTTCCAGGTTGAGCAGAACCCTTTGGACGGCGAGGGCGACATCGCCGTGCGCGCCAAGCTCAAGCCGCTCGAGATTGTCTGGAATCCTAACTTTGTGATTGGCGTTTGGCAGTTCTTCAAGCCGCCCGAGCGTCACATGGAGTCCATCACAGCGCTGATGGAGTCGGCCGGCGCAACTGTCGAAGGCCTGCGCGAGCAGACGCGTGCTGGCCTCGAGTTTGCCCTCGAAGAGCACAAGACGATCAATGCCAAGCTCGATCTCCAGGCGCCGCTTATCATTGTCCCGCAGAGCATCACGACCCGCAAGTCCACCTGCCTTATTCTCGATGCCGGTCACATTAGCGTCAGCAGCGAACTAGTCGACAAAGACACGATGAAAGACGTGCAGTCCAAACAGAACCGTGCCTACACGACAGCCGACTTCCAGCGTCTCGAGTCGCTGATGTACGACCGTTTCACGGTTAAGTTGACGTCTACTCAGGTGCTGATCGGCCCGTCAATAGAAGAGACCAAGGCCCAGCTGGCGGACAAGAACGAGGACCTTCGTATGCACGTCGTCGAAAAGATCAACGTGGACTTTATCGTTGCCATTTCCATCCTGCCAAAGGCGCCCAACCTCACTCGGGTGAAGATGTCTGGCCATATGCCCATGCTGCACGCTGCTGTATCTGATACAAAATACAAGACCTTGATGCGGATCATTGACGTCGCCATCCCACGGTTCGGAGACGAGACGGAGGAGCCGACACTACAGGTCACAGGCGCGGATGGCAGCCAAGATGCAACTATCAAGACGGGCCGCCCACGTTTATTAAGCTCGGCATCCAGCGCATCAAACAAGAGGAGCAGCCAGCGCCCTACCTCACAGCTACTGTCATTGACCATCCCCGAGGAAACGGCCATCGTCCTCGACGATGACAATGACGATGACGACGACGACAGCTTCCAGGATGCCGACAGCGGCTCTGCCAGCGAGCAACGCCGTATGCAGCAAAAGACGTTTCAGTTCACTTTTGCGGTCGACGAGCTTCGCGGTTCGCTCTACCGGAGCGATCCTGACGGCGTGAAGCCCGACACTCTTCTTGTGGAACTTGTGGCGCACACGTTCGATCTCGACTTTTACCTACGGCCGTATGACATGGTCGCCGAGGTGTCCCTGGGATCTGTGACTGTCGACGACTTTGTCTCCAACCCGTCCGCCGAGTTTAAATCCATTGTCTCGTCCGGCGATGTCGAGGACCGCGAGCAACAGCGTGCTCTGGTGCATGTCAAGTTTGTGCGCGTTAAGAAGGAGTCGCCCGAGTTCATGCCCATCTACGAAGGCATCGAGACAAACGTCAATGTTGCCATCTCTACGATCAACTTGATTGTCACCCGCAAGACGTTGCTCACACTACTTGATTTCGTTCTGGTTACCTTCACAAACGGCGGGGACCAAAATGACAATACCCAGATCAGCAACGTCGATGGCGTGCAAGATTCAGACCGTGCCCTCCTAACTGCCGGGGAGACCGAAGAGGGTGGCGATGAAGCGCCCGCTTCTCCGACAGGATCTCAGGCGGAAGTCGGTGCTGGCGGCGGCGCTATCCGTGTCAAAGTGGACCTCAAGAGTATCCGACTCATCCTCAACAACGATGGCATCCGGCTTGCCACCCTGGCGTTCAACCATGCCGACATTGGTGTTTTCCTCCTCGATGGGACGATGCGCATTTCGTCCCGACTGGGGAACCTGAGCCTACGGGACGACGTCAACCTTGGTGTGCCTGAGGACTCGCCCCTTCGCCAACTCATCACGATCCAAGGCGACGACCTTGCCGACTTCCGGTACGAGACGTTTGATGCCAAGAACGCTAAGACGTATCCTGGCTACGACTCGTCCATCTTCTTGCGGGCCGGTTCCATCAAAGTCAACTTTATGGAGGAGCCCTTCCGCAAGATTATTGCCTTCTTGGTCAAGTTTGGCAAAATGCAGGCCATCTACAACGCCGCTCGCCAGGCTGCCGCGAACCAGGCTACCCAACTCCAACAGAGTAACAACCGCATTAAGTTCGACGTGGTCATTAACACGCCCATCGTTGTCTTCCCGCGTGTTGTTGTGCCTGGTCGGCCCAAACGTGACTTGCTGACCGCGTACCTGGGCGAGATCTATGCACAAAACAAATTCTCGCCTCTCGACGACTCTGAGAATGCCGAGGTAGCCATGAAGATGTCTGCGGGTATCCGAAATATCCGGTTGACGTCGCTGCTGCACTATCCCGATGATCGCTCCGAAGAACTCGAGCTCATCGACCACGTTGATCTCGCGTTCCAAGTCACCCATGCCGAGCACAAGCCCAACTTGAAGCGCCCGGATACCGAGATTGTCGGCCACATGACCGATTTCAACCTACGGCTGACCCAGTACCAGCTACAGTTCCTGCTAGAAATCAGCAAGTCAGTGCCGGCCGCTTTCGTACCGGAAGAGGACGTCCAGCAGCGCGTGGAGGAAGAAGTCGAGCACGACCTTGATGACCGCGATCTGGAACGGGCACGGTCTGGCTTCAGCTCCCAATCCCCCGGCGGCGATGATAGCGATGGTCAGATCATTGACCTTGGCCCCGAGCTGGGCTCTCACTCGGACACGTGGACGAAGCTGGATGTCGTATTCAAAATCAAGACGATTGGTCTTGAGCTGATCCATGCGCCCGAGGATCGGCCCGTTGACAACCTCGAAAGCGCCAGTCTGTCCCGCTTCTCGCTCGACGATAGTAAACTCAAGCTGAGGATGCAGGCGAACGGCTCTCTCGAAGCGGAATTCGTGATTGACTCCTTCACTATCCACGACAGCCGGCCAGGCGAGACGAACAAGTACCGCCGGATCATGTCCTCCTCGAACAAGAAGGTCCAGCAGTTCATGGCCAGCATTACGATGACCGGCGGCAAAGACCGCAGCATCATCGCCATTGTTGCCGTGGACAGCCCGCGAGTCATCTTTGCGCTCGACTACATCTTTGCCATCCAGCAGTTTATTTCCGTGGGCATGCGCGTCGAAGAGGTCCCCGCGGTCCTGGAAGAGTTGGCCAGCCCAACTGAAACGCCAGAGGAGTCGGACGTGGACTCTATGCGGGTCACATTTACCGGTCGGTCAAGCCAGCAGCAGGGCAGCAATGACTCGAGCACCGAGCGCAGCCGTTCACTGCGACCCATTCCGTCTCGGCTGGGCAGCGGCAACACCGCAGGCAGCGAACAAGATCAACCAGAAGAGCCGGAGCCGGAGCCGGAGCAGAAAACGACAATCGCATTCCGTGTTAATGTGGTGGATGCCCAGGTTATCCTCATTGCCAACCCGCTCAGCACCTCGTCTGAGGCTATTGTCTTGGGCACCAAGCAGGTGCTCTTGTCTCAGCAGCATGCCCTGACATTCCAGGTGTCCGAGGTGGGCATGTTCCTGTGCCGCATGGACCGCTTCGAGGACTCGCGTCTCCGCATCATCGATGACTTCTCGGTTCAGCTCTCCATGGACAGCTCGAAACCCGACCTGACCAACATCAACATTGACATTGAGCCACTCGTTCTCCGGCTCTCGTTGCGCGATATCCTGCTCATTCTGCAGATCGTCAGCAAGGCATCCGAGCTCTCTGAAAACGACGATACCAAAAAACACAAGCCATCGGCCGCTGAGGAAAAGGCCAAGAACCTGCGCCAAGAAGGCATCAAGCAGCGTACAGCCAGTGGTCGCGGGCAGTCTACCGTTGCAGCCGCTGCAGCATCCTCAACGAGAGCTGCTATTACCAACATCTCGAGGAGAAGCCGTGCCCTGAGCGGTGGTAACTCTCTCCGGCCCAAAGATCGCCGCAAGTCCGTGTCCCAGTACGACGGCGGTGCCGAAAATTTTGAAGATGCAGTGGTTCGGCACGAGGCACTCCATGCAACCATTGACGGTATCCGCGTCGTTCTGATCGGTGACCTCCACGAACTGCCGATCCTCGATCTGAGCATCAAGAACTTCACCGTTGCAGCCGAAGACTGGTCGACGAACCTGCGGGCCGACACGCTGATTGGGCTCTACACAAACGTGTACAACTTTGCCAAGTCGGCCTGGGAGCCTCTGGTTGAGCCGTGGGAGGTCTCCATCGGTGTTGGTCGTGAGAAGGACACTGGCGTGTTCTCCTTCGACGTCGCCTCCAAGAAAACATTTGACATCACCATCACCTCATCATCTATTGCGCTCGCATCCAAATCTGCTGCTTTTTTGATGCAGACACCGCAAGATGTACTGGGCAAGGCCCGCGGAACCGAAGCGCCGTACCGCATCCGCAATTACACCGGTTTCGGCATCGTCGTCAGCTCGCGCAGGACCCTGTCTAACGAAGAGATCACAGTCCGCCTCGAGGACGGCGACGAGGCACCCTGGAGCTTCGAGCAGTGGGAGAAGATGCGCGAGAATCTCATTGTTGAGTCGCAGTCGCAGAACGTGCAGGTCCTGCTGGAGAGCTCTGGCTTTGACCCGGTCAAGAGCATCCGCCTGAACCGTGAGGGCCAGTTCATCTTTGGTCTGCGCCCCAAAAGCAACCAGGTTCTCCACCGCCTGCTTGTCGATGTCAAGCTGGGCGAGGACAATGTCAAGTATGTCACGTTCCGGAGCCCGCTCGTGGTCGAAAACGAAACGCAGCTGCCCATCGAAATCGGCGTCTATGATGCGCACGAGGGCCACCTTCTAAAGATTGAAAAGATCGCGCCAGGCGAGGCCCGTCCAGCACCAGTCGGCGCCGTCTACCTCAAGAGCCTGGTGGTGCGCCCCGACTCCGGCTTCGGCTTCGACTGGTCCACGGATACCCTCTGGTGGCGCGACCTGCTCAAGCGGCCCACGCGCACCATGGTCTGCAAGGGTGAGCACGGCGATTCGTTCTTCTTCCAAGTCAATGCAAACTTCGATCGAGGCAACCCGCTCGTTCAGAACTACCCGTACATGCGCATCAAGCTTTCTGCACCGGTCGTCCTCGAGAATCTGTTGCCCTACGACTTCAAGTACCGCATCTACGATAAAAATACAAAGCGCGACTGGACCAACTTTTTACGCAAGGGAGGCGTCAGCCCTGTTCATGTCACAGAGCTGTCCCATTTGCTCCTACTGAGTGTCGACATGCAGGACACGGTGTTCAAGCCAAGCGACTTTGCTGTCATCAACTCGGGCACCTCGGAAGATTTCCACAAAGAGAAGACGCTGGTCTGCAAAGACGACGAGGGCCTGAACTTGCACCTGTGTCTACACTACTACCGCATTCCCGACGCGGGCGGTGCGTTCAAGGTCACCGTCTACAGCCCCTACGTCATCCTGAACAAGACAGCCCTTGAGGTGGACGTGCGGTCCAAGGGTTTCATGCAGCAGGCTCGGTCCGCCGCCGGCCAGATGCTCATCGAGCCACCGCGCGGGAACAACGATCATGCACGCGCGTTGCCATTCATGTTCTCGTACGCAACCGAGGACAACCGCAACCGTGCCTTGCTTCGTGTCGGCGACTCAGAATGGAGCAAGCCGCAGAGTTTCGACGCCATCGGTAGCTCCTCCGAGGTGGTGCTACAGTCAGCACGGACTCGCAATACGGAGATCCACATCGGCATCAACGTCGAGCCTGGCGAAGGCAAATACAAGATGACCAAGATTGTCACCCTGTCACCGCGATTCGTGATCAAGAACAACCTCGACGAAGCCATCAATATCCGTGAGCCCAGCTCGTCCAACGTGCTGCACATCAAGGCGGGCGCCTTACAGCCGCTGCACTTCCTCCAGAAGAGCGCTGTGAAGCAGCTCTGCCTCTCGTATCCGGATGTCAACAGCCAATGGTCGTCACCGTTCAACATCTCGGATCTCGGCACGGCGTACATCAAGCTCGCCAAGCCGGGCCAGCGACAGAAGCTGGTGCGAACGGAGATCCTCATGGAAGGCGCCACCATTTTCCTAAACCTCAGCATGGAGATGCGGAACTGGCCATTTTCGATGCGCAACGAGAGTGACACCGAGTTCACGTTTTACCAGGCCAACCCCAATGTCGACGAAGATGGCGTGGAGGACCTTTCTGGCTGGCGGCCCATCCGGTACCGCCTGCCACCGCGCAGCATCATGCCCTACGCTTGGGACTTCCCAGCCGCCAAGGCGCGTGAGATCGTCATCAATGCGTTTGGCAAGGAGCGGCACGTCAAGCTGGCCGAGATTGGCAACCAACTGCCTATGAAGTTCGTGGCGGTCAACGGCCAAGCCAAAATCGTCGACATCAATGTCACGGCGGACGGACCGACACAAACGATGCTGCTCTCTAACTTCAAGCAATCCCAGAGCCTGTACCGCCAACGCAGCCACGTTTCGACCTCGACCAATAGCCTTGCGCGAACAAGTACGGGTGGCGACGGCGAGCGCAGCCGGACGAGCTTTGAGGCCAAGGAGCAAGACACGGGTGTCACGTTCCGTGCCCAGCTGCGCCTGGCTGGCATTGGCGTGTCACTGATCAACTCGCACCTCAAGGAGCTCGCCTACATCACGCTCCGTGAACTGCAGCTGCGGTACACCGACTCGGTGCAGTACCAGACCGTGAGCCTGGCCATCAAGTGGATCCAGATCGACAACCAGCTCTACGGTGGCATCTTCCCAATGATCCTGTACCCGAGTGTGGTACCCAAGCGTGCGCAGGAGATCGAGGCCCACCCGTCGCTGCACGTCATGGTGACGCGTGTCAAGGACGACTCCTACGGCGTCGAGTACATCAAGTATGCGACGATTCTCTTGCAAGAGATGACCCTGGATTTGGACGAGGACTTTGTCTTTGCCGTGCTCGACTTCTCCAAGGTACCCGGTGCGTCGTGGGCCTCGGAAGACGTCGAAGGCCAGTTGTGTGACGAGAGCCTGGGCATCCCCGAGCCCAAGGCACAGCAGTCGGGGCGCGATATCTATTTTGAGATGCTCAACATCCAGCCCATGCAGCTCGACATTTCGTTTGTACGGACGGAGCGCGTCAACGTCGAGGACAAGACGTCGTCCCGTAACCCGCTCATGTTCTTCTTCAACATTATCACCATGGCCATTGGCAACGTCAACGATGCGCCGATCCGGCTCAACGCGCTCATGCTCGAAAACGTGCGCGTGTCGATCCCCGTGCTGACGCAGAACGTGTCCAACCACTACAGCCAGGAAGCACTGTACCAGATCCACAAGATTCTGGGCTCAGCCGACTTCCTCGGCAACCCCGTGGGCCTGTTCAACAACATCTCGTCGGGCATCACAGACATCTTTTACGAGCCGTACCAGGGTCTGATCATGTCGGATCGGCCGGAGGACCTGGGCATCGGCCTCGCCCGTGGCGCCGCCTCGTTTATGAAGAAGTCGGTGTACGGCGTCAGCGACTCGGTGTCCAAGTTCACAGGCGCCATGTCCAAGGGCCTCGCGGCGGCGACGCTCGACAAGCAGTTCCAGGACCGACGCCGGATCACGCGGGCGCGCAACCGGCCGAAGCACGCACTCTACGGCGTGACGGCAGGTGCCAACTCGTTCATCACGTCGGTGGCGTCGGGCGTCGGCGGCCTGGCACGGAAGCCTCTGGAGGGTGCGGAACAAGAGGGCGCGCTAGGCTTCTTCAAGGGCATCGGCAAGGGCGTGATTGGCGTGGCCACGAAGCCCGTGATTGGTGTTCTGGATCTGGCCAGCAATGTGTCTGAGGGCATCCGCAACACGACGACGGTCTTTGACGGGTCGGAGCTCGACCGCGTGCGGCTGACGCGATTTGTGCCGGCCGACGGCATCGTGCGGCCCTACAGCCAGCGCGAGGCTCTGGGCCAGTTCTGGCTCAAGCAGGTCGACGACGGCAAGTACTTTGACGAGGTGTACATTGGCCACCTGGAGCTGCCGCTCGAAGACATGGTGGCCATGGTGACGTACGCGCGGATCCTGCTGATCCGGTCGCGGCGGCTGACGAGCGAGTGGGACGCGCCGCTTCGCGACATCCAGGGCATTGCCAAGGAGCGCACGGGCATTAGTATTACGCTGCGCGGCAACATGAACGGGCCGTTTATCCCGGTGGCCGAGGAGAGCGGGCGGGCGTTTTTGTACCGGATGGTGGCGGTGGCCGTGGAGGAGTTCAACCGGCGGTCCCGGGGGGAGTAAAGAAGAAAGGGGGAGGTGGTCATAAAGCAAGCGGTTACCATTGTATTGTACGATTTTCCAGCGAACGATGTATTTATCAATAGCGTTGTTGTGTCTGTTTGGGTTTTTTTTCGTTTCTTGATGATTTTACCTTCTTTTTTATTTTATGTCCATATTGCAGAATACGAATTGACCTGTGGAAATATTAACGAATTGGATGTCGTATTGTGTGTAGTTTTGTTGGGATTCTTTTTTAAAACCGAATACGCAGAATGAAAATACCGAAACAAAAATGGAAAAAATAGAAAGAAAAAAAAAGAAAAAATACGTACTTGACAAAGTTTAGTGTTATTAGCAGACAAATCGTAGGGACGTATTGTAATTCAATCATCTTTTGGACTTGCATGCAATATTGAATGACTCTTTCTTGCTGTGATGACGCGGTAAGCCGCCGCGAGGCTACCATGGACTTTGCATTCACCGCCTGTAGCCGCAGGCGGTCAAGAAAAATACTGTTGCAGTAAACCAACAACACACCAAACCGTCGTACTCAGCAAACAGCGAGGCTGACACGATACGGATTAAGGTTCGCTTCATTCACCAGCCTCTTGCAGCGCGACCCGACGACGGACGATTAATATATATACCAGTGACGAGGTGCCTTCGCTCTCTTCTCTTTTTCTCCTTTCTCATCTCCTCATACTTCATTTTTTCGTCCCAGACTCGCTTCTCGGCCGCAAGCCCCCCTTCATCTTCTCTTCTTCAACCTTCACCGACTCTGCCTGAAACATGCCAGAGCACGACAACCGCAACTCCAAACGACGAGCAGTATCCGGGGGCAATCCGCCGGACCCAAAAAGACAGGAGAACCAGCCGCCAGAAACAGCATCTGGTCGCCGCCAGCTGGACAAGGAAGACCAAGCCGAGGGGTAGGAACCCAAGGCTGCCTTTTCTCGGATCCCGCCCAACTACGACGATTCGGCCAGCAGAATGGCTTCCAGCTACCACCGCAACCCCGCGTTGCCGCCACGAGTTCAGCCGCCCTCCGAGGACGAGCTGGACGGGTACTTTTTCGGTCTGCCGAGCAGACCGCGCCTCGTTGCTCGCACGGACAGCATCGACAGGCCCTGGATCGCGCGACTTCACCGTACAATGGCCGTTGTGACCGATCGCGGTCTCATCGACCGCTGGACCGCATCTAAGACCACGGTCGCAGACGACCTCCGGCGCACGCTGGCCGCCCACCGCGTGGAATGGTCGCTGCTGATGCCGGTAGTCGTCGGCGCCAAGACAATTCGGCCCGGCCTCTCCGACGGACCCGCGCGTACCGAGCCGCCGCCCGACTGGGATCGCCTGACGGCCCAGGCTGCAGAGCGCGTGCCGGCCCTCCTTGTTGGTGTGCGCCGGGAGACGTGTGCCTGGCAAGATGGCCTTGCCGCAGCGACCGCCTGCCGTGCGATCCTCGCCGAGCATCTCGGCGTCGATCTGCACGTATATGTTGCGGAGCTCGGCATCGCCTCGTTCGCCGACGCTGATGCCAAAGACAAGCAGTCGACACAGGCTTCCCCCGCATCGCGTTCGTCGTCTTCCTCTCCTTCATCGCCGCAGCCTCTGCCGACCGTCCTCGATCTTTTTGACGCCCGTTACGGCGAGATGCGGACCACGCTTGGCGTGTACAAGCACCCCCTGGTTCCCACCATGGAGGCCATCAACAACCCCTTGGTTCGCTTGCTTCCCTTCCCCGGGCAGCTGATCCAGCAAGTGGTGCCCATCGGCGCGAAGAGGGGGCGTTGCGGGACGTTGTCCTGCTTTGTGCGTCTGACCACCGCAGAAGGCACGCCACACGGCGGACTGTATGGCCTAGCGTCGCGTCACGTCGTTGTCGGCGATCGATTCGACCATGACCAAACCTATGCCGCACCGCCGCAGCTTGTGGCTCAGCAAGACGAGGAAACCAAATCGGACGACCCGACGACGCTGCCCGTGATGCCCGTTGCGTGGGGTAGCAACGACGAGATCGCCACCGGCCGGCATCTCATCGAGCAGACGGCACGCACGCTGGGTGCCCAACTTAACCGCTTGCGCAAGTTTGCCGCGGACAACGACTCCGACCACGAGGCCCTGGAGCAGCTTGAGCTCTGCGAGAGATGCGTTCGGGAGTACGTCCCGTCCCTGCTTGAAGCGATGCAGTGGACGACCCGCGACGTCCAGGACCAGGACCAGGACAGGAACGAGGACAGCGGCCGCGCTGTGCCCAGCCGTCAAATCGGACATGTTGCCTTCGCCGGTGCCCACCGGCACAACCGCCAGAACGGGTGGAGCGATTGGGCGCTCGTCGCACTCGACCAACACGGACAGCACGGACAAGGCGAGCACCTCGGTCGTCGTACCAGTCCCGCGGATGCAAACACGGGCGGCGCTGTTCTCGCCCCCCCCTTCGACACCAACAACGTCTACTTCGGGCGCTTCCAGAGCCTGCACGTGCAGAACTGGTGGGGCCCGACCAGCGAACCATTGGACCTGGATGGCCTGGTTGACAAGATGGACCGCGCGGGGTTCGTCCGTCTGTCACCGCCTCGCGCCAATGTCGACGACAAGGGGAAGGGCAAGAACGACAAGGACGACAAGGACAAGGACAACGTCCCCCCCCGATACGTTTACAAGCGCGGCGCCATGTCGGGCGTGTCGGTGGGCACGCTCAGCCCCGTCGAAGCCGTGCTACGCACGCCACTCGCGGGTCGTGACGACGTCATTACGTGGTCCTGGCCTGTTCTAGGGCTCCATTGCGAACCGGAGCAGGACATGAAGCGCCGCACCCCAGACCCGTTCACCGAACCCGGCGACTCCGGGTCGTGCGTCTTTGATGCAACTGGGACGATTGTGGGCATGGTCGATGGAGGTGTCGGCGCCGACAAGGCTCGGCGCCTCTTCCACATGCACCCCGGTGTCCATAGCGGCACGTCGCCTGTCCCGTTGCCCACTGACGGCTCTCTGCCTCCCCAATCCCCGGTGCCAGAACCGTTCTCCTCCTGGAAGGCCACATCCAAGGAGGAAGCGGCGGCAGACCCCGAGCACGCAGCGCTCGTCGATATTACATTGACGACGCCTATGGCGTGGGTACTTGAGGACATCGCGCAGGCGACGGGTTTCACGCCTATCATTGTCTAAGCGGCGCAGTCTTGCTTTTTCTGTTTTGTTTCTGTTTGGTGTTGCTTTTCCGTTTTTTGTGCTGTCTTGAAGTTTTGCAGACCATTTGCTTTCTTTATTTTTTGAGGCTGTTTGTCGCCCGTTTATCTAATTTCATTTTATTTTCTTGGGTTTTGAGGTTTTGAGGTTTTAAATGTGTGCCAGCGTGTCTGAGTGATCTTTTTTGCCTCCCGCATTCTCGATGCCAACTTCCCCTGCTGCTTAACCTCCGTCTTCCGCCGCACGAGGTCGTCGTACCGCAAATACGCACCCAGCATCGCCTCCGCCGACAAGGCCACGTCCTCGGGCCGCGTGTACTCGGCCGGGTTGTGGCTGATACCTTCACGGCACCGTGTAAAGACCATCCCCGTCGGTACGCGCATGTTGGTGTAGCCGCTGTCGTGGCCGGCGCCGCTCACCAGCTCCATCGCACAGCCCAGCGCACGAGTCGACGCCCGCACGCAGGCCACCACGTCCGCGTCAAAATGCTGCGCCGGCGACACCCAGAAGCCGTCCATCCCAAACTCCAGCCCGTGCGCAGCCGCAATCGCCGCAAACTGGGCGCGGCACTGCGCGTCCAGCGCCTCGCCGTCCGCGTCCGTCGCCGTGCGCAGGTCCAGCGCCAGCCGCACGCGGCCCGCAATGGTGTTGATGCTCTGTGGGTTCTGTGGGTTCAGGGGCTGCACCACGGCGACCGTGGCCATGGCCTTGCTCGCCGGCTGTGCGGCCGCCATGGCATTGGCCAGCGTGTTGGCCGCCACAATCATGTGCGCCGCGCCCAGCAGCGCGTCCGCGCGCGTGTGCATCGGCGTCGTGCCCGTGTGGCCCTCGCGGCCCACCAGGTCAACATGGTACCAGCGGATGGCCTGGATGCCCTGGACGACGGCCAGGCTCTGGTCGGCCGCGTCGAGCACGGGACCCTGCTCAATGTGCAGCTCCAAGTGCGCCGACAGTGGGTTGGCCGTGTACGAGCAGGGAACCTCGCCCAAGAACCCGATGCGCGCCAGCTCGCCGCCGAGCGTCATTTTCCCTGTCTTGTCCGTCGTGTCGGTGCGCGCGTGCGCGTACTCGGTCGTGAACGCACCGGCCCACGTGCCCGACGCCAGCATTGCCGGCGCAAACCGCGCTCCCTCCTCGTTGGTCCAGTCAATGATGGCCAAGGGTGCGTACGTGGTGACGTTGTGCTCGTGCAGCGTGCGCAGCACTTCGAGGCCTGTGGTGACGCCGAGGATGCCGTCGTACCGGCCACCCGTGGGCTGCGTGTCGAGGTGCGAGCCGATGCCAATGGGCGGCAAGTCGTTGTTGAGGCCTGGCCGCACGGCAAAGATGTTGCCCATGGCGTCGACGGTCACCGTGCAGCCGCACTTGGTCGTCTCCGCAACGAACCACTCCCGGACACGCTTGTCGTCATCGTTGAGCGCAAGGCGGTCTATCGTTGCGATCGTCGGGAAATAGTAAACGTCGGAACTGGTGTACTTGGGTTTTTATGGTAAACTTACTCATCCCACCATCTGGCGTCTGGCCCCAAGTGCACGCCTCGTCGAGTGTGGCAATCATGCGCTTGCCGTTTGTCTTGAGGGCCGCATAGTGTGCCGGCAGTGCCATGTCGGCCACCTCCATTGGTGTATGATCAGTTGCGATAGAGCCCATTGTTGTCTGTGATGGGACGGTGGTCTTGTCGCTTGGGAGTTTCGTTTCTATTTCGATTTCAACGAACTTGGCTGTGGGCACAGACATACAAGGTGAGGGCACATCTACGATCTGGACATGCGACAAGTATATCGTCCATCCCTCATTGTTATCAACACCTACGACACCCACCTGCCTGCCAAAACGGAGGAGGCCGTATGGACAAGTTCCGCAACTCAAAAGTAGAACAAGTACGTCTACGGCATGATCCAATGATAAGACCGTTGATCGTCGAACAACAAGACCCCAACACATCCCCTTCCCCACAACGATCTCGAGCTAGTTTGGTAAGTCCAGGCGAAGCGCATTCCCCTCATTTTGTCAGAGAGGAGCGCATATCCGCGATAGCATATGCCGCCGGATAGCCAGTGCTTCCCGGGACTTGGGTTCTTGTTGTCGACAATGACCCACACGAGTTATTCACTTACACGGAGATGGAGAGGGGTGCATGTCTGGATTTCCTATCTCGGCTGTCGACTCTCTTATCATCGAGCACCACGACGCACAAGGGACAAACTTGGGCGACGCTAGACACGAACCAGCTTCGATAAGGTTCGTGGGCCTGTCCTTATTTATGTCCCATCGTCTCCGTGCATCGGACACCAGACTAGAGGTCAGATTCGTTCGAAGAGACATCCGCATCCGACCCCTCAAGTGGCTGCTTGCGATGATCGGCAACTCCCCGTCGGCGTGGGTCAGCCCCAAAGAAGATAGCATAATTACCTTGACCACCACGTGTATCGCCGAGCGTCGAGTTGTCAACCTGATTATCGTTGTCGAGCGCTTTGAATTGTTGTCCTGTCGCGTGTTTGCTTCTTTGCGATCCGTGTCTAAGTCCACAGAAAGCAGTGGCGATTTATTTTATTTCTTTGATTTAATTCATTTACTTGATTTCTATTTATTCATTTTCTTAATTTCAATTTTGTTCTCTTGTTCTGACGTAGATTCCATAATGACCGCAGCCGAGACGGAGGCCGCGCCGGGCCCGGCCACAACAACGGCCACTCTCAAAAACGGCCTCCCGCACCACGTCAACATCGTCGCCCTCGAGACCGTTTTCACCGGCCTGCCCAACATCACCCTGCCCGCACCATACACCTTCTCACTGACCGTCTACGAGCGCACCCACCCGGACGAGGTCGGCGACCGCTTGCGCGATGCCGACATTGCCATTGTCACCACCGTCCTCATCGGCGCCGCCGCCCTCGACCCGGCCGTCACGCCCCGTTTGCGGTTGATCACAGCCATTGTCGCCGGTACCGACTCCATTGATTTGCCGGCCTGCACTGCCCGTGGCATCCGCGTGCTCAACGCACAGGGCTGCAATGTCGATGCCGTCGCCGAGCACGCCGTCGGCCTCTACTTTGCCTGCCGCCGCAAAATGGTGCCGTCAATGCAGCAGCTGCATCAGGGCCTGTGGCCCGAACGGGGCACGATCATCCACTCGGCCCTGACGAACGGACTGGCCGCACGGGGCTGCCGCGACGAAACGGTGGCCATTTTCGGGTACGGCGGTGTAGGCAAACGTGTGGCGATATTGCTGCGGGCCCTCGGGATGAAGGTGGTCGTGGCAGGACGGAAGGGTGCCGAGAGTACGTCACAAGGAGGCGACATCGACCGCGTGCCTTTCACAGAAGCCCTCCGGGTGGCCAGCGTCGTCGTGCTGTGCTGCCCTCTCACCGCCGGCACGCGCAACTTGTTGTCCACCGCCGAGTTTGCGGCCATGCAGCAGTCCGACTGCATCGTCATCAACGTGGCGCGTGGTGGTGTCGTTGACGAGGACGCGCTGCTGGTCGCGCTGCAGACCGGTCAGATCGGCGGCGCCGGTGTGGACGTGTTTGCTGTCGAGCCAGCCGGGCCTGCCACGAGTCCACTGCTGACACCTAAGGTCGCAGCGTCCGGACTCAACCTCGTGGTGACACCGCACACGGCCTGGTTGGCCGCCCAGACCAAAGCGAACCAGCACCGTATGCTCCTGGAGAACCTGCACGGCTTCATCACAGGCGACGTTGATCCAGAACGGATACGAGCATAGTAAGCTGCTGGTTGTAGTTTGTGTAAATATAAAAATAAATTAAATAATTACCAGAAAGTATGGAACATGCGTGGTGTTGGTTGGCTCCTTTATGGATGACTACTAATAACATTGAATTCTAATAGAGGTGCTTAGCTGTGCTACTCTTGTAACTGCTTGATGAGTGGCAAGAGGAATTTGTTTAGTAATTATTTCCTAAAATTATATTCAAAAACTTTCACATTGTGAATACTTTCGATAGTAAATAAAAACACTTGTAAGAAAAATAACAAACCCACCGTCTTTCTAATTATTCAATGTCGTATAAACTCATGGCGAGTGACTAGCAGTTTCAAAATAGTTTGTAGAGCGAGCTTCAGGAAGTGCGCTGTGGTAGACAGGTGGGATGCAAGGCACGTCGCGATGGCAGGTGTCGAAGAAGATATGTGCTCATTACGCAAGAAGTACGTCGTAAACTATCATCATAGCCAGAAAAATCACTTTATCCTCAGTATGGGTCGCGTCTCACACGTCTATGCTCTCTGCCTTGTTCCGTCCACGGCCGACCCGCGTGCATACGTCGGCGGCACCTCGCCCACGCCGCCCACCATCAGTTCCTCGCGGCCCTCAATCATCGTGTACGACGGCAGCGCGTTGTCCGGCGCCGCCTCGTTCCACGTGCCCAGCGCGTCCGCGTCCTCGGCCGGTAGACCCAGTTCCCTGGCCAGATTGGCCAGGCGGGACGAGTAGTCGCGCAGCACCTCCTCACCCTCGCGCAGCCACTCTATCAGCTGGTCGCGGCGCTGCATGACGTCATCGCGCACGGCGCTGCTGTACAGAGGCACCTCGGAGGCGGCGTAGGGGGGCAGGGTGTTGTCGATGATGCTGGCGTAGGAGGGGACGTCGGGGGAGGCGGTGGTGTCGGTGGTGTCAGTGGTTGGTGGTGGTGGTTGTGATTGGGGTGGTTGTGTCGGTTGGGCTGCTGTGGACACTGTGGGCGGAAGGCCGGATGGGGCAGGAACGGACGTGGGGGTGTTGGCAGAAGGTGTAAAGGCGGGCGGCGGCGAGGCAGTCGTCGTGCGCTCCGGCGTAGACTCCGTGTCAGACGACGACTCTGCTGGCGGACGTGTCGTCAGGGTCGGCAGTCCGGCGGGGACGGCCGCCAAAGCCTCGTCGTCGCTCTGGCCTTGGCCCTGGCCGTAGCGCTGCAGCCATAGGTTGTGCTCGCGCAAGGAGGCGCGCAAATGGTCGAGCTCGGCGGCCAGCGAGGGCGTGAGCCGTTTCAGGTCGTTGTATGCCTCGTGAGACGCGACATCGTCCGTTGCTGTGGATGCCATTTTGGTTTTTTTGGAGAAGTTGGGTAGAAAGTAAGAAGGAAGAAAGGGAAAGAGCGACGAGGAGACAAGGCTGTGACAAAATGTTAGGCAGGAGGCTGACCTGACAACAAAACCCCCACTACAGTGGCGTTAGCGCACGGCTGCGCCTCGTTCCAGCACCTAAGCCGCCGTCACCACGATTGCCATCATCACCATTCGTCATCTTTCTGGACGGGCAGCGAAGGGCGTAGATCTCAAAGGAACTGGATTATTGGATTTAATTTTCAATATTTCTGACTGTACGGTGTAAAAGTTTAAATGAATCTACACACTCATTGCTCCTGAACACGCCTGGTCGCCGTTGTGACGAGTTGCCGAGCTTCATCATGCTTGATTACGTAATCTTGAAGCATGCTCCGATAAGATAACGCGTTTAGAGCGTCGCGCTGGGAACCGCTAAAAAATTACGGGCGCCAGCAGCCCCGTCGCGACAACAGGCAACCAACCGACTTGCCACCAGCACATCAACATTACGATTGTTCGTCAGCCCTGTCTGTTCTGCGTCACGCAACAACCACCAACAGACATGGACTTTTCGTTCGACGCGGCGAACATGGCCAAGGGCGCGGCTGGCGCAGATGCCTACTCGTCCTCGGACTCGGGCTCGGACGACGACAGCAACGCGTACCGCATGCCCTCGACGAACCCGGGCGACAGCGAATTCGGCGACTTCAACCCCCGCAAGCGGCGGCGGACAGGCCGTAACGCCAAGGAGAGTGCGGCGCTGGGCATTTTCGGCAGTGAGAGCGAGGACGACCACACACAGCGGCGGTGGAAGCAGCGGCAGCCGTTGCGCAAACAGGGCATGAGCTTTGTGTCGTCGGCGGCGAAGCCGGAAAAGGGGAGTGACGAGGAGGACGACGAAGACGAAGACGAAGGGGGACACGAAAAAGACGACGACAGCGAAGAAGACGGCCGGTTCGGACTGAGCAACTCGGCAAAACGTGCGGCCGGCGTGCAAGACGGCGAAGAGTACGAGAAACAAGACGAAGAGGACGACTACGACGATGAGGAGACCCCTGGCATTGGCCTGGGATTCAGTGGTCGTGGCGGCCTCGGTGCCTCGAGCAATCCTTCCCAGCCGTCTGGCGGCGCAGGACTTGGTTTCGTGCCGGCATCCTTCCAAAGCAGCCGAAACGGCGGCAGAAACAACAACAAAAACCAACGACGACCTCCTCCCTCCTTCCAACCAGCCAGCTCCACCACAAACGACGATGCCGACGTCGACGCGCGAAACCCTCTCGGCCAGGGCTTTGTCCCATCCTCTGCCTACGACCCCGTCCTCCGCCCGCAAGGCCAAGCGACCAAAGAACCGCCCCTTGTAGCACGGCCAAGTGCTTTTTCGAAACCGACACGTGGAGGTGCTAGAGGTGGACGCGGTGGTGGCGGAGGCAGCAACTTCAACCCGAAATCCTTTGGTGCGCGCATGATGGCCAAGATGGGTTTTGTGGAAGGCCAAGGTCTCGGTACGGAGGGCCAGGGCCGCAACATCATCATCGAGGCCAACCTGCGGCCACAAGGTGTCGGTCTGGGTGCGGTGCGCGAGAAATCGGAAAAGGAGCGCCAGGAAGAGAAGCGACAGGCCCGCATGCGGGGTGAGGATGTCATCGACTCGGAGGAGGAGGAGAAGAAGGTCAAGGCGGCGGCCGCGGCGCGCCGGAAGAAGGCCATGATGGGCGGCAGTGGCGGCACGAACAGCGGCACGAGTACGCCACGACGGGCCAAGAAGAAGTACATGACGATGGACGAGGTCAAAAAGGCCGCGCCGGGCCTGCACATTCCCGAGGCATTTACGCCCATCCTCGACATGACAGGGCCGGGCAAGCGCCTACTGACATTGTCGTCTGGGCTCATGACACCGACGAGTGGTGCGGCTGCGGGCACAACGTCGCCTTTTGTTAGTGGAACACCCACCACAGAGGAGACGGCCGAGCAAGCCGAGTCACGGAAACTGGCGCGGCGTGCCCAAAGCGACTTTATGGCCATCCTCGAGGAGTGGCAGAGCCTGCAGAACCGCAAGGCGTTTGCCGAACTACAAGCACAACAGGCACGCCAGGAGCTGGCCGAGCTCGAGGGCAATCTGCAGGCCCACACGGCTATGACGGGCGCGTTTTCGCAGCTGTCGATGCAGCCGACCGACGACGACACAGTTACAATCGATTCGAACAACACATGGCGACCGACATGGGACCGGACGATTGCGCAGCTCCAGGCAGCCTCGGAGACCATCCCACCGGCATCTTTGGGTGATATGAAGGACACGCTCGCAGACATTAGCGTGGCGGCCCTCCACCCGCTCTTTAAACAGGCCATTGAGGCCTGGGCGCCCCTGCAGGACCCGAACCAGCATCTGGTGGACGGCCTGCTGTCCGTCCAGGGCCTCCTCGGATTCGGACCGGACGCAGCAGCGGCGCGAAAGCTGCTGGAGGCAAAAGACCCACAGGACCAGCACAACCCGTTTGTTTTCCGGAAACACAAGTCGGCCACGGCCACGCCCTACGAAGCCATGATCTACACGTTGTGGCTGCCGCGCGTGTCCGCGGCCGTGCGCGCGTGGGACGTGGTGCACGACACGGACAGTCTGCTGGCGCTCTACGAGGCCTGGCTGCCGGTGCTGCCCGATTTTGTGCGCGTGCAGCTTCTGGAGCAGGACATTGTGCGGCGGCTGGACGAGGCCGTGGCCAAGTGGGAGCCGAAGCGGCGGCGGCAGACGACCCAGAACCAGAACTTGCCCCATTTGTGGCTCTTCCCCTGGCTGCCGTACCTGCCCGCACGGCACCTCGACCCAGCCAGCGCCGACGGGCTCGTGGCGCAGGTCAAGCGCAAGTTCCGGCAGCTCATTGACGTATGGGAGTTTTACCGCGGCGTCGTACCGGGTCTGCGGCAGTGGAAGGCGGTCTTGCGCCCGAGCAGCAGTACCGTTTCGTCGTCGTCCTCCTCCGCCAGCCGCGACCAGTGGCGCCCGCTGATCATGTCGCACGTTTTGCCGAGCATGGCCCGCTACGTGCGCGCGCAGTTCCGCGTCGACCCGCGCGACCAGGCCGCCTACCTCGAGGTGGTCACGGGCGAGTTCCAGTGGCTGGCACTGCTGGCGCCCGAGATGGTCGGCGAGGTCATGGTGTCCGAGGTGTTTCCCATGTGGCACGAAGCGCTGTACCAGCTGTTGACCGAGCCAACGGTATCTTTGGACAACATCGGACAATGGTTCCAGTGGTGGGCGGACGAGGTGTTCCCGGCGTCGATCCAGCGGCTGCCGTCGGTGGCGGCCGAGTTTGAGCGCGGGCTCGTGATGATCAACGAGGCGCTGGACATTGGAGTCACGGATGGTGGTGATGGGTACGACGTGGACCGCGTGCGCCAGTTCTTGGTGCCGCCCAGCAAGGGACCCGCGCTGAAGGCGACGTCCTCTTCATCTTCTCGCCACAATGGACACAGCAGCCGGCACCACCACAGCAGTCACAGAGACCGGCGCGACGAGAAGGATAAGACTGCGACGACGGCAGCGCCTGCACCATCTGCGACCGCCCCCGACAACGAAGAAATGTCTATCCGCCACTACGTCGAGGAGTGGTGCGAGACCAACGACCTGCAGTTCATCCCCGAGCGCAAGAAAGTACATGCCGAGGGCCGCCCGCTGTACCGCCTGACGGCACGAGGCGACGGCCGCGGCGGCGTTCTAGCCTACTTCAAGGGCGTGCGGCTGTACGCGGAGACTAAAAAGGGCCCCGTGGAGATCCGCGTGGACCGGGAGGACGACTGGACGAAGCTGCTGGCAATGGCGCAGTAGGGGGGTGGGGGGAGGAGAACTTGATTCAGAAGAAGGAACGAGAAGTATCATATACCAACGAAATACATTGCATTCTATCTAACTACAGACCGATGAAACATGTGAAATGAACAAACCAAAGGATACGACAAATCAGAGAAAGGAAACACAACCACACCACCACCTACTTCCACACGACATTGTGCAGCCACGCACCAATGCGCTCCACGTATGCCTTGGTCTTCATCTCGGCGTCCAGCATGGACTCCTCACCGCCCATGACTTGGCGGATGTTGTAGTTGTCGAAGCCGTGGATGGCGTCCGGCACCAGCAGCCAGTTGACACTACCCCCGGTCCACGTCTCCTGCCAGCCGTACCGCTCGTCGCCGCCGTTCTCGCCCTCGGTGTCAAGCGCGCCCTTGCGCTTGCTGCTCGCCCGCTTGCCCACGCACTTGACCCGGTCCACCTTGCTGTCCGGGTCCGGCACCTCGCGGTCGCCCGCCGTCGGCTTCTGTTGCACGCGGCGCGCCTCGTTGCCCAGCCGGCACGCCAGCCGCCAGCTCTCGTGCGCCAGCATGTCGAGCTCGGCGGCGACCAGGTAGACGTGGGCGGGCAGGTCCCTGAGAGACGAGTAGGCCGGGCTGAGCAGCGGGTCGGTCAGGTCGTGGCCGTAGGGAATGTAGCTCCAGTCGAACACGGGCGCCAGCGACGCCAGCGAGTCGATGCGGCTGCCCTGTGGGAGGGGGAGGGCCGGCTTGTAGAAGCGGTTGCGCAGCTTAGCGGCCGGGTCGCGCGACAAATCCAGACAGCCGTAGACACTGATGGCAGCGGCGGGCGCGTCCGACGACTCGCGGATGCTCGGCAGCTGGGGCAGGGCCAGGGCGAGGTTGCCGCCGGCGGAAAACCCCAACACGGCAATCTTGCTTTTTCCGTTTCCGGTGGATGCCCTCGCGAGCGGCAGGGACTCGTCCGCCAGGATCGCGTGGTACAGCGCCTCGAGGTCGTGCAGTGCCGTCGGGAACGGCACCGCGGGCGACTTGCTGTAGTTGAGGCTGATCACCAGCACCTTTTGGGAGTTCGCGAACGCCCGGTTGTACTCGTCGTCGTCGCGGTTCACGCCGATGCAAAAGCCGCCGCCGTGGATCGTCAGCACGGTCGGCAGCGGCGTGTGCGTTGCCGTCTGGTCGTAGTCGGCCGGAAAGAAGATGCGTGTGGACAGCGCCGGGCGACACTCGTAAGCCTTGACAATGTCCGGTCCGCCGGTCGGTGGATAAAAGTACTCGCGCCACCCACGAACCCACAACGGCACCGACAGCACAGCCTGCAGCGAGTACATGTGGATGGCGAACTCGAGCTTCTTCGAAAACGGCGGCGGGGCGCACTGGAGCGCCTTGGGCTTGGTCGACGCCGTGGCCAGGGGCTCGCCCGGCTGGGCGCGGGAGACGATGGCCATTTGTGAGGGGTGGAGGAGGGGGGGAGGGTGTGAGGTTGGTCGTGTGACGGCGGTACCGGGCAGGTGGCTGCCGGATTGTGCGAGACGGAGCGCAACCAGAAGTGGTGCGTCGCGTTGGTAATGTTTTTGTTATCTCTAGACGTGTTGCTTGATAGGTTAGGCGATGAGGTGACGATGAGTGTATGAAACGCCGAGGAAGAGATGGAAGAGGTGTGGGCTGGGCGGTGACTTGCTTTTAGATTTGTTTCAAAGGCATCGGAGAGACAGGGAAGGCCTTGGGTGGAAGTCAAGACGGGACCGGGCTGCCAGTGGACTCCGAGATGCAGTGGCGAGAAAACGAATAGCAAAAGTAGATGAAGGTAGAGTTCAGATATATCATCAACGTGATATGACGAGCTGTATGTAGTACGGTGAGAAAAGAAATAGACAGCAAAATACAACGTTAAAGAAGAGGGAAAGAAACATTTAGACACGCAGGGCAAAAGGAAGACATGCGCTGCAATTTACGCCATCCCGCTCTGCGCCCGTGGGTAGAGTGAATAGCCCCGATGCCGACTCCCGTGCGTTCCGCCAGCTGTTTTTGTTGAGGAGGGCAGCATGGAAAGCAAAGAGAGAGATAAAGGCGGCTTACCAATGAGAATACTACTGAGACAATGCTGTGAGTAGTGGTGTCGAGGGCAATAGAGGCAGATTTACTTGCACGGGCTGGTATGGCGTTCTTGAGTTGAGTAAGAGGGTGTGTGTAGTCGTGGGCACCGGTGTCGTCTTTGGTGTGGCATCGAACAAAACTGTTGGGCGACGATAAAAAAAGAGGACAGATTCAGTGACCACTGGGAACATCCCACATTATCGATAAGACACGGACCGGAAGGCAAGTGACGGGGGGAGATAGAAAGGTTCTCGAAGGTCTCGGTATTGTGCAAGGCAGAAGCAACGGGATAAAGGCGAAAGACGAATGGAAGGGGAGAGATGGAAGTAGACAGCGCTGGCGTGCGGGACGAGCAAAGAGACGGGACGGTAGGCAGTCCAAAAAAAGAACTTGCTGTGTCCACAGTGAGCCGCGTCTTCTCGCCCGTAAGAGCCTTGTACTGCGTAAGTTTCTGCGGTATGAGAAATATCACGAGTGTAGGTAGAATAGCAGGCAAGGGAAAATAAGAAAAGGGCCGTCCATATTTACCCGAAGTGCCTGGTCGTGCGGTTGCTGTGTGAGTGGGGGATCAACGAGGATCATGGGTGAATGTCTCTGTTCTTTAATCGAATTACATTTATCTTCTACATTTATTTATTTTCTGCCTGTGTTCACCGTTGCAGTTTTGTTGCCAGCTTTTGGAGTTATATCAAGCCCCGTTGCAGTCGCTCGGAGGTTACGTCGTACGGCTCACGATACGTTGGAGGAGAGAGGCAGTTGCTACGAATTCGAATCCTGTGAGCGCCGTACTCATGTCCTCAAACGTCCTATTTGGGGACGGCATAATGCAGAACAATGCCCTTTACGGTCTCATACGATCTCGCTCAGGGATGTTTCCTACTTCTGAAACGCCATGTCCTCTTCCTTCCCCGCGGTAAGCAGCTGTATGATCCTAGGCTTTTATTTTGCCGTAAGAAGTTACCATACCCAGACAATATTGTGTGCTCTACTTCCAAGTACGGCAATGTGCAGCATTTTAACGCTCTTCAAAAATAAAGAAGAAACGTTTTCATTAATGAAGTGGCTCTTGATACGGAGGAGAATTGGACAAGAGGGGAAACAAAACAAAGAATTAATTTAGAAAGGAGAATTTTAGCCCGCCGACGTGCATCGGGTTCGATTTCGGGACTTGATCGCGGGTGAACCACGGGTATCAAAAAGCCAAGACTGTGTCCGAATGATAGTTGCGGACAAATTGTTTCAATGGAAGCTTGTCCTCTCGATACATGGCATCCCCAAAACGACAAGCAGGGTACATCTCGGAACGGTCGGCACGATCTACGATCCGAATCGAATGGGCCTGGCAGAATGTGTCCCTTCCTAATAACTGTTCTCTATTTTACACAAAGACGTATACCTCATGTTCTTCGTTTCCTTTCTCGGCAAAATAATGAACAATGAATATGGAAACCGGCGACCCTACATCGTGCAGGTACGTTGTTTATGGCCCGACATGCTCGTGTATGGTGTTTTTCGTCTGTATATTTCCGTCTGCTGGTCGCTCTCTCCTCGGAGACAAAAATAGTCGAAAATGCCCGACGAGTTGTATTTTCATGTATCAACACAATAGGAAACGCGGGAACGCGAGCTTGGCAGTGATATGACGAGCACCGACCAACGCCTCTCACCGCATCGATATGTGTGTGTCCATGATGGGGGGGTAGGCAACGAAAATACCGAACCCTTGCCGAGGAAGACGCAAAGTACAAGCAATTTCGACTCCGTCTTGCACATTGCTACTGCGGACGGTGTGTTGTTGTTGATTGCACCGTATCGAGTTGAGCCCGACCGCTACACATGGACTTGATCTCCCATTGTCTCTGTGTCAGAGTCTTTTCTTCCCTTGGGCTCGTTATCTATGGTTTCACAGTTTCAAGTCACGAATACTGATTCCTTTGGACCTTTTGCGTATTGTCGAGTGCGAGTTCGACTTCGTTGCGTCCCCGTCCTGTTTGTTCTCTCCATTTCTTGGACGCGTCCATCACTTCCTTGTTTGTGTGCTGTGTCCCGGGGCCGTGTGCTAGACGGGCCGACAAAAGCAATGAGAAGAAACACAACAAAAAGCGAAAGAGAGCGTGCGGGCGTGGCTGATCGCGGGAGAAAAAGCAAAAGCAAAACAAATCAAAAAGTAAAAATGCAAATAGGGGTAAGGGGAGCTCCAGGGCGGACACGCAAGAAGAAAAAAAAGAAAACAACAACAAGCTGGCTGGCTCGCTGGCTGGCTCGCTGGACTGCCTTGCCCAAAGAAATGAAGTGGCCAAGGGCGAGGCATGTGGCCGGCCCACACTCTGAGAGACGGTCCCGTCCGACGCGGAGGTGGTCCCGGGCTGCCGACAAAGAGTAAAATTTACAGCGATCGTCACCTCGAGGGCAGAGCGTCTCTGGTCGTCAGGCACCGAGGATTGTGCATCGTCAGGAACGAAGAAGTGTGCCATGGCAGTGGGGATACCAAAAGAAAGAAAGCAATGTTGATAAAATAAAAAAGTACCTGTACCTTACCTTACGATCGATGTCAGCCATGCATGGACGCGGGCCGTGACAGCAGCAGGGCGCAACGCTTGCCTCGCGTGCGTCGCGATTGTGGTCAAGGTCATCGTCGTCCCTGGTCGTGGCATTGCGAGGGCGTCTTTGGCGTCTTGGCCTTGCTTGCTATGGCATTCCCAAAGGGGCGACAATTTTACAGGCATTCCAATGTCGTTATAGGGGGCACAGGGGCACAGGGCGGGCGAGCCACCTGTTGGAGCCGCCTATGGAGTTAGGGCGCGCCGGAACTGGGCAGGCGCCGCGGCCGTGGCCGTGAGCCGACGCTGCGACACCACGCTGCAAAGAGACAGTCTTTAAAAAGCGGTTGAAAAAAAGAAGCAAAAAAGGCGAAACGCTACGATGGGAAAAAGAAAGCGGCGGGTCACAAAAAGAAACGACGGGAAAGGTAAGGTCAGAGAGGGGGAAAAGAAGAAAGAAAAGAGAGGCGGAAACGGAAAACGAAAAAGATAAAGAGCGGTGCAAAACGAAATGAAAGCAGCCACGACGCTACAGCGGTCAAGGCCAGCGGCCACGGCGCCCACCAAACGCGCTAGCGGACCGAGACACGGCCCATTCCTCGCGGCGGCGATCGGAGCCGCTGTAAGATACGGGATGGCGATGCGGGGCCCGGGCGATCGGCACCGTTTCTGTTCTTTGCTGGAATGCAGAGCCGTCCTGGCGTCCTGGCGTCACGACGGCCAACATCTTTCGTTTCTCGGCACCTCGTGCCTGGCATGCGCCAAACACACGTCCGAATGGAGCACAACACGGAAGAGCAGCGCGCGGGGAGCGGGACGCCAGCGCCTGTGGGCCTGTAGCGAGTCCACTGTAGAGCGAGTCCTGTGTTGAACGAGCCCGGCGCCTGCCCTGTGGTGGACGCCTCTCCATTGCTTGTCGAACGATCGCCAGCATGTCAACAAACGCCCTCTCTTCACCTACCTGTACACCGCTGTACACCGATGCATTCGGCGGGGGGCATGCACGAGAACAAGAATGTGCTTGGGTTGCAGGACCTTCGGTTGTCTCCTTTTCTCCTTTTCTCCTTGTCTCCTTGCCTTTTTGCGTACCAGCATCGCCTCCCCTGGCGCTCTCTGCATTCTTGTTCCGGCTGTGGGGATTGACAACATGCGCTGTAATGAGCGCTACCTCGCACGGTCCAAGCCTAAAACGAACTTACACGCACCATTGCGCAACCTCCACGCACTTACACGCACACTAGCGTCCATTCCTCAACCGAACGACAATGGCCCAGAACAGGGCCTCGGACATTAACGATCGTAGACACGCATAGCCCTACACACATACGACCTCGACGACGAACTGTGAGCAGGGCAAAATGCCACCATTCTTTTGGTGATGGACGCTGCTCTTGCCTACGATGGACGTGGAAAAACAGCACTTGGTCCATTCCTGCCCGGGACGCCCATCTTGGCCAACTGGCCGACTTTGTCGTTTTACATCTCCACCGTCGAAGCAATGCAAACTCGTGTACGCCGTACGTGAGCATACACATACGCTCCCACGTCTGTTTTTATGTCGCCGTACGAGTACGTCGTACGCCGTCCTCTGCTCCTTTTTCTTCATCGCTCCGCCGGATCGACGTCCGCGTGGTCGTTTGTCTGCCCACGAAGGCGTATATATTTCTGGACCACCTCCCTGTTTTCATATCTCGTTTCCTGTTTTTCTTTTTTTCCCTCTTTCTTTTTTTTCTTCTTTTTCCTTTTTTTTCTTTTTTCTTCTCCAGTCGTCTCGCCATTCACTTCCCACGCAGCCTCCCTTCGCCCTGCACATCATCGATCTGCTGTTCCATTCGTTCTCGTTTTTCACTTCAGTCACTCCTTTTTTGCTTGCTGTCTCGTCCAGCTTTACACTCTGTTACTTTTCCCCTCCTGTTGATCTCTTCACACTCGTTTTATCACCCGCCCCTTGATCACCATGAAGCCCATCGCCGTCTTGACCTTGGCGCTGCTCTACGCCAGCGGCGCCGTCGCTTCCCGCTGCAAGCCCTCCTCGCCGCGCTCCTCGTCGTCCGCCTCGTCGACGAGCTCGGCCTCGGCGTCCAGCTCCGTGTCGGC
The DNA here is from genome assembly GCA_021396225.1 of Sporothrix inflata. Classification (NCBI taxonomy): domain Eukaryota; kingdom Fungi; phylum Ascomycota; class Sordariomycetes; order Ophiostomatales; family Ophiostomataceae; genus Sporothrix; species Sporothrix inflata. The sequence goes on along the minus strand of WNYF01000003.1, from coordinate 399,089 downwards.
CTCCTCCACGTCTTCTGCCTCGTCGTCCGTCTCGAGCTCCGTGTCGGCGTCGTCTACCTCCTCCGTTTCCTCGTCGGCCTCCTCGGCCTCGTCCAAAATCTCCTCGTCCTTTGGCTCGTCGTCGTCGTTTAGCTCTTCTTCTTCTTCGGTTGTCAGCGTCTCGTCGTCCGTCTCGTCCAGCTCGGTCAGCTCGTCCAGCTCGGCCAGCTCTGTGTCTTCTGCCAGCAGCTCGGCTAGCTCGAGCTCTTCCTCGGCAGCATCCTCTTCTGCCTCCTCTTCCTCTTCGGTGGCCTCCTCCTCTTCTGCCAGCTCTGCCAGCTCTTCTAGCTCCGCAAGCTCGGTGTCATCGTCCTCTGCCGTTTCGTCGTCGTCGGTGAGCGCGAGCTCGTCGTCGGCCTCGTCGTCGGCTTCGAGCGCTTCAAGCGTATCCTCTTCTTCTGTTTCGAGCTCCTCGGCCAGCTCCGCGAGCTCTGTCAGCTCTGTCAGCTCTATCTCTTCCTCCTCTGCTGCTTCCTCCTCCTCCGCCAGCTCGGCTTCGTCCTCGTCCGTCGCTTCCTCCTCATCCGCCAGCTCGGCGTCGTCCGCCAGCTCGGCGTCGTCCTCGTCGGCAGCCTCCTCTTCTTCCGCCAGCTCTGCTAGCTCCGCGAGCTCCTCGAGCTCCGCCTCTTCGGCCTCGTCCGTCGCTTCCTCCTCATCCGCCAGCTCGGCGTCATCCTCGTCGGTGGTTTCTTCTTCTTCCGCCAGCTCTGCTAGCTCTTCTAGCTCAGCCAGCTCCGCCTCTTCGGCATCGAGCTCCTCTGTCGCTTCCTCCTCGTCCGCTAGCTCGGCTTCGTCCTCGTCGGTGGTTTCCTCATCTTCGGCCAGCTCTGCTTCGTCCTCGTCTGTCGCTTCCTCTTCTTCGGCCAGCTCTGTTAGCTCCGCGAGCTCCTCAAGCTCCGCCTCTTCGGCATCGAGCTCTTCCGTCGCTTCCTCCTCATCGGCCAGCTCGGCCAGCTCCGCTTCCTCGGCGTCGAGCTCGTCCGTTGCTTCGTCGTCATCTGCTAGCTCGGCCTCCTCGGCATCGAGCTCCTCCGTGGCTTCCTCGTCATCTGCCTCCTCGGCATCCTCTTCGGCATCGTCGTCGTCGGTGGTTTCCTCTTCTTCCGCTTCGTCTTCGTCGGCGGCGTCGTCGTCGTCCTCCGCGTCGTCGGCTTCATCGGCTTCGTCGTCCGCTTCCTCCTCCTCTGCGGCGTCTTCTTCGTCCGCTTCGTCGGCCTCGTCGGCCTCTTCTTCCGTGGCTTCGTCCTCGTCTGCCTCGTCCTCATCGGCCGCTTCCTCTTCCTCTGCTTCTTCGTCGGCTGCGTCTTCTTCATCTGCCTCTTCCTCCTCCGTGGCCTCCTCGTCGTCTGCCTCCTCGGCATCGTCGTCGGTTGCTTCCTCCTCTGCTGCTTCCTCTTCTTCGGCCGCATCGTCGTCCTCGGCGTCTTCCTCTTCGGCGTCATCCTCTTCCGTAGCATCTTCGTCGTCGGCTTCTTCGTCGGTATCGTCGTCGTCTGCCGCTTCTTCTTCCTCGGCTTCGGCGTCCTCCTCGGCGTCGTCCTCCTCGGTTGTTTCGTCGTCGTCGGCTTCGGCTTCGTCGTCGGCTTCGTCTTCTTCGGCGTCGGCGTCGTCGTCTGCGTCAGCATCGTCGTCTGCGTCAGCATCGTCATCTGCGTCAGCATCGTCGTCTGCGTCAGCATCGTCGTCTGCGTCAGCATCGTCGTCTTCCACTTCGGCTTCGGCTTCGAGCGTCTCCTCATCGGCTTCGTCGTCGGCTTCGTCGTCGGCTTCGTCGGCCTCTTCGTCCGCCTCGGTGTCTTCGTCGGCTTCGCTGTCGTCGTCAGCTTCGGCGTCGTCCGCCTCGGCTTCATCGTCGTCGTCGGCTTCTTCCGGTGGGGGCGGGGGGGGGCCGGGGCAGTAGAGGTGACTGGGGGCGTCACAGTTGCCGTCGATCATTATGTCGCGAAAGTTGACAAGTGCAACTGGAAGCAGACAGGAGAGAAGGATTTAAAGGACCAAAGGCAAGACAAAAGACACAAGGACCAGAACCAAACGAGAAACCCAAAGCCAAAGCATGGTGTGCTTCAACAATCACCTTGCGCTAGGCTCGCCGTTGCAACCCTGCCTTGCACACCCCTTGCCCTCGAGCGTTGCGTCGGTATCGTCGTCGTCTGCCGCTTCTTCTTCCTCGGCGTCCTCCTCGGCGTCGTCCTCCTCGGTTGTTTCGTCGTCGTCGTCGGCTTCGACTTCGTCTTCTTCGGCGTCGACGTCGTCGTCAGCTTCGGCGTCGTCCGCCTCGGCTTCATCGTCGTCGTCGGCTGCTCCCCCCTAGACGCCGGTCCGCCGCCGTTAACGAATAGAATCGCCTCGATAAAGAAAATGTCGCCCGCACGACGCTCACGGCACTACACCATCCCCGCTGCTTTGGCCTTATTTCACTACTAACTGACGACACTGTCAACAACACAACGTTTTCGTGAGCTGATACACACTTACAATTGCTTGGGACACGGACGGGACAAACGGCGTACGGGCACTTGGCTGAAAGAGCGGGTTGTGTACAAGCGTACATGACTGGCCTCTTCTCTTTACAATATTAATGAACTACTTGGGATACCTGTTTCTTGGAATACCAGCCACACTTTTTTGATGGCGAACACGAATATTTTACATTCTACCACGCTCTTTTGACACCCTTTTTTTTACAATTTAAAATCATTAATCAATCAACACCTCAACTATTTGCCTTCCAATATTTGATTATTTGAAATGTTCCGACATTTTTGTCCCGTGCTAGGAAAGTTCCCCATGTATTTTCCAGTAAAACCCAACGTCTCTGCACTCTCTTGATGGCACCTTGACGTGTCATGTGCCCCACCGGCCTCACGGTTGGCCTCATCGTAATTTTAAAAAGAGTGGCAGGAAGATCTGTGATATCGTGTGCTGCAATGTGTGCGACAGAAATTGAGATGAAGACGACGCGTCCAAAATCACACCGACCTGCCTGACACAGATCACTAGACACAAAAATGGATACAAAAGACCAACACGAGCCCGATGCCGACACGGACGCGGCCCTCAGAGCGGCATTCAAAAGAATGCGCGGGTGGTCTCCCAAACCGCACGACATGGAGGCGTACGAGCTCGTGCGCTCCAAGTGCCCAGCCCTCTCGTCCACGGAAACGTACAAGCAGAACCAGTCCGTAATGGACTTTGGGTCTATCGTTCACATGCACGCCGTGATCGAGGCCGACGACGTCCCAGCCATCCACGAGTTGATTCGGATCGAACCCGAGTTACTCACGTGCGAGTCTCCAGGCGACTTTCTGTGCCCGTCGATGGTGCTGGCGGCGCGATTGGGTCGCCACGCTATTCTTGACATCTTGATGAAGCACCGGGCGACGCTCCCGTCGGAGAAGCTCGTCCCGCCAGAGTACGAAGATTTCAACTAGCGTGGCAACTGGGGCACGGCTCTGACCGAGGCGTGTGCCATGGGCGGTCTCGACACGGTACGCCTGCTGCTGCAAGGCATGCCGGACATTGACATTAACGAGACAGGCCCCAACGGCTTCACGCCTTTATTGGCGGCGGCCGTGAGCCGTTCCGGCCCGACGTCTACGCGCATCGCGCTGATCCAGTTGCTGCTCGAGCACGGCGCGGACAGACAGGCCGTCCAAGATGTCCCGCTGGCGTACGATGAGACCCTCGAAAGCGAGTTCGACGAGGACCTAGCCGACGGCCCCTTTATATACCGATCGCGCCCTGGTGGGAACGGCAACGCGCTGGTGCTGGCCATGTCGCACCCGGACACGGACCCGGCGGTGTTAACGCTGCTTTTCGAGACCGGCGTGAATGTTTATCAAAGCCGGCCACAGATCGTCAGGCGCATCGACGAGATGAGTGACATGGACAGTGGCCGGTACGAGCGCTTCGACTACGACCGGGCCTTCGTGTCGCCCATAACTATTGGCGCGATGAATAAGAACATCGTCGGTGTGAAAACACTTTTACGTCTACTCCCCGACGACTATTTCCGTCTACTAGCTACGATAAATACGACCCTCGTGCCCGAACCTCGGCCCCCATTACGCGACCCGGACGACGACATCCCCGTATTACTGCCCCTTCACGCGGCGCTGTTAGCCCCGCGCAGTCACGGCTATATGCCATGGACCGCGAAGAACGTCGCCGCGACCGTGGACGTGGTTCGGCTCCTTACGGCCGACGAGGCTGTTCGTGCGGCCACTATTAACACCCCCTACCGCCGACACTACACACCGCTACACATGGCTACCAGTTTCGACCGTATCCCCCTCCTACTAGCCCTCCTTAAGCTGGGCGCCGATCTGGAGGTGCTCCGTCGCGATGGCCACGGTTTAATCCTGGCCCTGTTCTCGTCCGTCGCCCACGTCTCCCGTAAGCCTCTCCATTTCTCCACCTCGTGGGCCGTCGCCGTGGACACGTCTACCGACATGATGGCTGTGCTCCAGACACTGCTGCAGCGCTACCACCCGCGTGGCCGAAACTTGGACGTCGACTCCAAAAATGCAGCCATTCGCCGCACCCTCGTCAACGAGGCCGACGCCAACGGCAACACGCCGCTGCATTTTGCCATGGCTTACCGGCTGCCGCGGTCGACAGCCGCGCTGTTGGCTCTCGGCGCCCGGACTGACGCGGCGAACCATGCCGGGCAGGTGCCGTACACGCTACCACTTGGGCAGCAGCCGACATTCTGACGAGCTGAATACCGACTGCGACACTTTACTATCTCTCGAGACCATAGTATTAGTAGCCCAATTTTATCTCAAATTAATCAAATGTGTTTTGGGATATACAATTATTTTTGATCGTTTTCTATGCAGGTTTAGGAATTATTGATATTTTATAAGTATTTGATGAAAAGTAGTTTATTCGTTTCATTTAATAAAGTAATAAACCCATAAAACAATAAAAAATTAGTGAAATAAAAAATTAAGAAAAGTTTACATGTACTGCTTTACTATCATTTCACTCCACGTCTTAATTCATACCTTTATGAATACACAGCGGGCAATGGTAGTATCTATTAGCCGGCAATGATTTTATGAGTTGTCTGCGGCCATTTATCTTGCAGACATTTTACACAGCCAGACACAGTCGTCTGATTTGTCTTTCTTCATAATTGTGCTCTGACACCACCATTTATGCTTCTATCACGGCATTGGCCTCCTGGTTGTTGGTCTTCTTTTCTCTGTACATCATGTTAGTCTGCGGTCACTTGAATTAGAAGCTGTACCACCCACTGTACTAACCTTTGCTGTCGATTCTGCTGCCGCTGCAAGAGGAAGCAGCCGATCGCGCCCAGGCCACCGAACAGAATCAAGATCTGGTAGCCGTACTTATAGTGCGGCGCGTCCTGGGCAGGGAAGAGGACGAGCGGGATGAAGATCTGCAGAGCGTACGTAAAGATGTTACCCGTGGCCACGAGCAGCTGCCGCAGGTTCGAGTCGTGGCCGTTGAGCTCGTTGCCCCAGCCAATGACGATTGGTTGCGCGGCGGACCCTACGTACGCCAGGTAGTTCGCAAACAAAATGGTCCAGTTGGGGATGTGCCACACAGAGAGTAAAATGTTGGACACAAAGAGGACCAGCAACACGACCAACAAAGACTCGAGACGGCGGCCTGTGCGGTCGACGATGATGCCAAAGAAGAAGGCGGCCACGATGCTCAGCGCGTTGCCGGCCGTCGGCAGGACGTTGACCTTGACGACCGAGTAGCCGACTTTCTGTAGCCACAAGTTAAAGTAGGTCGTGCCCTGGCCGGCCATGGCGACAAACGTATACGCCAACAAGAACACCCACAGCCGCCAGTCCGTGTATACGCGGCGGATGCCCGACCAGGTGAGACGCCGTGGCGCCCCGCGGCCGATGCGCTCGATGCGCTCCACGCCGTATGCGCGGTCGTCTTTGGTCCAGTAAAAGGCGCGCGTCGTGTGCGGCAGGTCGGGGATGGCAAAGAAGCCCCAGATCGCAATCGGAATGGAAATAATACCGTCCATGATGAACAGCCACCGCCACCCGGCCAGCCCGTGCACGCCATTCATGCTTGTGTACAGGCCCGCCTGGATGTACCCGCTGAACATGCTGGCGATGGCGCTCGACTGCTCAAAGATGGCCATTCTCTTCGTGAGTTCCTTGGGGCCGTACCACCCGCCGAGCAGCGCCGCGTACCCGGGAAACGAGCAGGCCTCAAACAGCCCCACAAAAAACCGCAGCACGTACAGCTGGCGCACGTCCTTGACGGCGGCCATGGCCATGACGAGCACGGACCAGGCGAGCTCGCAGGTGGGGATCCAGATCGAGGGGCGGATGTACTCGAGCTGGATCATCTGCGAGGGGATGGTGCCGACGATGATGCCCAGACTAAAATAGGTGACGATCCAGTTGCGCTCGTTGCCATACAGTTCCAAGTCCTTCTGCATGCCGCTGACGTAGGCATTGCTGTAATTTTGCTGGTCGAGGTACTTGATAAAGTAGCCAAAGCAGATGTAGGAGCTGTGTCGTTAGCCGGCGTTATTTCAATGATTACCAACACCAGATACTTACAACAAAAACAAGTCCAGCTTCTGCACGTAGCGGCGGTTGCGCGCATCACCCTCGACCGAGTCCCAGACGAGGCCGACCAGCCATCGCCACCAGGAGGACTTGGGAGGTGGTGAGAGTGATGCTGTGGGAGACGAGTTGATCAGAGCATCGTCGGAGTCGACTTCAGTTACGGCATGCGCGACTGCTGACGACTTTTTGGGTGCGCTGTCGTCCACGACAGAATTGCTCGATGAGGCGGCCATGGTGGGCAACGATGGGCGAGAGAATATCCAATATCGATTGTAGAGGCAGAGCGATGTCCTGGGGTAGAAAACAAAACTCGTCTACTTTGCCTTATTGGATATTATATTAATGCAGAAGTACACAAGTCGCTCAATATACTTTTTTTTACAAGATGCGTCTCGCTCATCATTCCGCGGCAGTCGAATAGGCTATCTGTGTCGCCATCCCGCCCTGTCCGCTCGTTATACGCTGCGAGCGCGTCATCATCGTACTCGTGTGCAGTCTGGACCATCGTCTTGGCCTTTCAAATGGATTATCAAGAGGTCGACGACTACGGGGCCATGCGACATCATGTTTTACACTCCTCACCACCCAAAAAGGCAATTGTGTCGGACTACGGTAGCCGGAGGCCGTGGTCTACTCGGCAATTACCGTAGGCTTACTTTCGAGGGTGATAAGAGACGAGAGCGAAAAATAAGAAAGGAGAGAAGCACAGTGTAGAAATGCCCCCACGGCCGCGTACTTGGCGATTCGCCATCTGACTGTCGGGACGCGCGATGATCTGCAGTCGAATATGTTTGCTTGTGAGAGGGAATAAATAGAGGGAATAATGTCTCAAAAACAGACAGGACAAAAAAAATGATAATGATAAGAAGAACGACCACGGAGTCTGTACAAAAAGAAGCTGATACTACGCTGCCGAGCCTGCGTGGTTGACCGGGGTCTCAATTCCTGCATCCTGAGTGGTGGATCGGCACAGCACGCAAGGCTGCCGTCACTTCGCCCGCCGATCTCGTGATCGTCAACATGACAAACGCGTGGGCAAAAGACGTGGAGGAGTACAACGAGCAAATGAAAGGTAGCAGAATAAATCCCGTAGGAAAATAAAACAGCGACTGTATTTCCAAATACAGTAATTTTTAGAGGCACCCTCCGACAGCACATCCTGTTTGTGATCCATCTTCCTCTCATTCGTCGACTACACATCCCTTCGTTTCCCGCGCATCCTTACGACACCTCGAACATGGCATTTCAGTTGTCGTCAGATGCCTATCACAGCTCGTCATTGGAATTGAGGGTGCGGGGAGAGCAATTTGAAAGCGGTGCTGATGGGACGGAACGTGCGCGCCGGGATGTGAAAAAGCGACCGGGAATACGATGCACTGAGTACCGGAGAACGTGCTGAGGAGGTGACCCCGGCACAAATGTAGATAAATGCATGTCGTCGTGCAGCATCGTGCGCATGGCCCGTGACATCCAAATTTGTTTGATGTCAGTCCTGGTAAATCGAACTGACCGAGCACAAATTAATCAAAGCCATTGTGTAAAAATCACCTCCGCGCAGATAACAAACAAAATACGCCCATCATGTCCACCACAGAGACCATCACGGCCCCGCCGGCCACTGATACGAAGCCCGTGCAAGCCGCCGCCGAGACATCGGTGGAATACAAAGAGGGAGAGGTATGTCGACCGTCTTATTTTTCTCATTAATACACTAACTAACAATGTAGTACAAATACTCCGCCTACCTGTCGCACTATACGCTCGTCAAGGAGCCGGCCCTGCAAGAGTTTGTCCACCACGATGTCGGCCTGCGCGCCGACCCGGCCAAGAAGGCCCTGCTCGTCGACAGTGGTGCCACGTTCGCCGAGATCACGCCCGCCATCGGAACCGAGATGCGCGGCGGCCACGATGGCAAGCCCCTGCAGCTCAGCGCCCTGACGCCCGCCCAGCTCGACGAGCTCGCTTTGCTGGCGGCCGAGCGCGGTGTCGTCGTGTTTCACGACCAAGACTTTGCCGACATTGGCCCAGACCGCCAGCTCGCCTACGGCAAACACTTTGGCCGCCTGCACGTCCACCAGATGGGTGGGCACATCAAGGACTACCCGGCGCTGCTGCCCGTGTACCGCGACTTTGTCGCCGGTGCCGTCGACCACGAGATAAAAAATAACATTAGCAGCATCAAGTGGCACTCAGACATGAGCTACGAGGTGAACGGCGTGGGCACCACCACTTTCCTCGCGCTCGATGTACCGCCCTCGGGCGGCGACACTTTGTATTTGTCGACGACGGCTGCCTACAATGCCCTGTCGCCGGCTTTCCGAGAGTTTTTGCATGACAAGTACGCCGTCCACTCGGGCGTATCGCAGGCCGCCGTCCACGAGCACCGCGACCGCTACATCCGGGAGCCCATTGAGACACTGCACCCCATTGTGCGCACCCACCCCGTCACGGGCGCCCAGTCGCTGTACGTTAACCGGCTGTACACGCGCCGCATCCAGGGCCTCAAGGAGGAAGAGAGCGCTACCATTCTCAACTTTTTGTACAACCACATTGAACACGGCCAAGACTGGCACCTGCGTGTGCACTGGACGCCCGGCACTGTCGTTATCTACGACAACCGCAACACCCAGCAGTATGTTCTCCCTCCCCCATGGGGAAGAAATTATGTGCCCCTACTAATAGACGACAGCTCCGCTCTGCGCGACTTTGCGGTACAGGAGGGCGTCACCCGCCGCCATATGCTGCGCATCACTCCCCAGGCCGAGCGGCCGTACTTTGACGCCGGTGACAAGAAACAGGAGAAGAAGCTTGGCGAGGCCGAAGGACAGGGTGGTGTGGTTGCGAGTGCGGCCATAACAGAGGCGTAGTAGAGCATTTGTTGTCAAACGTCTGATAGCATCATGTCAATAGATACAATCCTGTTACGATTCTGGCCCCCACGAGGCCAGAAAAGGGACCCAAGGCGGTCAGGAACGGCAGAACGGTGGCCAGCACGCAAGGTGCTGGCACACAGGCAGCCAGCACCAATAATCCCAGTACACAGAGTGGGATGGGATATGGGTGGACAGCACAATTGTGGCCAGGACACAGGTGTGTGGCTGAAGAAGTGGCTGAGTGGAAAAGACGCCAAAAGGGGCGGCGTTTCCACACGGAGTTGGATACTACGAGTAAAAGGAGTAGCTGCAGAATGACTAAGCAGGGAACTTCATACGAAGTATGAATTAAGGAATGAAGTACGAATGAAGCAGGGCTTACTTCATACGAAGAATGAAACAAGGAAAGAGGCACGAATGAAGTGCAATAGATATATAAGACTGAGGCTTCCTCCTCATTAGTTAGATAGAAGACTCAGTCGCTACCGATTGTCTGAAATACCAACCTACATGAACTGATATTCCTGTGCCCTCATTACATACAATCACCACGCCCATTACCCCTGTTATACGTGTTGACTATTGTTCGACCGTTACACACTCTCATTGTTTTAATAGAATAAGACCCCTCCCTAGATTGATCACCTAGTAGAGACTCTCTCCCTTGGGAAGTGCCTTTGTAATAAATCCACTTCCTAACTTAACATTCGTGACGAAGACTTGTCTAATCCTGTTAGGGACTTATTTCCATAGATAGTAGACTTTCAAGTGTTGAAATAAGTGGTATAAAATTTAGGAAACCGATATACGCGATTTTTAGAAAGTAAACGCGGAATTTTATACTATACACGCTTGAGCTAGGTATAGTTTAAATAAAAAGGTACTGGATGATTAAGACCAGTCGTTTTACTATGTCTCGGGTCACTTCCACCGTTCCAAGTTGTAATTTTATTAAAGCTTGTCTATGGTTATTAACTATGTTAGATTATTCTCCATCGAAACAGCTCTAGTCGTCTTAGGGTAAAAAAATAAGGAGAAAAAAAACAGTGGAGCTTAAAGTATACACTAATGAAACCCGGTCGGAACTACCTTCAAGATCTAGTCTAATATAACTTCAAAACCTCAACCATACCTCTTCTTCCATACTCTACCGCCATTAACAATAGTATAGTACCGTCGTCATCCTTTAAATCAGGGTCGGCACGGTGATCAAGTAGTAGGCGTACGAGATCCTCGTAGCCTACACGGGTCGCTCTCTATAACGGTGTCCACCCGTTTTCACCCTTCGCATCTACGTCGTATTATAAAGGCACTTCCCAAGGGAGAGAGTCTCTACTAGGTGATCAATCTAGGGAGGGGTCTTGTTCTGGTAAAATAATGAGAAGGTGTAACGGTCGAATAATAGTCAACACGTATAATAGGAGTGGTGGGCGTGGTGATTATATATAATGAGGGCATAGGAATATTAGTTTATATAGGTTAGTATTTTAGATAATCGGTAACGACTAAGTCTTCTCTTTAATTAGTGAGGAGGAAGCCTTAGTCTTATATATTTATTAAACTTTATTCGTACCTTTTTCCTTATTTTATTCTTCGTATAAAGTAGGCCTTACTTTATTCGTACTTCATTCCTTAATTTATACTTCGTATAAAGTTCCCTACTTAGTTATTTCGCAGTTACTCCTTTTGCTCGTAGTATCTAAATCCGTGTAGAAATGCCGCTCCTTCTAGCGTCCTTTCCACTCCGCCACTTCTTTAGCTATATACCTATATACTGGCCATAATTATGCTGTCCACCTATATCCTATCCTAATCCGTATACTGGGATTATTAGTGCTAGCTGCCTATATACTAGCACCTTGCGTGCTAGCCATTATTCTACCGTTCTTGACCGCCTTGGGTCCCTTTTCTGGCCTCGTGGGGGCTAGAATCGTAATATAACCTTCCTCCTTCCTAGGTTTCGTCTCGAAAACTATAAATAGTCGTATTGCCCCGTAACTTTTTGTTTTCACCTGGTAAGGTCCTTCCTTTCTTTATTTCGTTATGTCGGGTCGTATTACGAAACGTTCTACTAATAGTTCGTCGTAGCGTCGTAACCTTATTGCTGTGTTTAAATCTGCCGGTTTTAACGTTATACCGTGTTCTCGTTGTACCCGTTTGGGTAAGGACTGTATTTGGTCGGAGTAGTCTACTCGTCGGGTTCGTCGTTGTTAGGCCTGCGTGCGAGTTGGCGTGAAATGCGATAGGCGAGGTATCGCGATGGGTCTTAGTAGGCTTTTCTTCCTTATCTCCCTTTCTTACTTCTCTTTTTAATTTTCCTTTTAATTAAACGTTGGATCTCTAAGTCCTAATAGCTCTCCGAGGTAAAGGAGAGTGTTGAGTTGGCTTTAGAGGAGGCGTTCGCCCGGCTTCGTCGTATTAATAAGTAGTAAAAGGCTTACGAAGAAAAACGTTAGAAGCTTCTCGACGAGGTTTATGTTATTGTTGATGTTGAGGACGAGGTTAGGTGGGTTGAGGAGGAGCGCGCCGCCCTTTAGTCCGCCTAGGAGGCCTAGGCGGTTGCCGACGTAGCGGCTGCCTCCTTCGACTGGGGTGCCGTTATAGCCGATCTGGGTTCCCTTAATATCGCCGTTAATACTCCTTTAGTAACTGCGGGGAGTTTTTAAAGTTTTCGGCTAGTTCCTAGTTATTGTGTTTTATTTTATAGCCCTGTTATTTGACGAAGTAATAAAACTTATTTTTATCGTTCTTGTGTTTAAGGATTTTCTCGACGTCGTAGGTGTTAGCTTCCTTGGGTTACTTCTTCTAGTATTTAGTGGTTGCTCCCTCTACGTTCTTGAGGTTTGACTGGGGCTTTTAAGTGTTTTCTTCTTCTGGGTAGCTTTTCCACTTGACTAGGTACTCTGTTCTTTTGGCCGTTTTCCGGTGTTCCTTGATTTCTTCGATTTCGTATTTTAGTTCGCCTAGAACCTGCTTGTTGGTTAGTTTCGCCGTGTTTGGTGCTTTTTCGAGTAGGGCGATGTTGAACCGTGGGTGTACTCGTGAGCCCTCGGGTAGTCGTAGTTCGTAGACGGAATCTGTAATTTTTTTCGTAACCTGGAATGGTCTTAGTTTCTTGAAATTAAGTTTGTCGTTTGGTCGTTTTGTTTGGAGGTTTTTTCGGTTAAGATAGACTTTATCTCCCTCCTTTAGGATTGGTCCCTTAATCCGTTTTTTGTTTGTGTGGGTTCGGGTTTGCTTTTGCCGATCGAGGATGTTTTTCTTGACTTTGGTGAGAACTTCGTTAAAGTGTCTTACCGTTGTATTTGCTTTTGGGTTTGAGCCCTCGTCTTCGTGGTAGTCTAGTCGAGGTTGAAACCTATAGTTTGCCTCGAACGGCGAGTATCCCGTAGCGTTGTGAACTGTATTGTTGTAGGCGACCTGGGCGAGTGGTAGCCATTCGACCTAGTCGTCTTATTACTGGTTGACGTACGCTCTTAGATACTATTCTAATGTCTGGTTTATACGTTCCGTTTACCTATTTGTTTGTGGGTGGAAGGCCGTGCTGAGTTTCCTTTTGACTTGGAACTGCCTCGTGACTTCCGCCTAAAACTTACTTATAAAGGTCGTCCCTCTATCACTTATAATGTCGTCGGGTAACCCGTAGTTACTGACGATGTTACGTATAAATGTGTAGGTAAGATCTTCTACCGTGTATGATTCGTGGTAGGGGAGGAAGTAGGCGTACTTCGTTAACTTGTCTACGATTATAAGGATATTATTATAGGTTACCCTCGTGACTTTCTCCTTTAATGCTAGTAGCTTAATAATTAAGTCCTAAGATATTAATTATTATAGTCGTTCCGAGACTAGTAATTATTGTAGCTTCTTATATAGCTTGTGTCTAGAGGTCTTAGTTTTATTGTAGATGTCGTATTCGTCGATTACTCGTTTAATGGTGTTATTCTATCCGGTGATATCGTGGACTTCTTTGAGTCTTTTTGTGGTCTTTTGGATCCTAAAATGTCCCCCTATAGGGTTTTAATGTAACTCCCGGATGACTTCCTCCTAGCTTCCTCTTGCCATTATTTTAAGAGTTATAGTTCTATTAGTTCCCTTTGTAAAGATAGATTATTCTTCCGTGGAATCCGGTCTTTTATGGTCGCTGCGCCTATTTAGGGCGTCTGCTTTTCTATTATCGGATCCTTTCTTGTATATGATTCGTAGATCGAATTTTGATAAGTATTATGCCTAACGGGCTTATCTCCCGTTAAGTTTCTGGTTGTTGGCGAAATAAGTGAGGTTCTTGTGGTCTGAAAAGATCGTTATAGGGTGCTTTACTCCCTTAAGGTAGACTTCCTATTCCTTGAGTCCCTTAATAATCGTTATAAGTTCTTTGTCGTAGACTAGGTATCGCTTTGCCGGTCCGGTGAACTTTTTTGAGAAGAAGGCGACTAGGTGTAACCGGCCCTCTTTATCCCGTTGTGATAGTTCGCCGCTTATTGTATAGCCTGAGGCGTTAACGTTTATCTCGTATGGTTCGTTGGGATCGGGCTTAATGAGGATAGGCTCGGAGAGTACTGCCTCCTTGATTAGCCGAAACGCCTTGTCTTCGTTATCCGTCTATTTGAACTTTACGTCCTTCCGGGTTAGGTTGGTTAGGGGTGCCGTTATTTTTCTATAGCCCCCTATAAACTTCCGGTAGTAGTTGACGTAACCTACGAAGGATCGTATATCTTTGACGTTCTGGGGTTGTGGTTATTCTATGATTGCCTTGATCTTTTCTGGGTCTATAGCGAGGTGTCTTGGTGTGATTATATATCTTAAGAAAATGGTCTTTTGGGTGTGGAACTTACACTTGCTTGCTTTGACTAGGAGCTTTACGTTATCTAGTTTTTGGAGGACTTGGTATACGTGTTGCTCGTGTTCCTTTATGGTTTTAGAGTAGATTAGGAGGTTATCTAGGTATGTTATTACGAAGTCGTCTAGGTACTCCCTTACGGAGTTATTTATTATTTCCTGGAATGATGCCGGTGCGTTGGTTAGGCCGAAAGGTATAACTAGATATTCGTAATGTCTATACCTGGTGCGGAATGCCGTTTTCTATTCTTCTCCTTTAGTTATGCGGATTAGGTTGTAGGCGCCTCGTAGGTTAATTTTGGTGAAGTATTTGGCCTTTTGTAACCTGTCTCGTAGCTTCGTGATGAGGGGAAGTGGGTATCGATTTTTGATCGTGATTTCGTTTAGTTGCCGATAATCGACGTATAGTCGTTGTGTTCCGTCCTTCTTTGGAACGAATAGGATGGGTACTCCCGTAGGAGATCGAGAAGGTCGTATGTAACCCTTGTCGAGATTCTCCTTGAGCTATTCCCGTAGAATCTTGAGTTTGTCTTTACTGAGGGGATATATCCTTTAGAACTTTGGTTGGGTTCCTTCTTTTAGTGGTATTTGGTGGTTATAGGGTCTATACTCCGGTAGGCCCGTGTCGTGTTGGTGTTTCTAGATGTTCGCGTATTTGTGGTATTGAGCTGGTACGTGGCGGAGGTCGTCTCGCTCTTCTTTCGTTAACGCACCTAGCGTTCTATTGATTATGTCTTGTCGTGGGCTATCTTACGATAACTGGCTAGTGACCTAATCAATTCGTGGGTTATGCTCTCGTAGCCATGGTAGCCCGAGGATGACGTCGTCGTCTCCGATATCCATAATATCGAGTATAGTGTTAACTTTCTTACCTCGCACGCGGAGTTTAAGCGTCCTTGTTTCTCTTTTAACCTAACCGTCGTCGTAGTCGGCCTAGCGTCCTTCGAAGTTTCGTAGAATATATGGTGCTTCCTTAAGCTATTATGGTACCTTGTAGTAATTTATAAGTCGTAGAGTAATATAGTTACCTTTAGCGCCGGTGTCGATTATTACTCTCCACTCGTGGCCCCGCTAGTTTACTAGGACTCGGATGTACCCTTCTATCTATCGGGTTGCTTTTAGGGTTCTATGGTTTAGTCCGAGCTCGTACCCTGGGTCGGCTGGACTTCCTCGTTTTCCGAATAGTTATATTGGGTGAACTGCTTCTAGTCCTCCTCTTCGTTCTTAGGCGTCTATTTATCATTATTAGGCGAGTTCCACTAATTTTGGTTTCTCGTGGATTTCCCCTTTAGGGTAGACTTTCCCTTCTTTCGCGATTTCTCGCGGAGGTTTTGGAGGTGACGGTTCTTTTCCCACTAATCGTGTTCTTGTTTAATGTTATTTCGTTCCTATTTATTAGCGTTTTATTCTTGATAGTAGCGTTGGGCGTATTATAGTGTGTGCCTGTTAATGCGCGGGGTGTAGCCTCCGTCCTTATGGTGGTAGTTAGTGTCGTGGTTGTTTCGTCCCGTGAGGCGCGGTAGGAACGGATCCTGGTTGTCCGTCTGTTGCGTTTAACGCGTGTGTCCGTGCTGTTATGATACTGCTTTGGCCTATATATGGTGTCGGTAGTAGGGGTCGATGTAGTCTATCTATAGGACGTTATCCGTGTAGTCCCCTCTGTTTTTTATGATGATTTCTTCTTCCTGGGTTGCTTCGGTAAGTTCCATTGCCGGGACGTGGAATCCCGTGATGAAGGAGCGGTAGATGCGTATGGTGGGCTGGTTGTTGTTATGGTCGAGCTCGTCTACGTATATATCCGCGCGTGCGTTTTGTCCGAAGTTTTCGGTCCCGTCGCGAGGTGACGTACCTTGGGTTCCTTTAAACTCTGTTATGACCTTCGTGAGTTAAGCCTTTGACTCGTTGTCGTCCTCCTCGGGGTTGCGCCCGGGGTCGTTGTCGGGGCGTCGGCGTATTATGTTGAGATTCTTGTTGGCTGGCCCCTTAGGGTACTAGTTTGCTCCGTCCTTGTCGTTGAGGTGGGTGAAGTACCCGTCTTTATAGTACTGGGAGAAGTGAAGGCTATTATGGTCCTTCTGGTTCTTTATTGCTTTGGTCTGCTTTCGTTCCGGTATACGATTCTTGCAGTCTCGGGCGTAGTGGCCTGGTTTGCCATAGTTGTAGTACTTACCGTTGGGCTTCTTCTTGTCCTTGCCCTTCTACTCGCCCTTTGTAGTCGCGTCTAGCTGTATGGGTTCGCCTTGTTGTCGTCCTTTCTACCTGTTGTTGGGGTGGTTGCCTCTCTTGCTATGGTAGGAGTTTCGCTCGGTGCGGTATCCTTTCTTTTTAACCTCCCGTTCGTAGAGGCGGTTGTCTACGGCCACGGCCATCATATAGTATTCTGCTAGAGTCTTTGGTCGGGCGCTCTTGCTGAGTTCGTCCTTGACATTGTCCTTGAGCCTATCGTAGTAGGCGCTTATGGCGGGTTCATCGTCCTATCCGAGGTGGACCATGAGTTGTCTGAACTTATTGGTGTACACCGATGCTGACTTTGTCTGTCGAAGGCGTTTGAGCTTGCGTTGGAGTTCGCGGTTGATATCTAGGTCCCCGAAGGTGACTTGGAGGGTTCTGGCGAACTTGTCGAAGTTGGAAAATAGTTCCTTTGTGTCGTCGTCTATGTCCTTAGGGTCGCTTTTGTTCTCAAGGTAGTCTTTAAGGAACGGCTGGGCCCAAGCCGCAGCTGGTCCTTCTAGATAAGCGATAGCCGTGAGAACCTTGGCTTCTCCTTCCCCAAGGTTTGGCGTCTGGTACTCGAAGTATAGGCGGTATTGCATTAGGAAGGGGCGAAGCCTAGCCTGATTTCCGTCGTACTTCTTTGGAGGGGGGATCTTGAGGGGATCCTTTCCTCCGCCCGAGTTGGCGAGGAGCTGTTGTAGGGTCTGAATCTGGTCAGCCCCGTTGCGATTGAGGGATTCGAGTTCCTCGATTTTCTTCTGTAGAGCCTGCATCTTGACAGTGAGCTGCGCAGGGGTAGTGGTGGCACCGGAGGCGGTCGACATGGTGAGTGTTGATATTGTTCAGTTGATACACGGTCAAGGTCTGAACAAGAGTCGCTACTGTTGTTACAAAGGCACTTCCCAAGGGAGAGAGTCTCTGCTAGGTGATCAATCTAGGGAGGGGTCTTGTTCTGGTAAAACAATGAGAAGGTGTAACGGTCGAACAATAGTCAACACGTATAACAGGAGTGGTGGGCGTGGTGATTGTATGCAATGAGGGCACAGGAATATCAGTTCATGTAGGTTGGTATTTCAGACAATCGGTAGCGACTGAGTCTTCTCTCTAACTAGTGAGGAGGAAGCCTCAGTCTTATATATCTATTGAACTTCATTCGTACCTCTTTCCTTATTTCATTCTTCGTATGAAGTAGGCCCTGCTTCATTCGTACTTCATTCCTTAATTCATACTTCGTATGAAGTTCCCTGCTTAGTCATTTCGCAGCTACTCCTTTTGCTCGTAGTATCCAAATCCGTGTGGAAATGCCGCTCCTTCTGGCGTCCTTTCCACTCCGCCACTTCTTCAGCCATATACCCATGTACTGGCCACAATTGTGCTGTCCACCTATGTCCCATCCCAATCCGTGTACTGGGATCATTGGTGCTGGCTGCCTGTGTACCAGCACCTTGCGTGCTGGCCACCATTCTGCCGTTCCTGACCGCCTTGGGTCCCTTTTCTGGCCTCGTGGGGGCCAGAATCGTAACACGTCGGCATCTTTCTCGAGCAGTGACCGCGCGACTGCCTCGTGCCCTCCGCAGGCGGCGTATAACAGCGGCGTAAAGCCGTCATTATCAGCCATATTAACGTCGGCACCGTTCTCGAGCAGTAACCACGCGACTACCTCTTACCCTCCGCGGGCGGCGTATAATAACGGCGTAGAGCCGTTATTATTAACTATATTAACGTCGGTACCGGTCTCGAGTAGTAACCGCGTAATTACCTCCTGCCCTCCGCCGGCGGCGTATAATAACGGCGTAGAGCTGTCATTATTAACCACATTAACGTCGGCACCGTTCTCGAGAAGTAACCGCGCGACTAGCTCGTACCCTCCGAGGGTGGCGTATAATAACGGCGTAAAGCTAGAATTATTAACTAGATTAACATCGGCATTATTCTCGAGTAGTAACCGCGCGACTGCCTCGTGCCCTCCGCGGGCGGCGTATAATAACGGCGTAGAGCCGTTATTATTAGTTATATTAACGTCGGCACCGTTCTCGAGTAGTAACCGCGCGACTGCCTCGTACCCTCCGAGGGCGGCGTGTAATAACGGCGTAGAGCCGTTATTACTAGCTATATTAACGTTGGTACCGTTCTCGAGTAGTAACCGCGTAATTACCTCCTGCCCTCCGCCGGCGGCGTATAATAACGGCGTAGAGCCTTCATTATTAGCCATATTAACGTCGGCGCCGTTCTCGAGCAGTAACCGCGCGACTAGCTCGTACCCTCCGCCGGCGGCGTATAATAACGGCGTAGAGCCGTCATCATCAGCTATATTTACGTCGGCGCCGTTCTCGAGCAGTAACCGCGCGACTGCCTCGTACCCTCCGAGGGCGGCGTATAATAACGGCGTCCATCCTTCACGGTACTTCGCATTGACGTGGGCACCGCAATGAAGTAATAGCTCCACGACTGACGCATGCCCTTCCTCAGCCGCATAAAATAACGGTGTCCAGTCACCGTCTATCGTCTCGTTGATGTTGGCGCCGTCCTCTATAAGCAATCGAGCGGTAGGGAGAAGTCCGAAATATGACGCAACAAAAAGACCCGCGATATCACCATTAGCTTTTAGCTTTGTCCTCTGTGATGTTTTGCCTAAAGTTGTGACCCATATGGATCGGCCATTTGAGTTTTTCTCAGATATCGCTACGGCGAGTTCTTGTATAGCAGCATCATCAGCAATGTCAGCCACGCGAAAATGATGGCCCCAATATTCTGCCGAGTAATTCAAGAAGGCCAAGTAAATCATGTCGTGGTCGGATATCTCCTTTTCACCAGTGGCCAAGCTGTTGTCTAGGCCTAGGGTTGTGCTTGCGTCCGAGTCCGTATCCGAGTCCGTGCCTGTGCCTATGTATTTTTCTGTTGGAATACTCGTATCGTGGTTGAAGATGTTCAGATAGTACACGCAAAGCTCGGCAAGAACGGTATTTGCGTGGCGGATGGTGATAGAGCGATGCCAGCGAAACTCAGACGAAATAGCCACACGCAATGGTGCTTCTGCGAGGAGGAACTCCCGTGCCGTTTGATGAAGAAAATAGACCCTGCCCTGGTAAATGGAGATGAACAGTCCGCAACAAGACCGGAGATTTGATTTGAAGTCCGCTTCATCCTCCAGGTCGAGGCCGGCAAACGACCGTACATTGCCATTGCTGTTCACGGCAACGTTCATTTCCGCAAGCGTCAACGGTTTTTGTGCCGCCAGGATTATACACAGCACTTTTTTGGCCAAGATTGGGTCCAGAGACTTGTTGAGTATCTGCTCGTATGCTTGGCTGATGCTCTCTGGTAGGGTTTGAATGGCTTTTTCGATCCCCATTTGGGTTTTTTTGAAGCCCTTCTTTAAGTAATCAAAGACGAGGTATATCCAGAGATATGTGCGGTTCTCGATACCGCGTAAGCGTTCCAACAAGTATAGCTTGATGTTCTTTGTGAGTCCGCTCTCGTCCGCCAGGCGGTTGACTCGGTGTTCGATGACGAGGTCAATTTCTTCGCGGATTTTGTCCGACTGGTCCTCGCCCGGAATATGAATGTGTGGAAAATCAGCTAACAAGTCTCGGAACTCAGATACGATCTGTGTATACGGACGACTCGTCATGAGAAATTTTAACGGTGTCCACCCCGTCTTGTTTCCGTGGTTGAGTAGGGTCTTCAAATTCCGGATCAAGAACTCAAACTCGGCATCTGCACATTCGTCGAGGGCATCCAGAACAACAATGATTGGTCCGGCCTCGGGATCGCACACGGCGTTGCCAAAGATCGACCAAAGTGACGTTTTCGAATTGATCAGACCCGGCCCTTCTTTCTGGTATGGCCCCATGGCGTGCTTGATTAAAGACGGCTTCTGGGAGAACAGCTGGTGGAGCAGAGCACAGAGCGCTTGCCGCGCCGTCATTTGGTCCTGGTCTTTGAAGAAAAAGTAGCAGGTGGTGGCTGATTGTCGTTGTGGCAACTCATGGTTGATGAGGTACTTTGCCAAGACGGACTTCCCGCACCCCGGGTCTGCGGAGATCAGTAGCGGGCCCGAATCTTGCGCCAACCACTCCTGAAAGTGACGGTGATCGATGAGCCACAGGCATGTGTTCTCGACACGGTCTTCCACACGATCTTTGTACCACTGGTACGTGATGTCCTTTTCGCTGCTGGTGAGACGAAACAGCTGTAAGCACGTTCTCTGTTCATCCGACAAAATTTTCAGGGCAGCGGCTTGTTGCAAAGCTAGGGTCTCCTTTAAGACCGCCAGCTGTTGCGCGCCGACCGATAGGAGCTCTTGTAAGGCCCCAAGCGCTTCCTTACTTGTCTCATCGAGAGCTGCAAGTTCGTGTTTTACGTCTTCAAGTTGTTCTCTGGTCGCAAACTCGTTGATTTGGCCAAGGTCTCTGAGGACGGTCTCTTCGCGTCTTTCGATGTCGTGTTCTGCTTGCTTCCAGTCATGCAATGGCACCATGTCCTTGGCGTAGGTTTTGAGTCTGGTCTGGTAGAATCGCAGGACGCAGTTGATCTGGAACTCGAGAATGTGCTGATACAGTTCGACGATGTGGCCATTGGCTTCCGCCATCAATCTAGTCGAGACGCCGGCGTTTTGTCCAAGCCGCTGCACCATGGGCTCCAGCTCGACATAGTAGCGCATCCGAGCGGTGACATTGGTGAATCCCTCATTGCTAGCTGCGGCTGCCGTTGAAGGGTTCGTGAGGAGCGGAAGAAACAGACAGACGCCGGCCCAGGCAATGGAGGCAGCTGGCGAGGCCTCAACGGCACTACCAATCCATTCTTTTGCCCACAGCACCACCTTCGCAGCCTTTGCAACCTGATCCACCGGGTCAAACTCGTGTCCGGCGACCGTGTATTTCGTTTTCGTCTCTTCCATTCTCTGCAGCCCACGCCGGATGACTGTGTTCAATTGGGCTTGTCGAGATTCTCTGTCGGTGTCTTGGTGTGATATAGATGGCCCGTACTTCGACGCAGGGTCTGTAATTGAATGAAATTAGCGACTGGTTTCGAAGGCACAAAACTTTTACGGTGTCCTCCAGCCAGTGCTACTTACTCAACATCTGCTCCTCTCTATGGAGCAGGACTTCGTAGTCCTTGACGAGTACCGGGTTTTTTTCACCAAGTGCATCATATGCCTGATCCCAAAGAGACTGAGCACCAGACGACGGAACAGCAGCCGGCGGAGCAGCAGACGATGGGACCGGAGACAACGGAACAACAGGCGACGGATCAACGGGCGGTGGAACGGGGGCCGACTGAGCGGATACCGGCTGAATGGCGGCCGACTGGGTCGGAGGCAACTCCTCCTCGTGAAGGTCGCGGTCGGCTGAACTGTTTCGATGTTGCGTTTGTCGAATGGCGCTGCCCGTTCTAGCCGGCGAGGCGACGGATGCCGAATCTGGCTCTGCTTGCTCGCTTTTGTTGCCAAAAAGCCTTCGCATCTTTTGACGAAGACCTGTTCTACCCTTCGACTCCGATGAAACTGGAGCACGGGGCCCGTTTTCGCCGTCACGGCGCCCACGGTGCTCCTGCTCCATAGTTATCGTGGTGGGATGTCTGTGTAGGGTGCACAGATGCGCGAGCGCGTGCGTGAGAACGCCTGTGCATGTTAGAACTTGTAGACGATGCGATGATCCTGAAAGCCACCCAGAGACAAACAGCACATTCTGCGGGCGCAAAATGCGGGCGCATCTTGCGGCTGAAAATGAAAAGGCTTCATTGGATACGCTCTGTGTGTTCGCTTCGCTCAAGGCGGCGGTTGGAACTCGGCAGTGATTGGTGGAGGGAGATGCGGCAAAACAACCACGAATGCATCGACGCCCACCCTGAAAGCGGCAGCCAATCAGGGGCGTCGTATCGAATTTCATAAGCATGGCTGCATACGCATAGGCTCCACGCCTCCTGGCCGCTCGTCGGCCAGGGGGCGTGGATGTACTGGGAGCCATACGCATACTGTCGTGGTCTCTGCTGACAAAATATCACGAATGCTTCTTCCTCGAGAGGACTGTTTGCCTCCTCCGTTTGCGTCTTCGAATCCCCATCTACATGATTTACAGTCTACGATGAAATTATGCGGACAGTTGTTATATTCCAACAACCGATGTATTCCATCTCCTGGCAAGCCGCATCCACCAGACTAATTTGTTCGCTGCTGACATATCCTTTACATGTCCTCCACCGACGTCTGTCCATCCACAAGAACCATCCTTTTCTTACAATGCGCACTATGCCGAATGTTCTACAGTCACTGCAGCCTCTTTGTTGACTATCGAGTCAATGCGAGCGACGTCTGCGGCGGCATCGCGCTTCTGCACCTGCTGCAGGGCCTCGTCGAGAATCGTCGTTTGGTACGACTTGAACTTCCACGCGCCAACGCGCTTGGCAAACAGCTCGTCGATCTCCTCGAGCGAACGTCCCTTGAGCTCGGGGATGAAGAAGAAGAAAAAGAGGAAGCAGCAGAAGTTGGAGCCAGCCCAGATGTAGCCGTATTTGGCGCCCTGTAATCATTAGCGACGGAC
The DNA here is from genome assembly GCA_021396225.1 of Sporothrix inflata. Lineage (NCBI taxonomy): Eukaryota > Fungi > Ascomycota > Sordariomycetes > Ophiostomatales > Ophiostomataceae > Sporothrix > Sporothrix inflata. Next base: position 376,010 of record WNYF01000003.1, on the reverse strand, counting down.
GATGAGCAACAGCACAAGAGAAGAGAACTTACCCAGTTCAGATTTGTCGGGTTGATAAAGTACGGCGAGCAGAAGCCCGTCAACCACGCCAAAAAGTACCCTAGGCTGATGGCCGAGCCGACGGTCCACGACCGCAGCCGCGTGCTGACCAGCTCCGTCGAGACCGGGTAGCTGGCGTCGCCGACAAACGCATTGTACGCAAACTGGTACAGCGCCACGAACGCAATCAGGCAGTTGCGCGCCGCAATGGTGCCCGGAGCCACGGATACCGCCACAGCCATACCCAACATGCAGCAGCCCTGGAAGATGGCGCCCGTCATCAGGATACCGCGGCGGCCGGTGAGATGGCGCATGGCGTAGATGCCGACGTTGACCCCGACCAGGCCGATGCACGTGTTGATAATCGAGTACTTGAAAGCTGCATCGACCGTGAGGCCCGAGACGATCATAAAGTACGTCGCGTACGAGATGACGAACCACGAACCGGACCCAGTCTGCGATGCAATCACGCCGTAGCACAATAACGTGCGGCGCAGGTCGGTGCCGCGGTACATGTCGACGGGGCCGGTGGAGCTTGCGATGCGTTTCTCCTCCTCGATACCGCGTGCCATCTCGACCCACTCGAGCTCGAGCTGCTCATCCGGCAACGCGTCGCCGCGTAGGGTCTCGAGTGCCGCGCGTGCCGCTGTCTCCTTGCCCTTGTACATGAGGTAGCGCGGGGACTCAGGTACAAAGTAAAGGCCAATAGACAACAGCACGGGGACAATGAAGAGGGTGCCAATGGGGATCTGGTACGACGCCTTGTCGAGGCGGTTCTTGGTTGCGTTCGTCACCACCGAGCCAATGATGCTGCCAATGTTGACCCACTCCGAGAAGAGCGCCACCATGACGGCCCGCAGATGCGCGGGGGCCGCCTCGGCCGTGTAGATGTTCGAGAAGGTTACCAAGAAGCCGTTGCCGACACCCAGTACCAGCCGACCGAGGTAGATGACGCCCTTGTTCTCCGTGGCGATTTGGATCGCGCAGCCCAGAGCAGTCAGGAGGCACGCCAGCCACAGCGCAGGCTTGCGGCCGAAGAAGTGGGCAAAAGCACCCGCCACCAGCGATGAGAGGAACGCACCCAGAGTCAGGAGCGAGCCGATGAGCTGCTGAAACACACTGCCAATGGCGTAACCGCCGGCTGCCGTCGGGTCTTCGTGGCCAAACACCTTTAGGAAGCCCGGCATCGCCTGTAGACTGGCCACGATGGCCGAGTCGAGGCCGTACTGCATGTTGGCAACGGCGACCACAGCGCAAATCAACAGACACCTGCGGTTCGCCCAAAGGGACGTCTCTGCGAGAGGGGCCCCCATGGTGGGTGGTTTTTGGGGAGGATGTTTGTCGAGAATGGTAGGTAGGTTGAAAGGACAGAGAAGGGCAAAGAAAACAAAAAGAACGATACGTCTAGATGTCAACAATGAAGAAAGAATGGTCTTGATTGCTTGGCCTTCGTCCTCGCTTTCTCCCTTCTGGTACATTTTCCCGAGACCGGGATTAATATATATGCCCAGCACGGGCTGTCCTGCACCGGACCCTCACAACTCCTCCTCAATCAACAACATGCATACATGTGCCCCCTCATACCCCCAATCCGTCATGAACCCGTGGATGCATACATCCAGGGAATGGCACCCTCTTCTCTGTCAGTCCTGCATCATTGACTATCGATCCCTTGCTCCTATTGCTACTCCATCTGTTGCCTCCACCCGTTGGAACCTCTCTGCCGTCCCACGCCGTCGGACCAATGCCTGCCTTTACTTTTCCTGTTTTCCTGTTTGCCCCCAACACTCCTTTCCCATTTTGGGGCCATCCCCTTATTTGCGTGGTCAAGACACATCGACTACCTACCCTCGCCCATGCTTTATTTTAATCTACATGGACTCCTATCTCCATCGCACGGACGCATATTTCAGCTTTCTAGACTAGGCAGCTCAAGAATAAACATGTGCAAAGGATAGAGAATACCAGCATGTTTGATTTGGCTCGAATAGCGCGTGACATTTTCATGCGTCGTTTGGCGTTGTTTGTCGAGTCTTGTTCGGTCGACCCCCGCAAAGACCAGGGGGGGGTTGCGTGTGAGGGGAAAGGGACGTCTTGAAAACGTGAAGACACGGCAGTTGTTGTTTTTGCGGAGAGAGAGGAGCCAAAGTGGACGGCCGTGGCGCACGGCACCAGCCTAGAGCCCAGACGCCCCGGCCCCCAGCCCGACCAGACACCAGAAACGACCCTAATGACCAAGTGTTCCTTCGCTGTTGCATCCGATCGGCAGCGGGTGGCCGACGAGCCCCAGCTTGCACGACTCTACATTCCCCTCTTTCCTTTTTTTGTCTGATGGATTTCAAATAATAAGCTTTTCTCCTTTTTTAATCGTTACAGACCAGTCAATCCACGATGGCAAAACAACCAACCTTATTTCCCCGCACATACACTTTGACGTGTCGAGGGCAGCATCAACCTCATCCTCTCATGGACTTGACGGTCTTGTCCTTACGGGCTCTATTCCCAAAACAATATTTTATGCTCGTAGATTTCTCGGCATCTGTCTTGGCATGGGGACCTACCATGGCCAAGCATTCGGTTCACGATTACTTCGTTCCGAAGGTACATCCCATTTGCTTCACACCATCTCATGATTCTTCATGCAACAGGCACTAGTGAGCTGAGTGAAAGACGGTTGCAGTTCACAAATACGAGTCAAAAAGTTCAATAAAAGAAAGTATTAATATAACAACACAAAATTCGAAAATACATACACCAAAAACCTCGTATCGTACACGCCGGGGGTCGGATGGTCACGTAAAAAAACCAACTCGTACACACACAAAATATGGTCCCGTGGAAGCATCCTTCCTTGTCGTCGTTCCCTCCCTGTAGAGTCTCGCTGGAGACCAAACACATGATATAAGTCCCAACCAGGTCGATCAAGTAAACAGAAAAACATGCAGCCCCAGAACAGTGGAACCACAAATTAAGAAAAAGATTAAGCAAGAGGGCCAGAAAGATGCCATGCCTCTCCCCTGCCGAGCCGCCTCGGTTCATACCTCGCGTAGAAAACATTTCCATGGTCCACTTTCTCGTTCATGCAAACCCGTAGATATTCAATTATACAACCACCTCGTCCTCGTCGGGGTCTTCGAGGCTCCTCCGGTGGGCAGCCTCGGTGACGCGCGCCACGCGGTGACCGTCTTCGCCGAGCACCTCGAGCTCGTCGTCGTTACTTGGAGCAGATTGCTTCGCGTTATCGGCACTGACGTCGGTCGATCCGCTGGTGGTGTTGGCACCGAGGAAGCCCAGGCGCCACAGGCTGCCGCCGGCCGTGTTGTTTGTGCCAGCAGTTCCTGTGGATCCCGAGGATGAAGGGTTGCCTGGATGCAGGGCAAGGGGTTTGAAGAGTGTCGTCTCCCGCTCGCCGCTCTCGGTGCTGCCCTCGGCCGTGTTGCCGGCGTCGTTGTCGATGTCGGCACCCTCCTTGGTGGCTTCCGGCATCGCAAAGTCGCCAAACTCCTCGTCATCGTCGTCGAGTCCGTCGTCGTTCTTAGCGCCGGCACGGCGTCCGCTCGCACCGTCCTCGCCCGACGAATTGCCGCCATCGCTGCTGCTGTCGCGGCCGTCGCCAAACTTCTCATTGTCAAAGCCAGCGCTGCCACTGCCGCTGCCGCTGGCACCGGCCTTAGCAGCGCCCTTATCGCGGGTGACCATCGACCGCCACCAGCCGCCACGGTTCCAGCCGAGACCGACACGGCCGACATCGCCGCCGTTCAGGCCCACTTCTTCGTCATCGTCGTCATCGTCATCATCGTCTTCGTCCTCATCGGCGTCCACGTCGTCGTCTTCGTCGTCGGCAAAGGGGTTGCGGAGACGCTCGCCACCGCTGTCGAGCATTGCCGTCAAAGACTTGCTGGCGGCGCCGAGCGAGATGTCACCGTCGTCGTCACCGCCCACGGCACCGCTTCTCGTGCCGCTGCCACTGCCCTCCTCGCCCTCCTTGCCGTTTTCTTGCGCGGCAGCCGACTCGGCGTTCCGCTTGTTCATGGCGAGACGGGCTGCAAGCAGCTGGCGAGCGCGCGAGGGGGGCACGTTCAATGGCGGCGGCGGGGGTGGCGGCGGAGGAATTGCCGGTGGCAGGAGGGAATTGGATGCGTTCAGGGGATCAGTGTATGCGCGGAACTACATGGATGTCAGTAAAATATACCAAAAAGTCAAAATTTTCCACAATTTTGTCCAAGAAAAAGAGCTGCAATTCTGAAGGTCGAGGGAGAGAGCCGTAAGTCGAGTCGTCGCAATTGTCGAAGTAGATGTGTAAAAGTGGTAGTAGCGACCAAGCGTTTGCATCGTGCCGGAAAGAGCGATGGGTGATGTGCCAGACCTAGCGGGCACAACCCAGACCAAGACCAAAAAAAGACGAAAAACTCCAAAAACGGAACGTCCAAAACCACATCGCGACCATGGAAAGGGAAAGGGCGTGGACCCTGGGTTAGTAGAATAATCATGTCCAGTTGCTCTTTCGGCCACAAAACTAAAGTGTGCCTGGTATCTTTCTCTTGCCTGGGGATAACACATAACAGATATTGTCCAGCGTATGCAACAAGCCTACTTCCAGTCTGACCACAAACACACATACACCCTCCACTGCAACTGCACAAAACAACATCAATAGCTCACAAACACAGACGACATCGGAGACTCATCACCAAACAGTCACCAATGAAACAACCCCCTCTGGCGACTACACCCGACGGAAACGCTGCGTGACCGTCCTCCGCAGCCTCTGCACAAGTTCGGCGGCGCTCTGTGCACGCTGTTGGAAGTCTTCCTCGGGGTGGCGGGCGAGGTCTGGCAAGTTGTCGTAGTCGGTGTTATCGTCGTTCTTGTTTTCATTGGTGCTGTTCTCTTTGTCTTCCTCTCTGCGATAGCGACAGTGTATGCTTGTGCAACCAACAACGGTCGGTGGGATGCTGTCGTCGCCCATTCCGTCAAATCGGAGCCCGATGGGCCCCCGGTCCGAAAACAGCTCGTCTTGCGCGCCGCTTGGTTCGCAGTCGGCCGTGACCATGGCCGTGGCTGTAGATGTAGGTGTAGATGCAGATACTTGGGGGAATAACTCTGGCCTCTAACTTGAAGCATTCCCGGGCGTGCAGGTGCATAGGCGGTCGGGGCACTCGTCCTCCCGCTGCTGGTCATCCTCATCCTCATTGCCATCCCCCTCCTCTTCGTCTTGGTCTTGGTCTTGGTCATCGTTGCCGTGGTCGCTTCCAACTAAGGTGCGCTCCTCGGCATCCAGGGCTGAAAACTCATTGTCATCGTCGTCGTCATAGCCTTCCAGGTCCGGGTCCTCGTTGGGGTCTGCGTCGCTGGCAAACGCGTGGTCGCAATAGTCGTCAAACGATCTCGTCCTCCTCGTCCTTTGGTCGATGCAGTCTTCACATTCACGGATGCAACCGCCCTGCGCTACAAGGCGGAAGCGGCGGTACAAGTACCCGGGGAAATCACTATCACTAACCTCATTGTTGATGTCTTCGTCATTGTCATCGGCGTCGTCGTCCTCTTCGTCGCTCGAGCTGTGGAAGCCCGAGGAGATGCCGGCACTAATCGAAAAGTGGCCGTCGTTGCTGCCTTGGAGGTCCAGGCTGCCGCTGTTCAAGTCCAGGCTGCCGTTCAGGCCGGCCTCGGCCAGGGCGTTGGATGTACCCTGGGAGTTGGAGAGGCCGAGGGACGTGAGCGACGAGCCCAGGCCGGACAGGCCCACGGCAGCCAGGCCAGCGGCCGCGGCGTGGTTGCCCATGGCCACCTCGGGCCGCACACCACCCAGCGTGGCGTTATCGCGTTCGCGCGTCTCGGTCAGCGTGCCGTCAATGTAGTTGGTCCAGTCGGGCGACATGATCTTCGAGACGACCGTCTCGGAGAGGAGCTCGGCCGGATGGCGCTCGGTGAACTTGACGACCTCCTCGGCGATGAGGGTCAGGTGACCCATGTAGCCCATGCGCATGCGAGTCGCGGCCTGGGACTGCTCGGAGACGAGCTGGCCGTTGACGATCTGCGTCGTGATGTCAGCCGACTCGAACAGGGAGATGGCCAGGTGGGGATTGAAACCCCGGTCCATGGGACCGTTGAACACCTGCTGTACAACGTCATACACAACATTGTGCAGGAAGTTGTTCCAGGGGTACGAGAAGAAGAAGGACTAAATGGGTGTTAGTAATGCAAACATGGCGTGCATGATGTTGACAAGGAAGAACCTACCAGAATTGTCGGCACGACACGGTGGTCGACAAATTGCATCTTCAAAAAGTCACCAACAACCGGGTCGGAAAGGGGGGCATCGGGAGCAGACTCCGGAGCCGCACCGGCCTCGGACGGCTGATGCGTGACGATAATTGACGCATCACCAAACTCCGTCTCCGCCTCTCCATTGCTAGCGGTCTCCTGGTCGGCCTGGGTGTCGGCCTTTGCGTCCTCCTTCTCGTCTTGCTGCTGCTTGGGTTCAGCGGGGATTTCGTGAGCAAAGACAGCCGGTGTCTCGGTAGGAGGCGTAGAGGTTGGGGTGCCGGTCTCGGTGCTGCCTTCGGTCTTGTCCTCATCCTTCTCGGCGGGTGTCTCGGAAGTATTGTCCTTGGCATCGTCGGTGGGTGCGGTCGTGCTGGCCAGCTCGGCGGTGGGGCTAGGCGAACGGCGGGAACGGTTGAGGTCGAGGGACTCAGACAGGCTCGAAATGGTTGGTGTGAAGAGAATGGACGAGTCGGAATCGTCGCCTTTCTCCAGGTCGGGCACCATCCTCTTCGCCTCGTCGCCCAGCGCGGGCTCGGTGGCCTCGGTGACAAAGTCGTCTGAACCCTCGGCAAGGTCGTCCTTGGGAACAGGAACTTGGCCGGCCGATGTCGAGCCTTCGACAGGGACACTCTGCCGCTTGCTTGGCGACAGGGGGGCGACAAGTAGCTCTGGGTCATCAAAGTGCTGGTCGTCACTGCTCGCCACTTTGTCGTCGTGGGTCTTGAGGCGCGGCGAGCTGAGAGGCTCCTCGACGAAGTCATCCTCATCCTTCTCCAGGAACGACGGCGTTGTCGAAACCCCTGATGCCGGCGCGGGGCGGCTGGGCAGCTCCAATTCCCGAGGCTGGTCGTCCTCGCCGAGGCCCGCGGCGTGCGTCACTTCTTCGAAACCGTCCTCGTCGGCAGCCGAAACGTTGGTCACCTCCAGCCGGCGACCCTCGTCGGCAGGGGATGTGTGGGCGAGGCTCATGGTCAGGAGGTCCGCGTTGGCGGGGTTCGCTTCTTCGCCACGGGTGCCGGTCAGCTTGCTCTCGGCGCGCAGGCGCTTCCTCTGGGCGTCACGGGCGGCGATCAGCTCCTCGGAGCCAACCTCGTTGAGGAGGCCCATGTTGCTGCAGTGGAGGAGCTCGGCCATGAGCTCGCAGGTCTTGAAGCGGTCGAAGCCAAGCGGCTCAATCTTCTCGCCAAACGTCGAGTTGAGGCGGGACTTTTGGGCCGGCGCATTGTTCATCAGCTGCATGAAGTTGGGCACGTTCTGGGCAAACATGCGCAGCAGGGTGCCCAGGTAGATGGGGTCGCGACTGGACGGGATAGAGTTGGCTTCGGTGCCAACATCCGGGTCATAGTCAGAGTTATTTTTCCTGATAACCTCAATGACAATACCCACGCCCACGGTCAGAGCGTTACCGCCCTTGAGCATGTATCCGATGAGCTCGTCGATGCAGGGGTGCGAGACGAGCTGCCGTGTAAGCTCATTAGGGCCGATGCAGGTTTGTTCGTGCTGGGTCGCATTGGCAGAGACAGTAATAATGGCCTTGATGAAATCGCCCGCAGACGTCTGCGTTGCCCAGCTGTTTTCGGGGCTGAGGAAGGAGAGGAGAGTCGGCATGATATCTTGCGTGTAGAGCCACTGGAGACAGAAGTTAGTATCAGTATATCGACAATTACCCAAAAAAAGTATCCCGTCGCTGTGTTCTTACCTCAACAATGCCTTGGTAGGCATCAGGACGGTCCAGCGTGATGATCTTAAGCAACAGGTCCATAACCATGGGGCAGTCGACATGACGCAGCATATCCTGAACGGCACCGTCGGTGCCTTTCAAAAAGGTCACCATCTCCTCCACCTTCTTGTCGAACAGCGACTCGTTAACCTTGGTGAAGTAGCTAGCTTGCAAGGGGTCGAGCGGTGCAGGGCGCTTCAGGAACTGCCAAAACGTGTTAAGCTCCGCGCGGTTGGCGGGGTCCAGGAGCGTGTCGCAGATGGACCAGTTGTCCGAGGCCAGAATCTCGCAGGAGACAAAGGCGTACCGCGTGCGCTTCTTTTCAGCCTCGTCATCCTCGTCCAGACCGCCATCGGTGGCCGACGAGGAAGCACGCGACCGGCCAAAGACGCGCGGCCGGCCGCGCTCCACGGCTTCTTCAGGCGATTCCGGCTCCTCCCCTTCTGTTTTCTCTGTCTTCTCGGGGGCAGCTACCGGCTCGGCCTTGGGCGCGACGACGTACTCTAGCAGGCGCAGGACGATATCTTTCTGGCGAAGGTACTCGAGCAGCTTGTTGTTGTGCGCCTTGACATCGCCGAGCAGGTCGCCCTCGTCGAGCAGCTCCTCTAGTGTGAAGTCGGGGCGGTCGAGGATGGCATCGATGGGTGATATGTTGGCGTAACCGCCGAATTTCCAGAACATGGTGGCGGTGGTCCTTTACGCCGCAGTGCCGGTCCTTTCAAGACACAAGCACCGGACGAAGGATTTGGGAGAGTGTAATGACAAAAGACGGTAGGCGTACAGCTCGCGTTGGGATGGCGAACTAGCCAGTGGGATCGTTCAGACTCGGTATTCGAATGATAATCGTAGTGTCCGCGGCGTGATGATATCGGCAATGCGGAAGAAAACCCAAGCAAGCCTTTGACCCGGCTGGATGCTTTCTATAGATGCTGAAATGCAATAGAAACAGGTTATGATCGTAAAATGGATGGGTATCTCAATAGTCTAGCAGGGAACTGATGGCAAAAAGGACAGGTTAGTAACGGCCACAGTGTTCTGGCGGTGACGGCGACGTGACGAGATGGATGCAGCGCACACTGTGCGGCATGGTCTCTCTCTGAATATCGACTGCGAATGCCTGGTGCCGATCGATCTGCGACTGTTTTTCGTGCTGGTGTTCGTCGGAGAAAACTGGTTCGGCGTTGTTGTTCTTCAAACTCTACTTTCGTCCAATCTCTCGTTGGGTTGTGCGCCGTGCTGCGTAATCCAGCATTTGAAATTGCGCAGGCGTTGGGCAGCGCGCGTCAGAGTTCGCATTTGGCGCGCAACAAGAAAGCTGGACCTTATCGACGTCAAGGAGGATAATCTTGTCGCAAATGAAGGGCAGATGTCGATAACGCGAGGGTCTTTTTTGCATTCCAGAGCGATGCAGAGGCAATCTTGGTGAGAAAGGATCTAGGTCGTCGTTGTGGTGGGAGAGATAAGGCGCCAGTCAATCGCAACTGGTGTCGGCTCGGTGGCAGTCGTCGCTACAGCATCGGGCTTCGGGCCGCAGTTGGTCGTCGTCGTCGTTCGCATCGCAGATTCGGCGTTTGACAGAGGCACACAGTCGCAGAGAGAGGCCAAGGGCCAGGTCGAGGCAAAACGAAGCAAATGGTAGGACTCGAGACTCACAGAAATCGCCAATCCGGCCGTTTTTGGACAACGGCGCAGAGAAGAATTAAGAGAATGGAGGGGTAATAAAAGACAGAAGAAATAAAAACAGTACAAGAAAAGAAAAGTAGTAGAGGATGTGATACAAATACACGATGCGTCGTTTCGTGGTCGTGGGAGGAGAAAAGATGTGTGGTGATGTCGTCGTAGTTCGCAAAAGGAGGGAAAAGGCAAGTTCGCAGAGCGAGGCGATGGAATGCGGCAGAAAAGGGAAAACCAGTCAGTGCAGGGGAAAGGACCGAAGTGCGTGTGTCTAGGGGGGTAGGAGCGACCAAGCAGCAAAAATTCCGCTGCGGTCGGGCGTCGCCCTTTCCAGTTCGCACTTCAGCGCTGAAGAAGAATTAAAATTAAATGCAAATTAAATGCGAAAATACCAAAACTACGTAGGCCCAGCGGGTTAAAATGAACAAGGGACGCCCAAAGCTCCTTTTGGGGCTAAACAATAGGGCGGGGGTGAGAGGTGGCGGGATATGACAGCTGTATTTCCAGGTGGTTTGGCAGGTGCGGCCGTGGCGGACAGGGCATTTTAGAGCGGGGACGAGGAAAGAGCAGCCTAGGGATTGGCCGAAACAGAGGGAGGAGCTTCGAGGACAGCAAGTGGGGCCTTTTCTTGGTGTGGGCCCACAGCGCACGCGGGAAAGGCGCACATGCCCAACAACAGGGCAGGCGCGCAAAAGGGAAGGAGAGAGGGGGAAGCATGGCATCGGGTCCGTCTCGGCAGCGGATTTACACTGTAGAACATCTCAGAGCACCCGGTTTGATGACATGCAGCAGCAAGTAAGATGTTCAAAACAGAAAGCCAGCAAATGATGAGAGGATTCACAAACTCAGAAATCATACATTATTGAATAGAAAAACTCGAAGATGACAGTATTGGCCCCTTGTCGCGTCTGCTGCTTGTGGACTGTGACCGGCACCATTGACAGGCAGTGGTACAGTGCGCACATCTATTTCAACGGTGCAATATTTGGGTGTCACCTGGGAGTTGATTCCAGACAACAGCCAAACAAAGCCATGACCAACGATGTGATTTCGTGATGCAAGTAGATAACTGTTCGACTTTCTCTCCATGACACGAGTAGCCTTCCTCATAACGCATATAAAGCATTTGCACCTCTTTCTTGACAGTGTTTCCACAACTATAAAAGGGGCTCATGCCCTTCCATTATGCCTGCATTCCAGCTACCCAGATTTCAACATCTTAACTAGAAAGCAAGACAACATCGTGCAAACAAAAAAAAAAATAGCACCCGAAAGGCACAGTATCGAGAGCCATCTACCACCGCTGAAATGTGTTACCAGTACTACACAAAGTACAAGTTCGAATGCGGTCACCGGCAGGTGGAAAAGGGCGACATCGAATATTGTGACTCAATGTTCTGCGATACTGTGAAGCAGAAGATCGACTAAGTTTTTATGAGCGCCAAGTACATTGACTGCATCAAGAACGGAGACTAGTTTCTCCCGTTTGCTGATGTCTGGTCATTGATTGTTTCTTATTTCTACCAGGTCGCGTTGAGTTGAATTGATATCGATATGCTTGCGTAGTTGGACCGAAACAGTATGCCCCTGGTCACTCTTTAATTTCATTTCAGGAAGCAGTTTTTGTTCGTGTTTTTAGGTTTTATTCCACTTGGTGCATCCTCCAGGGTAACAGTGTGTCGGTTCTAGATAATGCAGTCTACGACAAACGACGTACAGAAAAAGACCATTGTTTGCAAGCAAATGAGTATCACGTGATGACATGCAGCTCTTTAGTATTCACCAAATGAAAAGGATTCGGTTTTCGAAAGTATTCGGTGATAGAACGTGCCACATATTCCCAATTAATACAAGTTATACTGGTTTTGATGATACATACTTAGATGGGTGGTCTTTTCGTGCTTTATTTTTCATCAATAGGTGCTGTATGCAAATGAATATTATCAGACATATTTCTGAGAAAAAGAATTGATGTACGAAAAATATTATAAAAAAAGAAAATATACGTAAACATCATGAGCATATTGTTCCAATATATTTTTGACACATTTATTCACTATGACTATTCCTCCTCCGCCACCAAGCACCCAATAAATATATAATGACCAACGAAGGGAATGACAATCAGAATAAAATCAGACAATATTTTATTATCAAGCGTATCTAAACTACCACCTTCAACAAAAGCTGTACAAGTCCCCTACCACCCCAACAAGCACGAAGTACAATCTCATCTTCTTGTAATGGCCTGGCACCGCTGCTTTTTACGACTGATAGCAATACATTCTCTCAAAAACAGACACATCATGAAATCTAGGAGATCGCTGAGTGCTCACGATATTTTACGACATGTTTTCAATCCCACGAAAAAAGACCCGACGCTACTTGTTCCTTATTCAGTTCGCACAAATATGCCACATTGAAATATGTATTTTCAGCATGCATATCTTACCTTACTCTTGCGCTTATGTTTTTGTGGATTGTAATTAGAGGTCCAGGTGGATGAAAAGCCCCAATCATCGGCATCAACGCTTGCTGTAGCTGCGGTACTTGGTCGAGCCACAGATATTGTGTTCGGTTCTTCTGTAGTGGTAAATCCTGGAATGGTTTGCTTGACTGCGACTGGTTTTGCCTCTGGTTCTGCCTCGGGTTCCGACTCTGGCTCTGGCTCCGGCTCTGCCTGTGGTTCTGGCATGCGTGGCTCAGGGCAAGCTGGAAGAGATACGTCCATGTCGATGGCGATGGGAGTGGCTGCCCGAGAGGACACTGGATCTGGATAGAGCGAAAGGATGGTCAGTTGCCGTCGTGACTTGTAGTCTTATTATTGCTTGTGCCTACTCCGTTTTGACCTAGCCTCGGAATGCATACCTCTCAGGCCGCCCACCTATTCGGCCGTTGACGTACCATCTTCAGAAACCGGAACACGGTGCTTGTCCAGGCGGCGCAGCTCGTTCTCGCACTTTTCTAGACATGTCTTTTTCTCCATGAGACGAGCTCGTTCCGCAGTGGCATCCTTGTTCTCACCGGCGAGGTGGCCAAGATGCTCGTCCGGGATGGAATAGATGGTGTCCGGCGTAAACAGGCCAGGAAGCTTGCTGATCAGGCACTGTTCGACAACCAGTACGCTGACATTGTCAATGAAGCTCTTTAGGGCGACCTGTGGGTGATTAGAGCTGGCTTATTTCTAATGTAATGATTTATGGTCCTCCTGAAACGCCGCTCGTAGCGCGCTAATGTCCCGGTCGGTGGCCTTACAGCAGCCGCCAACGAGGATCTCAGACCAGCAGCCGCTGGCCGCAGCAGAACGCACAATGGCGCTGAGCTGGGCCTCCCAGGCAACGGTTGGCGGAGCGACGCCGGGCGGCAGCTCCCACACTTGTGTGGTGGTGTTATAGACCTCGCCGTTAGTGCCGTCGGGGTAGAGGACGAGGGCCAGGTGGGAAATAGACGTCGACGCGGCCAGCTGAGCTTTGACGGCGGTCTCGTACTGTGCGACAAGCGTGTCGAGACGGCCAATCTTGGTGCAGTTAATACCGATGCCCCAAGGCGGCCGGCCACCGGGAACAGGGGCCAACATGGCAGAGACGGCATCGGCAACAGCGGTGCCGTCGGGCAGGGCGTCGTCGGTGCCGGGGAAGACGCAGGAGATCCAGTAGGGGAGACGGGCGAGGGCCGGGTCCATATGCTCGAACGTGGCGTACAGTTGGCGCACGGCGCGGATCTCGTCGAGGCGCGGCACGGTCTCAAAGGCGAGAAAGCGGACGCGGTCAGCAAGACGCGGCACGCGGGCAAACAGGCGCAGCCGGTCGGCGTGCCAGTGACAGAGAGCTTCGGTGCTGCAGACGGCGGCATCATAGGCACCCGAGTATTCAGTGCTGGGGATCATGCAGGCGCCGTAGGGGCCGAGCGAGAGAGCGATGCCGGGGAATCTGGAGGTTCCGGAGGATTCGGGGCTGTCTCCGGTTTTCGCTCCGGCATCCGCAATAGCACCCTCGGCGACGTCCACGGCACGCGTCAGGAACGCATCAGTGTCGGCAGACGAGACGCCCGTGAGCGCCAGTCCTGCTGCCGACACCTGGTACGTCGCCGTCTCGAGCAGATCGGCGCCGGCGCGTATAAAATCGGCCTGGCAGCGGCGTAACACGGCGGCTTGTTCATTGTCGACAAGCAGGTGTGACGACCACAGCGGCGTAGTGTTTGCCGAAAACTGCACGCCGTAGCGGTCCTGCAGGGCAGTGCCGAGGCCGCCGTCAAGCAGACGGACGGGGCAAGTTGCCATATTGGGGGTGGAGGGGATGGAAGGAGGGGGAGGTGGTAGAGGCTGACCCCAGCTCACCAACAGAGGAGCCGACTGGTTGATTGACTGTGGGAGATATGTGTATGTCTTCTATGAGAGAGAGGATGCCACTCAGGGGTAGAGCCAGAGATCTAGTGGACCATCACGTGACGTGTGGATCCAACATTGACGCTATATCGCGCTAGAGGAGGCGGGCCGACGTAGACTCCAGTAAGGCTTCCAGCTCTCGTTCCGTGTATTGTCGTGTACGAAGTATTGGCCGGACTAATCAGGGGTCAGGTGCTTGACGCACCCGCCCACTATATTTATCCTCCATGTAGTCAATGGCATTGGAGGCTGCGACGCGCTCCATATTGGCCTCGGTGGCCTGTAGCAATTTGTCGATGACTGCATCAACGGCGACACGATTGATGGTACCGTCACCGTACATGGGAAGGCTGCACAGGGTATTGTGGAAAACGTTTCGCAGGCGGTCATTTTGCACCTTCTGCACGGTTTCCGTCAAGTAGTGATTGTACGTTACAGGATGCCCTTTCACGTTGGACACCATGAGCTTGTTTGTCTCGTCCAGCAAGTCCTTTTGAGTGCCGCCATGGCCGGGTTGATGTGGTACTGCAAGATCTTCTCGGCCGTTTCTTGAACCGTAATGTGCCGCAGTGTGGCAGCGATGGCTGCAAAAGACGACTGCAAAACGCCCTCGGCGCACTCTTTGGCGAGGGCACCCCAGTTCTTGCATTGATCTCGGAAGAGGTCGCTCACCACCATTGGATTGAAAGTGCCTGGCAGTTCTCGACCACGCGACATGGCAATGATGCCCTTGACCTCGTCAATGTAGTCATTGCGGCGGATGGCCACCTTGCGTTCGCCTTTGGTCAAATCGGCATCTTCAGTGTCACTGCTGACAATCCACCGCGTCCGGCCGCGGTTGTGCATGTCCTTGGCAAAGCGCGTGAGCCGATTCTGCACGACGGCCCGCAGGTGGCGGCGGTAGCCCTTGTCGTCATTCTTGTTGTCCTTTGCTGCGTCGCCTTCTTTTTCCTCACTGCCATCGTAGCCGCCAGATTCGTCCGGCCGCTGCAGCACGTTCCCGAAAAAGGCCGTGTCCGTGTAGCTACCGTGCACGGCCGCCGTCACAAGTTGCGAGAACTGGCTGCTCACACGCGACAGGTACTGCCGCTGGTCGAGCACCGTTGCCCACGGTGTGCCCAGCCGCGCAAGTCCCAGGCAGCACTCCACCAGCAAAGAGTCCACCTCGGCCAGGATGGCGGGCAGCTGCGACAGGATCTGGTCCATGAGCACCGTGCTGAGACGAGGGCGCAGCGGACCGATGCCCAAGTGCGCGAGCGCCACAGCACGCCACGCGCTGCCGGGGGCCGTGAAAAACTCGATCTCTTTGGCGTCACGCTCCGCACTCGAGGCCGCCCGAATGTCGTGCCACTGGTTTTTGAGCACGTGCCAGCCCAGCTGCAGGCGCACGTCGCGGTTTCGCGCCATCTTGACAAAGGCGCGCTCGCTGTCCGAGTCGACGTCGAGCTTGTCCGGCTTGGTGATGAGGCCCATCGTGCGGGCGCCACGCAGGTCGACCTCGCGGGCGAGCTGCGTGACGGTCTGGTTGGCAAAGTCGTAGGCGGCCGACACCACGGCCAGGATAATGCTGCGGGGCCGTGTCATGTAGTCAAGCACAAGCTTGCGGACGATGGGGGCCTCGTCGGCAGACTGCTCGGCGTTGCTGGCTTGGAAAAGACCGGGCAGGTCGACGAGCGTCAGGTGCTGCTGCTTGGGGCCGGACAACTCAATGTGCAGGACGTCGTTGCTAAAGCGGCGGCTGCTGATGCCAAATCCCGCGTCCACGTCGACATCGACATCGCCGTCGACAAGTCCCATAGCCACCTTAGCGGCTTCAATGACGGGCCCGACATCCGGGTTCTCGACGTCGACATCCGCAGTGAAAGCGTGTAGCTTCTCTTTCTAGCTGGCGCTGTGGCTGTGGTGCGGCACAATGGACACAACGATGCCGGCCACTGGATGACGGCGCAGGATGAGCTCAGTGGCAAAACGTGTGCACAAGTTGTCTTTGGTAGGGAAGGAGAGGCCCGAGATGGCTTCGAGAACGGAGCTCTTGCCAGACGACTGGTCACCACAGATAATGATCTCTGGCAGGGCTACATAACGGTCGAGACCCTGGGAACGGAGACTGTCGATTATGTCGAGCAAGTCGCGGTAATCTTGCGACTGGCTATTGATGGGTGCCATCGTTGGATGGCAGAGAATTTTGTAAAACAGGAATGAAAAAAAGGGATGGAGAGGGCGTGCCATGTGTTGGCAGGGGGCCTGAAGAAAAGCTAACAGGATGAAGCGATATCCAGCGACGAGAAGGCACATATTTATGGGCCGAAATCGTACACATCAAACGGGAATCAAAATAAGTGTTTGAAATAATAAGAAGATGCAAGAAGAAGATGGAAGACACAGCAAACGGCTTCATGATACATTTTTGCACAGATCAATCAAATAAAGTCTTATCTTGTAGCACAAGGCTTGTGCATCATAACCATTCCTGGTGAGAACAAAGAACGTAAACACTTCTAGACACCGTATGGAAACATCTAGACAGATATCGATGCCATCAAGGTTCATGTCACAGCACATTTTGTTTTCCCTAACAAACACCAGAACCACAACTTGTCAAACTTTATTTGCACTATCCCTTTCCCACGGACTTCTCCTACTGCCTCACATCTTCACCCGGCGGAAGAGAATCTGGCGGGTTGGGTCCGGACCTCCACCAACGCCAATGACACCGTCCTTACCATCTTTGACCGGCACCGACTTGATGTCATAGTTCAACAGCAGGTTAGCCAAGATGAGCTTGATCTCGTTGGCGGCAAAGAAGCGCCCTGGGCATGCGTGGCGGCCAAAACCAAAGCTCATATTCTCCTTGGTGACGCTGACAAACTGGTACTGCTCGCGGTTCTTGAAACCTAGGGGGTCATGACTCTCAGGATCGGTGCGCAGCCGCACAAAGCGGTAAGGGTCAAACGTGGTGGGGTCGGAATAGAGCTCTGGGTCGAGCAGGACGGCCTTGTTGGCAGCTTCAATAATGCATCCGGCGGGGAGGTGCGTTCCGTCGGGCAGCGTCACGGGCTTGAGGGTATAACGGCGGAAGGCGTCGAGAAAGGGCGGGTTGAGGCGCTGGGACTCGCGCATGACGCTGTCGACGAGCTTCATGTTGAAGAGGGCGTGGGTCGTCATTTCGTCAGGACTTTCGGAGGCGGCGAGGACATCCTTGATTTCTTTGCGGCAGGCGGCAACCACCTCGGGGCGGGCCACGAGGTCGTGCAGGATGTAGGCCGTTGTCAAGGTCGTCGTGTGAATGGCCGCCATGGTCAACAGCAGTTGCATGTTAGTGATGGCCGCCACGTCCGTGATGCCCTCGGCCTCCGTCTTGTCCAGCATCCACTGCAGCGTGTCGGCAGGCATTTCGGTGTCGCCGCGTGCCTTGCGGGCTTGGCGTTCGGCAATCACGGGCGCCAGGAACGCTCGCATCCGCGCCCGGTGGCCCTCGACCTTGGCCAGCTGCGGCTCCCAGTAGCGTGCCAGGGGGCGCACGATCCACGGCCAGCGTTTCACGGCCGGCACCGCCGCCGTAATGTCCGTCGTAAAGTGCACGGCGGCGTCCAGGTACACCGGATCACGGCACAGGTCGGGACCGACAAAGACGTGGCCCGAGACAATGGCCACGATGCGCAGCAGCCGTGCGTGAATCGTCACGGGTGTCCACTCGTCGGAAGCATCCGCCATAACCTCTGCCACCGTCTCGGCGACGGCACGCGACAGCGCCGGGTTGATCTTGACCAGACTGCGGGTCAGCTCTTTTTTGACCACGCTGTTGGCAATGTGCGTGTGGTGGTGGCTCGGGAACAGGTGGACGTAGTCGTTCTCCAAGAGCTTCATAAATGCGGTCGTGACATCGATCTCCTCGTCGGGCTTCTGGCGCAGTGTGTCCAGAAACTTGTTGGGGATGATGACATGGTCGCCGTCCGGCGTGCGGATGCGGTGCACGTCGTTCCGCCGCGTGTTGTAGCCCTCCTCGTACATGCTGGCCGAGTGGAACATAAAGTGTTCAGGCTTACCGTCATACGTCTTATCGAGCACAGGGATCCGCGAGAACCGCAGGCGGTCCACGATACGCGGCCAGGCATAGCGGCCGGCAACAACGAGACCAACGACAAGCAGCGTCGGTAGATGCCGGACGACAAGGGACAATATGGTGTCCATGGTGTGGTAAAAGATACTAAAACTGTGTGCGTTTGTTTAGAGACGTTTTGTTGATATACATGATGTACAAAGCGGTCTCTTGCCAGTCTTATATAAACAGATGCAAGCAACACACGGACCAATGTACTCGATATTACGCGCCGATACAAGCGACAGAATTGGAGAAAGGCACAATACGGTATGTAAAACAATGAAAGGGGAGGCTTGAGAGCATCGACGTCTCGCCTCCTCTTTCTCCTCTTTGCTGTTACGTTCGCTACATATAGATATGACGGCACACGGTCTCAGCCGCAGCGCTTTTTCCGGGGGAAAAGAGCAATCAAAGTACGTTCTGATAATTTTATACAGACGTACGTCTTATTAAAAGATATATCTTGTAGAATATCATATGTTGCAAAGTATTAGTTATCTATACCAAGACGAACGAGGCGGCAGAGAAGGCCACGGGCAACGAACACCGTGTGATTTGACTTGACAGACCTAAGGCCGTTGTAAGAGCAGCGTACAGTAACAGAACATTACAGGATACAACTAAAGTCCATCCCTACCCGCTTCCCCACATCTCCTTCTACACTTCCAACGTCCGAGATCTATCCGTGCGGGGTATGCGATCCAGGCCGCGTCAACCTCCGGACGAATGATCCCGATGGGATTACGGAGTACAAGTACGTGCATTGCAAGGCGGGCCAAAAGTACAGTACATGGTTTGATGGAGTGAGGCCTGCTTCCAAGTTCATTTCGTTTTCGATTATCTAATAAACAAAATCAAAGCAAGCTCGAGGGCACGTGAGCGTCACATGGATAGGAACTGTCAGCCTTTTCATACGACGTACGTATGACAGTATGGTGGCTTGTAGCCAATTAGAATGAAGAGCTACAACGTTCATGATAAATCAACAAGTACAAATCCCAAGTTCAACTCAGTACAGACATGTCTAAATTCCTTCAGACAATTGGTCGAATTACATGGATTCGATATACATCACATGTTTCCAGTTTTGAAAAGAAGAATAAAAAATGAGGTTTTCCCTACTGGAGGACCTAGTTGATAGCAAAAAGAAACACATATCCAAGTTTGGTTCCCTACAAGGGACGAGTCTGTTGTTAATAAACTTTGATAGATTGGCGTTTAAAACAGCTGCCTTGGCCTACGCAACACGACGACGTGTAAATACGGTGCTGCTCAAATAATATTAGATTTTTATTGCATTTGAACGTGTTGACGGTAAGGCGTATACGGACATACTATAGAAATAAATGACATCTGCGGTGGCACACTGTGTTGATGATACAAACAGCCCTATCATGTAAGCCAGCACCAACGGTGACATCTGTAAAGTCAACATCATCGCCGCTTACAACATCACCCAGGAGCTTAAAGTTTAGAGTTCGTTGAGATAGCCATAATTTTCCCAAATGCATGTAAATTTGGCCATGAGAATAATCTCTCATTTCCGTTTATCTTTTATCTTCTCCATCCTCCAAAGTTCATACACCCATATTTTCTCTGGTATTCCCACTTCATTCTATCAGTATCTTTCCACTTCAAGCCCCTTTTCTACAACTATTATTAAAATCTCTTCAACACTCATCATGGCTGTTGAAATCATCATCACACCCGGCAAGGCGCTGTTTGCAACCGCCACTGTTGCCGCTGTTGCCGCTGCCCCGTAGGCGATGTCCAATACCAACACCGGCTTCACTGACTGCCTCGGTTTGCTGCCTGGCCGCGAGTTTGCCATGCTCCAAGACGCCTGGTTTCCCACCCTGTCGGGCCCCCTAGATGTCGTCCTCCTCATCCTCTTTATCGAGATGGTCCGGGACCTGTCCGGCTTCGTGCCCCGCACGGTTGTGGATTTTGAGGCCGTGTACAGCAGGTTGCTCGATGGTGCTCTTGGCATCGTCCCGGACCGACTGTTTCCACTGACCGAGCCGATCCACCGCTTCTTCACCGATGTGGATCCGGTCGCCGAGGCTCTTGCTGCGGCTGTCATCACCGTCGATCGGGGTCATGAGATGAGGTTGGATCCGGGCGACGGTGAGCACGAGCCGCCCAGGTTTGTTTTCGTGGACAACGAGGACATGGAGAGCAGCCCTGAGGAGAACGCGGCACTCAAGGTACTCGAGTCTCTTGACCTTTTCACCGTTCTTGACGCCCTTGAGGAGCTTGAGGCACGTGAAAACCTCAGGGAGCTCGAGGCTCTTGAGGGCACCAGCAACAGAGGCCCGCTGAGCGTGTACGAGCGTCTGCACATCTACTTTATAGTCTTTTGCAGCTTTCTCGTCCTGTTCTATTTCATTTCTAATTCCGTACATTTTCTCCCTGCTCCTGCATAGCACTCTACAACCCTTACTAACACACACAGTGGCACTTTTTTGTGTTCTGCTCGAAGACGGCCTTCCCCCGGTACTACGCCGAGGATACCCGGTACCGGCTCTTCCAGGACCCGGCCAGGCGGGCGTAATTGAACCGGCTGGAACAAAACCGCAGGTCCTGGCCGTCTATGCCCTACACGCTCGTGGCCGGCTACCACCTGGGCGTCGGCCTTGTCGAGACCGACATGCAGTGGCACCGCCACGTCATGAACCGCTTCTGGGCTTACGGTCTGTCAGCGCGCCAGTGCCGCCACATCCTACAGACGTGGTCTCTTCGCTCCCGCGCCGTCTTAACCTTCGTGATCTGCTTGATGTTCTTTTTTCAGTTTGTATGATCGACTGAATGATCTTAGCCCGGACACACTCTGACAGCAAGGAGGAGTTGTAGAACATTGCTTTATTTTTTTTTAATATTTTATTTTTTTAAAAAAGGTTTTATTTTTTTGTCTTAGTATTCAAGTCAACAAGGAGTACTTTGGCAAATTTTTTCTTTGCAACGAGAAGGTTATAGAATGCGTGTACTTCATCACAGTTTTAAGTAAATCGACTGTCTCTGGCTTCCTACATGATACACATTGAGTAAAGCTGGGCGTTAAAGTTTAGCGCCTTGCGGCCCGCTATTAGCGGCCGAACAGCGCTGAATCCCGACGTCAAGAAAGATTTCCTCGTCAGACCATTTCAAGAAATACTGTTCTTCGTCTCTTCATCTCCTGATTGATGGCATATTTCATTCTCAAGAAAGAAACAAAGTGGAACGATCACAAGTTGTTGACGTGGAGTGATGTTTGTGGACGTCCCTGGAATACGATGGGGCGGCACATGAGCAGAAGACCTGCAGTCTTGTGCGTGATGGCTCACGCCACCATTTTCTGCAAGGGCTTACTGTACGGAGTACAGTGGGCGCCCAACAGCTTTGCACAGAGATGAAAACAATACAAAGTTGACCCTTGCTCGCCATTGATGAAGACGACAACACATCAAAAGCAGAGAACGAGATTACAAGAAAGTGCATCAAAAGCACGTCCACAAATTCAAACGAAATGCCACACAGACAACAAACGAAAACCACTTCGGAGCAAACTACGATGGGCGAGAACTTCTTTGTCACAGCTCTGGCGGCACTCTCACCTGTTGCAGTCGGAAGTCTCTATTTCCCTACGCCAACACCAGTGGCTGGCAGCAGTCCCGTTTTCACGTCGCCGACGACCGCCGCAAACACAGATTCACCAACGCATCTGTCACCGACACGGTCATCGTCCAGCGAAGCAAGTGAGAAAAGTCCAGGTTCACCATCCCACCACAAGTTTCACTTGGACCAACTTTCCCATCTGGGCGATGCTTTCCACCGCCACCACCACGGGCACCTTGTCGAGGAAGATTATGGTCGGAACTGAGGGTGGAAGAGTAGTATGGACTGCTTTCGTATTGCGAACAATGATTGCCTTAGTCGATGCTATTGGAGGAGATTTTGATGCTGTTTATGGAGATGAGGGACAACAAAATTGAGATACCCTGGAGCCTGGCTGTGATGTTTTGCCAGATCGGCCTATCAGTAAGAAATTGGTAAACAGGAATCATCGACAAAAGCTCGGAAATGCAGAAATGAGATTCTGATCCACGTTCAATACCATTATTCGAGTCCAATATTTCTTCTTTTGATTACCGCAGCCCCCAACCGGACCGCCCCTTCCTTGTGGAGACATGCAGTGTTGTCATCTGCCATCTGTGCATCTTTCGGGCGTGGGTGCGTCCATTGCATGCTACATTAGGCACCAAACGGCGTCTATGGGAAATAAACATCACGAATAGACTACTCGTTCAGGAAAGTATCAAGTGCAATGGCGGACTACGAGTCCGGCGTTTCTCTCAACGGTCATTAAAAGAATCTTTTGATGGCAGCTTCTCATTGAATTTCATCAGATCCAAGGAAGCTGTTTCCTTAATGCAACAATACCCGCAGTGATCCCTCCGGAATGTCCATTTGATCATTGTCTTGACTGTATCCTGGATACAGGTGTCCTGACAGAAAGACAAGCTTTTATTTTACGATAATGCGACGCTCGTGCATAGGAAGCATAATGAATAGCACCCTACAACATGGCAAAGGCTCAAGCAAAGAATATGGTCGAGGTGACAGGTAGACAAGCGAGGCAAGTACTGGGTTTTTTTTTGTTCGTTTCGTTGGTGAGCTCTATTCTGACACACTGCATAGCCTCATCGCCTCGGGAAATCCGAATCTATTTTGTTGATATTCGCTTCCACTCTCACAGCTCGTACAGTTTCTCAAAGAAAATACATCTCCGGACGGTCGAAAGAGTCCAGTACAATTATATTTTGATTCGACCATGATAAGGCCTGGTCCTTGTCGTTGACAGTGAGATGCAACCCACAAAATAAAACACGCCCTACCCGTGACATTGTTTCTTATTGTTTTTTTTTGTTTTTTTTTGCCAATATTCTCCGGCCTCCGGCCTCCGTATCCCTTCAGACTCCCTGGACGTTCACAGGCTCGTCCTCCTTGGCATGCAGTGTATGTCCCCTGATATGCGGGATGCCCAATCGGAGTGTTTACATGCCCTGTCTCTGTATCTTCCACTCTCGCCAATGTTCCGCGACCACTGTCCATGATGATGGATACAGCCTTCCGTGGACATCTGTGGAGACATCCGTTGCTTTTTCCGGAAGAAGCAACTTCGCCGGCATCCAATCCAAGACGACGTGGAACGGCGACTGCGACGGTGAGGTGGTACTCGTAGAGGCAGTCACAATGGTTCTTGGGCATTTATTGATTTTCTTGACGTCACAAAACGCGTATTGCAATCTACATTCCGTTCTCCATACGGAGTCGAGGAGTGCAAGCAAGAAGGAAATGGAAGCCCCCTGTTGGGGTGCAATATGATTTCCATTTTGTTTTCCCCAAAGGAGGCATTGAATGAGGCGAGAAGAGAATCAACAGCAAAAGGGAACAAGCAATATGGAGACAATAGGGAAGGATGAAAACCGTTGAACGATACGAAACCTCCGAGGCAGATGTGGTCGGCTGCAATACCACGTCGGCGTCTTCCGACCTCCTTCCTTGCAAAGAGAGAGCTGGGGGAAGGGGCTGCGTGTTAAGACATATTTTACCCCATCGCCAATTTCTGCAACCGGTTCTCTCAACGGCGTTTTAAATGGGTACAGAAAACGATTCGCATCATCTTTACAGTACAACACATCACCACGATGGTGTGAACAACATGTGCTGGAAGTGCTGTCTCGCAAAGGCCGAGTACGGCGGCAAACCACGCCTACATACACGCGACACAAAACATAACGACAAAGTTAAAGTTTGGTACAGAATGGGGGCCGTTCAGCGAACCGTTCACCGAGAACAGCTCCCCGAAGACCAACTGCCCGTACTCCGTAGTGGACCAACCACTGAGCTTAAAGTGTACTTTTTCTACTTTGCGGTTCGTCATGTTCCCAGTTCTTTGAAATCGGGATTTATCATTTATTTCACATCTACCGCCGCTGCCGCCATCTTCCTTTTGACATAAAGGGGCATCAATTCGGAAGGACAGAGCCAGTCCAGCACCCGTTTTCCTTTTTGAGGATGAGGAGGAGCCCTGGAAGGAAGCTTAAAAGTTTGGTTGATAGCCTCGTATTCGTGGGCGCAGGAGTGATGTCTAATACGACAGGCCGTTTGAAAGCCTACAATGTTCCAAAAGTTTGGTTCGCGCAAGGAGGTCGTGGTGGCCACAATGCAACACAAAAGCTGTCACCGGTGTCCGCAGTCCGACAAGGAGACCGTTCTCATGTAGCAAGGCTCATTTGCGGAGAAAAACAGACAGGACCTTTGGACAAGAATCTTACAGTGGTTACGAAATGTGACAACCGTTTCATCGTAGACGGAGAAGACAGAGAAGACAAAGATGGGGGAACTGCATATTTGTATGGCATATTGATATTGCCTGCCCCCTGGGGAAGACTCATAACTCCACCGCCCGTTCCAGTCTTCGTGAACAATATGGGACTGCCGGCAAGCAAGGTAAACTGCGACGGCGGAGGACTGTTACTATCACCTTCAGCGGCGAGATCGATGAGAAGTTTCGGTGGTTCTTTGCAAGACGACGTTCCTGGTGAAGGGGCCATTTGACGGCGTTATTACTTATTATTAGTATTATTGATTACTTCGAGATATGTCGTATCTTTTGAAATGGATATTGCCTCAACGGTCATTTACGATTCCCGCAGCCTCTTCTGTCATATTAGTTATCGAACAGTGAGACGGATAAAAACAGCCTGACGTGGCTGGCCACACGACCACGATCGAGGGCGGTGATCAACAATGTCTGCCAATCTGCAGGACGTCTGATAAGGATAGACAAACAAGAAACAATGGTATTGTTCTTCTTGCGGTGAAGAAGTTAACGCTATTTAATCAACGCCTTCTCGGGTTAGGTTTGTGGTCAGCTGGGTGTACTTTTGCGTGATCCTCTTCCCCTTTGTAATGTTGGTTCACCTTAACCATTACGTATCGCACCCTCTCCTTGGCGTGTAAGCCACTGGAATAACTCCGTGATAAACTGTCACGAACACATTTGAGCCACTCTGCATGGCTAGGGCCGGTGCACGTTCTCCCGTCATGCACGCCTGCACGCACGCACGCCTGCCTTGTAAATTGAGCAAATAGTGCTTTTGTTTCCAAGACCCAAAAGGACCCAAAAGGTTGTCCACGAGGCCCAGCCAGACCTGCCCCCTGTTCCCCATCTTCCTTTTTGGGATGGGCTGACCCCCACGCCAGTGAGGAGCATGTGGTCCACGCGTGCGTCTTCTTTTGTTTTGGCCGTTTGTTTTGTACCAAAGTTTGGGGGTTTTCTCAAGCACCGGTCAGGAAAGACAGAAAGGAAACGGGGCTGTTTGGAGACCATGTGCCGCTTCCGGGGGGGACCACCTTTTCCAGACCGAGCATTGTTCTGCGCGCCGCCCTGCAAACATCCTGCAGACAAGCAGACGCATGTACTCCGTATGTATTGTAAAATTCTCCGACGAGCATGCGCGAGATGCTCTTTATGGACATCGTGTGCTGATCTCGATTGGAGTCTTTAACTACGACAATAAAATTGTGTGCTCGTGCCTCTGCTCCTCTGTTACTCTGTATCTGTCATGCCGTTTGTAGAAAGAATGTTGCGCGACCTTTGATACCCCACGGAGGAGCGTGGGCGTGGGCAACGTGCAAAGAATTGCCTGCCGCAAACCTGGGCTGGGCAAATCTACCAATCTTGTGGCTTGACCCAGATATTTTCTCCTTGTGCCGGAGATGTAGTTTTCGGGGGGCTCTCGCGTCGACTTCTTTCGGTAATGCTTGCGTCGTCGCATTCGTGGGTGTGTCGTTGTCCCATTGTCTTCAGCGTTGTCTCCAGCATCGTTACTGTTACTCCGTACATCGGTTTTACTGCCTCGATCCTATTGTCATGATGGATGGCTGCTGAGCCTGCTACAGTTGCAGTTGAGTGAAGGCTGCAGAGATTCTTTTCACAACACTACCTTCCTCGGCCGCTGCCGATACTCTTTCTTTTTTCCACTCCAGCACGATCGCTTGACGGGCCTGGCAGGCGGGAAGCAGGACCACTTCTAGGTCCACCATCCTGACTCCGTGGCCCGGTCTCACATTCGTTCACCCTACGAAATCACAAGTGGAATCTGAGAAGGGAGCAAAGCCCGAGACGGCGCTCCTAGAGACCCGTCGCCATGTTGTTGGGAAATAGTAGAGCAGACAAGGAACGAAAGATCCAGTTTTTAGCAATTTTGTCTGGCGGGGCAGGGAGAAGAAAAGAGACTGAGACAAACGAAAGGAAAGGAGGGTGGGATGGAGCGTGGATGGAGCGTGGAGGGGGGGAGACCCAAACGTTGCAGCTGGGACCGTATTGATTGGTTCAAGCAAGGGGGGGTGGCGGACGGACCCAACTGGAGGGGGACTGATGCCCTCGACTTGGAACTGGAGCTGTACGACGTAAGGAGCGTGACCCAAGGGCGGGCTGGGAAAACTGACAGACGAAGAAGTGACAGGTCACCTCGCGGGCTCTTGGGTCCGTTTGTGTCGGTGTTGTTCTGTTTGTAAGGAAGATGGAGGAGGGACGTTGAAGGAGACAGAGAAGTATGTCGTACGGAGTAGTCTCGAATTGACATGCCGTCTGCTTCTTCCCGCGAGCCAACTCGACGGCCCGAACGGGAGTCAACGGTCTCTGTCCCCCGTCTCCCTGCCCTAGGCTAATGCGTAAGTCCCGAAGACGGGGACGGCCAGGCCCGACGTGGTTTATTTACGGAGCAGATGAAAAGAGACGAGCAGCGGCCCGCCCGGGCTGACGACGCAGCCTAGAATGAAATAGGGAAAAGAGGCGAGGCACGAGGGCAGGTCGGGCCAAACGAGGGACAATCAGGGCTATCAGTCGAGGAAAAAGGAAAGAAAGAAGAAAATCAAACGGTGAAAAGCCCACCAGGAAAGTGCGCAAGAAAAAAAAAAACAGCCCGTAGCTCGTGCAAAAAGCGGCGCGGCGCGCCAGTCCTGTACTGGACTGAACTGGCTTGATGAGGACCCCGGTGGTGAAATTGGAGAATGAGGATCACTATCTTTTACATGACAGAGGGCAGAGAACAGCCAGAAAAGGGAACAAGCTCCGCCGGATGCGCCCTGGCCGCCCCCGGCGGGGTGAATAAGAGAGGGAAAATAGTGGCTGATAAGAAAGTGTTAGGGGAGAGTAAAAATTGTGAGAGGAAGCTGTGAGTTTGGCTAGAACGGTCTGCAGTGTTCAGGGGAGCTGTCACAGGGGATGTCCCGTCACTAACGAGAGGGCGAGGGTTCGTTTGCGCAACTGGGATGGCGAAATCGGTTGCGGGATGTGACGGCGTTGGTAGACGGCGACCTTTCGGCCTTCTTGAGTTTCTTTTCCTCTTCGCCTTCCTTCTTTCGTTTGCGTCCCGCCTTTCCGCATGCTCATTTCCCCTCTCGTTCCTATCCTCCTTCATTCCCCTTTCAACGTCTTATCTGATCATTATCCTCCTTGAATTTTCTTGTGCCATTTATTGACCCTCTTTCAGGAATTGCCTGTGGCTCCTGTGGCGAAAAGATCCATAAGACTACTTTCCCATCTTGAACAGACGGGCCAATTGGGTGTTCCAACGGCACTTTTCACTTGCATTTCGTATGGGGCAGGCAATAATTGCCCACAGCCCCCTTTCCCCAGATGGGCAAGCCACGGCCTCGCTTCACTTCCTCGTTCTCTCTTCGCTTGCCATGTGGAGTTGGGGCGTGTACTTTAAGTAGTGTGTGTGCTTGCCGTATTGTAGGGCTTCGGCATGTTCTGACCAGTCTTCGCCGAAAGATGCTCTCCTCTCATAAAAAGTGAGGAAAAATGAGCAAAAATTACGAAAAGTGACAATGGTAAGGTCCGTGGTCCCAGAGACCATGGGCTTGGGTCGCGGGCACCCGCGGCGTCTACGCCATATTCAGCAAAGCTTGGTCTGGGGG
Organism: Sporothrix inflata; assembly: GCA_021396225.1. Classification (NCBI taxonomy): domain Eukaryota; kingdom Fungi; phylum Ascomycota; class Sordariomycetes; order Ophiostomatales; family Ophiostomataceae; genus Sporothrix; species Sporothrix inflata. Next base: position 347,852 of record WNYF01000003.1, on the reverse strand, counting down.
GTTGGTAATAAAAAAGCATCCGTGTCAGAAAACGCGGAAGCAAAACAAAAATATAAAAAAATCGTTCGATTCTGTGCGGAGCGATGCTACAGAAATACAGGTCCTGGACAACAAAAGTACCGCAAAGTTGACTCAAAGAAGCCTGGTGGTATTATGAAAGGACTTCTCTTCAAAGAGCCTGCGTGTTGCATGTACAAGTAGCCTCGCCGTGCAAGGTGAAGGAAGTACCTGTACACCGAGCGTGGTACTGACCGAGAACCAAAGAACGAAAGATATGAAGAGATAAGAGTGTGTGTGTGTCGGAGACGGCCGCCAACGGCTTGATACGAGAGGCCAAGGCAAGCGACGTATCAACGGCTGTCCAAGCGAGGGACAAAAAAGAAGAAGAGGGGACGGGAGAAAGTAATCGAATAGCGAGGAACCTACTGAATAAAGAGACAGAGAATCAAAAAGACTGGTTCAGTGCGCAATGACTTGGAAAGAGGGAGGGGAAATGGTGACAGAGACTTGACTGAGAGATAAAAGTGGTGAGAGAGGACCAGTTTTTTCAACCGGTGAAGACAGTACTAGCACCCAAACAAGCCAATGTGTCCGACTCCTTCCCCCCTTTTCTGTCGTTGAAGGCACAAAGGACGTTTTGCTTTCCTTGTCTGGTCTGGTACCGAGCCACGAAAGAAGAACAGACACCGGAAAAGCACATGCAGAGGATGCAGCGACAGACAACGACAAGGCAGTGAATGGAATCACAAAAATCTTGATGTCGCTCTTTGATTGTGACTCGGCAGCGGATGAGCAAACACAGAGACCTGGTCGCACAAAAAGAAACGACAGGTGCCAAGTCGTATAATAAGGAGACTGAGTTTCTCCTTTCGTCTACGGAGTATTCTCCGTGCTACGACGAGTGAGGTGACAAGGTCCGAAAAGAAGAGGAAAAAAAGATGAAAAGGAGCGCAAATACTCCGTAGAAGAAAACGGACCAAAGGACGACAATTGCAGCCCCCTTGTCCCTTTATTCTCCCCGACGGGGTATTCCCACAGTGCTGCAGCGTGCTTTTCCGTTTGTTTGGCTCCTCTGGGATGGTGGATGGCTTTATCCACATTCCATTCCAGGCCTGGGCTGGCTTTGGACCCCTGTTGACTGCCCCCGGTCATCCACTGACACTTTCCGTTTCTTTACTGTTCTCATTCCTCTTCCAACGTATCTTACAGTGTCTTCCGACCACAAGCAGAACGGCCACACAGACGAGTCTCGGAAATCCCGAGCTGGAACCAGAGGACAAGAGTTAGCTAACGTCAACCACAGATGGCAAGAAAAGGTTGAAAAGAGGGGAATGTATTGAGGAGAAGAAGAGGTGAGAGACAACACGAGAAAGAAAAAGAGAAAAAAAAAGACGAACGAGGAAGAGAGAGAGGGAGGAGATGATCAGATGCGTGGACTGGCCAGACGGCCGGGTTCCCCAAGTGGAAAAACAATGAAAATGTTTCAGTTGAACGGATGCCCCCGGGGCCCTGTATTTTGGCATCTTATTTGTATTTTGGGTTGTCTTCTAGGTCGTTTCTCGCATGGGATTCCATTTTGCGTAGTCTGTATTCCGTAGGTAATTTTCCCACCCGTCGATGGGTCCTGTCTGGGTCCTGTCTTGCGCCTTTTTGCCTCGTTGGGTCCGTTTGTTTGTTTCTCAACGAGCGTATTTTATGGAGATTGTCCTTGGTTTTTGTCATTTTTGTTGCTCTCCTTGCCTGCCCGTCCTCGTCTCGCACCTCAATGTCCCTCACTAGCTCTGGGGTGCAGGTGTTTTCTCACAAGTGAACCAAGCGAAAAGGGCGTAGCACCCCATCGGGCCTCATTTTGTCTATTGTCTAAAAAAGGGGGCCCGTCAGGCATCGATAGCCGAGAAATGTTCGGGATACGCCGTCATTTTCATGGTGTGGACGGGTCATGTCTATGGGGTCTTTGTTTTCCCCGTGAGTGTAGGCAATCTCCTGGTAGTTTTCGTTTTCTATTGTCGTCTTTCGTCTTGGGCAGCCACGGAACGGATATGGGAAAACCGATGCCATAGGAGGGAAATGACGGGTGTCGTGCTTCGGCATAGCGAGTTTACAAAGGCTTCCACTTCTTGACGCTTGTGCTCGACGCTGTTGCGACGAAGGATTTGCTGGCAAAAATGCTGTGCTACACCGCCTATGATGAAAAGGGGATGCCTTGAAGAATGATGGTGACAGGAAGAAAGCATGAACAGCTACGACGTAATTTCGCCGTGCTCGTCCTCTACTGGAAACGGGCCGTGTGTGGGAGGACAAGCACGCAAGAAGCCGAGGCCAGACGAATGACGAAAGTAAGATACTTGCTGCAGTCGCAAAGTCAAACCGACGGACAAGCGGGAAACGGTAGGGCCCGAAAGAAACGGGCCGCGTTTTTTGTTCTTCTCTCACCGTTTCTTCGCGTTGTGCCTGGCACCCGCAACGGACTTTCGTTTAGTTCTTTTAGTTCTTTTCGTTCTTTTCGTTCTTTTAGCGTCCCCTCTCTCGCGCGCCTCGCTTGTTCCCTTCCCTTTGTCGCCTTCCCTGTTTCCCCTCCTTCCCGCGTTCTCGCACACGTGGGCAGCGTGGGAACGGTCAACGACGAGTGCATCGAAGCCCATCTTCAGACCCTCTCTGGCGTCCGAGGCTTCCTCTCCTTCACCGTTCTTTTGATTTCAAGACCCTCTTCGCATTCTAGCTTCTTTTCTTGCTTGTTAGTCTCCTCCGAATGTACTTTGCTCGCCGTCTTTTTATGTCCGCAAACTCTTGGTTTTTCTTCTTGTCTCCCTTCATCTCCCCTTTATCTCTCCGCGTCGACGCGCCCTTTTCCTTGTCTGGCTGTGTCTCATTGTCGTCTTTCCCACTGTTCCCTGTCTCTGGTCTCTGATTCATGTTCGTCTCCGTCATCTCCAGCGTCCTCTCCGCCCCTTCGTTTCCACCTATCTCGCACACTTTCTTCTAGCGTCTCGGCTATTTTTTTTTTTTTCTCTTCTACTTATTTTCCTTTTTTTCTGTTTCTTTTTTGTTTCGTTTTCCTGTGGCGTTTATCTTGTTTTCCTCCTTTCCTACTTGACAAGGGGAGACTGAAAGTACTTACCCCATGCACCGCAGGCAGCTCCGTAGACCGTTGCTTTTCACAATACTCCTCCATACTCGTATCTTACTGTCGTCTTCTTCTCCGTCTCGGCTGGCAACATGCCTCAGTTGCGGCGTGCTCACTACACAAAACCACAAAAGCCTCCAGAAACTCGGAAAGTCCACGGACATACCCCCTGTCCGGAACACACCCCTCCCCCCTCCACCCTTTTTCTTGTCTTTTGAGTCGTCGTTAGCTTTGCCTTTCCTTTCTTTCCTTCTTTTTCTGGTTCCCATTCTCCCACAGTGTTTCTCCATTTCCTCGTTTCCTACCATTCTCCCCGACGTGCCTTCTCGTAGTTTCCCTGGTCGCGTCGGATTTCTACCAAATTCCCCGTTTCTTGTCCAGACGCGTTCTTCTGCTGGCTCGCCCTCCTTCACCCAATGTCCTCGGGCCGTGCAAATAGCAGCGCGGTCTCGCTGGCTCACAAGCGACTGTGCTGTGTGTGTCACCATTGGACGTGAAGATCAAGTAGCAAAAGTAAAAGAGACTGAGACGACAGTGGGAAAAAACCACGATCCGTACGGCCAGAGCTAAAATAAGGTATCTGGAAAAAGTCACCGTTAGCACACGCCCCTCTCTCTCGTTGGCCCTCTCTTTCTGCCTTTCCCCTCCACCTCGTCCTCCACCTCGACTGCCCCCTGTCGTTTCTTTGCCCCAGTCGTTCAGGCCCGAAAAAAAGTGCAAAGTAACTCCGTACCGATGGTGGATGGTGGCCCTTAGCCTCCTCCCGTCGACCTGGTCCTCTCCTCCACCCCCCCCCCCCTTGTCCTTGTCCATGTCCTGGTTATGGTCCTTTTTCTGTTCCTTCTTCTTCTTTTCCTTTTACTCTTTTATTCATCTGTTTTATTCCTTCACTTTAATATTTTATCGTTTCCTTCCCTACGAATATCTCTGGTCCACCCGTTTTAAGTTCATCTGCACCCCTGTTTGTCTCTGCCTTTGCCTATCTCGGGGTGTGACTTTTGTTCTTTTTTCTTTTTCTGTTTCTTTTCTTTTTCCTACTTCCCTCTTCATACGCCGTCTGCCTTACCTCTCTCGGTATAAGAGCCCTTTCCCGCCCACATCCCCAACCTGCTTCCTGCGTTTCTCTACTTTCGTCGTCTTGCATTTCGTCAACATCCATTACAGAACGCATACAGGATACACCATTCACTCTTCACGAAGCCACAGCCTTCATACCCAACCCTCACCTACGCCACTCTTCGCCTACATACCGTCTTACGCCGCGGGCTTCATTCACCGTCGCCGCCGGCATCCGTCATCTCACTCTCACCTCACCGACGACAAACTCCCAGCTTATATCTTCACCAACTCTTCAACCTCTCTGCCCTTCAACATGTGTGAATTCACCCAGCGAGAATACAGCTGCGGTCACTTCAAGTTCATCGCCGCTCGCTGGTGCAATCTCTACAAGCGCACCCACCGCCGGTGCCAGCCCGACATTGCCCATTTTGAGTACAGAGCCGATGAGATCTGTGGTATGCTTGTAATCCTTTCCCCAAGTGTATCTGCCACGTTCGCCCGCCTAACAAGACAGGACAATGCCGGCCACAGGAAGTGCCCGCATGGCAGCACCTCATCCGTAGCAACGCTCCCGTCAGCATCACCGGCATCACCGGTATCAACAGCCTCGACGACTGCTGCCGCGACCTGCACCTCGTGCCCTGGATGGGTGCTGACCGCCCGGGGTCCTGCACACGCCGGTCACCCACGCCCGGGCCGGGGAGCATGGCGCCGCTGACGCTATCATCACGGTCCGGCTCCGGCATGGGCGCCTCTGCGTCATCTTCCTCGCCGTCCTCGTCATCATCTTCTTCCTCCTCAAAATCAACATCCGGAACAGCAACAACGGTCGGCTCAAATACCGTCCTGTCCGGCAAAATCCGCCGGCATTCGAGTCGAGCATCGGTGACCCTGCGGCAATGATTTTGTTTCTCATCTCTCTTCCACTCGTCATTTTTCTGTTTCCTCCTTTTCTCTCGTCTCTTCTCCTCCCTGCTCCCTCTCCATTTTCCACCCGATTGTGCACCCTCTTTCAAACATTTTTTACGCGCTCTCTCTCCTCTCTTCTCGTGGTGTTATCTGCGCCTTTTTTCGATACTTTTTCTCCCCCCACAACCCCCGTGCCCAACAAAGGGGGGTAGAAGGGGGAAAGGGCAATCGGGACGCGGCTCGCAATACGACATCGGTGGAGGATAACCGACCAGACATCGGGACCCCCCCTCCTTCCTCCCATTCTCTCCCTTTTTTTGAGGGACACCCTCTTTTCCGGGATAACATGCCAGAGAGGACAAAACAACATGTCGAAAAAAGAGGTCCAGACACCCGGACACCAACCAGAGAAAGGGACAATCTACGATTCGGACGGCATTCACACCCACCACCACGCAACACGCAACAAAAAAACACCATACATTAGAACGGCCACACCATGGGGGCCAAATCATAAGGCGATCTTCGATTTTATTTTATTTGCTCACTTTTTTTTCTTTCATCGCACGGCTCGCATACCAACATAAAAAGAAACATACACAGGATGGAGCATCATATGGACACTGGACCATTATTTTTGTTTATGGGGAATCTCTGTTTTCTGTCTTTTGGCGCTTTGCACTTACAAAGAAAGAAAGAAAAACCTTGGAATAAGGAGCAATATTGGATTTTGCTTTTTTACTGTTTTGATTTTTTTGCAACGGATCTTGATTTTTGGAGAATTTCTCATTTTTACGGGCTGGAAACAACTTGGGATGGATTTTTGTTATTTTGTTATTTTCACTTTTTTTGTATGGTATCCAATCTGGGAGGATCTGTTTTTGGGTGGTATTACCGGGGCGGTTTTTTTGCTTTCTTCACTATGGGCACAGCGCCTCATTTGTTTGGGCGTTTTTATTGTACCAACCAACACTATCTCTATCGCTTTACACTATTTGGGTATATAGATTACTTTTTCTCAGGAAAATCATACACGGAAGGAGTTGCACATTGCGCCTTCACTCTACTTGCATTCAATCTTTTTGCTTTCTTTTTGCTCGCATCACAACTCTTCATCGACGGTGCCTTTGCTCCGTATGAGAGTCACTGTTGGTCTCGTTTGCTGTTTACACGTTTGTTTCTTAACTCGTCATTTTATTGCGCTTCGCAACATGCTAACATTCAACGTCACGCGGGGGCACAAATGTGACATTGCTTTCTTTTTTTTGTCCTTTGATATCATTTTCTTCATTTTCTTTTCTTTTTCGTAGCAATGCGTTCCTTCTGTTTTCAACACCGATATGCCTCGCGCCTGCCTTTCTGGCGGACGGAACAGGAAAGGGGCGAGAGGGCTTCCCACGACGTGTATCACTGTTGACCATGCCGTGCACAGCAGGGGCGAACAATAAACGGGCGGAAGGGAAAGGAAGCTGCGGGCAGAGTCACAAAACAACAGCGAACGGAAAAGTAACGAACAAATATTGGCACCCCTCGGTGGTTCTTGCCCGGAGCGGCTTTCAATCCACGCTCGTTCCTTCCTCCTCTTCCCTCATCCCCTCGTCTCGCCTCGGCTCGACCTATTGGACCCCCATCTATCGCACCTTCCTGTTTGCACCTTTTCTCGCCTCTTGAGGAGCTTACCAACAGCCTCACTTCCTTGGTCAGATCCCCCTTCCGCCGAACCCCTCGCTCACCCGTTGGGCTCTTCCTCGCTCCTGCTTCTCTCTTCTTCCAAGGCAAAGAGTGTCACGAAAGGAAGGACCAAAAAGCCATGTTCCACAACATATCCTTCCCCCGCCTGGCCTCGTTCCTCTGGCCTATGTTGTATCTCGTCGCTTTCTTTGGCAACGACCTTGTCCGACCCCCATTTAGTCCGCCAGATCGACGAAATTGCCCTTCCATCACCGCTCGCCCCCCTCTTTCCTGCTCAGCACGGCGGGTCTGCACGTACTTGTATGCCGTGGCCATTGAAACACATCTCGCCATCCCCACGTTCAAAGCACAAACCGATGAGAAAATGTCGTTCTTCGTACGCGTACAGAGTACAGGGCACACAAAACACACGCGGCACCTTGCACAGAGCACGGAATAAGGGCGCAAAACAGACGGGCAGTTCAGCCGACCATTTTCTCCATTTTCTCCATGCGTCGTCCTTCCCTCGTCCTTCTGTCGCCTCTTCCTCTTAAACGTGGAACAAGCGGCAGTCTGTCGGACCAAGACACATTTGGCAGTCTAGACGTCGACTTCAATATGCGTCCTTTTCTCATCGACGTCGTCTATCACGCCGCCCCTGCCGCCTGCTTTGCGACGTATCAATCTGCGCGCGGGATCTAACCCCAAAAGACCGTCTAGAACCAAGCATGGGAACGGAACAAGCACAGAAGACGGGTACGGCGAGGGTGGGCGTGGCACCAAGTGGAAAAACTCAAGAGAAAAGGGGAAACAAAAAAACAAAACGAACAGGAACAGGCAGCCGACAACGGTGTTCGACATACGGAGTACCGGATCTTCTTTTCAGCTCCTCGTCCACTTCTCGGCCCCCAACTCCCCACACGAACAACATCGTCTCGTCGCAAGTCACCTTAAGTTGTTCAAGTGCACTGCTATTGGTACACAATTGCCCCGAAAGCAAGCGCTCGTGAATGGTTCAGGTTACCATCTCGCTTTCTGTTTCCCTAATGTGAGCTCGTTGCAACAACGACAACAACCAACGTGCAGCGGATCATGCAGCGGATGTACAGGGGCAAGCTCGTGGTCCTCGTATGCAAGGCAGTGTGGCCAAAATGTGAACCTGCAGAAAATAGGCGCCCACGGCATTGTTCCCCCGTCCAGCAAAGCCAGCCTCCCCTTTTCGCACAGAGCTGTCACTCGGCAGATGAATGACGCCTCCTCCGGTTCCCCACACCCGCCAGGCCCTTCGTTCGTATCTCTACTTCGTACTTTGACGAGATTGCTCTGATACGAAGAAAGCACCGGCTGCGGGGCATCTTCGCAAAAAGACCATTCCACACGAATTAGTTTACATCATAGCAATGCCACCACCGTGAACGGGCCGTCACATCTCGACGCTACGATGCCCATTTCCAGATTCCTCCAGCTCGCCTGCAACGAAGAGCACAGAATTTATGGCGGGCAACCAGGGCACTTCGGCCAGGGCTCGCAGGACATGATCAAAACACTCTGTTTTACCTGATGGGGTGTGGGGTCACCCTGGCCTGGCCCTTTCCCAAGTCAAGGCAACCTCGGTGAGGTCGTGCGGGTAGGCGCAGCGTTCACCCTTTTTCAGTCAGAGCCCGCAGGTGGCGCTTCGTCAGGTGATTGAACGCTCCTGTGCTTGACCTGAAAATGCTCCGTGTTCCGCAGCAGGGCCAGACAATGCAGGGCTGCAAGGGAAGGAGGGAAGGGGGGGAAAGGGTGACAGACGACGGACCCCCCAGGCCCACACTGACCGTTGAAGAAATTGAGTGGGAGCGCGTACGCTGCAACCCTGACAGGGGGCCGTGTGGGCGTCTCTCTACAAAGTACTCTACACTCCATATTTGCTCCGTATTGGCTTCTCCATTTTCCCTTTCTTTTTTTGTGGACGCCCAGCAAAGAAGCTTCCAAGCGAGCTTCGAATAGGTTGAATGTCAGAAAAATAGAAGCGCCCTTGTGGCAGGGGCTGGTAAAGACGCGGTAAGATACAGAAGCGGAAAAGAGAGAGCGAACGCGGGAACAGGAGCAGAAATAGAAGCAGCAACGAAACAACGGAACAAGGGAACGTCGGTGGAAATATGACCGATAGCCGACGGCCGACAAATCACTTTCTCGTCAAAACGGAATACGGAGTACACTAAGGGAAGACCAAGAAGAAAACAGCATGTCTTTGATCAACATGAAAGCAGAGGAATACCACCTTTACGATGGGCGACGTCGTACGCATGTGATGGGGCGCACATCGTTTCCGCCCTGTTGATCGTAGTCGAAAACAGTGCCGGATAAGAGAAGACGGCGATATAAGAACGAAAGCAAACACCGAGACACCACGGCGGATATCAATATCTCTCTTCATGTCACCCCGACAGGGCCGCTGCTCCACGCAGAGCGCTGACTCGAGTGCCTATCAGTCTGAATAGGGCAGCGTTGTGCGCTGCGAAAAGCAACAGCGGCTACCGTCTTCCGACGCAAAAGGGCTCATCCGCAAGGGAAGTGATTGTCGCCAACGCACAGGGCAAGTTGGCGACGGGCTGCAACCTGCTGGCCTGGGCAGGCCAGGGGGTGCTTCTGGGGCAGAGACTGCTTGACAATGGAAGAACAGCGGCAGGCAGACGGACTTTCCCTGCACGTCCCCCTGTACGGTCCCTTGCGAGTATTGCGCAATAGTTCAACGGTTTTTCTGCACGCTTAATTTGGTTTTCGAATTAACGACATCGAGTCTATTTGGACCGAACCAGCCAGGATACAAACATTCGCGAGAAACCTGCCGTCATTTACCACACCGGACGCAGAACCCTTTGATGCTATCAACGGCTGCAAGAGAGCGGATGCGCCCCGCCAAGAAGCCCCTTTTGTTTTTCTCCGTTGCAAAGAAAAAAAGAAGAAAGAATAGAAAAACTCCGAATGTAGTCCTCAACGGTTTTTCTGCAAGGGGCATTCGCGCTACTGCATGTCGACAAACGAGGCAAGGTCAAAAAGAAGCAGCAAATAAAAAAGTTCCAACGTGGATGGAGCAACAAATGAGAGGCGTTTCCTCTGCGGCAATGGCAAACGCTCCTTTCTCTCACCCTACGATGCCTCTCGCACTCGGACTGACTTCATGCGTCATGGGGAATACAACGTGAATACGGCGTGGATGCGACGCCCAGGAATAAATCATAGCAGTCGACAAGCGGTGACAATCTATGAGAAAGGTGGAGAGCGCTCGAGAGGAAGAGGATGACGTCCAACATTACTCTTCGTGCAGACGATGTGCAGACAGCCGTGGAGAATGCAGATTACAGCTGTGCCCTGCGGTCCAAATGGCCAAATCCGGACAGCAGTTCATCAGGCTGAAACGGGGGATGGGCGGTGGGCAATCAGCCAGACGTTTGGTCAGGATGGAGATGAGCATAGAGTCAAGAGAGAAGGGAACGAGGGAGTGGGCGTCTGTCGAAAGCATATCTCGGCCACACTATCATCCTCTCCACCACGGATCCAGACGGGTTGCATCGGTTCGATCAGGCCACAGCGAATGCATCCCTCTCGGCGTCGGGGAGGACCAGGCCACGTTATGGAAACCGCCGCCAGTTGTCTTCAACGGCCCTTGACTAGCCAGGTCCTTTGCCCCGTTTCGGTGTTTGAGACGCTCGGGACGCTTCTGGCCACTGGGGCTGCTTGGCTGTCTGACTTCTCGTGAGTATGCCAAGCATGAGCGCACAGTCCCGGAGAACCTGCAGGTCGCTGAAAGAGGCAAGAAGGATGCTGGGAGGGTGGAGGGATGTCAAAAAGACAGGGGACGCATTCAACTGTTCTCGAGCGCTACTGGCTCGTCAGGCCGAAATGCACGGAGGTACGGTACGCTAGCAGCAAAATATGGGAGCATGGCGAGCATGGCGAGCAAGGGCAACATTGACATCGCCTCTTCCTTCGCCTTCCTTTGGCCGTTTCTCTCTCTTCAAGAGGGCCTTTCTTTTCTGACACCCCTGGTCGAACGAGGATTCCAAGGGACAGCGGCGACGAAATGCAACAGCAAAACCCACACACATACGGCATCATTACGAAGTCAGGAAGTGCAAGAGGTGTGGAGAGACATGCGAAAGATACGTCCTCTCCTAAGCAGGGAACAGGGAGCAGGCCGTCAATGAATGCTTTCCCTTTTCGGTGAGATGAGGTGGCCTCTGTTCGTCTCTTCCACACGCTTCAACCCCCTTGCCCTCCTTCGGGATTTAAGAGTATCAGTTCTCATTTTTCCATATCGTGTCATTTCCCGATCGCGGCTTGGCTGTTTCTTCCACTTGCTTTTCCATTTCTTATTCTTTTCCTTTTTCATCCTTCCTTCTCGTCTTCGTCGTCTTCTCCTTTCCCGCCTTCCGGTCTCCGTTCTCCGCCGTATTCCCGCCCGGACCGAGACCATTGCAAATCGAGAATGGCCAAGAGGTGCTCGCAGACGTGATGTTGAAGAGTTAAAAAAAAAAAAAAAAAAAAAAAAAAGGAGGCTATCCAGACGAGGCCCAGGCCAAACTGAATTGTTGTGCTGCTGTCTCCTCGACGATGGTGGGAAGCATTCGGCAAGATACGACTCGCAGCCAACAGACCGTCGCCTCATCACACTGCTACCCCGTTTGCATTGCAGCCACCTAGCACACGCATTGCATCCGCGTCTACTTTCAGACACCATCTGTACTTGTATGCCACGAGCCATGGGATCTCTGCTTCCCTTGCAGCCAGCTCTCCTGCCGATCGCAAATATACGCATTGGGCATGCATCGTGTGACTAACAGAATCCATGTCTTTTTATATCCTAGCCATCCATCCATATCTCAAAAACAGGCCACTTTCTCCTCTCTTTGTCTAGTTCACGAAACCTAGTCTTCTTTCTGCGCTCCAAGCAGCCCTGGTATGGTTGGCTATCTTCACACCCCCAACAGACTAAAATGCTTCAGCTATGGTCCTGATGGAATACTTGCCAGACAAGTAGAGGTCGAAAATAGAAAATATAAAATATAAAATATAAAAAATACACTGCAAACAATTAGCTCAACCGCGTACGTTGATGCCTGATGTTTCGATTCCCTCGGCGCCTCCTAAAACGGCACCGTTTTCAACCGACTTGAACGTACTCGTGCACAAGTGAAGAAGCAGCTTCCGGATGTTTCTCACTGTTCGTAACTAACAGTCATCTTCGATTGCATCGCATCATCAAGTGTGCTTTTTGTGTTTGTTGTGCACACGCTTTGTTCGTCGTGTTTGCTCATAAAGTGCTCAACTGTGTCCTCTCATCGACAGCCGCAATTACATGGCGTGCCCATATCTGCGTAAGTGACAATTGGGGAATAAAATCGTCTATTTGTCGAACAAACCATGTATCCCGTCGTATTTTATGTTTATTTTCTGTGAGCATCTCGAACCTATTTTGTTCAGCCCTACGACCGCCAAATTCAGGAGTGTGTCGCAGTGGACAGCAGCAACTGTAGGCCGTAGCCGCAAAGTGGGTCCCCGCCCGCCATCTCCAGATTTTTTTGCCGACCTCGAAAAATTTAGCGTGATATCCGAAGAGGGAGCCAGGGAGCATAAAGTGACGACCTCAAGAGGCACCGAGCCACGACAGCCATGGACGCCCACAAAAAGGCCGTGGCGACCATCGCCGCGACGGTGCGCCAGTTCTTTGCGCGCCGCGAGCCCTACCGCATCTTCCACGGCTCGACCAACTCGACGCGGCCCCGGACCGCCGCCACGGGCCACGCGCGCGCCGTCGACATCAGCGCCCTCGGCCATGTCTTGCAGGTCGATCGGGCGCGGCGCACGGCGCTCGTCGAGCCCAACGTGCCCATGGACCGGTTGGTGGCGGCGACGCTGCCGCACGGGCTGGTGCCACCCGTGGTGATGGAGTTCCCGGGTATCACGGCGGGTGGCGGCTACGCGGGGACGGCGGGCGAGAGCAGCTCGTTCCGGCACGGGTTCTTTGACCAGACGATCAACCGGGTCGAAATGGTGCTGGCGAACGGCGAGGTGGTGGAGGCGACGCCGTCCCCCCAGGACCCGCGCCACGATCTCTTTAAAGGGGCCGCCGGCGCGCTGGGCACGCTGGGCATCACGACGCTGATGGAGCTGCAGCTGGTGCCGGCCCGCCAGTACGTCAAGACGACGTACCACCGGTGCAGTAGCGTCGGTGAGACGATCCGCTTGATTCGGGAGAAGACGGACCTGAAAGCCAAGGGCACATCCGCCGACTACGTCGACGGCATTCTGTTTTCCAAGGACCACGGCGTAGTCGTCACCGGCGAGATGACTGACGAGGCGCCGCCAGCAGCGCACACTCTGCAGACCTTTAGCCACCCACGCGACCCGTGGTTCTACCTGCACGTGCAGGACAAGACGTCGTCGCCTACTTCGTCGTCTTCACCCGTCGTCGAGTACATCCCCCTCGCCGAGTATCTGTTCCGGTACGACCGCGGCGGCTTCTGGGTCGGCCGTTCCGCCTTTTCCTACTTCCCCTTCCCCTTCAACAAGTGGACGCGCTGGTTTTTGGACGACTTCTTGCACACGCGCATGCTCTATAAGGCGCTGCACGCGTCGGGCCAGTCGGCCACGTACATTGTACAGGACCTGGCGCTGCCGTATGCGACGGCCGAGGCGTTTGTCGATTACACGGCGGAGACGTTTGGGATCTGGCCGCTCTGGCTGTGTCCGCTGCAGGCGCCGGAAAAGCCGACGTTTCATCCGCACACGGTGCCGACGAAGCCGATGCCGACGTTGACAAAGTCAGCGGAGGTGGAGGCGCAGGCGGCCCCCTCGACGACAAAGTTGTCGACTTCCTCTGACTCCTCGACACCGACTTCGTCGCCGTCTTCAGAACCGATGCTCAACATCGGCCTCTGGGGCCGCGGCCCGCCCGGTGCCGACGCCGACCGGTGCATCGCCCTCAACCGCGACCTCGAGCACCGCCTCGCCCACCAGTTTGGCGGCATGAAGTGGTTCTACGCCCACGCTTACTACGACGAGGACGCCTTTTGGCGCATCTACGACCGGCCGGCGTACGAAGCACTGCGCACCAAGTACCACGCGACGACGCTGCCGTCGGTGTACGACAAGATCAAGGTCAACACGGATCGCAAGGCATCGGGCGAAACCTCGATGTGGAAGACACGCTGGCCCTTTGCGGCCATCTACGGGCTGCGGCAGGCAATCAAAAGCAAGGCGTACCTACCGCGGACGCCGCCGTGGCGGGAGTGAACGTTTAAAAAAAGGCGAACTGATTGTATATATTGTGATTGCATATATTGTATGATAGATAAAAGAAAATAGAAGATTGTAAATAAATAGAATAATTAAATAGTAGTTGGTAAAGTTTGGTTAAGTGTCAATACGATCCTCATCCTGGGTATCAATGTCATTCTCGGTTTTCCATGGCGCCTGTAAGTCAGTCTCTCTCGTCGTGGTGCTCTTTTCCTCACAATGGCACACCCCTTCACTCATCATGTCTCTTCCGCCACACACGCCGCCGCTGCATCCGTTCTTGCTGGCGCCGGGACCGGTTGCCCGTGGGTGTGGTCGTGGTGGAGGTCGGTTCCACAGAGGCACGGGCACTGTTTGTGCTAGCTTGTGTGTGTGTGGCCGCCTCGATCTCGCCGTAGCTGCCCGCCCGACTGCGGCTCCGGTCCGGCACCAGCACCAGCAGCGCCACCACTTCGTCACGGGCCTCGTCGCACGGGCAGGAAGTGGCCATGCTGTCGTTGAGAAGGTCGAGGCAGGCGCGGGGGGCTGAGGTCAGACGTCAGCAGTGAACAAATCAAATAACGGGAAAGTGGAGGGTACCTACGAACAACCGCTTCAACAGCCTCGTCTTCAAGAGCGGCACTCATGCGCGCCGAGTTGTAGCAGTGGTACCGGCGCTGGAGAGCCAGCATACGGCGCCACAGGTGGGCGTTGTCGAGGGGGGTTTCGGAGGACGGCGACGAGCAGGGGACTTGTGTCTCAACATGCATTTCGTGTGCCTCCTGTCTTGGCTTCTCCTGATTGTACTCGTCGTCTTCGTGGTCCGACAGCGAGGCCGAAGACGCCCGCGATGAGAAGGAGTGGTGCCGGAAGATGCTGTGTATATGCATTGTGGTGGATGAGGCGGTGGTAAATGAGGGTGAAGAGAGTTCAGTAATAATAATGAATATGGTGAACGGCAGTTGCCAGTCTTTATGAGGACAAGTAAGACACGGCTGGAGAGCACGTCTTTTCTCGTTCTCGTAATCAAAGATTTCGTTTGGGTGGGTGACCTGGCGAGGCAATCAATCGAACAAAGCACGAAGCCGTACGACCCGTTTGCTGGGTGTCGTCGAAAATCGTTTTGTTATATTTTTTTTCTTTGTAATTTTCTTTCGGGCGGCTTGTCCGGCGTGCCGGTTGTTTGCTTTATCGTTTGATTCAAGTCTCGTCGTTTGTCGGTGTGTGGCTCACTGGTTTGTGGATGCGGTGAACCAGCGTATGAGTGTAAGTGGGTGAGTGCTATGACTGAGCGATCGCGATCTGGGTGATAAGAGAAAATAAAAACACACCACCCAATACGAAGAGTAGTAGCGAAGAGAGAAAAATATGAAGCGAGAATTTAATAGAAGGTTTGGACGAGCCAGAGAAGGGGAAAGAAACTCTTCCGAAGGGACGGGAGGGACGAGTTTATTAAATCATCAAAAGAGTAGACCATCAAGGGAGGAAGGGGGTGGGAGGATGCACTTACAAGTGACCCGGGCCCAAAATGAGAGATCAGCTGTGATTCTTGCGATTTTGGGCCATGCCGGTCCCGCAGGACGCCAGCGACGCCGCTACAGGGCCATCACAAAAAGGAAAGTAAGAGAGGGGGCTCGGGTGGCTGATTACTGCCATTTTGACGTCGTGCATCCTTTTCTGTGCTTTCTTTTCTACGTGTTCCAACGAGGGCCAAGGCCACCCCAGGGATGAAGTCGTCAGGTGCGTCGTCGACAGGCTACACAGAAAAGAAAGGGACCACGGCAGCCAGAGAGGTACCAGACAAGCTAAAAATCATGAAAGGAAACACGATCTTACAGAGACTGAAGGCTAGACCAACGAAACTCATAGCTCGGCCCATGATGCACCGTTCTCCGCTTCAGGAGCTAACCTGCTAACATCGGCGCCTGTTAAAAAAAAATATGAGGCACGAAAATAACTAGAGCTACTCTGTTCCAACGGTCAAACGGGCTGAGACAAGTGAACGCCGAGCTCTGGGCGGCCGGTGCCTGTCTTCTCATTCGCCCAAGCTTCCTTGAAAGGGCTAGGGGGGCTGAGGGACAAGAGAATTGCTGACTGGAGCATCTTACTGACAAGAGAAACGAAAGCACCTTCTTTGCGTCGTCTTTCGTCATCAGACCTATGAGCCGTGTACGTTGTACTTTGGTATTTTACCTTCTCAAAATATTTTGGCTACTATTCTTTCTTCTTTTCGCCTCACTTTTATTCCTTTCTTCATTTCCATTTTCACATTCCCCTCGGCGGCGAGGTCGCGGGTCGGAGGATGAGCGGCGCCCCGGTTTGCTCATCTTTTGCACAGGATCGGCGCCCAAATCGGTCGCGATCGGCCATAGGGGGCGCCGAAACAGGAGGGTCGAACAGGGGGGAGAAGACCGAAATGCGCACGAATGAAAAGTCAGAGAGGGCCGACGATGCGCCCCAGATTTTGGACTGGAGGAGTCAGAAAAAATTGTGAATGGGCGAAAAAGAGAAAAGAAAGAGGACGCTAATCGGATTCTGCAGAAGAGACAACGCATACCCGTAGCCTAACGAAGAGGGACGTCACGGGTAGTCTGAGACAACGCCCGCGATAGAAGAGAAAGAGATAAAGGGGACGAGAGAGGCTGCAGAGTCACAGAAGACAAAAGGAGAAAAGAAAAGGTCGTATCGGCAGTGAAACAGCGTGCATACCGCTACTGCAGCCGTGCGTTGCGGGAAGAGAGGGATAAGGCAGAGGGGGGAGAGAGTGATCTCCGGACCGCGGAGATGATAAAAAGGGCAAGTGAAAGAAAGGAGGAGGACAAGACCCGTGCATCTCTCCTCAGTTACATCCATCATCATGATGCAGCGTGTTTACGCCCCGGCTGTGTCGGCCGGGACGTGCAGCGGGCGTGTAAGTGAGAAAGGAGGGGGGAGTGCAGTGCATTGCACTTGCGTCGTGTGAATACGGTCACGGAAATCAACCGGGCGTTACAGGAAGCCCCGGGCAGCATCGGGGTGTATATCGACATCGTACCACAAGCTTTCCTGACCAGAGCGCCGCGTTGCAAATTGAATCACTCGGTGGCCCCAAGGCATCGCACAATTTGTGGTAGACCGCTGCCCGTCACACCACGCAAGACACGTAGAATACGACGGAAAAGACGGTAAAGACTGTAAAGACGGTAAAGAGTCTCATTTGAACAATGCAATGCTCCGTGATCGCGCATACGATCGATCCCTCAAAGCACGTCTTGAAGTCCAGCGTATGTTCTGTGTGGATGGGAGTGTCTCGCTCCTTATCTTTCGTATGGTCACGCTGGCAGCCGTCGAGGGTCCCGTGCCTCGGTTTAGCCTACTCTAAGTCACCAAGCATCCATCTTTTAAGCAGTCCCCCAAATGGGAGAATTTTCACGGGCGATTGCGATATCGAGAGAGAGTACTCCGTAAGAAGGGAGGGATAAAGAAAGCTTAAATCAAACGACCAGGATCGACGCAGCTACGTGGAGGATCAGAGGATCGGAGGGGGTCAAAGTGAGGGGGGGTTGCAGGCGATCATCGCCCATATGCCGGCGGGCCGTGTCGGCATTTGGCCCTTGACCGTCCAACCCTGGTCAGAACTCGCAGGGCGGTCAAAAGGTTAATATTCGGAAGGAGTCGATATGCGAGTCCTGGGTAGATAAATGAAGCAAAAGTAAGGGAGTAAAGGACAATATGCGCTTCGAGGCTGTCTTTCAGATACGGTAAATTTGGTGATATCTTTATACGAGTGCCTTCCAAATGTCTGATTTCAAATACCACAAATTATCCCTTACCCACGAGACACTTGAATTTGACGTTCTCGATCCAGCACCACCCTCTTCTACATTTTTGTCCCTTTTGAAAAGTACCTTGCATTCAACGACCCCCTCCTATTATTAGAAAATACTAATAATTACGACGATAGAAACGACCTTTGAGATCCCTTGAGATCCCTTGAGATCCCTTGATCGCCGTTTTCTTTGGAGCGAAATCGATGTCAACCACAGCTAGCGGTTGACCGGCCCAGACACCACGAGCTTCCCCGGGCCGCTAACGTTGTGGCATCTGTCAGAACACGACCGGGACAACAAAGAAAATAAGAGATCGCACAAAAGATGAGACCCTGAGTAATAATGCTAAATAGAGAAACAAGAAGTAAACTTGTAGATAAATTAAGCAGCATCCGACAATAGCGCAAATGTCTCGGGAAGCCGTTGTAACTTCTCGTGGGGCACAGAGGCAGATGTGTCAGCCTCGTGATATGAAGGGGAACAATCGATCCTTCCGCACGACCTCAAATGACGATACGATGCCTTTATCGTGAACAAAGCCAACCATGCGGTATCCCACGTGCACTTGGGCGTGGGAGATGTGATCATCCACGGCAGAAAAGGGCAAGCTTCCTTCATACGGACATCAATGATAGCTGGCTCTAAGATCTATGAAAATGACTCCGTGCATTATCATGACGCTCGTCAAGCATTATTTGTGGGTTTTTTTACATTTACTATTACTTTTAAATTTTACAGGCTCTATCATCTCTCTAACTTTTAAACATAACGAAGCTTGGGATTAAATTTGACCCTTGTTGTCATTCCGCTCATGGTACCTACGCATGCAGATCTAAATAGACTCATGGCGAATTCTCATACCAACACTCATGAAACAAACAGTTTTCTCTGTGACAAGATAAAAGGCGTGTTGCATCGTATTTTGTTTTCTTCTTCTTTTTGTTTCTTATTTTATTTTCATTCATTTTAGTTAATTGCTAGCGCAGCCTCAGTCACGTCCTCGGCGATTCTATGATGCTTTGGTTCTCACTTACAGACAGATCAAAAGCCACAAATCCAGAAAGCTCTTAATAACATCAAGCTTCTTGAACTTCATGTACTATTTTCTTTGTCAAGGATAAAGAACAATTGCAGTATTGTCTTTGTCTCTGTGTTTTGCTTGTGATTCTCTGTTAGGCCCGTTCGGGAGAGCTCTGCGCCAGAGTGCAAAAGTGGTGACGTCACGATGCGTGCTGGGTCCCCTGTCAAAAAAGGGAGTTTGCGCTGGCAGCAGCACCCTAGTCGATTTTCTCCACAGCGACCTCGAAGCTTGTTGGGAGTCCTGTTGTTATCTGGTCAACGACTTGCGTTGCATTTTGTTTTATTTCCCGGTTTCTGGTAACCCTACATCAAGATGCAGTCTGCATGGTTTGACTTTATCTTGATCTTCTTACTTACTCGTTTTGTTATTCATTTAGGTGTTCTTTGTCCACTTTTTTTTTTGAAAAAAAAAATCGATGAAAATTAAATAAGTAAATAAAAGCAAACAGTTCAAATTCAACCACAACTTACAAGTGATGTCATTGATCGATAGAATACATTTCTTTCCGCATTTCTATTTTGTAAAGGATGATGAACTTGTCGCTGTCAAGAATAAACAGAACCCTGTATTGACTGGCACCAACACCGCCGTTGTCACTTCATGTCACTTTCTGTCGCTTCTTTCTAGACACTTTCTGTGTGGCTGTGCACTAGGGGTAAATCCTTTTGTAGCTTTGCCTCCAAGTGTAACTATTAAAGCTACAGTATGTGTTACCCCTTCTCCGGCGAACACCGTGTCCTCCCCTAGATCGTGTGATGGTGAAGACAACCCTTTTGTTCAACGGTGCCGGCTAGAGTCGGGAAGTGAAATGGAGAGAGGCTGTGAACCAAGGGCACATGATCAAAACGTAGTCCAATGCTCTAGTCGGGGCACTTGACTGGCACTTGCCATTTGATGTTTTGCGATTGGCTCTTGTCCATTGTGACCGTTGTGACCGTTGTATTTGTTAGTCTCGCAACCTGGGCTGTGCCCCGATTGTCGCTGTTGCTGGTTCCGGTTCTAGGCCTTCTGATGTCTCCCTTGGGAGGGTGGGCTATTCGACTGTTTAGCGTGCGGGGAGAGGAGAGGCTGCGCCCAGATAAAGGCCTCCCTGGCGCAACGGCATCTCGGGCAACCGATCGAGCTACTACTCCAAACAGCCGACAGCCAACGGTCGATGGCAGGGAGCCGATAACGCTGTTGTTGAAGGGAGGCAGTTCTGTTCGAAATGTTGGATCGTACATCAGAAGACACACAGAAAAATGGAGCTTGTATGTAAATGTGATCGTTTATAGTATTGCCCCTCTATGGGATGGGGATAACCAAAATTGTAGTATTTGTAAAGGAGTTAGAGAGTTTGAGTCATATGCTCTTAGAAAACCCTGACATGGTAGCTGAGAGTAAAAGCTCCGGATATGCTGAAGAACGAGAAATCCAGAAAAAAAAAGAAGAAAACGCATCCTGTCCCTTGGGAGTTCAAGGGGCCCCAGGTAATCTATGGTTTGTGCTGCCCGATCTGCCCGTACCAGAGCGTGTGTCGAGGCAGATGATATCGTCCATCTTGAGTAACGTAAATCGCGAACGTGAAGATAATGAAAAAAAAACAATCGTGTAAAATAGGACAGGCCTATTTCAGGTCCTGTATGCCGTAGGAAATCCAAATATGGTGGTATCATCGCGAGAAAGAAGAAGGGAGGTGGAGGAGTTTGGGAGCCGTATGTCGTTCCAATCCATGCCATGCGATGCCGAATAACAGAATTGAAAAAAAAATCCAAAAAGAGGTCGGAGGGTATTGGTCGGTCGACGATGGTCCAAGTCCTGTCCAAATCGGCACATGCGCCCATGCATGTGCCCCTGCGCTGGACCAATGGGATGGTCTGAACAACAAGGTGTTCGGGCGTCCTATTATGTGTGCGGCGTTGGCAGCCCTGCTGCACCCGGCATGCATGGCTAGCCTGGCCATAGGGCGATGTTTGTCGTGTGTATGTTGTCTTGCGTCTTGCGTTCGTTGTCTTGCAACCATGTTGTGCTGTCATGCAGTCGGGTTCGCTTCGCCTGCAGGCCTGCAGGCCTGCAGGCCTGCAGGCTTGACGCCCGTCCATTCCCCGGAGTGGGGAGGGCGCGCCGCGAAATCGGTTGGCTGAAACGTGTCCAGGTAGCTGCACGGCAAACAATATGAGGCTGCAAGACGTGCAGCTTTTTGAGCCGCGTGTTTGCTGCGTGTTTCTCTGAACGCAGCGCGGCTTGGCTTGAAATCAGGAGAACAGGAGAACAGGGCAACAAAAAGACAAAACGCAGGCGCCTGATCTGGGGGGCAGCTCACGGTCGCGCATTCGCATGCCGTGATTCGATGCCCGCCCGCCGCTCAGTGCTGCTTCTTGTCCTCGTCGCTCTTATGGTGCTTGCCGGACGGGCGCACGTATTGTGGGCGGTCCTGTCGAAGTTAGTGGGATGTAAAGTCATAATGAGTATCAAGTGGGCGTGTGCTCACCCGCTGTCTTCCGCGGTGCATCTCCTCGTCCTCGTCGATGGAGCTGCACGGCGACGGTGCGCTCTCCTCGACCATGCTGCAGCGGCGGTCCTCTTCGTACCAGGTGCACAGCGGCTTGCCGCCAAACATGAGGTCGTCGTCCTCGATGATGGTGAAGGACATCCAGGCCTGTTGGTCATCAAAGCTGTCGAAGCTGTTGTTGCTGCTACAGCTGCTGCTGCTGCTGTTGCTCGTCGTGCTGCTGTTGCCGTAGCGGTCCATCTCGACGCTGCTGTTGTGGTTGTGGTTGTCGTGGTGGTGGTGGTGCGTGTCTTGTTTTGTTGTGTGGTGCGAGTGGTGCGCGCCGCGGCTGCTGTTGCTCGAGGCGGTATCGTGATGATGCATGGTGCGCGTTGATGTTGATGACTGGACCATGATGCGTGTGTGCTGTGTGTTGTGGTGCGGAGTAGGTGGGCGCGTGCGGAGTAAGGTTAAAGGTTGAGGTTGACTGAGGGAGCTTGTGTTGTCCCGTTATCGTTCCTGCGGCGCGAAGCAGGAAAACAAAAAGGAGGCCGAAAGATAAACAAACCCCGAAAACAAAAGGTGTTGATGATGTCGGGAGGAGAGATGGGAAGAAAGAAAAGAAGAAAAGAGGAAAAGAAGATGAAGAGAGGAATGAACAACAATACAAGAAGAGTTTCTTGGTATCCGGGCGTGGCTGGCTGAAGCTGGGCCCTAGGCTGACGGCGGGAGGCGACAGGTTGTTTGTGCTGTTTTCTTGTGTCTGTTTCGTGCGCGCCGATTGGTGGGCGAGTGGGGTTGGCGTTTGTGATGTTGGAGGGGAGCTGGTCAGACTGGCCCAAACTGGGTGTGGGAGTGGAAACCCGGGTGGGTATTCTGCTGGTATTATGGGTATTAAAGTGGGTGTGGACCCCCGAGTTAGCGGTCGTTGAGGAGGTCGAGCAACGCGGGGTACGAGGCTTTGGAGCGAGGTGTCGCCGTGTTAGTGTGGCGGTCGGCTGCAATAGGCAGCTGCGCAGGCAGGAGGAGTGAGAGGGCTGGTGGGATGAGTTCGTTCTTGCCCCGGTTGAATCACATGCGGCGTTTTTCCGTTCGAAATCGCTTCGTGTGTATCACGATGCGGAAGGAGCGAGTGGGATAAAAAAAGAGATGCAAGAGCCAAGAAGAGAAACAGGGAAAATTTGTCTCTCGCAGGTCGGATGGAGATAACGAAGAAATAATTTGATTAGATTGATGGGGAGCGACAAAAAACGGGCCTGCCGTGTGGACGCGATAGGCGGTCGCAGAGAGCGTGACCGGGCCTGGTGTGCGTGTTGTGTATATGTGTGTGTATGTGTGTGTATGTGTGTGTATGTGTGTGTGTGTCTAAAGATGCTGGTTCGTCGGCGAGCGGCGGTGAGTGTTTTGAGCGTGTTTGACGGTGTGGAGGCTGGTGAACCTGACCGAGCCGTGGAGATGTTGAGAGGGATCTGTGGTCTGTCCTGTGTGTCTCTGTGTATTTCAAGTTTCTGCGAAATTTCTCCGATAGTTGGTCTCGTGCGTCGTGCTCCACGTTGTCTTTTGTGAGTGACTTCCTAAAAGGGAAAGAGGAGAAGAAAGTCCAAAGTTCAAGAGAAGCAAAAAGAGCAAGAGAGCAAAAGGAAGAAAAGACCAAAAGGAACAACGGCGCAGGGCCGAAAAGAGGCAGCGCAACAATATATAAACAACGGCAACCGTCAGATGTTGGCGAAAAGTGCAGGAATACGAATTGCTGGTTCCTGTCGCAGTCGAGCGAAGAAGGCGAAAAAGGGCCGGTCGCCGTCGGTCGAGCCGGGCTGTGTCGAGAAAAGGCGACAAAAGCGACGAGGGCTGAGGAAACACTTCCCAAACGGGACAAAAGGTGCCAAAGGATGCCAAAGATGCCAAAACGTTACCCGAGCCCGCCCAACCCGCCCAAAAGCAAGATTCCAGGGCGCCGATGGAACAAAGTGATGACGCCCATGACCCGAGAGTTTGGGGGCGACTGCAGGTAGCGGCAAGTATCGTTTTCTGGGTCCTTTGGCTTCCTGCTGGAGACAAAGGCGACCGTCCCTGTTTTTGCCTTCAGGAGGCCTGGGCACGAGAAACAAAGGCAAAGAGGACGCCGACTCGGAGGCGCCTCGCGGGGAACTCGTGTTCTGGCGTGACGCACCCGTCTATTTTTTGTCCTTTTCTTTCACCATCGCTTTCAGGACTCTTGGCTCTCGGTCGCGCCTTACCCTTTCGCTGTCGGTTTTCCGCTGTGGCGAATCGTGAGACGAGCGGACGAATAGGCTAACAGGGCCTGGCTGGTTGGCGCCGTTGGGCCTCGTGGGCTGAAAGGGCGGTTTGGGAAATGCGGCCCTGCGATTCGGCGTGGTACGGCGCTAGTCCGCTGTCTAGTGAGACCTGCAGTGCGGAAAAGACAGAAAAGATAAAGGATACACAAAGACAAAGGCAAAAGGGCAAAATGGCGAAAAGGCTAGAAGGCGAAAAGGCCAACAAGTGAGACACAGTCTCATGAGCAGAACAACCAAAACGAGGACCGGCTTTGGCTGTCCTTTTCCTTTGGCCGTCTTGTCCTGCCAACGGGTTCGTCGCGTGGCGTTTGCGGGCTGGCAAACGATAGCGCTGGATTTACTGATAGCGTAGGCGTGGGGAACCCGACGCGCTGGAAGACAATGGCCGTGGCCAGATGCCAATAATTCAGTGACAGACTATTGGCAGCTGAGAATATTGATATTGGGGCTGGGCAACCTGGGCACCGAAATTGAAGTCGAAAACGGCATGCAGAGAGGCCAATGAATTAAGATAAAGAAAGATACAAGGAAATGGAGAAGATCTACATGACTTCGAAAGGGAGAAGGCAGAACGGCTCGGTCGTGATTGCTCGCTTGCTGGTCGCTGTTGCCTCCAATAGGGCTGGCCCAGATCGATCCAGAACTCCACCGTTGTCCACCATCGTCGCTTCCGCCTCCGCCTCCGCCTTTTCATGAGGCAACGAGGCCAGCATCGCTCCAAACTGCGGCAGACATGCGGGGTGAAGAGGCGGGCCTCCTTCTCCCTTTGTGCAATTTACGAGTCCTTCCTTCCGTATTTCCTCACGGCGCACGTCTGACGTGGGCAGGAGGTCCTTCCAGTTGCCTAATTGGGCAACCCAGCATCCCGCGCGCACGCCCGCGCACTCGTGCCTTCCATCTTCTGCCGTGCCCTCCTTCCATTTTCGCATATGGGCAGGATGTAGGCAACGTAGGCAACATCGCCCTTTCTGCAGCCTCGTAGCTCGTCAAATGGAAAAAAGAAATGACCAACAGCTCGCAACAGGCAACAGTGTGCGTTATCGGAAATGCTGCGAGTGCGATCGGAATGGAAGGCGCCAACCGCATCGGCCTTTCCCCAACGAGGCTATTTTCTCCAGAACAGCATCGGCGGAGCTTGACAAACAACAAAGAAAGGGCGAACGGGCTTGCCACTAACAACAGCTTCATGTTGGACCCTTTTCTTTTACATATACATTTGCATTCTTCGCACTCAATCTTCAGTTATGCTTCGCTGTCAAGTTGAACCTCAACAGACCCCCGCCCGTTTTGCTGGCAGCTGTCTGTCAGTTATTCCCCGCAGACCACCTGCCCGCCATTCTCACTACCCACGGAGCCACGCCGCCTTCGTAGGGCTGTGAAAGGGCGTGCGTGGGATTGACAGGCAGCCTGCACCTCATTCGTGCGCTCGCGCCATTATTCCGCGGTCGGTCGGTCGTGCCAATACGATAAGAATACAACGTTGCGGCACTGTCAGCGAAATATGGTGTGGTGATCGAGGTGGTGTAATTACATCGTACCAGCAACACATTATTACGCACTCTGACACTCCCCTCCAAGCATCTGGCGCAAAAAGTGTACAAAGTACATTGGCGATTGGATACGAGAAAGACTTCAAAAGCACGATCGATACGAAATACTTGAGACAGTCTCGACAAATAGAGCTACTGGTCACTGAGCCTCCTCGCCTCGCTCGCCTCCAGTACAAAAGAATACGAACCTGCCTTCTCTGCCCCAGCCGTCAGCTGACGGAGGCGCGCTTCCAAGCATCATCTTACAGAACTTGCATCGCCCAGCCAGAGGTCTCGCGCTGTGTCGTCATCGAAGCCCACTGAGCCACCCCAAAAAAAAAATAAGAAGCGGGGCCTTTTGCGCCTATCTCGGCCGATGATCAGGGCCAACTAATAAACTTGGCCAGGCACAAACCGTCATCTTGTCTTCTTGTTCCTGCAACAACCCGCGGGATCTTTTTTTGTTCCATTTTTGTCTTTCTTTTCTCGGTAACGGTTCGCGATCGAGAAGCACCCAAGCTCGACCGAGTCCCCCGACACCGACAGACTAGGCAGGTGACCTCATCGTGCGGCAAAGCTTCCCTATCCCTTCCCGCTTCCAAGAATGGCCTGCATAGACCCGGATCTCCCCACCGTGCCGCCGAGTTGGCAGATTGAAGACTCTTTCACGTCGCATCGAAGATACTGGTATCAATCTCAAACACATTCTGTCAAAGGTACACTCTCGCTTCTCAGATACACTGATGCAATAACGCTACAGAACACTCTCCGAACGCCGGCGCACCCACTCCTGGTACTTCCACAGCCTCAGTATGGACGCCTGTTTGCAAAATGAATCATGTTCCGTCCTTGGTCGTACGCCACGACATAGTTTCGTTGCCAGGTTGCGCCGATGATCTGCTGGTTCCCATACACCTCGCCGCCGTTGGCAATCGCCGAGAAGCAGACGTTCTCATACCCCGGCAGCCCGTTGAGCGACCGCACGATCATGTCCCGGGGATCCATCGGCATCAACACGCCGCCCGTCGCAACACCATTCACCGTTGTCCCTCCGATCCGGTACGCCACAAACGGAACCTTGGCATCGCAGTCGACGACAAAGTAGTTCAGAGTTTGATTGAACCGGGCCGGCGGGTCGAACAGCTTGTTGATGGGTATGGCCGCCACCTCTGGCACAAAGTTTGGCGATGTGCCGCTGTCCACGATCGTCTGGAAGACAGGCGAGGCCGTCAGGTTGGCTGACTTTACCGACATGTCCGCCGAGAGGGCCGTCGAAATGTTGGTCCCCGGCCGGCCGTATACAATCTGCACGGTCGTCGAATAAAAGGAGAGGGCGCTGTTTGGCTCGTTCGGCATGAGAGATTGCTTCTCGATGGGCACACTGGTAAAGTTACCTTTGTAGTACGTAGATGGCACGAGACCGCCCAGGGCAAGTGACCCCGCCGACTTCCAGTGAGGCGTGCCCGGCGGCACACGGTCAATGGCCAGCGTGAACACGGGCGCCATGGTGGCATTCTGCTTGTTTCTTCTCCTCTGTTTGGAAAGGCTAGTGAAAAAAGGGTCATACTCGGCAAACTGGGGATCCATGCCGCTGCGGCCGTTGCGCACCATGGCCGACGTCACAGCCGGAAACGACAGACCGAGCAAGCCGGACGCCACGCCGTCGCCCAGCCAGACAGCTTCTTCCACAATGGCCACCTGCTGGCGCGGGACCGTCAGTCCGCCCACCGTGATGGGTGCATAGACCATGGATCCGTTCAGCGCCTCGTTTTCGGGCATGTAGGCCACCCTCAACTCTTGCGACGTGATGTTGGTAAAGTTACCTCGTCCAATATCGTACAAGGGACCAAAGTTGCACGAGGCCTGTGTCAAGTTGCTGTTGTTCCCGGACGGTAGTCTATCGTCTGAGAAGGTGTTGGCCATGAGGTCCGGCATACCCTGGCAGACGAACTGGGTTGACACGGCAAAGGTGTCCGAGCTGCCCGTGTCGACGTAGCTGACAATCGTCTGGCCGCTGGCCGCCTCGCCGGCCTTGTTGCCCCATGTGACGTTGACGACCGGGTAGACGCCGCTGAAGATGGTGCCCGTGACGGCACTGCTGAGGGCACCGCCCGACTGCACAATGTTTGTCGTGGGGATGTCACGGTCCCAGACCCGCCACCATCTCTTCTGCTTGGCTGCTATCCGGGCCCTGTCCTGCCTTGCCTGTACACGCGCCCGTGCGGGACTGTTGAAGATGTCGGGGTTCGGGTGGCTGCCGAGGGTGAGGACATTCTCGGCTGGTGCGTCCGGAATGGCGAGACTTGGGTGGGCAAAGAGATGTGCGTTGTCAATATTTTGGCTGTCGCCGTCTCGAGTGTGAGGCAGGACGTTGGCCAATGTGAACTGTGGGCAGGCCAGCACCAACGCCACGAAGGGTGAAGTCTTTACCATTGTAAAAGTACTCAGAAATATCAATTCAAAATAAAATTAGAAAAAAATTGCAATGTTTGTGTGGAGAAAAGGGGGTGGAAGATCATGAAGGATCATGATAAATCTTGGCCTACGTGGGATGCATGGAGCTATGTATCATGAAGGCTTTGCCAAACAGATGTATTCAGGGCAGGGAGGGAAAAGGAGATCGTCTATCGGACTGTACCTCTCCCTTACGGTGCCGACGTAGTGCATCATCTAACATTGAAATGTTCTGGCCCTCTTCTTTAGTATTTACGCTTCAAAGTACAGAGCGAGACAAGACTTTTTTTTCTCTCTGAAACTCACGAGAATAGAGTGACATAACAAGGTCGTGAGCGAGACCCTTAAAACATTGTATGGCATATCAAATGTGATATTGGCTGCTTTAGCCGACCGCGTAGAACGCCTTCAACTCCACATCTAGAACAATCGAAACTGATCCCTTCCCGTGATATTCCCCGTTCTTGGCCGTAACTATCTACCGATGGGTAAACCACGCCACTGCACAACCATTTATCCCCGAATATTCTTGTTTTTTCGCCTATTCCCCGCGTATGGTTGTGGACTCCTTACCGATAGCAGAAGCACTCCCTCGCCAGTGTCTTTTCAAGGCACCAGTCAAATCCCTTAAATTTATCCAAGTTGCTCAAATAAATGCATAAAAATATTCGAAAATCTGGAGCATACTCAAAAGACAAGCATAAAATAAAAGGTCTAGAATGCAACGCTATCAATGTTCTTGCGATCGTACGTGTGCTCTCTGCTTCATTGAAGTAGCACGGGAAGTGCCTGGAGGCCCATAAAATGGCACCCTCTCATCCTTATGTACTAATAAAATGCCACTTTCTAAATTAATCTTCATCGTCCTCCTGCATGCTATTACTCATTTCTTCCCCTAGAATATCCACAGCGTTGCTCAAAACTGCCCGGTACTGCTCCCGGTACTGCATGGCAACGCGTTCCTGGGGCGTTTTGGGCGAGTACTCGCCGTTTTCAACGAGTTCCTCGATATACGATGGGGGATCTGCGTCCTGCAGGGTTTCCAA
Source organism: Sporothrix inflata (assembly GCA_021396225.1). Taxonomy (NCBI): domain Eukaryota; kingdom Fungi; phylum Ascomycota; class Sordariomycetes; order Ophiostomatales; family Ophiostomataceae; genus Sporothrix; species Sporothrix inflata. The sequence continues at coordinate 319,143 of WNYF01000003.1, read as the reverse complement.
GTCGTTGTCAAACTTTTGCAAGAGAACCAAACAAATGTTGTGGCCGTGTTGATAGAAAACAGCACGGTCGTCCTGTCCGGCAACTCTTGTCTGGAAAACGAGGTCCATAATGGCTTCCCGCAGCTCGGCTGGCGGCAGGACCGCATTGACGTCGTCCATGGGCAGCGTCAGGTACTGCTGCCCATGGGACGCTGCAACAGCACTGCGTTGTAATGTGTCACGGCCCTCTGGCCGAATCATGTGCGACAGCACATCCCATAGCAAGCCGTCCTCGACGAGGGAAAACCCCGGTGTGCGTCGGTTTTCTGGCATCGCGTTGACTTGCTGTCCCGGTGGCAGCCGGGCACGGCCAACGACGGAAGACGGCTCCGCAATGGGCCGCAAGGACAGCAGAAAGTCCGGGTGGGTGTCCACATGGCCCGCCACTCCGTCTGAGACTCCACGGGCCAGGGCGCCTCGCTTGCGAAGGTGGACGTAGTCGTTGTGCATGCCGTCGGTTGCCGGCAGCACAAACCCGTAGCCCACCAGCAGCTCGCTGTTTGTCTTGGAGCCGTAGTTGTTGAACACTTGGTCTCCTTTCGCGTAGCGCGTACCCGTGTAGAACACAATGGCATGATCACTTGTATCGTTGGGGGCCGACGTCAGGACGGTCGAGCTGTTGAGTGACTGCCGAGACGCATCCACCACTGGCTGCCAACGAATAACTGCGCGCGGGTCGTGGTTGCCAACGTCCAAGACGGGGAAGAGAATCGAGAAGTCGTCGATGCCGCAGCCGTCTGGTAAGCGGGCGCCATTCACTGCCGATAGATGCCGTGCCTCAATGCTGGTTCCATCTTGTGCAGCGCCATTGGTATCTCGTGTCAACACAGCTTTGATCTCGTCGGTCAAAACAAGTGAAGGCCGGAAGCTGCGGCTCGTGAAGATGCAGTATGCCCACTGGTACAGCGCAAATGTGTAGCTGTGTTGTTGAAGAATCGCCCATGCGGCTTTGAACTCAGTGTCAATGCGTTGCCGCATCTCCTCGGCCGCCACCTCGGCATTGGTGCTCTTGAGCAGCGGCAGCGCAATATCGGTACCCTCTGCGTCTCCCTTCCGCCATACTGCAGGCAGGGCCCAGGCGTCCAAGTTTCGTGGCTGCGGTAATGTTGCAACGTAGGGTGCCCAGGCGGAGTCTTTGCCCATGAGGAACTGCTGCATGAGAAAAAATCGGCCGATGACATGTGGCGGTACTTGCTGCATAAACTCTGGTGTGAAGGCGGGGGAAATAGCATCTCCATTGGAGGCCGGTATCTCTCCTAGGGGAGCACCCCCGCCGAGAGCATTCAAGTAGGAGAGCGACGCTGACAACGGGCAGACGACAACGGGTTCGTCGGCGAGGAGCGCGGCGTCGCTCGTCTCCTGTACTTGAAACGAGAGGCCGGACTCGACAGTTTCGTGAATCTCGATGGCTTTGTGAATTTGACCCTGGTGCTCCGACTGGAACCATCGGAGAAGCTGGTCCGTGTCTGGCGCAAGCTTCATGTCGGGCAACCTTGATGGCTGCTCATCAGCGCTCCGCATGACATCTTCGGGTACCTCCATTGCGCCGGTATTATGGGATAAAACAGGTACTTGTGTCGTATCAGTTTTCTTTCAGCTTCGGTTCGCTTTGTTCTTTCTTCACCAGGCTGATCCAGCAGCACTTGGTATTGCCTTTTCTTGTTGCTCTTGGAGCGGCGTCTTGATGCTTCATTTTCGAGGTCGAAAAACCCACGTGATATTATGTAATAACACACGTGACTTTTACGCCAAGGCCTACTCGGAAACGGAAAAACCCAAAGAGGCTAGACTTCTCCTCCTTCTGCGACGTCCTGCGACAGAGGCGGCAAATGAGATTAGCAGAGATTTTTAATTTCTTCGCCGCCCATCTCCCCTTTTTGACCCCAGCCTTTGCGACGCGCCAACCCTTCTGACGGTTTTTTTTTTCTTTCTGCCCACGACATATTTCCCCTCCTTCTCCCTCCTTCATTGTTATACTTTTACACTTACTTTTTTCTTGTCCGACTCTTGGTTTGGTGGTTCTTTTGAGGTCTCTCTTCTGCACCCATCGCGACGACATCATTTTTTTTTGTCTTCTTTCTTCACCTGTCGCTCCCTTCTTACCTCCCTGCACTCCTGCCCCTCCCCACTTCAAGTAGTCTGCTATTGACGTGTGGCCCTTTCGACCGCGCTCGCTGAAAGACAATATCTGACTCTGTTTCTTCTCTGCTGCTCATTTGACTGCTTGAACGTGCCTTTGTCGAGATAAAGCTCTTGTAACAGCGAGATATCAACATCGACAACGACAGAACACCCTGACTTTCTCGCCTGTCTCGTTTGCGACGTGCATATCCCCAGACCCACAACGCCACTCGACTGCATCTGCGAGTGACAACCTGCGAACAACACCTCGAATCATTGCTATTGTTATTGTTACCAGCTTTGAACCTACATCTTCACAGGCCGAAGAGACCGTCGACTACCAACGACGTCTACAACAACGAACCGAATCTGTGCCGTATCTTTTAAGTGTGCTTGCTGCTTCCGGGAACGCGAGTGACTTGGTGCTGCATTCACGCACATCATAGACTGTTGAATCTCCTGCAAAGACAACGGGCACAACCCGATCGAAAAAACACATCATGGCTGAAATGACCAATCTCGAGTCCATTCTGGCGACTCTAGGTAAGTGAATCTGCAAACATACGAAAGAGACGGTGGATCCAAAGAACAAACGAAATCATACTGTACCGCACACCGACAAACTTTTATTGTTATATCATGTATCTGCTTGCCCCTTGCTGCTCTTGGTTGCTCCTTTGTTCAAGGCCGTGTCCTGTCCCCAAGACACTGGCTTTTGGCGTGAAATGACCTGAAAGGACCTTGCTTGCATGTCTTTGACCACGCTCAGCATGTCTTTGACCACGCTCATGCCTTTGATAATTTGCTGTATGACGGGCCCTCGCATGTTGCTTCTGCTGCATGTCGTTGGGCTGTTTGCTGCCATTGTCATGTTTCTTGGATAGGATCCACTGCTGTGCCCGTTTACCGCTGCCTTTTTGTCACTGTTGTCTTGCTTTACTCGTTACCGAAACCATAAACCTGTTCGTTTGTCTGACCATGCATGATTCCTCTCTTCCAGCGGCCCAGAAACCTGGCGACTCAAATACGCCGCCTCAGGGCCAGCAGCCGTATCCTCCTCCACCAGGCGCTCCTGGCACGGCTGCATACGCACCGCCCGCCTCATCCAGCTACCCGCAGCCGACAACCAGCGGCAGCCTAGACCTCAGTGCGCCCGCCGCAGGCGGCGGCAACGTCAGCATCCAAGAGGCTATTGCACGTGCAAAGGCCCATGCGGCGCAGAACGGCGTCGCCTCCTACGACAGACCCATTACATACGCACCACCTCCGGCTGCGGCGCCACCGCCGCCGTCTGGACCGTCCGAAGGCCATCGGTACCGCAGCTCTCGTTCCCGTTCTCCACCGCCTGCTCGGAGGGGAGGCGGCGACTACCGTGAAAACCACAACCCGTACCGGGACGAGCGTCGTGATGAGCGCCGCGACTACAGCGGTGGCGGCGGCGGAGGCGGTCGTGGCCGTCCGTACTCACCCGCTACACACCACAGCGACCGGGGCAGTGACCGCCATAATGACTCGTTCTCGCCCCGCGGTGCTGGTGGTGGTCGGCGCGACCGCTCGCCCGGGCGTGGTGAGGGCGGCGGCGGCGCCAACGTCGATATCATCGAGGTCCAGGCGGGTCTGGTCGGCCTGATCATTGGCCGCCAGGGCGAGAACCTGCGGCGCATTGAGGCCGACACCCAGTGCCGCGTGCAGTTCCTGGCGCCCGCCAACCCCGACGACGCCATGCGCCAGTGCAAGATCACGGGCCAACCTGCCAACCGCGAAGAGGCCAAGGCCGCCATCTTCAAGATCATCGAGGATAGCGCTATGGACGGTCCTGGTGGTGGTGGCCCTCGCGGTGGGCCGGGTGGCGGCCGGTTTGGTGGTTCTGGCGGTCCTGGCGGTCCTGGAGGCCCCCGTGGCGGCGGCCACAACGACCGCATGGGCCCGCAGGCGACTCCCGGCGAGGGCGAGGAGGTCATCCAGATCATGATTCCCGATAGGACAGTCGGTCTTATCATCGGCCGCGGTGGCGAGACCATCCGCGATCTGCAGGAGCGGAGCGGTTGCCACATCAACATCGTCGGCGAGTCTAAGAGCGTCAGCGGTCTGCGGCCCGTGAACCTTATTGGCGGCCGTGCTGAGACGAATCACGCCAAGGAGCTCATTATGGAGATAGTGGACAGTGACACGCGCAACGGTCCTGGCGGCCCTGGTGGTGGTGGTCCGGGTGGCCCTGGCGGGCTTGGCGGTCCTCCGTTCCGCCATGGCGGCGGCGGCGGCGGCGGTGGCGGTGGTGGCGGTGGAGGCTACGGCGGTGGAGCCCCTGGCGGGGGCTACGGTGGTGGTGGCGGTGGTGACCGCGTCAACGACTCCATGTTTGTCCCCGCGGAGGCCGTCGGCATGATCATTGGCAAGGGCGGCGAGACCATCCGCGAGATGCAGAGCAGCACCGGCTGCAAGATCAACGTGTCGCAGACGCCCGGCGCCAACGAAAACGAGCGCGAGATTGGCCTTATCGGCTCCCAGGACGCTATCGAGCGCGCCAAGATTGCCATTGAAGAGAAGGTCGAGGCCGTGCGCCAGAAGAACAGCGGCGGCGGCTACGGCGGTCCGGGTGGTGGACGTGGTCGCGGCCGGGATGGTGGTGATGGTGGTGGTTACCGTCAACAGAGGGACTACGACAACCACGGCGGCTACGGCGGTGGAGGCCGCGGCGGCGGCGACGGTGGTGCTGGTCGTGGCGGTCCAGGTGGTCCAGGTGGTCCAGGTGGCTACGGTGGCGGTGCCCCGGCGCCGGGCATGCAGGGCCAGCCTACCAGCGACGATCCGAACGCGGATCCGTACGCGGCTTACGGCGGCTACGCAGCCTATGTTGCTCTCTGGTACCAGGCACTGGCTCAGCAGCAGGGCGGTGGCGGCGCGCCTCCTCCTGCGCCTGGCCAGTAAACGGCCTGCTTCTATTCCATGACGGGTAGATAATCAACATTCTTTTTACGCATCGATTCTTCAACGATTATTGGGGGCAACAACATGACATAAACACAACACGATTATTGACACGGGTTGATTTAGGTGTTTAAGGCCGTGTTTTATTGTTATGGTTGTCAACGGCGGAAAACGGACAAACCACAGGGGCATGTCGTTATCATTATACCACCAGAAGGGATCTGTATTCTGTTTTGTTTTTCTTGGGACATGTTTCTATTGGCTCTTCATTGCATCTTTACTTAATATGTAAAGACTGGGAAAAGAAAAGACAAGGTGGGAAAAGGGCACAGGGGGCATGTTAGAACATCGTTCTTCTGGAATGGCCCTATGAGGACCTGTTGTTTTGAAATCATATGTTTTATTGTTTAATGTTGTCATTGTCGTTGTTTTCAAAAGCCGTGCTTATTTGTTAACGTCTTTGAACTTTGCTTCCTGTTTCTATTGTAGTTTGCTAAAATATTGTTCTCCCCATTTCATGCATATCGTAAATCAAGTGCAACCCAGCTCCGTGATTTGCCATTCAATTTTAACACACTGTCTAGATCGACTCTTGTACAAACCTTGGCTGCCGTCCGCGGATGTGTTCCATCTCCAGATCATCCCACCGCCCGTTGCGCTTGGGATCCAGCTTCCGCAGCTGTGCCAGCCACTCTTCGACGTCTGTCCGCTCATTCTCAGCCAGCGGCCGCTCTTCCATCTTTGCCACGGCCAGCGTGTACTCGAACAGCGCCTCGTAGATCCACTTCACGTCGTCGTAGTCGGACAACAGGTCGCGGATGTCATCCAGCTCCCGCGCAATGTACGTCATGCGTTCCTCGAGGGAGAGATGCGGCACAATGGTTGGCCGCCCAATGTATTCAGTCAGGTCAAGCATGAGGAACTGGTGGTAGAACCATAAAGACTGGTCTTCGGGGCCAACGTTGAGTGCCTCGCGGATGATTCCAAGTTCTATGAGATGTGTCAGTAAAAGCAGAGCCAATAAATGGGTGAAAGCGGCACGTTAGCTTACCCTCTTCCAAGAATGCCTTCCGCGCCAAATCGTCGGCATTACGCTCTGCCAGCAGCCGCGGGATGAGCTTGCTGCGATTGTGCCATGCTGAAAAGTTGGACAGATCCTGATGAATCATCTTGGTGGTGTACGCAAACTCGGGCTCGACCAAGCTCGTCGTCGTCGCGCCGCCGTCGAGGCTCAACTCAGTGCTCTCCAACCGCTCAATGACCTGCCGCCGGTAGCCCCACGCGTGGAAGTTGCGGCGGTCCTTGGTCAGCATCTTGGAGTCCAGTGCCAGCTCGTCCTCCCAGATGCGCCGCGCACGTGCCACATCGAGCCTTGCTACGGCTTGCTCCAGCGCCCACAAACGGTAGCTCCAGATCCAGTAGCACTTGGGGAACTCGAGTAGCAGCGGGATGGTGAAGTGCAGCTCGGACACCAAGACGTCGGCGTCGCTCTGCCTCTGCGCCTCCAGCTCCTCCTCTCCCTTATTAGCCTCCTCATCATGCAAGGGCGTTGACGAGTCCGTCTTCGTTGATGGGCGGTTCGACGGGGTCGCGGCCGAGGATGAGCCGGAGGAGGCGGCGGAAGACAACGTCGCGGTTGCGGTCGGAGATGTACTCAAAGGCGCAGCCGAGGACGGCGACCCAGACGGCCGTCTGGACAACAAGCCAGAAGTTAGGCAGCGCCTGCGGACGTTCCATACGGTGTAGTATTCGGGGTTGAGTCGCAGCAGCTTCGTTGTGTTTTGGAAGACGGTCTCGTCGTAGGCGTTCTGCGTGTGTCAGCGTGGTCGCGCATTTCCTTCCATGTCTCTGCGTGTCCCTCCTTGTCTACGCACACTTGACCGAATCTGCTCTTCCAGCTCGTGGTACTTTTGTATCTTTTCCGAGTCGAGTCGCTTCTGCTCGTCCGTTCGTGTCCGGGGCCCGCGGGGAACGCCGTGCTGCATCTGAGTCAGTATGAGAAAGCAGGAGGCAATGCGCAAATGATGGCCAAAAACGAAACTGGTGAACGTACACTCGCCATAGTTATCCTTGTCGCTGGATGCCGAGAGAACGTCAAGTGTCAGGTGCCCGGATTGCTCCTGCTGCAGCTGCCTTGAAGCTTGTGAGCGTGCCCGTTGATCGACCCCACCAATGAGGCAGCTGCGACCGGCGGACGGAGCGACTTCAAATGCTAGCGTTGCGTCATTGGTGTTCGGACAAAAAAGTGGGCCTATGAGCGACGTAAGCAGCACGTGACCGTCTTCGTGTAAGTCAACGTCTCTGAGATCAACCTCACTTTGTTCTCAACCTCTTCTCACGTTTCTTAAACAACTTTGAACTTTTTTTCTTCTATCTCAATTCTTTTTCTCTAGTGACTACTTTGGCCCCAATTAAAATGGATCAATGGGCCATTTGGCATTGTCTTCTACCATTGACGACCTCAGTAGTGACCCATCTGGTTCTGGCTTTCTTGACCACTGATTCCACTCCCGAACAGCGACAGAAAAAGATGCCGTTTGCCGATTCAATAGACAAAAAGCGCCAAGAGTATTGATTGTGCCCCAATAGCGTTCATGATATCTCCCGTGTATCAGAGATGTCGGCGTGACCCACGCACTCCCTAGTGCACTTGCCTCCGGCCGCCTTGTTAGGCCGGCGGCACCTTCCGTCCTTACTGCCCGAGTTCCTTCCCATTGACATCCCTTTGTAAACCTTTCCAAGATGGCCACGCGGAAGGCACATCTCACTCCTACGGGGTGCACCTTCCCCAAAACCTTCAATGACATTTTATTGTTGACCACTCAACAATTGGCTGCCTTGCCGCTCCTCTCCCCCCCCACTCACTCCCTCTTCTGCATCCCTATTCAGTATTTTTATCCTCCTTCACCTAATAGCTCTTCTTCCTCATCTGCCATTGTTCTTGGACGCCTTCGCGGGCATCAATTGGCCTGCCGCACAATATATTATTACGCGGCCACCCGCCGACCACCTCGACACCTCGACACCTTGCCCTCCAGCAAGGCCACGTTGAGACACATCACTCTTATTGTTCAGTATCTTACTTCTTGGCCTCCATCAAGGCCCTTCCCCACCACCACCTCTCTTCTTCTTTGGTCCACGCAGGCATTGAGCGCTTCACATTGTTTGGTTTATTCTTTTTTTTCGTCTTGCTAGCACGCTGGTTCGTCCGCCGCCCTTCCTCTATTATTCTTTTCATTTATTTTTCGTTCTCAATCTCGTCCAGATTCTTTCTTTGGTTTTTGATTCTCTTTCTTCTTCCGCTTGACAGGGATCTCACGAACATATTTTCCTGAGTCCTCCATCGTTCCAGCATCCGTCTTCGTTGGCTTTCTTCGCTGCCGACACCCCCCTACAAGCCGTCACTGTCCGCGCGTCGACCCAAAACATATGGACAAAGTAACGCTCAACCGCAAAAATGGACATTCCCAGCGCTTTCACGACCTCTCTGACGTCACTTCCCATCCGCACAAAAACGCCAGACGACTTTGGAATTTCACAGCCGTCGACGCCTCAGCCTTCTCCCCTTGACTCTGGCTACGCATCTCATTCTGGAACTCCAGCCAAACCATCGACGCCAAATGACATATTCGACTTCTGCAGTTCCTACACTCTCTATAGCAGCAGTGGAGACGCGTTTGAGAAACTGCTGAAAGACGAATCTGACGAGTGCCCCCGCTCGGCCTTTCTCACGCCGCACCAGGAGCTCCTCAACCTGGCCACCAGCAGCCTCAAGGCCAGTACAAGCAGCGTCAGGCCAGGCAGCATCAGGGCCAACAGTGCCAAGACAAGCAGCTTCCGTCAGCCTCATAGAGCACGCGGCAGCCTTCCGTCTGCGTTCTATTCAAAGTCCATTCCAAGATCGACGCCTCGTCCAGGTTCAGAATCTCTGTCCGCACCGCCGACTAGCAATCCCACAAGCTCTATCCGCGCTCCCGACCGCTTTGTGCACCCTCGAGACTCAGAATGCGCGGCGTTCCCCATTGGCGAGAAATTCCGGCTGACCAAAGCGGCAAACGACCTCAGCTCAGTCGAAAAGATCCTCCGCCGTGGTATGGTCTCGGCGGATGCTTTCTCCGCTGCACAGACACATCCCAATCCTGTTCCAACGTTCGCAGACGAACACCAGAGTGTTCTTCAACGGGCCAGCCGTCCCACTCAGACGAGAATTAGGACAACTCTGGGCACGGGTAACATTGATGACGACCCAGAAATGGAGTTTGAGCAGCGTATCACCCGTGGCTCGGTGTGGTCTATTAGCACCATACCTCCAACCACGGGTGCTGTCGACAATGGCCACGGCATTTTGACGCAAAGTGGCACCAGTTCTGCGCCGTTCTTCACGTCGTCGTTTGTACAGGGCCCCCGCTACAACACCAATAATGCAGACAAACACCCCGGTCGCCTCGCCGCCGCTTTGGACTTTGATCGCGCGTCGAGGATCTTGCAGTGCAATGTCGATAAGGGCGTCTTCAAGCTGCAGTCCGACAACAACCTCATCGCGCCCACAACGAAACGGACGCTTTTACCCAAGACACAGAAGACCACATGGAACGGGACAGGTTGGGTCAATGCCAGTCTCAAAAAGAGTCAGTAACTTCTGAGAACGCGCAAATACACCGCAGTTGATCCCGTGCTAACATGACTGAATAGAACCCAACAAGACTAAAAAGGAAGTGGCCTGCGAAACTCGCCCAATTCGGTAGGTTATCCGTCCACTTGTCACAGTGGTGTTATGTTACTGTTCACAGCACAACTAACCACTTTCTGATTTAGCATTCTCTCTGCGCCCAAGTTCCGAGACGACTTCTACTGCTCCCTACTCGCATACTCGCCAACCACCGACACCATTGCCGTTGGACTTGCCGACTTGCTGTACACCTGGTCCGAGGCCGAAGGCGCTGAACATTTGAATGGTGGTAACGACAGCAGCGTATGGCTCACATCTTTGGCCTTCTCGTCGGTGGAAGGAGGCAAAAGCATCCTCGCGTTTGGCCGCTCCAACTGCACGTTCGGTATCATGGCTGTCTCGGAAGCCAACAACGCGCGCATGCTGGTACAAGAGTCGTCGGCCATCTCCTGCTTGAGCTGGCGGCCAACGTGCACCATGCGGCCATCCAGGAATCCCGACAGAGAAGGTGTGCCAGTCAGCACAGAAGACCTCCTTGTAGGCACCGACGCCGGCATTGTTCTATACTATGTCATTGAGTGGCCAGACAAGTCTGAAGTCGACAAGGACAACTGGCAGGGCGATATCACGCTTGTCTCTCGCATCACTGTCCATGACCAGCAAGTTTGCGGCCTTGCCTGGGCCCCCGACGGAGAATCGTTCGCGACAGGAGGCAACGACAATTACTGCTGTTTCTTTTATACCGACGACGTTCTTCCGCGATCCTATCGCCGCGGTGGGAACGGAAAGGTGTCTTGTGGTCAGCCCCGTGGGTCGGTGTACTCTGACATCGCCGACAGTCGTCTCACCGTCACGCTTTCAAACGGCAGCCAAGTCCGAGAGCGTATCAAAGGCGAGGAATTTGTGCGCCGTATCGCAGGCGGCACAGAATGTTGGCGTTGGGAGCACGGTGCAGCTGTGAAGGCAATTGCGTTTTGTCCCTGGCAAGACGGACTCGTGGCAACCGGCGGCGGCTCCAACGACCGCTGCATCCACTTCTTCCACACGACCTCCGGCACACCGCTCGCTACCATTTTTGTGTCATCACAGGTGACCAGTCTCGTCTGGAGCACCACGAGACGGGAAATTGCAGTCACATTTGGCTTCGCCCACCCAGGGCACAACATCCGGATCGCCGTCTTCTCCTGGCCCGAGTGCAAGCAGGTCGCTACCGTTCCATGGGAGGGTAAGCATCGCGCCCTGTACGGCATTTCCTGTTCGCAAGGTCGTCACTACGGTTCGCAGAAACCGGCCGATAAGAGCAACGCCATGAGAGAAGGCTGCATTGCCGTGGCGTCCAGCGATGAGAGCATCAAGTTTTACGAACTGTGGCCCGACGACAACAAACCCATCGTTGGCGGCGTGGGCATGCTTGGTGGCAGCGACATCCTCGAGGATCTGGAGGGCATCCAGAAGGAGGGCGATATCATTCGCTAAGACTCCAGTGCCATCTCCACACGCGCAGCGACTCTCCCATTCACGTTTGTCGGTTTCTTGTGTCAACTTTTCTCGGCCTCGCCCGACTTCATTTTTTGACCTCGCTCATCTTTCAGTTTCCTTTTGCGTCTTGCTTGTGGGATTTTGTGTCAGGCTCTGTGCTTACGCCAGGACTTGACAAGTTGTGTCGTGTCGGCAGCACGCCGACATAGGATATTGCGATTTTAAGGTTTGCGAATTGCAGTTTTTTTTCTTCTTATTTTTCATCATTGCGGGACATTTCTTCTTACTTCGTTTCGTCGGTTTTTATTCCCGTTTCTCGATTTTTCCTTCATCTTCTCTCGCGCATTGTCTTCTTTTTGTTTTTCGTTTGTCCCTGAGTTATGGCCGTGATGGCGGCGATGGAGTGGTGTTCTTTGCGAGATGAAAAATAACACGAGATGCTATGGCGGTGGGTTGAGCGAGTCAGGCATGGCACACATTGATTCTCACCTTTGTCCCTAGAAACCACAAATATTACCGACGCCCATTAGTTGTTTTTAAATAGAGCCTGAAGCACAAAAGAAGAAGAGAACATACGTACAGTATGTATAAAGAAAGCATTAGCGCAAGAGTATTTACTATTGAGACAAGAGAGACACAAGGCAGTTGGTAAAGAGGAAGGCCTCCTAGTACAAACAAAGAAATTCAAACACATAAAATCAAAAGCTGAATAGCACTCATGTGTACAATCGAAGTGAAGTAAACAACCGGAGCAAATACACAAAAAAGACAAAGGAAAAGAATAACAAAATAAAAATGAACGAAGAGAACCACCGAAACGCCAAAACTATGCTGACCGCTCGACGTCGATAATCAAAAAGAGAGAAGCTGAAAAGGGCTGGAGAAAAAAGGCGGAAGAGGTGGGCAAGAAAGGGAGCACAAGGCAGACAGGGGGGGTCGGAAGAACAGGCCCCCCCCTCACTTCAGAATGGCAATGAGCAGGATCAGGATAATGATCAGCACCACAATCGCCACCATCTGCTTGCAATCACCCGCCGACCGCGCAATCTTGCCCACCTGCCGCCGCGCCCGGTCAATGCGCGTCTGGTGCCGGTCCGTCACCCGCTCGCTCTCTTCCAGCATCGCCACGTGGCTGTCCAGCTCGTCCCCAATCTGCATGCTGAGCTCCCGCTGCCGCCCAATGCTCACGCCCAGCGCGTCCAGCTGCGCGTCCTGGTCCGCAATGATGCGCGAGTGCATCTGGTGCAGCTGCACATTGTCCTGGTCGTCGTAGCGGTTGTTCTCCGAAGAGCCTCCTCCCTGACCATCCACATCCGGATCGTCCGTGTACGGCCGGCTGAACAGGCTGTTGCGCTGGGCCTCGAGGTCGGCGTCGTCGCCGTCGGTGCCGGGCGGCGGCAGGGGCTTGTCCTGGAAGCGGACGGCCTTGTTGCCGGCGGCGCCGCCGCCGCGTTTCGGTTTAATAGAGGAGGAGGAGGCACCTGCAGCCGCGACGGGTGCGGTGCCGTTGAACTGGGCGGTCAGCTCGGCGAGCTTCTTCTGCAGGCCGGGCAGCGCATCGCCAATGTTGAGTGCTTTGCTGGGGTTGTTAGTGCTGCATGCATTTGAAATGAGAGAACTCTGGGGATGGGGGGGCTGGCGTACTTCTCCTCCCCCTCGGCTTCCAGACGGGCCTGCTCGCGTGTCAGGCTGGTGATCCCCTCCTCGAGCTGGTCGAGCGACCGCGCAAGGTGGCCGTCCTGGGCGTCGCGTTCGGATGCGGCGGCACCGCCGGACGTTGACGAGGCATCGGCCGCGACATCGTCACTGTCGTCCTGCAGCAGGTTCAGAGCCTTGGACCTCTGGCGCTCCAGAAGCGACAGCTTGATGTGGTCGGCGAGCAGGTAGAGGGCGTTTGGATTCGACATTGTGGAGGAAGTTCGACTTGACGAGATAAGGAGGTCGAGGTGGAGAGAGGGTCGAGTGTCGCGCGCGAACCGAACGAGGAAACAAAAGCGACCAGAAAGAGTCGAGACTCGCGACGCAAGAGGAAAGGATGTCGGAATGGCAAGGCGGGCGCAAAGTGTTGTCGATTGGCAATTTCGTTGGCTGTTGGCTGATGATGTCGAGGAGAGAGAGAGAACAAGCAACGACTGAACCCAGTGGTGCGGATTACAGAGTGCCTAGTCCCCTCTTTTCTTCATGCGGCTGCGCCCTTACTCGCCCGAGACACAGGGGGCTGATCGCCAACAGTTGGCCCCGTCCGGACTCCATTTGGTCGCTGCCTTGGCGTGAGATGCCATATGGCGATCACGTGATTGTATCTCACGGCCTCTCTCAAGCCGCATCTCACTCATTCTTGTTGCTTTCGAGATGATTTCGTAGTTGTTCTGTATTTGTATGTTTTTTTTCCTTATACAAGGCATTACAAAATTTTTCCTATTATATGGCCTTTTTTAACAAGTTCATAATTTTCAGATATTTTTAATAGAATTATGTTTATTCCCTTGAATATTTTTGTTGTTTTATTTTTCTATTTTGTAAAAGTTGAATAGTCGTCGTATTTGTTTCCCTGAAAGTCACCTCTCTAGACACTTGCTCGTGAAAACGCATCTCTATTCAATCTATGAGCTCTTGTTTCTCAATACATACTCAAGATATGTTCTTGATGATCTGTATTCCTTCACAAGACCAAGAAGTAATGTTCTCAAACGGCGATGTGATCAATTTACGCTAAATTAACCCACGAGAAGTCACTATTTATACAGAGATGTCAAGCACTATTATATGGATCTTTTAGCGCTGAAGCGTCGCTGTGCTTTCCTTGCTTGGCCTACAAATGCCGCTCAGCACCGCCTATTTACACGATATGACAACGTCGCCCCTTTTCTACTCACGTTGATAAACACTGAGCACCAGGTCAGCGAAACAGCAATATGCCATCATCTATATAACCTCATTTATCATCGGATACAGTGGCTTTATCAAGGGCTCTTTGGATCTTGGATTAATGAAGTTGTGCAATTTATCCGTTGCCATGTCTTTGAATTTCTCTCCATTACTTTCTTTTCTTTTCGTATTGCGACTTTGATGTTTTTTTGTCATCCATAAAAAAGTGCGGACTTTGATATTCTATTAAGAATAAACGACACAAGAAAATGTCAAGATGGGACTGCGTGCTGATCTTGTCGTATTGTTTTGGGTGAGCATCCTGTTCGCCGTGAACGCTGAGGTACGTGACGAAGAACAACCGTCAGAGACAACGACTTTGATTTTACCTGGAATACTGACCACAAACACCTTGCAGTCGGTTCCACTCGACCTCCATGCACTATTCAACAACAAGGGCATTGGCACACGGCCGGGGGAGGCTTCGTTTGACGGCGGCCACCGGGCCTACCCGGCCAGTGCCTTCACTGCGGCGGCGCCCAATGGCACTTGGACGTCGCCTCAGACCGGCATCGTCTACACGCTACCAGGATACACGGGCCCACGCCAGGCAGACAATGTCGTGTGCGCCGGGCAGCACATCACGTTGCCGGACACGATCACTACCCCATTCTCCTTGTCCATGCTCGTCGCCAGCGACCAGATGCAGCAGATCGTATCCGGCAATCTTGTGCTCGCCTACAAAGACGGTCATCAGCGAACGGTAGAGATGAGGGCCAGTCCGGCATGGTCGTTTCTGACGCTGAGCCACGGGGACATTGTCGCACCGTACACGTGGACAGCCAGCGGCATCGACGGCAACACGAGCCACATCTTTGAGTACACTGTGGGGTTGGACTACGTGTCTAAAGAGAATGGGTCTATTGCGTCCGTGGTCTCTATTTTACTACCCGACACGAGGCAGGCGAGTGCCCGCATCCACATATTTGCCGCGACGCTGTGGGTGGCAAGTAAAAATACCATTGCCGGCCACATCAGCGTGCAAAATGTGCGGCCGACGCAGAAATGGACCGACAAGGGCCACCAAATTGTCGAGATCACGCTCAACAATGCAGGCACGACGTGCTTCTCGAGTGGACCTGACGCGGCGTCGGTTCTTCTCACTGGCAACGGTGTGAACACGACTGAGCCAGGCCGCATTCGACGTCTGTGCCCGGGTGACCAGCGGCAGATCAATGTGGGTATTGACGGCGAGGCAGCTCGGGATGCCAACGTAACGGTGGTCATTCAGAGTGGTGGAAGCAACAGTTCGAGTTCGTTGACAACGCTCCCGTACAACCATCCCGTACAGCTCGGCTTCCTGCCCTACGATGCCGCCGACCCGGCCAGCCTCGACCGCCACGAGAGCCCGGAATGGTTCGACAACGCCAAGTACGGCATTTTTATCCACTGGGGACCCTATGCCGTGCCGGGCTACGGGGGGCCACCCGACCACGAGACGTACGCCGAGTGGTTTTGGTGGTACTCGACGCGCCACGCCGAGGGCGGCGACCCCGCCGACACTTACGGCTACCGCCAGCGCACGTTTGGCCGGCGCTGGGCGTACGACGACGGGTTCGCCAACTTTACGGCCAGAACGTGGGACCCGGGGGCGTGGGTGGACCTGTTTGCGGACGCGGGGGCAACGTACTTTGTGCTCACCACCAAACACCACGACGGGTTTGCGCTGTTTGACACGGGCACGACGTCGGACCGCAACTCTCTAAAGCATGGGCCTCGACAAGATGTTCTAAGGGCCCTGTTTGATGCGGCACGCAAGCGCCACCCGTGGATGAAGCGCGGGACGTACTTTTCGATGCCCGAGTGGTTCAACCCCGACTTTGGGCCGTACGGGTTTGGGCAGTGGCCTGGCAATTTGGCGCACAATCCGTTTACGGGCGCCGTGGAGCCGTACACGGGGAGGAGGCCGTCACCGACTGTCCCTGGGCACAAATATGACTATGTCCGCGACCTCCAAATTCCTCAGATGGAGACGCTGGCGTACACGTACGAGACGGACATTTTGTGGTGCGATTGCGGGCCGGCGACCAACGCGACGGCCGCGTTTGTGGCCGAGTGGTGGAACCAAGCGAGGGCGAACCGCACGTCACTGTCGACGTCGACGTCGTCGCCGGGGCAGCCCGTCGTCAACAGCCGCTGCGGGCTGCCCCAGCTGGCCGACTTTGAGACGCCCGAGTACGCCACGTACAGCAGCGCGCAGCGGCGCAAGTGGGAGTCGAACCGCGGGATGGACCCTTTTAGCTATGGGTACAACCGGGCCACGCCGGCCGCGTCGTACATGGACGCCGCCTCGATCGTGTACGCGCTGGTTGACATTGTGGCCAAGAACGGAAACCTGCTGCTCGATATTGGCCCGCGCGCGGACGGCACGATCGTCGACACAGAAGCGGCCAACCTGCGGGCGGCGGGCACGTGGATCCGGGCGCACGGTGAGGCGCTGTTCAACACGACGTACTGGTTTGTGCAGACGGAGTGGAAGAAGGCGAGGACCGATGTGGACGTGCGCTTCACGCAGACGGACGATGCGTTCTATGTCATCTATCTCAAGACAGCACCGACGCCCGGTGCTGACGGCTATGTCGTGGTGGACATCGTGGTGCCGGTGCAGCCAGGAGACGTCGTATCGCTGTTGGCAGTAGCGGGTGGTGAGGATCTCCCATGGGAACGGCGCGGGGCGGCGATTGGCGTGAAGGTGTCAGCAGCCATCCTGGGAAAAGAGCAGTACGCGTGGGTGCTGAAGATTGCGTATGGTGGTACGACTGCGGGTGTGTCGCAATAGTCCGCGGGAGGCGAGCTGCATGGCGTGAGCTGGGTAAAAAATCATAGCAATACCTGCATATCTAAATCTAAGCGGTGCATGGCATGAAAGTAAACAAAAAAGGCCATCCAAGAAATATAAAAGATCCAATCACGCAATGCCGCAAACATTGAAAACGTTGAAAACACCAATCCAATCCAAATACATTCATTACACCAATTACATCCCCAATAGGTCGTCTGTTCTCCCCTCGCCTACTCCTCCGACGTGCCCAGCCACGTCTCCTTGATGGTCCGCCAGTACCGCGGCGGGTCCTTGCGCGCGTGCGCCACGTGGGCGCTGCCGGGGAACTCGGCTAAGTGGGCGACCGTGAAGCCGAGGCCCTTGGCCTCGTTGGCGTGCTCCTCGACGTCCATGGACAGAATGATATTGTCGTCGTTGGAGTAGAGGTAGGCGCGGCGCACCTCGCGGCGGTTGCCGCCAAAGACGGTGTTGACGTTGTGGGGCGTCCAGGGGTTGAGGGCGCGCGCGGGGCCGGGCGGCTTGGGCGACGGCTTGATGCCAAAGAGGGTCGACAGCAAAGCACGGCCGACGCTGCCGAACCAGGCAAAAAGGCGCTCGGTGCGGATGCGGATGAGCATGGAATAGACGAGGAGGTAAATGGCGGGGTAGACCACGAGCTTCTTCACAAGGGGCGCGCGCTCGAGGCCGGTGGTAAAGGCCGTGGCGGCGCCGGCAAAGCGGAAGTGCCCCGGGCAGGAGTCGAAGATGGTGACGTGGGGCGGCAGGCAGTGGGTGTGCTCCGGGTCGATGGCGTTGTAGATGTGGCCGAGAATGAGGCAGCCGCCATTCGAAAGGGTGTGGACGAGGACCTGCGGGTGGGCGTCGGCAGAGGCGGCCGGGGAGGACTCCTTGGGGGTGGTGTGCAGGCTGTCGCCCAGCACGTCCTGGATAAAGGGCAGGGCGGTCGCGGCGACGGCCTCGGCCTTGGAGAAGGACGAGGTGGTGTCCTGGTGGCAGAAGAGGAGGACAATGGCCGGGCGCTCACTGGGGTCCTCGCCGAACACGAGGCCGTCGCGGTAGGGCGCAATGTACTTGGCAATGTGCGGCGCGCGGGCGCCCATCCAGGCGGTGATGATGACGAGCTTGGGTGCCTTGCGGGGCCCCGAAGACGAGGAGGTCGTCGAAGAGGCGGGGGAGGCGGTCGACGGGCGGTAAATGTAGACGCTGCGCGTCACCTTCTCCATGAAGCCGAGCGGGTCGACCAGCGCCGTGGTCTCGGCGCCGGAGTCGGGCGTGATGGACATTGTGGTGGGTGTGCGAGGTGTGTCGTGGGAACGGTGGTGGTTGTGTCGTCGGGCAGCAATTGGCTGGTGAGAAGAGAGAAAGGAAAGAGGAACCCGCCTCGGAAAGGCGAGCTGGCGGCTGCACTGGGGCTCCTTAAGTATCTGACAGCCGGCCCGCTTGCTTTCCTGGAGGAGAAAGGGAAGGCGCGATGGAGTCTGAATCTGACCAGGGGAAGGAGGCTAAAGTTAGTGCGCAAACTGTTGACGGCATTAGGCCTTGGCCGTCAGGGGATCCTCTTTTTTTCTTTTTTTTTTCGCAGCGCCTTCCTACCTTTCTTGTTACTGAACAGGCAACGACGCATGTCCCACGGCCCTGAATACCGTTGGGACTGTTCCGTTGTACTCGAGGCCCGCCGGGCGAACCACGGGCGCCGACTTACACCCAGGGTCGCCAAGCTGAGGTTACGTTGGCCGTTGTCCCTCGTCGTCAGCGCACGTCAGCCCTGCTTGGGATCTGCATAAGGAAAGTGCGACCGCTGTCTGTCTGACAGCACCAATCGCGTAGTGAGAAATTGCCAAATTGGGACATGGTGTAAAATGGAATCCTGCCCTGTTTGTGCTTCGGCTGACAGTCCATTGGCATATATTTGCGCCTCGTTCTCTACTACAATAGTGCTTTCGGAATCTATTCGCGCATCCTGTTCATGGATGAAACGCTCGGGGCTCCCAGGGGACATTCACAACCTGCAGAGGCCCCAACAAGTAGAGTGCCGTTTTCAGTCGGCAATTGTTGGGGGCCTCGGGACCGTCGACCGTTTATTCTTGATTATTCTCGATCGGGTTTCCACTCTTGGCAAATCGTCGACACGTTCTTTTCTCTTTTTTTTTTTTTTTTTTTTTTTTTGGAGTCCCAACTCCGGCCGCTAGCCTAGCCTTGTGGCGAACTGAACCTGCCACGCGGGTTTGTTTGTTAGAGATTTTGTCATTTTAGGGGACCTTGTGCCCTGGGACCTGAGTTCTGGGGTTCTTTGGAACACCGTCCGGGCGCTAGAACGCTGCTGCCGTGTCCCCCGAAATCCGTTGACCTCGGCGACCGTTCATTAGTGGAGTTGTCAACAGTGGGTACATCCGCTATCACATGCTTTTTGTGCACTTCTGCGCCGTCATGGACGGTATTTTGTTGATTTCTAGTCACCGTTGAGCCGTGTCCGGGCACTGATTTTGCTGCTTACAACGCTGCATTGTGAGGATCGTGAGGCTGTCCTCCCTATCTTAACGCATCCTTATCTATGCGCAGGATCGCAGCGTGCTGTCAGAGCCTTCCTTTCACTTGTTGTTGGGGAAGATTGAAACGTCACGATTGCCCCTTCTTCTCAATAGCATCCCATGACGTCGAAGAGAGTTGAGAATCGGTGACGGGACAATGCATTCACCCACCGGAAGCATATTGATTGATTTCTTATGTCCAAGCAGATGGGAAACAAAAAATCAACAAGAAGAAGAAAAAACAGAAAGAGTCTCGGGAGGCCCTGAACGGTCGTCGGGCTTTCGGAGGGCCGACCAACCAGATCGGGCAGCACCCCTGTCTTTCCCCAACAGATGCAGCCCTCTTGACGTCTCTTTAACACTCTTTAAGTCCGGTCTTCCATTTTAAGGTCCGGCATTCCACGCGAGTTTCCGCCGGCAGGACGGCGCCGTGTTGGGCCGCCGATCACGGGAGGAGCCTAGGGCAGTACTGCATGGAATGCCGGCCTATCGTGAGTATTGCTGCCTTCTTCGATGGCGGACGCCGAAGAGGCGGCTTCTTATCCTTGACACGTATTGCCAAGATCTACATCGACAACGTAGTGGGGGCACACAAAAACGATCTGGAGCAGATTCTTTGTAGATACCAGCCCATGCTTGATGATAGGGAGTTTGTAACCTTGATTCACATTCCTTCTGCATGATGGTTTTGCTTTTCTTCTCTCCCTTGTCTGCCCCCCTCTCCTTTTCTTCAAGACATGCTCGTCTATGTTTCCAGTCACGCACTTTGATTTTTGTCACACTAGATCGTCCACTCTTCGTCACCGCTCATCTGCCCCCACGCCGTGCCACCACGCGTCTCTTTGCAGCGTCAGAAAACCGACCATTCCAGAACGCTTCACCGAAGGGTTTTGGGTTCAGCCTCAGAAGATTTTCCCACATACGAAGTGCAGTCTTCTAGTACATTTTTGTCACATCATCACAACCAGACACCGCTTGTGCAACTTGCTCGCGTGGCCTCCCATCTTTCTCTGCTATCATGAGCCATGCGGAGCCATGTGAGAAGACACGATCGAGAGCGTTTATATGAGTCTCACATATACTACGGCGTACTTCCATTGACGTTTATCTCGTGTTCTAGCGTCACCACAGCGGACACGGACTTGGTTGAGATAAACGTTATGAGTCTTTTATTTGCTCACTTACTCACTCGACCGCTTCCCCAGTTTCCTTTCGGTATGCATGCATATCCAAAAACTTTTTTTTCTCGTCACCTGATTTCCCCCTGCATGCTTCTCCTGCATCCTGCCCTGCTGCTCACGGACAGGGCACCCGGTGGACGCGGGGGTAGCATCGCGAACAGAGGACGTGAAAAGTGCGTGAGAATCCGTGCTACGGGGACGGAACAGGGTGTGAGAAAGGAAGACAATGGGGAAGATGAACTGTTTTAAGTCGCTCAAGGCATCGTAGTCACAATCACAATCACGATAAGAAAAGTCTGGGCAAGGAGAAATAAAGCCAATGAATAAGAAAAGCAAGGCTCTGTTTGCTCAGTCGCTGGCACGTTCCCCAGGCTCTTCTGGGCACGGGACGCGACTGCGGCCCCGTCACGGTTCCCCTTTTTCACCTGTATTTTTTAATCGATTTTTTAATTGAATTTTCCCTCCTTCTCTTTCTCGCTCTCTTTTTCTCCGTATTTTTCTGCCCGCCCACGAGACCTCGCCAGTCCACAGCCAAGTGCCCCCCAGCCCAGTTCCAGCCCAGCCCACTCCACCTTCGGTCCCCATTTTCCAGCTGTGGGGATGTCGGCTTTTTGCTGGTCATTGGGTCATTAAATCTCGCTGGTTCATTGGTTCCTGGTATCTGGGCGGTATTTTCACGGTAGTTGCGAGTGTGGGTGCTGTGCCGGTGGGAGTTGCCGGTGAGTAGTCCGCTGGGCTGGGATGAACTCCAGCGAGGTTTGGGGGCAGTTGGGGGACGTTGGGCGGCACAAGGCCTGTATTACTCTGTAAGATACGATACTTGCTGTCTCTCCAGGGTCTGGGTCTCTGCCGCCTGCCCCCGCTTCGACATACTCTATCAGTCATCCACCGAGTTGTCGAGCCCCTGTTTGTTCCGCCCCGCCTTCTCTCGTCGCTTTTTCTGCCGCTAGCCCGGCTGTTGTTTCGCTGTAGGGCACCAGGGCACTCGGTGCACAGCAGCGATCAACAAGAGGGACGTATGCACAGCGCGTCTAGCCTTTTCGTCCCTTTTCGTGTCCTCTCGGCTCGTGAACGCAAGATACCTGGTAAATACGATGTAAGATACAGTAGCTGACCTCGTTCTGCTGGCTGTGGTGCATGATCATGGGTGCAGCTACTCGCAGCTAGAGTATGCTAGTTTGCCGTGTCGTTCGGTTGACGGCTGTTGGGTTTTCGTTCTATCTTCCTCTCTATCTCGTGGTCTGTTTTCTATTTCCTGTTTCTTTTCTGTTTCTTTTACATCTTGATCTCCTCCATCTTCATCTTCTTTCATCTTGCCTTTTGTGCCTTTTCGTACTTCCCATCTTTTGCTCCTTCTCGTTTCTACGTCTACTTCTTCACCTCCCTCGCTCCTTCCCTCCGAGACGCCCACTACCATACATTCAGTGATCTGCTGTGGCACACCGCCCTCGCTGAGTGCTCGCCCTACACTCAAAGTCACTCGCCGCTTCCCACTCGGCTTTTTCTTCACAACGTTCCGATCCTACTCTTTCTTCTCCTCTTGCCTCTTCTCTATCCATCCGATCACCTCTCGTCTCTTTTACTATTTTCCCACCTCTTTACGTCATATTCCTCCCTTTCTCCTTTCTCCCTTCCCTGCCTTTGTCTTCCCCATTCCCGCCCAGGCTTCCCCGCCAAAACCAATTCGTTATCGCCGCCCGCCAAACTCACAATCAGTCGCTATCCGCACCCGTCAAATCGGCAATCTACTTTACAGCGCTCGCCGAGTGCTCCTGCCCGTGTTCGCCCAAGACGGAACCAGCTCGCGTGAGCTTTTCGACGAACATCCTCTCACATTCTCCCACATCCTCCCTTTCGCTCTCTTCCGTGCACGACTCTCGCTTCCCTCTCGCCATTTGTCGACTGGTCTGCATTTGCCAACTGCCCACTGCCTGCCCCAGCTTAGCATCGGCACAACTGCTAGCGAGCTGCCTCGTCGTTTCTTTAATACCCTGGGCCCCATTTTCCTAGCCCTGCACGCCTAACTGGTCCAACTCGTCCAACTGGTCTGGCCTGCACCCGACATCACCCGCGAAAACCATCGGCTGAGAGGCATTCTGTGCATTTCGACTCGTTCTACGGCAGTCGACTCACGGTTGCGCCTGCCATCTTTGGGAGCTTGCTTCCCTTTACGCGACGCACAGTCTTTTCTGACTGACCTCCAATTCTTGATTCTTTCCCTTTTTCGATCCTTTATTCTTCCTGTCCTCTTCCTGTCCTTCTCGTTACCCGATTTTCGTTTCGTTTCCTCCTTTTTCTCCCCCACCTCGCCTTTCCGGCCTGCACGCAAAGTCTGCAGTAGCCATGGCACGTGGTTCCAATGGTGTTCAGGTGGAGGACCTGAAGGTGTGTGTGGTGATGGTGGGGCTCCCCGCCCGGGGCAAGAGCTTCATCGCCCAGAAAGGTATGTGCAGCCATGCGACTCAATGCAACCACGTTTTGTTCCTTTTCTTTCCCTGGTCCCAATCAAATACTAACACAGCCGCCCTCAGCACAACGATACCTCCAGTGGCTCTCCATCCCCGCACAAACCTTCAACGTCGGCAACTACCGCCGGAAAGACGCCGCCCAGCCCACCGCCGACTTCTTTGACACCGACAATGCCGAGGGCGAGCGTATGCGCCGCGCCGCCGCCGAGGCCGCCGTCGCCGACATGCTCAAGTGGCTCAAGACCGGCGGCGGCGTCGTCGGCATCCTCGATGCCACCAACTCCACAAAAGAGCGCCGCCGCTGGATTTTGGATCTGTGCACCGCCAACGGCATCGAGGTGCTCTTTGTCGAGAGCAAGTGCGACGACGAGGATTTAATTATGGCCAACATCCGCGACGTCAAGACGACCAGCCCGGACTACGTCGGCCAGGACCCAGAGCAGGCCGCCCAGGACTTCCGCAACCGCATCCGCAAATACGAGAAAGTCTACAAGACCATTGACGACGACGGCGACGAGGGCGAGCTGACCTACCTCAAGATCATGGACACCGGCAGCCGCGTCATCATCAGCCGCATCCGCGACTACCTGCAGAGCCGCATTGTCTACTATCTGATGAACGTCCACATCCGCCCGCGGTCCGTCTGGCTGTCACGACACGGCGAAAGCATGTACAACCTGAGCGGCCGCATCGGCGGCGACGCCGAAATCTCACCGCGCGGCGAGCAGTACGCCCTCAAGCTGCCCGACCTCGTGCGCCAGTCCGTCGGCGACGACCGGCCGCTGACGGTGTGGACCTCCACGCTCAAGCGCACCATCGCCACCGCCCGCCACCTCCCCAAGGACTACAACCAGCTCCAGTGGAAGGCGCTCGACGAACTCGACTCGGGCGTCTGCGACGGCTACACCTACCAGCAGATCAAGGACGAGTTCCCCGAAGACTTCCAGGCCCGCGACGCCGACAAGTACAACTACCGCTACCGCGGCGGCGAGTCCTACCGCGACGTCGTCATCCGCCTCGAGCCCATCATCATGGAGCTCGAGCGCTCCGAGGACATTCTGATCATCACCCACCAGGCCGTCATCCGCTGCATTTATGCCTACTTTATGAAAAAGGACCAGGAGCGCAGCCCCTGGATGAACGTGCCCCTGCACACCCTCATCAAGCTGACGCCCCGCGCCTACGGCACCGAGGAGATCCGCTACGCCGCGGGCATCGACGCCGTCAGCACCTGGCGCGGTAAGGGTTCCACGGCAAAACACGAGCAGCCCATTCCGGAGGTGCTCCACTAAGGTGCCTGAGGTGCTCCCAGCTTTGTTTCTGAATTGTACGATTATGACCAAACATTTGCGGTGCCTTTAATTTTGCTTTTTTTATTTTTCGGTTTACGAATTTTGCAAAGGTGTTTATTATTTTGTTTTACCTTTCACATCTTGGGCAGATGGCTAGACAAATGGGGGATACAAATTGGGAAGA
Source organism: Sporothrix inflata (assembly GCA_021396225.1). NCBI lineage: Eukaryota > Fungi > Ascomycota > Sordariomycetes > Ophiostomatales > Ophiostomataceae > Sporothrix > Sporothrix inflata. Next base: position 294,544 of record WNYF01000003.1, on the reverse strand, counting down.
TGCATCACCACGTGCGAAGGGTCGGGCGTGGACGAGATATGAACAAGGAAACAATGGAAGGAAAATGGAAGGACAAAAAAAGTCAAAGTGGACGACAAAGTCAAAGGAGAGCGGAGACAGGACGAGGTGGTGGCGTCATTGCACATAACGATTCTCTTTTATACAACGAGGCCACGAGACGGGGCTCATCAGCTATCCGTTACGAGTTCAGTTCATGACAAGGCGAGGAAACAGGCGACACAAGGAATGGCGTAGAGTCAAATTTAACAAGCCAGATTTTTTTCTTGAAAAAAATAAGGAATATTCAAGCTAAACTTCCAGCCTTATTAGTGCAACACACCTCCAAATGCAATGGTGACGACGTTGACACTGATCGGTGTCGTCTCGTTGAGGTGGGCTGTTGTTGAAGAAGATGCGTCACGTGCTGTCCAAACTAAAGTACAGCCTCGTGTTAGACGCTTTCTGCCTAAGGCAGCAACATCATTTTCTCACCAGGAGACTTGTACTGACCGCTCTTATCGATAACGATATGTCTCCACTTAATATTTTTTTCTGCCGCCGCTTGCAATCGCTCTGTTTTTTCTGCGGAGGATTTTTCTGAGAAGCAGGCCTCTCCATCTTCGTTCTTTCGTCCTTTCGCAACTACCCTTCATATCCACCCATCCACCCACCACCACAACCATGACGGACAAGGTCGGCAAGAAGAGAAAGCTCAAGGAGACGAACGGCAGCAGCGAGCGTGCCGAGAAGCGTGCAGCGACCGCCGACGATGCGACGAGCGACCGCAAGGCGCTGAAGAAGGCGAAGCTGGCAGCAGCGGCAGAGGCGGCGGCAGCCAACGACGACGACGGCAGCGACCATGTCGAGACGGAACGGGAACTGAAGAAGAAGGCAAAGAAGGCCCGCAAGCAGAAGGAGGCAGAGGAGGAGGAGGAGGAGGAGGAAGACGTTAAGGAAGCAGAGGAGGTCGAGGCGGAAGCCGAGGAGGAGGACGACGAAGACGACGACGGCACATCCGACCCGGCACCGCTGCCGGCGGCCAGCGACGACGCTGACACCGAGCACCTCACACTACCTGCCGTGGGCGACGACGCATCCGCCACGGCCAACGGCTCTACGGCGTTTGCCGACCTCACCATCTCCGACAAGACCAAGCGCGGCCTCGCCGACATGGGCCTCGAGACCATGACCGAGATCCAGCGGCGCGCCCTGCCCCCGCTGCTGGCCGGCAAAGATTTGCTGGGTGCGGCGAAGACGGGCTCCGGCAAGACGCTCGCGTTCCTGATCCCGGCCGTCGAGATGCTCTACTCGCTCAAGTTCAAGCCGCGCAACGGCGTCGGTGTCATTATCGTCACGCCGACCCGCGAGCTGGCCCTGCAGATCTGGGGTGTCGCTCAAGAGCTCATGGCCCACCACACGCAGACGACGGGCATCGTCATGGGCGGCGCTAACAAGCGCGCCGAGGCCGAGAAGCTGGGCAAGGGTGTCAACCTGCTGGTGGCCACCCCGGGTCGCCTGCTCGACCATCTGTCGAGCACGCCGTTCCTGTACAAGCACCTGCGCTCGCTGATCATCGACGAGGCCGACCGCATTCTCGAGGTCGGTTTCGAGGACGAGCTGCGCAAGATCATCCAGATCCTGCCCAAGCAGCGGCAGACGATGCTCTTCTCTGCGACGCAAACCCAAAAGATCGACGACCTCGCCAAGGTCTCGCTGCGCGCCAACCCGCTGTACCTCAACGTCGACGAGGAGCAGCAGTTCAGCACGGTGGACGGCCTCGAGCAGGGCTACGTGGTGTGCCCGTCGCAGAACCGGTTTTTGTTGCTGTGGTCCTTCCTCAAGAAGATGGCCGGCAAGAAGAAGGTCATTGTCTTCTTCAGTTCGTGCAACTCGGTCAAGTACCACGCGGACCTGCTCCGCTACATTGACCTCGGCGGCGTGCTCGACCTGCACGGCAAGCAGAAACAGGCCAAGCGCACGGCCACCTTTTTCGAGTTTATCAACGCCGAGCACGGCATTCTCCTGTGCACGGACGTGGCGGCGCGCGGTCTCGACATCCCTTCCGTCGACTGGATCGTGCAGTTCGACCCGCCGGACGACGGCCGCGCCTACGTGCACCGCGTGGGCCGGACGGCGCGCGGCAAGCAGGGCCGCGGCAAGTCCCTGCTCTTTTTGCTGCCGAGCGAGGTCGGCTTCCTAGCCTACCTGCGCGAGGCGCGCGTGCCCGTCGTCGAGTACGAGTTCCCCACCAACAAGGTGCGCAACGTGCAGGCGCAGCTCGAAAAGCTGCTGGCGCAAAACTACTATTTGCACCAGTCCGCCAAGGACGGCTTCCGCGCGTACCTGCACGCGTACGCCAGCCACAGCCTGCGGTCTGTGTTTGACGTCTTGAAGTTGGACCTGGCGGCCGTGGCCAAGAGCTTTGGCTTCGCGACGCCGCCGCGCGTCGACCTGACGCTGGCGGCCAGCATGGGCAAGAACAAGGCCAACGGCGCGGGCAACAGCGGCGGGCGGCGGGCGTACGGCAGCCAGCCGCGGCAACAGGGCGGCGGCCAGGGGCACTTTAAGCGGAGGCAATGAGAGGAGAGGAGAGAGTGTGTAGTATAAAAAGGGGGTGTTCTTTTATGTTTTGTCTACTTGAGCTGTCTTGTCTTTTACACTTTTGCCACATTTCTTAGACTACCTCTTTTTTTCATAGTTACAGCATTCGGTCAACGGTTATCAAAACGGTTTCTTTCTATTTTACTTGTTGTTTAAATGCTACCTGGACAAGAAGTGAAACTAAATTCAAAACATCCCGTTGTATCGACCAACTTCATAATTGATGCAGGCCTCACTGGGCACCATGCCCGGCATGACCTCCATGAGGATGCGGGTTGTACCCCGGCACCGGCTGCCGGCGGTGCGCCTGCGCCCACGCCTGCACCTGGCTGTAGTCCTTGCACACGCGGTGAGCACCGATCTTGGCCGTCTCAGGCCGCTCGCTGTCCGGGTTGACGCCCTCGAGTGTCGTGTCGGCGACGCACATGATGGTCTGCCGAATGTAATTGAAGCAGTGGCGTGCGTGGTCGACGTCGGTCGGCGTGCCCAGCACGGCGTCGTTGTAGGCCATCATGAGGCGGTAGAGGCAGTGCATCTGGTGGTACACGGCCATGTTGTGCAGGCCTTCGCCGGCGCCAGCGATCCACTTGGGCTCGGGCAGCAGCTCGCGGCTGTGGTTGGTGAGCACGAAGCCGTCACCGATGGGGGAGAGTGTGGCCCAGTGGTGGAGGACATCCTCGACGTCGGCCGTAGTAGCCGTGCGGGGGTCAAAAGTGAAGCCCATGGTCTCGTCGAACTGCAGGAGGGTCGTTCCGACTTCGTGTTGTTAGATTATGAAATGTATAGTGGAGAGTGGATGAAGAGAACGTACACTGAGGAACATTGGAGGTAAAGTCTTCGGCGACGCGGTATTGGTCGTGTGGTGCACATACACAGGTAGACGTCGCGGCAGCTAGTTGGCGATTCACGAGATGCTTGGAGAGGACGGCCACGGCGCCGGCGAGCAGGACAACGGCCCAAAATACAATGACGACTTGAACGAAACGGTGAAAGATCCATGATCGACGAACCACGGTCGGCTTCCGCTCGAAGTTATCTACTTCGGTTACACTCGGGTCGTCGTCACCGAGCGGGAGACGATCATATTCGCCGTTGTCGTCTTTGGAGCCGGCATCTTTGGTTGACATTGTGCGTGATGGTTGTAAGGGTAGAGTTGAGTATGTAAAGAGACAGGATAGGCAAGGCAATTGACAATCAGAATGAAATAGTGAACAAAAATATCAAGCTTAGGAAAAATGAGACAACAAACTCAAAAACTAATAATACACCAGATAAAAGAGAAAATCAAAATCAACTGGAAAGTAGCCAGGTGGTGGAAAGAGAAATTTTGGCAATAATTCTGGGAACGAGGGAGGAAGAAAGGGGATAGAGTGTGTTTGAATTTTTGTAAATAGAATAGTTTTGGTTAGGAGTGGCTCGCAAAATGAACGTTTAGAGTCCAAAGTAACAACACAGAATATTCACTTGGTAGCGAAGATCGTGAAAAAACAAAAACAATTCAGTTATAAAGTAGAGAGATAAAATACAATAAAATAAAATAAATGAAGGCGGTCATCTCACACCAGCATCTACTCTTGTATGCTCGTATATCGGCGCTTGTATCCTCTGATGCACAGGTGCGGCACTGTCCGTGTAAACTTGGTAAGCAGAGCCAACGTCGTACTTTGTCTCATGACAAGCTTTTTGTTCGATTTATTTTCTTCCGGGCGCAACTTCTAATGTCAGCCGGAGCTACCGTCATCTCCAACACACACACGGCATCTGCAGCACACTGCAACACACTGCAACACAAGGCGTCAGCTACGACAGTACGGCGGAACCGGCCTCACGCACCCCACCAAAGATCAAAGAGGTAGATGGTGCAAGATCAGGCTTTTGTGATGTTAGAAGAACCATGCGTACCAGTCTAATTTATTTATTTATATTATTGTACTTTGTTTTTTATTTTAAAAAAAAAACCGTCATGTAAGTGAGGATTCACGCTCTTATTTTCCTTCCTCCGACAAGCCCATCCCCAACCCCTCCTCTATGCCGTCCAACACCTGGTCGTAGAAGCCCATCTTACCACAGTCAAAGGCGTTCATGGCGTAGGACAGGTCTTGTGAATACTCGTCCGCCAGACAGGTCAAGAGCGTATGGTCTCCACCTCCTTCCAACTCCTCTAATTCCGCCACCATATGCACGTACTCCTGGCGTTCCTGCCACCGCTGCCGCTCGTCCTCGTCCCGCGGCAGGCCGTCCTCATCGAAGCGGTCGGCGCGGCCAAAACGGTGCGGCATGAGATCAAAGAAGCGTGGAAAGCGGACGAGCTCGATCGGCAATGTGCAAGCGCCCTCCCAGTCGATGATGCCGAGGACGTCAAAATTACCCGGGGCCACGATGATGTTGTGGTGCAGAAAGTCGGGGTGGCAGAGCGGGAAGGGCCTGTGGTCGTTGTTGTGGTGCTGGGCCAACAGTGGCGCCACATTGCGGAGCCGACGTAGAAACGTCTCGACAGATGACAAGACCTGTTGCGTTTCGGGAGCGCCACGCATAATCTCAACGATCTCGTCGGGCCGCCGAGGAGGAAACTTTGCCCAATCGGCCCACGCCTCGAAAAAGGCCGTCGCTGTGTCAAATGGGCCTCCGATGCCCGGGATGGGCCCGGCCTCGAATTCACCGTCTTCTCTCCTGCGGATGGTGCCGATATGAGGTAGTCGTAGGGCCGTCATTTGCACATGGCATGCAGCCACGGAGCGGTAGAAGTGAGGTTGGAGTGCAATCGGAATCTTGCCGTGGTGTGTCTCATAGCCCCCATTAGAGTCCATGCCTGTATTCCCGGGCAAAAATTCCATGAGCACAAAAGGCACGCCGGCGACATTGTGCGGACCGACGTCGACCTCGCTCGCAAAGATCTTTGGCACAGGCAGGCGAGAAGATTCCCAGATCCAGTACATCGTGTCCACCTCGCTGCGGAGCTTGGCCGAAGCCGCATCTGAGCGCCTCATGGCGATGCGTGCCACCCACAGCACGCCGTCTTCAAATCGCAGGAGACGGGCCATGTTGTTCAGGCCATTTGTGGCAGTGTCCAACGGCTCGCTGGGTACACCGCCACGCAGATCCGATGCCAAACGGCAGAGCGCCAGCCAGTCGGTCTGCTGCATGGCCTTGCCTAGAGACGCATCTGGGTCATACGTGCGCTCTTTCCAATTGAGGTCAGTGAGACCCATGTTATTGGATATCAAAATGCGAAACCAGAATTAGGAGCGAAATTGTGTGTGTGTGCTGAATCGACCCAATACTGTCTCGTATGAGAGACCCCTCTTTTGAGTAAAGAGACATGCTGGCTCGCAGAGAAAACCCAGGCAGCAGCCAAAAGGCACAGCTGTACAGTGATAAGAGAAGAGTACATGAAATGACGATCAAATAAAAAATGCACGAAAATGAGCACTGGAATATCTTTGACTGAACAACTAACCACAAAAATTAGTTGTTTCTTAGCAATGAGGTATAGTTCTTTGATATGAAGAGGAGACGACACGTTGTTTGCAAGATCGCGACAGAAAATGTGTCCTAAATATAGAGTGGACTATTGCGTTGATATGTATATATATATGAGAAAGGAAATAAATAAACATATTGAAAGTAAAATACTAAATATAGCGAGGGACATGAAGCATATACAAAAGACATAGGAAATTCAAAGACAATATGTTGTACTCCGGTCATGTTAGAGTGTATCCCTCTTGCTAGCTATGGCATACAGGAAGGCAGGGGCCTGAAGTATTCAAAATTGTGCCAACCAAAAACTGCCAAATTGTTGTGTTGTGTTGTGTTTGGCGGTTTAAGCGGCGACCGGCTCCGGAGCGGCCTCACGCTTCCCCCAGTCATCCGACCAGCGCTTGTCCTCGCCGACCGGCTCCGGTGCAGCCTCGCGCTTGCCCCAGTCATCGGACCAGCGCTTGGCATCGGCCACGTCGCGCTTTCCCCAGTCGTCCGACCAGCGCTTGTCCTCGCCGGCCGGCTCCGGGGCAGCCTCGCGCTTGCCCCAGTCGTCGGACCAACGCTTCGCGTCGGCCACATCGCGCTTGCCCCAGTCATCGGACCAGCGCTTGGCGTCCGCGACATCGCGCTTGCCCCAGTCATCAGACCAGCGCTTGGAGTCGGCCACATCGCGCTTTCCCCAGTCGTCAGACCAGCGCTTGTCTTCGGTGTTGACGGGCGTCGCCGCAGCGAGGCTAGCAAGGCAGGCGATGATGACAGCGGCCTTCATGATGGCGGTTGTGGTTGTGGTGGTGAAAAAGTAGAGTTGTAAGAGTTTGATGTTTGTTTGAAATGAAGCTTGTTTGAGATGAGTGTGTAGCTGTGCCAAGAGAAGGGGAAATGGAGAAAAGTTGATGTGAATGAGAAGCGGTCTTCTTATAGACTTTATGAGAGAATCACAAATTGTCTCGCGTAGGGCTCCTCAAGAAGTGTGAGAAAGCTTGTGATGATCAAGGAGTGACCTACACCGATGGGACGGGGATGCATACTTCCACTTGCAACACAATTTGCTCTTTTGCTCTCACTTTCCCGTCGACATGCATTATGTGCTTGCGTGCTAAGAGTTTGTGATGTATCCCCAGTGCTCCTCTTGATCGTCATTATGCTTTTGTTTTACGGAATGCAATCCTATTTTCGTCCTACCGCTGTTACCGCCATGACCATTACCTCAAAGCGGCAAGCTCGTGGGTTTTCACCAGTACGGCACAGCAACAGTACCATGTTCTCTTGCAGCACGAAGGATGACCATCCATGATGTCTAATTATCTTCCTTCATGACAAACATTCTCACATGTTCGGGAAACTGCACCAAGGTAATCTCGTTCCACCATCGTTTCCTGGATCCTGGTTGTGTGGTACCGTTCAATAGGCAAGGGAGGTGTGATGGAGAACAAGAAAAAATATGTGAGATTCTCTGTGCCTCGTTCTCTATACGATGCAGCCCTCGTAAAGACGTGGCCGTCGGCGTGGCCATCGGTGTGGTCGTCGTTCCGTTTGTTGACGTGATCCAGGAGCGGGCCATTTGTGCAATGGCGGTCGTCGTGGTCGATGTTGTGACCGGTGGGACAGTTAGGAGCATTCGTTGGCCCCTCCGTCAGCATTTTGTGTAAGTGGTATTTCTATTTGCTTTGATTTTATTCTCACACTCGCCTTGTGCATCCGTCATCTTTGCTAGCTCACTTCTCCGAGAAATCACGACCCGCCTAGTCCACCACACTGGAAAAAAGCTCTTGTCATGGTTTTACGAGAATGGTTCTGATCAACAAGCCAGGACATGTGCTCTTAGATGTGTTTTCCGCACCCTAAACTTCGTCCTTCTTGTTTTCGAACGCAGAGAATGGACTTTTTGTTCACCCCAGTCTCTCCTTTATTTTCATCGTCGTTTTTCCAAACCAACTCCTAATCATCTACGCAACAACCGTGGCTCATCTTCTCCATCTTCTATCTTTTCCCCCTTATCCTCCTTAGTCTCTTCATTCGTCACCACTCAACATGCCTAACAAACTTCGCGATGTGCCCAAACGCTGGGGCCCTTGGATGGCTAAGAAGGAAAAGGAAGTCTACTCACCCGTCGAGAGTAGCTCCGTCGAAGACGGCGACGGAGACGATGGCGAGCACGAAGATGCGTCGATGCTCCGCAGCCACGGCCCCGGCGGCCTTCCACCCGCACTACACCGGGGACGACCGCCGCCGCGGCCCCTCCACATGTTCCGGCGCACCGTCCAGCTCTTCCCGTGGATCACCTCTCTGTTGCTAGCAGGCTTTTCGCTCTATCTCGTGCTATTGCTGCGGAAGCAACAGAATCCAGCGTTTGGGAAGATGCACTGGTCCAACAACGAGTTTGGTATGCCCCACTCCCCTCGAAGCAATAGCCAGCGGAAACAAATATCACTAACGTGCAGCCCCCGTCCACCAACACATCACGCCACTCGACATCTCCTTTACCGGCGGCGTCAGTTTCAACGACCAAGGAAAGATGTACAAGCCGCACCCGGGCAAGGACACGTACGTCGGCGCCGGCCCGCTGGTCGACAAGGAGTGGGATGTCTTGACGTTTGGCCGGTACTTCATCATCTCGGATGATGAAGCCAGGGCGACATTCGGCCCTGACTATGCGGAGTTTTACAATCCCCAATTTGAAGGATATGTCATTGGGTAAGTTCTTCTGGCAGCAGTTATCACACGTTTCGTCTTCCTCACGCTAACTCCCCAGACTCGACATGTTCCACACTCTTCATTGCCTGGTATGTACTCTCTCTCTCTGTTATTTGTTGTAATTTGTTCTGGCCCTAACATGACTAGAACAACCTCCGCAAACTCATCCACCCCGAGTACTACGGCCCGCCCGTCGACGATCCCCGTGCCCGCATGCACGACGGCCACTGCATCGACCAGCTGCGCCAGCAGGTCATGTGTGCCGGGGACGCCACGCCCGTCCCCGTCAAGTGGCATGAGGCTGCCCAGCGAAGCTACGTCGAGTCCGAAGTCGTTCACACCTGCCGCAATTTCCGGCAGCTCAAGAACTTTACGCTGGACCGGTTCTACCGCAGCGATGCGCGCATCCAGGAGATGCTGATCCATTAGGAGAGGAGAAGGGGACCTGCTTTCGCGTTGAGGACATAGAATGTACATTTGATTTCGTGACGTAAACAACTAAACATCATTGGGTACTGTTTTTGTACTTTATTTAGTTATATTTTCCCTTTAAGGGCAGTTTTGATTGAAATGCTTTTGCTGTCTGTCTTTTTCTTGCTTATTTTTATAGTACAGGGATCACCATATACCATTTTGAGATGCTCGTATAAATTGTTCCGTTCCTTCTTAGAAATCGTCTTTGTCATTCGGTTGCTGCCCCGGATCGCCAATATTGTGTTTCAACACATCATCACACATCGCGCACATTCCGTATATTTTCCACAGTGCGGCCAGTGCGACCAGCACAACCCGTGCGACGGTCAGCTCATTCCCCGAAACTCGACATCTCGTGTACAGGTGAGATTCACGAGTGCAAAATATGTCTACGGCGTATGGAACCTGCTCGGACTGTTTACTCATTGAACGGAATAATGATGCAACATAGACAACCCGCCCCTTTTGTCTCAAACAGGCTCACTTTTCTGTGTGGATTATATTACCCGCCAGTAACCGTACCCAGGCACCACAGTGACATCGAGACAGAGCGCCAAGAGTGTTTCGATACCGTCTTTAAGATGAATCTGTGTACGATCCAATATCACTGGATCTCTCTTAATATACGTCGTACCGTCCCCTCTTTTAGGGCAATGGTGTAAGAAGGCAAAAGCGGATAGAAGGTGGGATTAAGCTTGGCATGAATGAGATGCGCAATGGGGCCGACAGACGACCGTGATCAGACTAGAGAAAAAACAACTGCGGGAACAGTCTTTTGCGCACGACCCCTTCCCATCTCACTCCCTCCCCTCCGTAAACACTAAAACACGTCCTCGACACGCCTGTTGCATGCGTCTGCTGTGCCGCGGCAAAAGCGTGTGTGCAGCGTATGGGGGTGCCAGAGGATGGGTCAAATTGGTCAAATTGGTCAGCGCGGGTGAGCCGCTGGGTGGTGAGCCAGAAGTATGGAGTGTGTGCTACACCCCCTGTATCACCACATACGACGCACTCAATTCGCCTACTGGATGTAGGACCTGGCAAGGGGGCGGCACTCGAAGCACATCTAGAACAACGTCGTGGGACGAGTGGGGGACCAATCAGCAATCCTTCTGGACCGTATCATTGTCCGACGACGTGCATCGCTCTGCTCACCTCACTCTCTTGATTTTGTGCACACTTCAATTTATAAAGTTTGCCTCGTCTCAACGAGAGTGAACAGTCATCAAAAATGGCCGATTAATACGATCTTTGAATTTTTGGGGATTTTTGTTACGACTTCTTTTCTTGTTTTTTTCTTTCTTTCCTCCACTTTGTATGTTTTATTTTATTTTATTTTTCATTGCACTGAGCCCGTTCCACACCATCCTGATGATGCCGCCATCCACCCATCGGACATCGCCTCTCACTTGACCGCATTTCGATCCTTGGTTAACAACGACCATCGGCCCTATCCATCCTCATCATGTCGGACCCAGCTTCCTGCGCGGCCAGCGACGGCTCTTTCGGTCCGGTGGTGGCCGTCGGCTGCCGTGGTGGATTCGACTTTACGCTCATCTTTGAGCAAGCCATCCTCATCATGGCACCCTGTGCGATCTTTCTGGTCGTCCTTCTGCCCTTGCGTCTCACACGGCTGCGGCACGTGGCCACAACAATTCCTGCAGGCTGGCTCTGCAGGACCAAGTTGGTAAGCAGTACATGGTCTTCCCTTTTGTTCACACTGTAACATACATGGCTGACAAGACAGGCGACCGCTGGAAGCCTGGTTGCTGTGCAGCTCGCCAGTCTAGTCCTCTGGGTGACGAACCATGATGACCGGCCGTCGACGGCCGTCTCTGCCGCCGTGCTGGCACTGGCCGCTACAATAGCCGTCTGCGTGTTGTCCTATGCCGAGCACACGCGCAGTCGGCGGCCGTCCATTGTGCTCGGCATCTTCTTGTCGCTGACGGTCTTGTTCGATGTGGTCGTCGTACGGACATTGTGGCTGCTGCGGCCAACAAAGACACCGCTAGCCGCCGTCGCCACGGTCGGGCTGGCCCTCAAAGTGGCCCTTCTTGTGCTAGAAGCTCTTCGAAAACAGAGAGGAAAGAAAGAAGATGTAGCTAAGAACCCTGTTAGCAAGGAGGCCGTCAGTGGCCCGTACAGCATCGCCTTCTTCTGGTGGCTCAACACGATGTTTGTGCGCGGCTTCCGTGCAACGCTCACGCTCGACGACTTGTCGACGCTCGAAGATGAGTTTTCGTCGGAGACGCTGGCACAGCGGATGCAGACCGCTTGGGAGAAGCAAACCAAGAAGGCATCTTCGTCAACAAAAGTGGCACCAACATCGCCAGAAGAAAAGCGAACTGCCTGGCCACTTCTCAAGGCCCTCGGCTCGGCACTGGCATACCCACTCTTGATCCCGGTCCCGGCCCGGATGGTCTTTATGGCCTTCAACTATGCCCAGCCCTTCCTCATCATGCAGGCCACCAACTATGTGCAACAGCCAGCAGGCGAGGGAGACGATAGTAGCAGGAGAAACAACGGTTATGGCCTCGTTGGAGCCGCTGCACTCATCTATTTCGGCATTGCAGTAAGTCAGAGAGGGCTGTCAACCGTTCATATTCCTAGGAAGTCCATACTCACCACCTAACCCATAGATCTCTCGCGGTCAGTACAACTACCACCTGTACCGCAGCGTCACCAAAGTGCGTGGCTGTCTTGTCGGTCTCATCTACCAGAAGACTCTGACAGCATCATCGTCTCCCCGTTCACCTGCCTCGGGGAAATCAGGTGCGGATGGCGACGCCAAAGCTGCCCTCGCCCTCATGAGCGCCGACGTCGACCGCATCGCTCTCACCGTCGAAAAGGTCTACGAGATCGGCGCCTGCACCGTTGAGGCCGCCCTCGCGATCTGGCTGCTCAAGCGCCAAATCGGCTGGGCCTGCATTGCACCGCTCATTCTGGCCGTGCTCTCGTTTGCCGGCAACACGGCCGTCGCCGCCCGCACACCGGGTCGGCTCAAGCAGTGGATGGGAGCCTCGCAAGCTCGTGTCTCGCTGACGGCGACCGTGCTGCGGCACATGCGCGCCATCAAGGTCATGGGCCAGACAGCGCCCCAAGTCTTTGACACATTGCAGGCCGCTCGGGAACACGAGCTCGAGCGGTCGGCGCATTTCCGTCTGCTTGTGGCGTTGATGAACCTGTGCGGCGCGCTGCCGCGGCTGCTGTCGGCGCCGTTGGCGTTTGCTTTGTTTGTCCTGCCTGCCTCCTCGTCCTTTGTCCAAGAAGGTGGACTCACGGCGGCACGGGCGTTCACGACACTGTCGCTACTCGAGCTGCTGACGACGCCGCTGGGCACAGTACTGCAGTCGATCCCACAGGTGACGGCGGCCAAGGCGTGCTTTGACCGGATCCAGGACTACCTGTTGCGGGAGGATGTTGGCTCGGCGTTAGCTGCGCAAGAGCATCCGTCGTCGTCAACTGACACGTCTGGGGCATCAACACCAACGTACGAGAGTACCGAAGAGAAAAGGCCGGCCACAGTTCATCAAGCACCCATCAAGGCTGGCACTCCAGTAATCGAACTCGGCAATGTATCTCTGGGCTACCCTTCAAACAAACCTGACAGCGAGCTGTCGTTTGTTGTCCGTGACCTGTCCCTGACAGTCAACATTGGACAGCTCGTCGTGGTTATGGGCCCGGCAGGCTGCGGCAAAACCACACTTCTTCGTGCCGTAGCAGGGAGTCTTGCACCCGCGAAAGGGCGTCTGTCCCGGCGGCACTCCGAGATGGCCTACTGCCAACAAACTCCATGGCTGGTGAACACCACGGTGCGATATAACATTGTAGGACCATCTTCCACTGGTGAAGATGACGAAGATTGGTACAACGCAGTCCGTGCAGCATGCGAACTGGATGACAAGGGTTCCCAGGAGAAGCTTCCAGACGGCGATGAGGTCGTGGGAAGTGGTGGAGCTGCACTCAGTGGTGGCCAGAAGCAGAGAGTGGTAGGTTTCCCTCTTTGACCAGTGCGTTGGTTTTTAGCCCGGCTAACCTTTGTAGGCTCTCGCAAGGGCCGTCTATGCCCGAAAACCTGTTGTTGTCCTCGACGACGTCCTCAGTGCTCTCGATGCCAAGACGGAGCATGCTGTGTTTTTGGCGCTTGTAGCTCCCGGTGGTCTCTTGCGGCGCGGTGATACCACAGTCATCATGGTCACTAGTTCTTGTGAGTATCCCCGGACACCGATGGTCCTTTTACTTCTTGTTCTGACTGGCCTCCAGTGCACCACCTTGTAATGGCCGAGGCCGATCTCATTTTGTCCATGCACGCCGACGGGTCGACAACGCAATATCACTCATACGCGGATATGGGTGCAGATGTTGTGGCCGAGATTGAGCGTCCAAGGGGTGTGCCTGCCGACAACAGCCAACAAAATGATGCTCCTAAACCGGCTCCAAAAATAAAGGCACCTGCTCCAGGTGGAAAGAAACAAAAATCAAACGCGGTAGCCGACAAAGAGAAAGAGAAGGAAAAGGAAAAGGTACGCAGGTCAGGCGACTTGCGGTGCTACCAGACGTACGGCCAGTCCATGGGTTGGTCTCGCGCGTGGGTCTTTCTCGTCATTGCGATCTTGTTTGCCGTTGTGTCAAGGATTTCGCGTAAGTTGGTTTTGGGATATTAATTTGCTGTGTATGTGGAACGTTAGCTAATGTGGACGAACAGAATACTGGGTCACGCGATTCACCGACAACGTCGACATCAACCGCGGCCTGTTCATCGGCGTGTACTTTTTGTTTTCCGTCGTCGCCGCCATCCTGAGTCTTGTTTCTTTCTGGTCAGTCGACATCCCACCTTCGTTTTGCTAAATAGCGCGGTATTGACAGCCCCTCTTAGGTGGATGATGATCGTCATCGTTCCCGTCTCGGGTAGCAACCTGCACAAGATGCTGTTGACAGCCGTCTTTCATGCGCCACTGTCATTCATCACATCAACAGACGTTGGAGTGATATTGAACCGGTATGATTTTTTTTTCCCTTTTGATTTTTGTTAATTTTGTTGAGTCTTAACTGACAACTCGCAGATTCAGCCAGGACATGAACTATGCCACGGCTTACCTCCCCATCTCGACGATGAACACTGTGACAAGTAAGTGACATACACGGCTCGCACCTACGAATTTTTATTTTATTTTTACTTACCTGCCCATAGCCGTCCTGGTCTGCATTGTGCAGTTTGCGTTCATCGCAGCCGGCTCTGGCTACCTCGCCATTGCCCTGCCGTTTCTCGTCATGGTCGTGTACTTGCTGCAAAAATTCTACCTGGCGACTTCCCGCCAGTTGCGGTTCCTCGATCTCGAAAACAAGTCGCCGCTGTACACGTCCGTCTCGGAGACCGTGGAGGGCCTGCCCACCATCCGCGTGTTTGGCTGGGCGCGGGCCTTTGCGGCCGACTTTCTCCGCCGCCTCGACGACTCGCAGCGGCCCGTGTACATGCTGTACTGCATCCAGCGGTGGCTCAATCTGGTGCTCGACCTCATTGTAGCGGCACTGGCCGTGCTCCTCCTGGCGTTTGCAACACAGCTGACGTCGACGTCGGCCACGTCTGCTGCTGCCGCGGCTGCCTTGGGTCTCGCCATGATCAACATGCTCGGCTTCGGCCAGAGCCTGTCACAATTCATCTTTTACTACACCGAGCTCGAGACGAGCCTGGGTGCGATTGCCCGCATCCGCGAGTATGCCACGGAGATTGTGCCCGAGGATGGTCCCGGCTCTGATGCCGGAGATGGTGGTAACGGGTCCACTCACGTAGCCGACAGCTGGCCAGAACGTGGCGACATTGCCTTCGACCATGTGACAGCGTCATATGGGGCCAGCGATGGCGGTGACGAAGGCCCCTTGGACGTCATTAAAGACGTTTCCCTGCATATCCCTGCGGGCAAGCTTGTTGGTCTTCGCGGCCGCACAGGCAGCGGCAAGTCGTCTCTGACGCTGGCCCTGCTAGGTCTTATCGATCTACGCAGACCCGGCTCGGTGTCTATCGACGGTGTCGACCTAGCCAAGGTGCGACGTCAGACAATCCGCAACCGTATCACGACGGTCCCCCAGGAGCCTTTCTTCCCGCCCACACACTCGCTCCGGAAAGTCCTGGTGGGCACAAGGGGCGAAGAGGGGCTGGCGGATGCCGAAATTATGGCTGCACTCGATACGGTCGGTCTTCTGGAGCATGTTGTCAGTCAGCTAGGGAAGAAAGACAAGGGGAATAAAAAGGAGAGTCCCCAGATTGAGGACACAGAGCTGTTGGACAGGCCGATGTCTGACCTACCGCTGTCAGCCGGTCAGCAGCAGCAGTTCGGCCTTGCGTCGGCGCTACTGCAGCACAACCGCGTTGTCATTCTCGACGAGTGCACGAGCGCCATGGACGCGACTACCGAGGCACGGGTGAAGCGGTTGCTGAAGTCACCAGAGCACCACTTTGCAGGCAAGACGGTGCTCATGGTGGCCCACCGTGCATCAATGCTGGATATCTGCGACATTGTCGTCGAGATGGATAATGGACGGGTGGTGAGCGTCGAGAACCCGTCAGAGGAGGGTACCTTAGATCAATAGGGGCGAAAAAAGGGGTAGATATAAAAAAAGAATGAAAAAAACACGGCCGTAGTTGCCGTTACCATGGTCTCCAAAGAGGCAACACGACTGCAAGCACGACTGCGTTAGCAATATGCGTGACAAAATCTTCGCCATAATGTATTCTGTATCTGGAATCTTGAAAGGGAAGGCACGACCAACGTAAACGGAAAAGGGATATATTCAATAAAATGCAATAATCAGTAACAAGTCATGTACACTTTGCTCCTACAAGGAACTCGACCCGTTGCACTTGGCTGGGAGTAGAGAGGCGTCCACACCCACGAGCCCGTCAATGTAGGTAAGCAGCGCCTCCAACGGCACCATGTCGAGCAGGCCAAGCTCGGGGTGCGACGAGCGCAACACCTTGCCGCTAAAGAGAACGCGGACGTCGTAGGAGGACGCCAACGACGACGATGAAGGGTCTTCCTGCTGCCCCACCGTGCTCTCCCTCTTCCACAGCTCCACGACCACCTCGCTGCCCATGCCCGGCCACACCATTTCGTCCGCCTGCAGGATCGACAACAGCCGGCTTAGACTGCCGTCGTGCGCCACGTTGTGCCGGTACCGGACCTTGTCCGTCTTTTTATCGGCGGACGCCGCCCGCAGGTGGCCCGCCAGCTGTGCCACCCACACGCCCCAAGCCCCCACACTCGCCGCCAGCGACCGCACGTCGTCCCGGTACATGCGGCTGTACTCCCACTGGCCCACGCGGAAGACGGCGTCGGCCACGTCCTGCGGGATGCCCGCGACGGCCAGCTTGCCGTGGCACTGGCGCACGGACAGGTTGTCGTAGTAGTGGTCGACGCTGGCGTGAAAACCGCGCGGGTCCGTTGGGTCAACGCCCGACGCGGCGTCCAGCTTGGCAAACAACGGCTCCAGGCGCTCGAGGTGCTCGGCCCAGACGGGCGAGCCGCCGTAGTTGTCGTTGTAGTTGGTGCTCGAGGCAGTGATGGCCTTGAAGAGTTCGGCGGCGGCCGGGCAGGTGTACTGCGGCTCCAAGCTGTCGAAGCCGGCCGCCTCCACCGAAAGAGGCGTGTCTGGCACGGGCGATCCACCGGCCGCCGCGGCCATGCCGCCCAAGACCATTGTGACGGTCTGGCTGGTGATGGGGTTGTTGGTGACGCGGACGGTGACTTGCTCGATCCAGGCCGCGGCGTCGGTCATGGTCGGCAAGAATCCCAGTAGGTCGTGGTATACGCCGTACAGGTCGGCGCCGTGCTGCCACGCGTCATCGAGGCCGCCCGATGTCAGCTGCGGGAACTGGCAAGAGCCGTGCCAGGCGGGGGCCGCCGCGAGGAACGGGTTGCTGGGCGCGTCGAACGTGGGCACGTAGTACGCGACGCCGGGCCGCTTGTCGTTGCCGACGGGGTCGCCGTACAGGTGGACGCGCGCGTCATCGCACTCCCAGTGGTAGGGTTCGTGCGGAAACCCGTTGGACGCGTAGGGCGTACGCTTGTGGTGGCGGTGGACGAGCTCGACGTAGACCAGCGAGCGCTTCTGGTCAGCCGGCGGCACGACATACTCGGCGGCGCGCACGTGCGGCATGTTGCACCAGTTGTAGGTGCCATAGGCGCCGTCGGGTGTGGTCGAGTCGTTGAACAAGAACCCGTAGACGCCCGTGGTCGACGGCGCCAGCGCGACGGTCAGGTTGTTGAGGTCCGAGGTCCGGGGCGCGTACCAGGGGCTGCCCGGCGGCGGCGTCTCGGGCTCCTGAAGCGCGCCAAAGTTGTGGAAGCCGTCCGTGGCGATCCGGTCGCCGTCGCTGCCATCGAGGAACGCAAAGTCCAGGGAGAGCGGCCAGGGGCGCAGGCTGACGGCCTTAGTCGACGGCACGAGAGCAATGACCAGCGAGTGACTGGCCAGGAGGAGGCCCATGCCGACGACAATGCGCACCGCCCAGCGGCCGGTAGCAGTGTCGGCCATGAAAGGAGGATGTGGGAAGATGTGGTGGCTTGAGTCAAGAAGAGAGGAAGAAAGGTCACGTGCGACAGGCGTCAATCATGGCGAGTTGATGCAGCAGGAGGTTGATTCTTATCAAAACAATGGAAATGGTCAAAGTGAGACAGAGATCAACTCATAATGATGAGGCTGGCGGAGGTGGCGCGTAGGGAGAGGAATGAGATGAGGTTGAATATGAAAGGAGTGTTGAAAACGGATGTCGATGCTGACAGCTACGGTAACGGTGTAGCGCTAAATGCCCTGAAGAAGTGCCCTAAGAAAGCTACCCGCGTCCCTTAATTCGCCAAATCCGGACATCCAGCCAATCGCCTGTTGTGCTCGCCGCGCCACGTGCAACAAAGACATCGTCAATTCGACGACCAACACAATTCTTACAACTGACAAGATGTTGATTTTCTGCAGGAATTCTCGATTTATCTTGATTTATTTTCACAATATTTGATAAACCGTTTCAATAAATTGCCCAAACACGGTTCCGTTATAATACATTTCTATTGTACAGTTGAGTCGTGATCACGTTAAGACGAAAGAGATTGGTTACAACCCAGCCTCGCACTCCTAGGCATACATCCGCTCCAGAGCCGCTGCTTGGATGCTCTCCAGCACGGCCGTGTCGACCTTGCGGTACCGCACCTCCCACTGCAGCCAGTTCTCGATCCCCGGGATGTGCACGCCCAGCGTCGGCAGGGCCAGCAGCTGCCCCGTCGGACGGCAAGGATCGGGGCTCTGCAGCCGCTGCGCCTGCTCGAAGCGCCGCAGGTCGCGCTCCCAAGTAAAGAGGTCAAACTGGCGGTCGCCGGTCACTCGGAAGACGGGCGGCTGGCTGGCGTCAAGGTAGTCGACATTGAAATCCTCCGCGTCCTCGGCGTCCATGTCGTTGTCGTTGCTGCTGGCGTTGCTGCTGGGCTTGCCCTGCTTCCTTGATGCGCCATAGTTCTGCGGCAAGGAAGCTTCGGGCCAGTACTGGCGCCCCTCGAGCGCCCACGTAATACCGCTCGACGCGTAGATGGCCGGCAGCGTGTAGCGCACTTTACCCGGCGCATAGGTCTTGAGGGTGGCGAGGAAGGCCGACAGGCGGGGCGAGTTCCGGGAGGGGGTGTCTGGTCCTACAGGCCCTGCGCCCAGGGCCTCGCGGAACGGCTTGCTGTGCTCCTTGTCAAAGGGCTGCAGGACCACGTTAGCCGGTAGCCGCGTGCGGATGCGCACCCAAAAGCGCCCATCATACAAATTCCAGCGGCTCCAGGCGGACCAGCCCCATTGGGCGGGCGACTTCTTCCAGCGGTGCGACAGCGCAAGAGACTGGAAGCGGATCTGGGGGACGGTGGCGACGCCGCGCGGGGCGCGCTCGGCCGAGATGTACGGCGCGCGAGCGAGGTACCAGGAGCGGGTCGAAGACGACGTCGTCGAGGGTGCCGCGTTGTCGACAAACGGCATAAAGTGGATGCCGCAGATAATGAATGCCTTGGGGTCGGAGTAGGCGGCTGCTTCTTTCAAAGTTGGGTCCACCAGGTCGGGGAAGAGGGTGTCCACAACGCCTTGTAGCTGTGAGATGGGCGTCACATTCGTCTCGGGCGTCACAAACCCCAGCAGATTCTGCACCATGAGAGCTGCGATCGTACGCAGGTATAGACGCCGCTTCTCGGCCGATGCGACCGCATACGAGTCTGTACCCAACCGCCACGGTCGCCGTCGTGCCTTGGCCTGTAGTCGCGGCAGCCGGGCAACAATTGTGCCCACGTTTGTGTTGAATCGCACCACCACGCCGTGCCGCATAAGGAGCCGCCGCGCCTCGGCCTCGTGTTGCCGTGACGTGGCATCGCAGCGCGCCGCCAGCTGCAGAATGGCCGGCTTTTGCAGGGCTTTGGGCAGCGTATGGTTGCGCGCCACATACCGCAGCGCGTTGCGCATCGTCAACGTCGGGTCCGCGTTTGTGTGGTCCTCGAACCAGGGCACGTCGTTGGCCAAGCACGTAGCAATGAGCCGCTCCTTGGGAAAAGCCAGCAGCGGACGGTACGCCACGATGCCCATGTCCTCCGTGTCGAGCGGCGCCAGCGGTGGTGCCGAGTGGCCCAGCAGCTGGTGCAGGTGTGTCCACTGCCGCCAGTGGCGGTCCATATCGCTGCCAAATCGGTCCCCACGCACGCCGTCCATGCCGTCCATGCCGCCGGGTGCGAGGACGGCCGCCGCCAGGCTCATGTCCGCGCGGAACTCGGACTTGATGTGCCGCCGCTGCTGGCGCGACGGCCGCATGATCACGTACGGCGTCGGCTCGCGCTGGTCATCCAGGAAGCCGCTCTGGTGTGCGCCGTAAATGTCCTGGCACTCGGGCAGGTCGCCGGCCGCGCGCATGCCCCGCAGCCCGCGGATGCCACCATTTAAACCGTAGCCCGATAGCAGTCGCATCAGGATGGTCTCGTACTGGTCGTCCTCGTGGTGTGCCAGCAGCAGCGACACGATCTTGAGCTGTGCCAGCCGCAGGCCCAGGGTGCGGTAGCGCAGCCGGCGCGCATTGGTCTCCAGGGCCGAGGGGGGTGACGCCGTCGATCCAGGGGCGTTGGGGCTTGTTTGCACACCGTCCGCGCCGGTTGCGTACGGCCATCGCAGCGGCCACACCTGGTACCTGTGTCCCATGCCCACCAGCGCCTTTCCTACGGCTTTGGCCTCTTCGTCACTGCCCTCGCGCAGACTGTGGTCGATCACCAGCGCTGTGTACCCGCTCGTGGGCGCGTCGGCGATGCGCAGGAACGGGTTGGAGCGACGGGCCTGCGCACACAAGAACGCGAGCGCCATGGAGTCGACACCGCCGCTGATGGCTAGGCCAACGCGGCGGTGGTACACGGCGCGGCCATGCGGGAAGCGCGGTGGCGCGGCAGCGCGCAGGGCATCGGTGAACTCGTGGACGGCAATCGGCTGGGCGGTGCGATGGAGCACAGGGTGCAAGTTCATCGGAGGTCGGGAGGGGTTGTGTTGGGGGCTGTCGTGCTGTTGTACGCTTCCAGAATCAGTCGAGGTAAGGGAAAAGTCGATGAGGCGATTGGCGGCTACATTGTGTGCAATTGTCGAGCTAGGCTTTCAAAGGCCGTTTTGGGTGTGAAGTTTTGGGGTTTGGGGATTGAGGTTCGACAAAATAAAAGTGGGGACCTTTCAGGATATTTTCGGAGCTCTGCGATGACGGAGCTTTCCACCGAGCTTACATCCAAACGTTGCACGCGACACAACACAACCAGAAAGACAAATAAAATCACGCAAACGACGGGGCGGAAGCGCTCCTATCCACGCTTCTTTCTGTCTCCTCCTCCTCGTCCTCGTCCATGGACTACTCCACTGCGCTGCTGGCCGGCGCCGTCGCGGGCACCTCCGTCGACCTCAGCCTCTTCCCCCTCGACACCCTCAAGACCCGCCTGCAGGCCGGCCCGGGAAAGTTCTGGGCCAGCGGTGGCTTCTCCGGCATCTACCGTGGTATCGGCAGTGCTGTCGTTGGATCCGCACCGGGTGCTGCGCTCTTCTTTGTGACCTACGAGGGCGTCAAGCAAGCCCTCGAGCGCCGTGCCGAGGGCGGCGACGCGGGAGGGGTCTCCTCTTTCGGGGGCGGCTCGCCCTATACCCACATGCTGGCAGCGTCGCTCGGTGAGATTGCCGCATGCGCTGTACGCGTGCCCACCGAGGTCGTCAAGCAGCGCGCCCAGGCCGGCCAGTTTGCCTCATCCGCCCAGGCGCTTGGCGCCATCCTGCGCGGGCCCAGCGTGTTCCGCAACCTCTACCGCGGCTGGGGCGCCACCGTGCTGCGCGAGGTGCCCTTCACCGTCGTGCAGTTCCCCCTGTGGGAGGCCATGAAGGCGTGGCGGCGGGAAAACAAGGGCAGCCAGCAGGTCTCGGCGTTTGAGAGCGGCGCGTTTGGCAGCTTGGCCGGTGGCATTGCGGCCGCCGCGACGACGCCGCTCGACGTGCTCAAGACGCGCATCATGCTCAGCACCGAGCGCCAATCGCTGGTACCGCTCGTGCGCAGCATCATGGCCGAGCAGGGCGCCAGTGCCTTCTTCGCTGGACTCGGCCCGCGTGTCACATGGATCAGCATCGGCGGCGCCATCTTCCTGGGCAGCTACCAGTGGGTGGTGAACTTTATCGGCACGCGGCGCAGTAGTGCAGGTGGCGAGCCAAGCGACAAGGCAAGGATAGACTTATAGACGACGAGAGTTGTTTCGTTGAAACGACGTGAGGGTTGAAAATAACATGTACAATAGCAATTTTGCACTGGGAACTTGGGTGCCCGTGCGTGTATATACAAATAAAGAGCGACTGAATAAAGCAAGCAAACAATGTCCAAATCAATACACAGGGACAAGAGAGATGAGACTGGCAGAAAGACTCGTACGAAAAGAAAAAAAACGAAGACAAAAAGGACAAACAAGCGGTAAAACAATCAAAAACGTATACAAATCGAGACCAAAACTTCCAACTCGTTAAGCCACAATTATTACGACAGCAAGCAAACAAACAGCAAAGCTTCCTTTTATGTAAGCGTCGATGCACGGTCGTCGCTCTACGCCGCCGCTGTCGCTGCTGCTGCGGCCGGTGCCGTACCAGGAGCGGCACCGTCTGCTACGGCGGCGTCTTCCTCAGTGGCTGCCGATCCCTCGTTGACGGCTGCAGCGGCCACAGCTGCTGCTGATGAAGCAGCCGCGGCCGCGGCGACTTCGGCAGCCGTGACCAACTTCTTGCGCCCGTTGGACTTGTAGTACAGCAGAATGTCGTTACTGTTCTTCCAGATGTGTGCCCGAACCGTCGCCAGACTCATCGCATGGGGGAGGCGCTAAACACATGTTAGTAAATGGCCACCAGTATGGTCCGAATCGTAAAGGAAGTAACATACCTGCTCGTTGCAGTAGAGCTCGAGGTACTCCTCGGGCTTGAGCACCTCGGCCTCGGGCTCTGCCGCAGCCGGCGTAGGTGTCACAACCTCGGCCGCTGCACTGGTCTCGGCACCCGCAGCCGCCGTCGTGCTCTCGTCTCCTTCGGTCTCCTCGGCCTCTTCGGCAACTGTGGGCGGAATGGCCGCTGATACCGGTGCCGGTACTGGTGCTGGCGGCTCCAGCTTCTCCGCAACGTACGCCAGGATCTTCTTCACACGCAGCATGCGGTTCGCATTCAACCGGTTGCTGCCGTCGGGTGCAGACAGGGGCGGCAATTCGTCGTGGTACGGAAGCAGAAGGAATGAAATCTTAGTTGACTCCTTGATGACCGCTGCGTTTGCGAGAATGGCCTCACCCAGCCACATGGGCGCACACCGCTCAATCTTGTCGACGTGGCCCGGTTGGCCCAGCCCGCCGACCGTGCCGCGGTACAGCTCGATGCTGCCGCCCTTGAGCTCCTCCTGGATGATGACCTTGGTCTTATCGGGGATCCGCAACACCGGGGCTTCGTCGGGCTGGCATGGGTGCATGCGCGACACCACGAGGTGGTCTGGGTTGTCGGTCAGCTGCTTCTCGTAGTCGTTGTGCATGCGCTGCACGGCGCCCACGAAGCAGTCGTCGACCTCCTTTTCATGGCTCGATGCGGACTCGGACTTATCCTCGCCAGCGGCACCATTAGCAGCCTTGTTCTCATCCGCCACGCCTGCCGCGCCTGCCGGTTTCTCGGGCACGCTTGTCGACGCTGAGCGGTTGAGCTTCTTAGTTCCAAACGACATGCCCATGCGCAGTTTCTTGCCAAACACACCCTTTCCAGCCGTAGCCGCTGCCGCTGCCGCGGCTTCCTTTTCCTTAGCGGCCGCCTCGGCCGCAGCTGTCGCTGCCGGTGTCTCGGCCGCCGGCGTTGCCCCTGGCCGGAGACCGGGGCCGGGCGTTGTGGGCTCGATTGATGTGATGGCGTTGGAGAAGTAGTCCTCCTTCTCTGTTGCTCCCGGCGTCGTCCCTGATGCCTGATTCGATGCTGGTGGAAGGGGTGTAGCCAGACCAATACCCGGCGGCGGCGGGATGTTCCCTGCCTGGGCCGAGTCGCCATTAGCGGCAGCAGGAGACAAACCAACGTCAAGCATGCTTAGCTTGCTCGCAGCTGCCACGGCCTGGATACGCTTCTCCACTGTTTCGTTGAGTTTGGCACGGTGAGCCTCGTCGCGGCGCACCTCTTCGTCGATGAGGTTAGCAAACAGGTACCGCAGCACCCACTTGCCCAGGTTGATGCGCTGGTCCTCGCGGAACTCGACCGTGTCCTTCTTTTCGGAACCGGTGTTATCGGCCTCGACCTCGGCCTCAAGCTCGTCAGCGTACATCTCGGCATCGAAGCAGTTGTACTGCTCGAGGACGACAGTAAGCTGGCCCGAGCTGACGTCGACGGAGCACCAAGGTGCCACGGCCTCGGTCGTGTTGACTTCAGGCTCGACATCCTCGAGATGGCGCTTGCCGAACTGGCGGATCTGCTTGCAGGCAATAATGTCCCACAGGATCACCTCGCCCGCCGTGTCGAGCGTCAGCACGCGCCGGCGGTCGTTGAGGAGGCGGTGCTTGACCAGACCGAAGTTGCCTTCAATCGTCTCCACAGGTAGCCGGTGCACGGGCTCCACCGCGTCGGGCGTAATGTCACTGCTGTTAGGGACGACCTCGGAGCCCTTGCGGCTGATACCCGGGCCAGGGGGGCTACCCGCAACACCGTCTGTAGCACCGCCGCCAGGGCTGCCAGGTGTCGCGCCGGCTGCTACCGGGAAGACAGCTGTGTGGGAGATGCGCAGGATCGACTTGGCAGGAATGTCGGCGGGGACAACGCGCGGCACCGGTGCCGGTTTAGTCCCGGTCACGGTCGACACGGACGAGCTGTGCGGGCGGATTGTCTCGCTAGAAGGGGAGAACGGCCGAGGCGGCTGAGCGGCGGGGTCCTCGTCGCTGGTCGTGTTGACGTCGGCCCAGCGGTTGATGGACGAGCTGGCCGTCGCCGTCCAAATATAACCGTTGCTGGCCACCACTTTGCTGATACTGTTGTGCTCCTGGGCCACGGCGACGGAAAGTCCACCGTCCATGTCGTTGAGGCTGCCACGGACGTCCGTCTTGACGACGAGGCCGGAGCGGTCGCTACTGTAAAAGACACTGAGGTCGGGCGCGTCCGAGTAAAGCGACCACACGCTGTCGTTGTGCATGGTCAGTGTGTGCATACAGCGGCCGGCCGTGACGCTCCACACTTTGACGGTCTGGTCGGAGCTGGCGGTCATGATTGTGTCACCGGCTTCGTTGACGAGAATTGCGCGCACGTTGTCGGTGTGGCCGACGAACTTGGTGATGTTCTTCCCGCCGGCGCGGGGATCCCACAGGCGGACGGTCGACTCGGGGCCGCCGCTGGCCAGCACGTTGTGGTTCGCGCGCAGGGCATAGACGGAGCCCTTCTCCGCGTGCTCCTGGCCGCTGACGTCGATCTCGAGGATCTTGCCGGCGCCCTGTAGATCCCACAGGCAGATGCGGCGGTCCAACCCGCCCGAGGCGACCCAGCTCGCCTGCTGACCCGGGGACGCCACACACTTGACGTAGTCGGCGTGCTTGCCCAGGATGGCGGGCTCGTCGTCGTTATCGCCGACGCGGGGGCGCCAGATCTTGACGAGCAGGTCGCTGGAGGCGGTGACGAGGGCCGAGTTGTTCTGGGCGAGCGCGATGTCATTGATCCAGTGGGTATGGGCCTGTGTCTGGGCGCGCGAGACGGCGGTCTGGATGTGCGGGCGGGCGGCGGGCTCGGTCTTCTTGGTGCCATCGTTCGGGCAGGAGGCCGAGTCGTCGGGTTTGGCGGGTGCCTGCGTCGGCTTATCGAGGTGCAGGTCCCAGGCGCAGACTACGCCATCGCGACCGCCAGAGTATCTGTCAAGGAAGAAAAGAAAGAAGCGAGTTAGTCCAAGGCCTTGCTGACGTTGATAAGCCCGCTACCACAGCCGGTAGGGACACACGCATGCGCACAAGATCTAGGGTCGGCTTATCTACGAACAGAATGTTGTTCTCACTGTCGACAGCGAGGCCATTGACGCCGAGACGGTGGCCGAGGGACCTAGCATCTTCGAGGACTGCGATGTGTTAGCAGGGGTGTGCTCTAGAAAGGCAACGCCATTTTAAGCTATCAGGGTTGGCTGGAGACTTGGAGGCGCCGTACCGTAGCTGATCCTCTGGCGGACTTTCTTGGTCGCCATGGCGAATGTGCGTGCTCAACAGGCGTTCGAGTGTCGTCGACGATGGCCTGGAGGAGGAAAGACGAGGTCGGAGGAGGAGAAACGGTCGTGGTGGCCGACTGGCCGCCCAGGAGAGGAGGGGGTCAGCCAACGCCGGGGACGGGTGGGAAAAGGCCGAGAATAGATAATCGCGCGGTTTCGCAGTGGGTTCGTTTATCGGAGCGGAATGCCAGCAATGCGCTCGGGGAGTTGTCGGAAGAGGTGTGGTGAGGGCGAGAATCAACAAAATGAGAGGAGAAGAAAAGGAGGAGAAGAAGGAAGAGAGACGGTCGGAAGAGGAGGTCGAACGTAGCAAGCCCGCTGCAGAACGGCCCAGAAGAGGCAGGAGACACTGTTCGTCGTCGTAGTGTGGGAAGGCGCAGGTGGGCTGGGTGCTTTCTTGCTTGTTGGGAACCTGCGAGCTTGCGCAAGGGTGTGGTTCGCCCGTGGGTGCGGGGGAAGGAGCGACACGGCCAGGCTGGGAAAGGGCCCAAAAATAGGCTCCACTAATAACGTGGGAAACGGCTTAGCGTCCCAGGCCACAGTGCAGACAGAAGCGACAGAAGCAAGCGAAAGGCTCCACAATTTCGTGCTGACCCCTGTGTGGTGTGCCCTTTTGTGGTGCGTGTGTGCACCATTGAGCGCTTCTGGCGGACGGAATTAAGGCGCTGTGATCCGCCAACGGTGGTTGGTGTGGTGGCCAAGGCACCTACTGGAATCACAGTCGGGATCATCGTCAACAGGGAAGGAGCGAAGGAGAACGAACATACGAAAATCGTGAGAGCTCGAAAATGAAGCTCGAAAATTTGACAAGGATATATTTTTACACGTCTATATTACAACAAAACTGGGTATCTATTTCAACTACTCGAATACTCGCCGCGACCACTACCACAGAATCCCCTGCGCCGGCTCCCCGTTAAACAGCCAGCTCAACGGCTCGCCACTACCGATGTTGAGCGACTGCGCGTCCGGCATGATAAACTCCCAGTTGTCGACAGTAAAATCGATGGCCATGGGGTCGAGCGACGGCTGGATGCCAGGCATGAACGGCGGCTGCGTCGACAGATTTTGCAACTGCTGTTGTTGTTCAGCCAGCTGCGCCGCTTCCAGGGCCTGCTGCTGCTGCTGCTGTTCTTGTTGCTGCTGCAGATGCTGCCGGTAGAGCGTCTGGCACGGACAGTCCTCGATGCGACACATGCGGATCAGATTGTGGACCTCGGTGCCTGGTCCGCCCACGCCACCTCCAGTCGACGACGCCGAAGCGGCGGCCTCCTGGTGGCCCCTGGCCATCATACCCTCCAGAATCGGCATGCACAACTGCTCGGCCGCTTCGGCGGCCGTGACGAGCTCGCGGGCCAGGGCCATGCGTGACGCGGCCGTAGCGGTGGGCGCGGCCATCATGCCGCGGCGCATACCGTCAAGCTGCTTCTCGATGAGGCGCCACAACAAGTAGCCCTTGAAGTTGGTCTCGCCGGCCTCGATGCTGCGTAGGCACCAGTGTGAGGAGGCCTCGATGATGGCCAGAAGATCTGGCCGGATGGGGGCGCGGCCAACGCCTGTGTCGCCTGGAGCCCCTGTGGCATCAGTATCGTCTTCCACCAGCTGGAATTTGGCCTCGGCCGCGACCAATAAGCTGGCCTGCATGGACAGCCGACGCAGGGCACTAGCACCGAGCATGGTCTGGCGGGCGAGCGCTGGATCAACAAACGAGCGACCGGGGCGCGGCGCTGCAGAATAAGACGCCGCTTGCGACTGGCGGGCCTCGTCGGCGGCAACATCAGCAGCGTCAATGGTTGGTATGTTCGTATCCACAATACCCGGGCAGCATGTGTGCCAGATGCGCACAGCCGTATCGCCGACGACACGACGCGAGTAGGCATAGGCCGTCTCCTCCTGCATGGAAGCCCCGAAGAAGGGAATGTGCAAACACAGCAGGTAACGACGCAGGATGAGTTGGACCATTGCAACCGTATAGTGGTCGAGGGTGGGCCGTGGCGGCGACGAACCAGAGTCAGAAGTGGGGGGGGACGGGCAGTCATCTTTCGACGCCGCATTGTACTCCTGCAGAGTGTCGAACAGCGCGCGGTAGGCTATGCGAAACTGGCGGTCGAAGCGCAGGGTGTCGGCATACGTGCCGGGCGGGCCCATGTCGTTCAAGAATTTGCAGATGGCCAGACGCAGAGGCAGTGTTTTGCGGAGGGCGACGGCAACCGACATGCTGGTGAACTTGTGTGAAGGGCGAGGCGCATCGGGTGAGGCTGCGTCGGCAACAGCACGACCTTCTTTCTTGTCTGACTTTCTGTCCTCGTCGTCGCCATCGACCGGTCGACCCTGTGGCGTTTCATCGCGAGCCTGCCGCAGAGCGACGCAGATCTGCGCCGGTGGGCCGCGCGGTGTACCACTTTCTTCGACATAGACCTTTTTCTGCCAACCACCTCGCCTGTCATCGTCGTCACCACCGAGACGATCGTCCCGGTTGACGCCCACGCCACCACTGATCCACTCGCCGTCGGACCGCTTCTCCTGCTGGAGGAACTCGGCGGCCGACGCCGGCTCGGGAACACCGCGCATGTTTCCGCCGTCGTCGATGTAGATCTCTTTCGCACAGTTGTTTGTGGCGGCACTGGCCTCGGCTGTCGGTGCAATGGCAATTGCTGCTGTCTCGAGGCCATTCAATCGTTGGGGTTGCTGCCCTGCTGCTTGCTGTGTCTTTGTGTTGGCAGCCGCCTTGGCCGCGGCCGTCTCAGCCAGCACGCTCTCCTCGAGGGCCTCGTCGTCAATGTTGCTAGGCGGGCGCGCGTCAAAGTCGGTAACGGACAGCATGGCGGGCCCGCCCGCGTCGAGGCTAGTAGCGACGACGAGCTCGAGAATGGTGTTCCACAGGCGGCGGCGCATCTCGGCGGCCAGGCGGCTCATGCGCTTGGGTAGGCGGTCTGGGTCGCGGTGCAGGCCCATGTAGACGGCAGAGCGCACGAGGTCGCCGAGGGAAATCCAGATGAGGGCGCCACCAATCCCCGTGGCCTCGCGTGCGAACAGCAGCAGCATGTGGATCTGCAGGACCTGCATGGTCAGGTGGGCCTTGTACTCGGGCTCGGCGAACCAGACCTGGGCGGCATAGAACCAGCGAACAGCGCGGGTGCGCAGGGCGATGTGGTCGCGGTGGGTGGCGAAGCCGATGGCGAGGACGAGCTTGAGCTGGACCAGAAAGGCCATGTCGGCTTTTGTCAGGGGGTTGCCACTCCCCAAAGCCTGCCATAGGGCCTCGTACTCGCGACGGAACATGGGCACGTGCAGGATGCGGTAGACGCTCTCGGTGCTGCGCAGGTAGCACTCGACGAGCTCGTCGGTGAGGGCGCGCGGGGGCAGCCCGTACGACTCGTGCACACCAACGGTCGGCGGCGGCCAGGCGGGGCCGACTCTCAAAGCCTTGATGATGCGCCCCATGTGCTTGAGGCGCTGCATGTCGATAAAGACCTTGGAGGCGGTGCTGTCGGTGACGAGGGGGTCGATCATCTCAAAGATGTCGCGGAAGCCGACGATGCTGTTGACCCAGTGGCTCTGGCCAAACAAACGCGTCTTGTGCATGACGCTGCGGCTGGTCATGTGCATGCGGCCCTCGCGCGGGCCGAAGCTGTGGCCGCGCGTGGACACGAAAAAGTCGCCCGCAATCGAACTAGACTTGGTGGGCCAGTCGACGACGGAGGGCGTGGGTGGGCGGTCGGCGGCGAGGTTGGTGGTAGTACGGAGGTTGTTGTTGTCGTCGACGATGGTGCTGTTGTTGGCGTTTTCAAACTCCTTGTTGGAGAAACACAGGTGGTGTTTGCCGCGGTCGCTCAACGGGTTGCCCGGCGTAAGCGTGGTCGACCCGCCGTGGGAGCCGTGCGGGCCGTGAGAGTGCAGGCGGGAGCGAGGGTGGTGATGTGTGTGCCTGCGGTAGTGCGGCGACGGCGACTTCGAATCGCAGCGAGACGATGCCAGTGACTGCGACCTTGACCGAGAACGAGAGCGTCGATACAGCCGACCTCCACGAGGTGTCCGAGAACGTGCCGGCCGTGACGACCTAGGCGTCTGCGAGCGCGAAGGGGGTGACAGCGAACGACGAGACGCATACCGATACGACCGGCCACCATGCCGCTGACGCGACGGCTGCGGTGACGGAGACCGCGACCGCGACCGCGAGTGCGATCGAGACCGTGAACGTGATCGAGACCAGCGCGACGTCCGATGCCGGCCATGCGACCGATGCGAGCGGTAGGACCGGCGCGAGCGGCGAGGACGGCGTGAGTTGTACGACCACGACGACGTCGGCGGTGGGTCTTCAATGGTCAGGTATGCCATGGGGCCGTTGTCGGCGGACTCGGACACGATCATGTGCGGCAGGTTGGGCGTCGGCACGTCGGCATGGGGGTTCCAGTGATGCATGCCATGCGAGCGTCGGTTGTCTCGGTGGTCAACCCCATGGCTGTCCCGATGGCTGTCCCGGGTGGATTGACGGTTTCGCTGGTCCTGGTGCCGCCGCTCGTCGTTCAGCTGGGCTTCGAGGTGGCGGATGCGTTGCTGCATGGACTGCACGTCCTCGGGCGAGGTATGCGCGTGGTGTGAGCGGCGCGACTGACGTGACTGGTCTGCTTGGTCGGCGGCGCTGTCGTAGGCGTCGAACTCGGGCAGGCCCAACACGTTCTCGCGGTCAAAGGGCGACGGCACGGCGGTTGTCGGCACAGTCCTGGGGGTCGAGGTGTTGCCCGAGGCATTGGCTGCTGAGCCCGTGGCGGCGGCCGACGACGACCCGCCGCCGCTGCCACCGCCACCACTCGGGGAGAGGTCCGCCACGGTCAGTCCCGTCGGTCCGAAAACGGCTGATGTTGGTGTCTGCTGCGGCTGCGGCTGCAGGGTGTTCCGAAAGATGATGCCTTCGGTGTGCAATGGCTGCCGTCCCCGAGGAGCGAGTTTGGGAGCATGGTCCGTGATGTCAGTGACATCGGCGACTATGGACGCTGCCGTCGTCGACGAAGCCGTCGACGGTTCCGGTGCAGCCCCAGCTCCAGGCAGCGGCGGCAGCTCTTCATAGACACACGCGACATTCTTGCGGGCGCGCAGACAGTTGCTGCAAGGCTGTTCGCGGTTGCAGCGGATCTTGCGCCGGCGGCACAGCGTGCAGGAGCTGTAGTTGTCAGTACGGTGGGTAGGGGCAGTACAGCACGCTCTTGCATAGCAACACAAACACGACCGCACACAAGCACACAGACTTACACTGCTGGCCTTCTTCGGCGACGGACTTCGGGCTCGGGCATGGCGTTATTGGGGCCCATCGGCAAGGCTGTAGGGCTGAGGGTATGGTGTGGGTGTGGCCGTGGTCCAGTGTTACGAAGTACAGCGCGTCAATGCCCTGTTAAACCTGTTCAGTACCTAGAAAGAGGTCTCAGTGAGAGCACCGTTGTTGCATCCGAGAATTGATCTATGCAAGACAAAAAGAAAAGAGAAATCGGCTTTGAGCGTCTCGTCCGCGTTTTCGCATCGCAGAGGCGGGCATTTCACTTTTAAGAGGCCAAGACAAGGAGATAAAGAGAAAAGTCGGGCGAGAGGCCAAGGGAATTTGCCGACTTTATCAGGTTTTTCTTTCTTACGTCGTTATTGCTGAGGGTTTAGGGGGAAAAAACGCGGGGATAAGAAGGGTCAACAACGGGCCGAATTTGCCGGGTCCGCTTTTGGTGCACGCTGATTGGCTGCTTTCACTTACACCAGGGTCGACCGCCCCGAGGCCGACTTTTGCTCCTCTTCTGGCCCTTCTGCTCCTCTCCTCACGCTCGCCGTCGCCGTGCGCAGGGACGGGAACGCGGCAAACGCGACCACATCACGCAAGGCTTTGGGGAAAGGATCCCCTTTTTCAGTGTTGCAATCGGCTTTATGCTGCCACGCAAATGAATAATACCAAAAGAAAATGAAAAAAGCAGGCAACATGGCATATTCCCTGTCCATCTCCGTCTTCCTCCTCGACGGCAGCCTGTCTTCTTTTTTTCCAACCGACCGTGGCTTGATCTATATCTACGTCCGGTGTGCTCTTTCAGAAGCAGCCTTGTCTTTGTGTTGTTACTGCCGTCTTTGTTGTTTTTGTTGACACAGCTTTCTTATTTATCTACTCCTCCACCCACCCCTACCTCATTATGACCGACGAAAAGAAGACACTGCCGCTCGACGATGGCCACCACTCGTCCGATGAGGCCACTCTCGACACCGACGTGACGGCTCAGAGAGAACACAACGAACTCGACAAGGACACGGACAAGAGTGCCCACGACTCAACCGGCCCCGAAACGACTGACCCCGAAAAGGATGCCCAGACACCCGTCTCCGAGTTCGGTCCCGCGCCCGACGGCGGCTGGCGCGCCTGGTCCGTGGCCATCGGCGCCGGCTTCATCACGTTTGCGGCCCTGGGCTTTGCCAACTCGTTCGGCGTGTTCCAAGAGTACTACATCACGCACCAGCTGTCGCACAAGAGCGCCGACACCATTGCCTGGATCGGCAGCTGCACGGCCTTTTTCCAGTTCGTCGCCGGCTCCATCTCCGGCCCGCTCTTTGACCGCTACGGAGCCTGGATGATCCGCCCGACCACGCTGCTGTGCGTCTTCGCCACCATGATGATCAGCCTGTGCACCGAGTACTACCAGTTTTTGCTGGCCCAGGGCATTTTGTTAGGTATCTCCACTGGCTTCATGCAGTTCCCGGCCATGGCCGCCGTGATGCAGTTCTTTGACAAGAAGCGTGCCGCCGCTTTGGGCGTTGCCGTCGCCGGCTCATCCATCGGTGGCGTTGTATTCCCCATTGCACTCAGCCGCATGCTCAACGACCCCGTCGTGTCGCAGCACCTCAGCTTCGGCTGGGCCGTCCGCATCATCGGGTTCGTCATGCTCTTCTCGCTCGGCATCGCCTGCGTCACCGTGCGCCCGCGTCTGCCGCCACGCACCACCCAGTTCTTTGTTTTGTCCGCCTTTAAGCAGATCAACTACGTATCCATTGTCCTGGCCATGTTTTTCCTCTTCATGGGCCTCTTTACGCCGCTCTTCTTTTTGCCCAGCTACGCCGTCTCCAAGGGCATGGACACCACCCTCGCCTCCTACCTGCTCGCCATCGTCAACGCCGCCTCCACGTTCGGCCGCATCATCCCCGGCATTTTGGCCGACAAGCTCGGCCGCATCAACGTCCTAGCCACCGGCGGTGTCAGCACCGGTATCATTATACTGTGTCTCGAACGCGCCCACACCACGGCCGGCCTCGTCGTCTGGGCCATCGCGTTTGGCTTTTCCTCGGGCACCATTGTGTCCGGCGCGTCCGCCGCCATTTCCATCTGCACCGACGACCCGCGCAACATGGGCACCTACCTGGGTATGGGCCTGGGCGCCGCCTCCATTGCCGTGTTGATCGGCCCGCCCATCAACGGCCAGCTGCTGCACCACTACTCTACCTACCTGCCTGTCACCATCTTCAGCGGCGTCATGAGCTTGGTGGGCGGTTTCGTTGCCTTTGCCGGCAAGAAGGGCACGAAGCAGGGTCTCTTTGGTCGTGTGTAGAGTGGAGGTGGACGGTGTGAAAGGGATGAGCTCGTTGTTGATGGTGTTGAAGTGAGCTAGCTGAAGTGGTGTGGCTCAGTGGAAACTCAAACTAATGTTTTTCGCACTCCCTTTACGTTCTTTTTTCTGTTTTACTTTGCTTTCTTTTGTCTGTTTTTCTTCTCCTTTTTTTTCTTCTCCTTTCCTTGTTTCCTGTCCCTCCCCTTATCGTTTCTAGGCTGGTTTGCATCAAGGCATTAAACACACATATCCCATAGACTACTCTCCTCTTCTTTTGTAATTTCTTTTTCATAATATTTTCAATCCATAGTAGTGTCTATACCAATGACAAATAGATAGAAATAAAAAAGTCTTACTTGAACAAATGAAACGCTTTTATTAAATCAATGTACTATCCTACCATGTGCACAATTTATGCAAATTCATACCACCTAATGAGACCGTGTCATCGTTCAAACTACATAAACTCTGTCGTCTCCAGCTCTCCTCCTCATTCATCACCACCACTCGCCTACTCCAGGAATGACAGCCGCACGCGGCCGCTGACGGTGTCCGCTTTCAGCGTCGACCGGTGGCCCTCCGCCTTGCCGCCGTCCTCCTCGCGCGTGCCCTCCTTGATCGCGTCCACCTTGCGCCCAACCTTGGGCGGCCAGCGCGGCGAGTCGTCCGGCACCACGTGCACGCCCTTGCCCTCGACGACGAGCGCGCCGCCCGCCACCGTCTTGAGGTGGATGTCGCCAACCCACGACGCCGGGTAGTGCAGCTCGACGGAGCCGGACACGGCGTGGTGCGTCGACTCGAGGAAGTCGACGGCGTTGTTGCCCGTCGTCTCGTTGAGCAGGTAGACGACCGTCTTGCCGCTGACCGTGTCGGTGTCGAGCACGGCGGGGACGTATTTGTGGTCGTCACCATCCACATTTTCTTCCAGTCTGTGCGGCGCCAGGGCCACGGCAATGTTGCCCGAGGTAGTGTGCAGGCGGGCCAGCTGCGCAAACGTGCCGGCGCCGTGGGCCTTGCCGGAGCGCGTGGACAGGGCAAGGCGGTGCGGGCGGGGCACGACCTTCTTCTCGCCCTCGACCAGCTCCTTCTTGAGCTCTTCAAAGCCGATGCTGCCCGACACCGTCTCGATGCGCAGGTCGGCGAGGTCCTTGTGCTCGTCGGCCGTGCCCTCGGCGCGCACGCCAACACTCACGGAACCCGAAACGGAGAAGATGTGCAGGCTGTCCAGCAGCGACCAGGGCCCGCGGATGGGGCTCGACGTCGTAACAACGGTCGTCTGTGGCGCCTCGAAGCGGTAGCCGGGCGCAAACGAGACCGCCTCCGTCATGGCGTCGTGGCAGTTCTTCGCCTCCTTGGTGTCCTTAGTCTTACCCTCTCCCTCCGGCAGCGCGCGCGACGCCACGATGCTGCCGACAATCGACGCCAGCCGCGCCGACTCGTCGACGATCAAATCCAGGTTGTCAATCAGCTGCACCCCCAGGTGCACGGCGCCAATGTGCAGCGTCTTGAGGTGCGTCTCCTTGTCCTTCTGTTTGGCGGCCGCCGGCACCCACACCGTCACCCGCACCACCAGGCACGTGTCGTGCCCGCTGCGCCAGTGCGCCTTCTCCACCCAGATGCGGTCGTCCACAATCACCGTGAGGCCCTGGCTCGTCTTGTCAAAGACGTACGTCGTGCGGATGCGCTTGTCGTTGGACAGCGCCTCGACGTCGACCGAGGGCTTCTTGCCGTCGACGACCTGCCGCACGACCACCTCGCCCGTCACATGCACCCGCCGCCACCGGTAGTCCGCGTCGTCGTCCCGCGGCGGGTCGTACGGCGGCGCCAGGTGCCGCGTCGTGTTCTGGTGCACCGTCAGGCTGTGGGCGCCGTCAAAGACGAGCGGGTACGACGACACCGGGTACGCGTGCGGCGCACCGTGGGCGAGGCAGAACGGGCTGTCGGGCAGCACGAGGGGGCCATCGAGGGGCGTCGACCCGATGCCGATGAAATCGCCGTCGTTGTTGTTGCCGTGGCGGTGGAAGACGCTCGAGAACAGCGACGGAAGGCCGAACCACCGCGTCCAGTAGCCGATCGTCAGTAGCAGGACGAAGCCCAAGATGTGGTGGGCCCGGCGGACCTTGCGGCGGTGGCGGAGGCGACGGGCCTCGGCGGCGGCCCGGTAGACCTCCTGGGCAGGCTCGTGCAGGCCCGTTGTGTCGAAGTCGCCCATGTGTGGCTGCACATCGCCCTTTTGGTACACGACCAAGAGCGGCTCGTTCTCAGCAGCCATGCTAGTGAGGGAGTGTTGTTGTCAGTGTATGTGTTGATGCCGATGATCGATCAGGTAAGTTGAAATCGAGAAATGGCGAGATGGCGATGTTTGTGGAGATGATGAAAACAGTCAAAAACAAAGAAAAAGAAAAAGCCAATCGATGCAATGATGAGACCGGACTGAACGAAGAGTTCCGTCAATATGTAGTACCGGAGTGGTCTCACAGTGGAAAACAGGGCCAGCCAACGACAGCGCCCGAAATGCGTCTGCCTGGACCACCCACACTTTTCTCCCTTTGTTTGCGCGTCAGCAGAGATGGCGAGATCCGACACAATTGTAGTTTACAGTGCCAGAGTGCCTTCTTACTTTTACAGCGTATTACGCCGCCTGTGAAGGGGGTTGCTCTTTCTTATTTCTGTTCTATTTCTTTTTTTTTGGCCTGCCCTTCATTCCTTCCTGTTCCGTCCTGCTTGCACTTGCCTCTCGGAAGATGTGCTTTGCCAATTGCCAAAAGCAGAAGGTCCCGTCTCTCCGCGTCAATCGGCTGGCAGGAATTGGTTGACCCGAGCTTACGGCGGGCCACACTGGACGGCCAGTGGACGGTTGGCGCATCGAAACGACCATGCTCGCCATCGTACCACGCTCGGCCAGGGAGGGCAAAGGTTACAATAGCAGTGCGGCGTACGAGGTGCATTATCCTACTTTGTATGCTGTCGACTGCAGGGCCAATGTCGACAGCCAGGATGCAAATGCGGTGATAACAGAGCGCTTGCCAGCAGATCTGCGATGTTACTGTTGACGCCATTCGACTGTGTCAATTGCATAGTCCATATTGACGCTCGTTCTTTGCGTCTTACTTTTAACCATTGAAATCACTTTAATCTGTCATACGGCTTAGCGAGGGGAAAGCGAGGGGGAACGGACGTCACTGTCACTCGATATAAGGTTGCCTACAAAAAGCGTGCGTACGACGAACTCTTGGCGGCTACAGACGACTTACAGCAAGGGTCTCTCCACCTGCTCAAAGCGGTAAATGCGAGCAGTGCGTTGCAGGAGGAGGAAGATACTCGAAGGTCGGAATGTCACTGTCTTCAAGATAAGGTAGAAGGGTCCAGAGTTGTACTCGTCAAGTGCAGACGACGACTTGATCGATATTGTAGGCAGCGGGTTCTCGATGCAGTGATATGACGCAAAATGACGTGGAGGTGACTACTTGTACGGAGTATTAGTTTCAGTCATACCGGGAATTGAGGTTCAAGGAGAGATCCATCGGCACACATGTTTCTCCCGAAAGCAATTCATGACAACCAGCAAGATGTCCGTAGTTCTGATATGGGCTGTCTGCCCGGCCGTATATGTGTGAGAGGATCGTAAACTGTACATGGAGGCGAGACGTTTGGCGGCATAACACTAAGTAGGAGAGAAATAAGGGAGAAGAAAAACAAGAAGAAATAAAAAGTAAACATAAAACGTAAAAGCCAATAGGGGGAAACGCATCATAGAACGCCGTGCCATGCCCACTTTTTCTATCCCAATAACCCTTCATGTTTGTCGTCTCTCTACCGTCCATCCTTCCGTCCATCCCTCTCTCCCTCTACGGCAGCCCCAGGGCCTTCTTCGAGTTCTCGTACACCACCCACGTAATGCTCAGCGCCGGCGCCACCTTGAGCAGGTTCGGCGTCAGGCCCTTGTACAGCCCCCGCACGCCCTCGTTGGCCACCGTCCGCGTCGCCACGTCCCAGATGCCCGTGTACGTCGGCGGGTGCATCACCGTGCCCTGCGTCTGCAGCCGCGTCCGCAGCACGTTGAGTGGGTACACCACCGTCGCGCCAAACGCGCCCGACGTCGCACCAATGATGCCCGTCACCACGTTGCCGGGTGCCGCGTCCTCCTCGTGGATGCCGTAGTACCGCGCCTTGTACCGCATAAAGGTACTCTTGAGCAGCTCAAACGTGCCCATGTCGATGGCGCTGTACGGGAACATGCCGATCAGACCCATGGTCACGCCGCGGTACGCCGCGCGAAAGCCACCCGTCGCGTACATGCGGCGCGCCGTCTGCACGAGCAGCGCGTTGCCCGTGGGACCGCCCTGCACCGTCTCGCACTGCAGCCGGAACTTGAGCGTGTCGAGCGGGTACACAAAGAACTGTGCAATCATACCCGCCACACCGCCTGCCACAAACTTGGACGACGAGTTGATGTGCTGGGGGTCGCCGTGGCCCTCAAAGGCCGCTAACGTCCGTTTGGCAGCTTCGTACGAGCCGAACTAAGTTGTTAGTATGGGGGCGGAAAGGGGAAAAAGGGGTGCGGACCAAGGAAAGCATACCTTGATTGCCGTCTCCGGCATGATCTTGACGACATTGAGACCGTTGCCTGGTTTGATTGTTAGAAGAAGAAAAAAGCAGCATAGAAGGGAGAGACCGTTCAAAAGGGGAGTCTCACCAGCAAAAAACGTCCGCAGACCGCCGGCCCTGTACAGATTCACAATGGCGTCACGGATCGGCCGGCCGGTCTTGCGCAGGTTGGCCGCCGCCGGTTCGCCAGTCGCTGCACCGGTCGCCGTAGCCGTTGCCGTGGCCTTGGTGCCGCCGCGCGTGTTCACTAGCAAGTACACCTTGAGGCGGTCAAAGGGCGCCGTCGCCGTGCGCGAGATACCGCCGGCGAGCGCGCCCGCCAAGAAGTAGCCTGGATGGGGCACGTATTGCGTCAGTTGCTTGTACTTGGGCTTTTTCTTGGTCCGCGTGGTGCCCGCCACTCTTTGGGCCCTCTGAAGCTTGGTGCCGGATCCGGTTGCCTTGCCGCTGTCGAGCACTTCGTCCAGTTCGTCGACGTCGCCCAGGTCCTCAAAGTCCTCGTACTCGTGGCCGCGGCCCACCACCACCTCGCGCTCCTCGTTACCAGTGCCAGCTCCAGTGGTAGATTTCGTGGCCTTGACCATGACTGCGGCCGGTTTTGACGCTTCGACACCGGTTCCAGACGGCACGCTTGCAGCTGCGGATGACATGGACGCCGTTGCTCCTGTCTCCGACTCGTGCGGCAGCGGTTTTGACTGCAGCGGCACCTCCTCTTCTTTGGAATCTGGCGGCAATGGGGGTGGCGGTGGAGATGGCCGTGTGGGTGAGGAGGGGACAGGCGGTATTGAGTCGGAAGCAGCAGCAATTTCTGCTAGTCGTGTGCGCTTTCGTTTTCGTAATTGTAGTTGTGGTTGCTCCGGTTCTTGCTCCGGGGCAATCTGTACTTCGGGTGTCTGCTGCAGCTGCTCCTCTTCCTCACCGGCGCGAGAGGAGACTGCCACGTTCGGCTTCGCAAGCTTCAAGATGGAACCAAACAGGGCTTGGAAGAGATAGCCAGTCGTACCTAAGCCCTCAAGCGTCTCGTCGCTGACCATCGAGTCGCCTTCGGCGTTGAGGATCACAATGGACGCATAGTACGACAGGGCAGTCTCCAGCGGGGAGTCGCTGCCCTTGGTGGGAATGAAGAGGAGAAAGTCGCGCCACTCGTCAAACGTTATGTAGCCGTCGTGGTTCATGTCGATCTCGTCGAAGAAGCCGTCGAGTCGGCGCGTCGGCACGGCCAGGCCGCTCTTTTGGAACGCCGCGCGCAGTTCCGTCTTGTTGAGCCGGCCGTCGTGGTTGCGGTCAATAGAGCGGAAGAGCAGTAGGAGCTGGCGCTCAGCCGCCTCGACAAAGACGCGGAATTCTAGATTCGGAGAAACAAACCAGTGTTAGCAAAAGCAGCGTCCAGGCTCTCTCTCTCTCGACATTGTTTTTTTCGTTCTTTTTCAAGACGCTCCGTCTCTTGCTGCCCCCCACCTTCAAATTGAATCTTTCCGTCTCCGTTGACGTCAACAATGTCGATGATCTCCCGCAGCATGTCGTCGGCATTTTTCATAGCTACTACGGTTAGCATTTTTGCACGTATATACTGCACTCAATTCCAGGAGTCCGAAACACGCACGATGGTCGATCCGCCGCAGGCCCTTCTTGAGGCCTTTAAGATCCAGCTCGCGGTCGCCCTGGGGGTCGAGTCGGCGCCAGAGATCCTCAACACGCTTGTCCCGCTGGTGCTGCGACTCGCCCTCCGCGGCACGCAGCGCAGCGGCGGCCGGGTCCGGGGCAGCTGACGGGGCATCGAAAAGGTAGGGCGAGGACGACTTGGAAGGCCTAGGCGGCATCGGAGCTCCCTTTGAAGCTCCGGGAGCAGTGTTGTCGCCGGCCGTCATGACAAGCAGACCATGACAGGCCGGGAGCTAGATTGTCGTGTCCCGGTTCGCGTGGTCGGGAGGGTAGTCGGTCCAAGGGTCGTGTCGTCTTATAGCCCCAGCATGGTGGGAGCGAGAAAGGTCGGTGGAGGAACGGGGGGGAAGATGAGGAGGACTGTCGTCGATTGAGGAATTGGAGAAACCCGGGTTGTGTGCGTGGATAAAAGAGTGTGCGCGAGATAGATGACGATAAAACTCGAAAGGTCGTTAGAGGTAGGTGTCTCGTGCCCGGCGTGCGCGGTGGGCGTCAGGATGGGTCCTGTGTATATATATGTCGTCGTTTAGAGTTCAGCTGTCGTCGGCTTAAGTTCATGGAGGGGAAGACGGAAGGAGAGAAAAAGTTGGACGAAAAACAGCTAGAGGGCGGGAGAAAAGGCGCTAGCCGTCCAGCAGCAAATGACGATGTGTGCAAAACGGGCAGGAGCGCTGACAAGGAAGCAGCGACGGTTGGCGGCGGGCTGACTTAAATTTAATGCAAGTTTAATACCAAAAATCGCCCCTGGCCAAACGAGAAAGGCAGGACGCTCAAGTACACGAAACTTGCATCCGACAAAATATAGACGAGTAGACTCGAAGATGGACTATTTGGAAACCCTAAAATAAAATCTACAAAAAACCACGATAGACAAACGCTGAGCTGGCCCGTTCCAGCCCTTCAATCTTCGGTTTCGCGTTCGGCTTTCAGGCCGCTTTCGTTCAATCAGCGGCCGCCAATTGCGGTGACCTCAAGCACCAACTACTGGCGCACGTGGTTAGCGCGGCTTATGTAATGTTTGCTCGCTATGGCAAATATGGGAGCTGCAAACCGTAGAAGCTCCGATTCGGCCAAGCCTCGCCACTCTTCAACGCTCCAGATCGTCGGTTGCTCCCAACGAAGGCTCTGTCGAACCGATCCTCGTTCTTGTCTCCACGCCGGCCTCCTTTCATCCCCACACCCTCACCATGGCGGCCAGCTACTGGGACTCGACGCAGCGGCGTTTCTGGGAGTTCTCCAAGGAGCAGCTGGCAGCCCTGCGCCAACGCAAGCAGGACGAGGAGCGCAGCCTCGTGCAGATGTACCCGCTGCCGGAGTGGCGCCACCTCAGCCTGTTCTTCTCGCAGCGTGAGTTGTCGTCTTTCTTTTCGAAATTGGCCGTACCTGATTGCCCTCGCTAACTGCTCAGAACTCAACCGCCTTGCTAAGCGCATGCAGGCGCGCCAACAGGCTCTCGCGACCGCCCAGGTCTACCTCAAGCGCTTCTACTGCAAGGTCGAGATCCGCCGCACCAACCCCTACCTCGTCATGGCCACCGCCCTCTACCTCGCCTGCAAGACCGAAGAGTGCCCGCAGCACATCCGCCAGGTCGTGCAGGAGGCCAAAGTCCTGTGGCCCGACACCCACTGCCTCGAGATCGCCCGCCTCGGCGAGTGCGAGTTTTTCATGATCTCCGAACTCTCCTCTCAGCTCATCGTCCACGCGCCGTACCGCACCCTCCAGACCCTGCAGGCCGAGCTGAGCCTCACACCCGACGAGCTCACACAAGCCTGGTCCGTCGTGAACGACCACTACATGACCGACCTGCCCCTGCTCTACCCGCCGCACGTCATCGCTGTGACGGCCATTGTCTGGGTGCTCGTCTTACAGCCGCCGATGCCCGGTGGATCTAGCAGTGGTGGGGGCATCGGCCTCATGGGCCAGACCATGGGCACGGTTGGTGGAGGCGGCACCAGCGGTAACAACATGGGCGGCAGCGGTAACAACAACTCGACACCTGGCGGCATGGGTGGAGGCGGGTCCTCATCGATTGCACCGCCGCCTCCTCTTCTGCTCTCCCTCTCCTCTCTGGGCCCAGGCACCAGCACCCCTGGCGGCGGCACACCAGGCACTCCTGGTATGGGGGGCATGGGGACACCGACGACCGGCTTTCCAACCATGTCGTCGTCTCGCTCTGTGGCCTTTGCTCATGCGCAGGCACAGGTCGCCGCAGCCGCGGCGCTACTTGGTGGCGGCGGCCCGATGCAGCACATGCCACAGGGCGTTAACACCGGAGGGGCAGGCGGCTACCCTGGCGGCAACAACGGTAACAACGGTGGAAATGCTGGCAACGGTAGCAACAACACCCCGACAGAAGAAGCACCGCCAGCAGACGGCGGCCGCACAGCGACAATGCATTGGCTGATCCGCTGGCTAGCTGAGAGCGGACTCGACATGGAGGCGACCATCGACTGCACGCAGGAGATGATCTCCTTTTACATGGCCAGCGAGGAATACAACGAAAAGTTGACGCGCGAGCAAATTAACCGTTTTGTCAAAGCACGGGGACTGGACAGATGACGGCAGTGATACGAATGAAGCATTACTATCCAGTGTGCGTGATGGGCATCGGTAATAATTTCTATATTATTACGAAAGTATCTATACCGAGTCGACAATCTGGGGCTATGAAACAAAATATAACGGCACTCTCCCGGTTCCCTCTTACGACACACCTTCTACGACACGGCAACGGGAACGGGTGTGGACACGTCGGCGGAGATCGCCCCAGTCGTGTTGCCTGCGGTCGGATCATACACGAAACCAGGCATCGCCGTCGAAGTTGCGTTCAGCCCCCACGCTGTCGGGCTGTCATCGTGCACCGTCGTGCGCCGCATGTCGCGCTTGTGCACACCATACGACCCCTCGCCCGCCCGGTGCTGCACGGCACGGTTGTCCCACATGATGATGTCGCCGGGCTGCTGCCATGTTACCGACGTCACAAACGGCGCGCTGCTGACGTGCGCGTTGAGCCGCTGGATCAGACCGGTGGACTCGTCCGTGTCCACAGGCCCCTTCGCCTCCGTCTCGAGGCTATGCAGGTGCGCACCAACATACAGGTTGAGCCGACCACTAGGCTCGTGTCGCTGCAGAATGTAGTGGCGCATCTGCGGCTGCGACGATGGGTCGAGGTCGTGGTAAAACTCGGGGTCGCCCAGCTTGCGTGACTGTGCGATGCAGTGCCGGCCCACATAGTTGTTAGCCAGCAGCTGCTGCTGGAGGTCGGTGGGCAGCGTGTCGAATGCTGTACGCGAGTCGGCAAAATCGGTGGTGTTGCCGCCGGCGCCGGGTGGCGGCAGCTCGACGGCACGCAGCAGGCAGTACGATGCGCGACGCGGGTTAAAAGACGAATCGACGTGGAAGATGCCGTTCCCCTTGGCCTGGTGGGCACGCGCCGAGCCCGGGTCGAGGACATTGCCGTCAGCATCAAGGTTGCCGGCATCAAAGAGCTCAATGTGGCGGTACCGCAACTTGCGGCCGGGTGTCAGGAACCGCGCGATGTTGTCGAGATCACCGAAACGCTTCGAGAAAGCAACGTGGACGTCGTCATCGAGGCCGGTGTCGCGGAAGACGAGGAAACCATACTATGGGCAAGTTAGGCAACAACAACTTCTTTTTGTCACGAGAAAGAGGCAATACCTTGGCGATTCCGGTCTTGACCTCTTCGAGGCCCTCATCGGATAGCGTCGCGAGGTCTGCGCCGTGCACCTCAGCGCCAAAAGTTGAGTGGATGGGCGTAAACGTGAGCATTGCAAAGGAGTTAAAGGCAAGTGTTTAAAGGGATATTGACATTAGAATCAAAATAGCATCTAGAGTATAGAGAGAGAAGAGAAACGAAAGCATGCTGTTATCAAAATCAATCAAATCTCCAGAAACCAGGTTAAGAGTCAAAACGAAACAAACATCATACAGTTTCGGGTGCTGCCTCACGCGTCTTCCATATTCTCCGCACGCCGCTTTTATAAGGCCGAACTGGGTAACTGGCCGTTCCAATACGGCACACTTTTGTCGAGGAAGAGGAGATAGTATAAAACACAAGTGCCGAAGACCAGGAAGGGTTCTAAGATGCGGGGAGACACACGAAGAGGAGAACACCTGGACCAGGATGACATGCGAACAAATGCAGGAGAAGGAACGGTCCCAAACAGAGGGCAGGAGGCATAGCACTCAAAAAACTACTCTCCCCTTATTTAAAGCGTCGTCGGAATCATCTGTCCTGGCCCAAGATAGCGTCGAGACTAGAGACGAGAAATGAAGCGAGAAAGCTTGTTTAGACGTGATCACGGAAGTGTTCTTCCTCTTATTCTTGCCTTACTTGTACACTTTTCCCTCTTTCACCTGTACGACGATTCACGTCGTCTATTTGATTGGTTTTTCTCTCATAGTGGTCGGTGTATTTTCAGCTCAAGACATTGGATAGGTAACATATCATACAAACACAATCTACGCCAAAAGCCAAGCCCCGTGATAAATGGGCCTGTACGACCGCTTCTCGCTATGACAAAGTCTCGATATAACATGCTGAAAGGGTTTATTTAACAAGATAGATAGGCAATAGTTGTTAACAAGCAAAGTCCCTGTCTTCCATGGCTTGTATCAAGAATTTGATGAGGGCGCCTCTCACATAGCACCTTCCCTTTCCAAAATACACTGCTCACAATAATTATCATATGGTGATCTTCCCAGCAGCTGACCAGTCAATATGTATCAGCCCCAAGTGTCATAAACAACCCAACATGTAGGGATCACCACTATAACGTTACCTTGTGGCAAAAGAATA
Organism: Sporothrix inflata; assembly: GCA_021396225.1. NCBI lineage: Eukaryota > Fungi > Ascomycota > Sordariomycetes > Ophiostomatales > Ophiostomataceae > Sporothrix > Sporothrix inflata. Next base: position 249,897 of record WNYF01000003.1, on the reverse strand, counting down.
AACAAGAGGCGTTTCTTAACCACAACGTCACGAAGCATATAAGGCATAAGAAACAATAGTTTTACCAGCGGTAACAAAGTCAAGTTGTATTTTTTGTTTCCTTTCCCACGGTATCTCAAGATCACCAGATCGTAACACAAAAAACGTAGACAAAACAACACTCAGATGTAAAAAGGTCACACATAAATAAGTAAAAAGGCTAGCCGATATCCGAGTCGCTGCCAGATGGTACAACGAAGTAGAATATGCAGAACGACGCAAAAATGCTCCTGTTTGCTCCTCATGTTTCCCCCTTTCCAGTGGTAGTAGTCTCATATCTCAATCGCAACACGGGAATCTTCAAGACAAAAAAAGTAAACAGGAAAAAAAGCAGATACCAACTCCGCAAGAAACCCTCCCGCATGTCCAGTTTCCAGAAAGCTGCGAAAAGCAAATAAGGAAGTAGAACCAATAGGGAGTCCGGTTCCCGCAAAAACCATTCCCAAAAATGTGAAAAAAGACAACGAAAAGAAAAGGTAGTAAAAAATAAGGAAAAGAGATGAGACAGAACCAGAAGAAAGAAGAAAAAATAAAAGCACAATAAACCCAAACGTAACACAAGGCCGCTTTCGTTGCCTGCCAGCCTTCCCCCTATGTGGCCCCAAAAATGACAAAATGACAACCCTTTTTGATTTAATAAAATCAAAGCATCAAACACCGAGTAAAAAAGCAACAACGCAACTCCCAACCAACCGCCGAAGTCCTTGGACAACGAGCGGAAACTGAAAATGAGGGAAGAAATAATGAAAACCATGAGGCGAAAACAAGAAGAAGCCGCTGAAAAAAGGGACTTGATCTATAACAAAAACGAGATATTTTTTGTCTTTCAACTCGTGGACCCATAATGAACCGTTTTTTATCGTAGTAGTAGAGAGAAAAAGTCGCCCGCTCTTGTATGACGCAAAAAGACAAGAGAGAAAAGAAGAGCTAATGCAGGTCCGTAGAACTCCGTGGTCGTGAAAAAAAAAACCGAATATGCAGAGGATTAAGATTTGCCGCGCAACGCTGGAAAACAGGTTGCTAATGATGTAAAGGAAAGCAAAGAACGCCAATTCGTCGAATCGAGACAGCCATTATCTTTCGAGACTGGGAAACACCGCAGTTCCCAACCAGGGTATTTTTTTCTTTTCGATACTTTGTTGGCCGTTGAAAGAAACAAAAGAAGGAAGAAGAAATTAATAGGAAAAAAAGAAGAGGGGAATAAAACAAAGAAGTAAAAGCGAGGTCGTCGAGAATCATCCGTGCCGCGCCGGTCGGTGACGTAGGGTGAAAAAGAGAAGTCTGTCGATGACGGTCCGTGGGAAATGTCGTCGAGCAGGAAGAAGGGATGTTGTTTGTACAGAGGAAAAAAGATGTAACGAAGGAAGTATAAACTTTGTCGAATTGGGGTTCCGGTCCCCTCAAGGAAAACGTATTCGAGATGACGTAGGATACCGCTATCCACTCAGTCCGCTTTATTCGTTTGTTTTGTCGTGTCCACATCCTCGCCCCACCCTAAGAAAGGGAGTCGCGATGAAAATCGATGGCCCGCCGCGTTCATTTGTTCTTTGTTGTTTTTTGTGGTTGGTTGTGGTTTGTCGGTGTCCGCGTCAAGATAGCTAGCTGTCAATAGAAACAAAACAAAATGGTGTGCTTGGTTGCTTCTTTTCATTTTCGAATAACCCCCTGCACACAGGTTCAAGTACTGAAAGGAGAGGTAACCAAAACTGCATCAGACGTTCCTCCTCCTTGTTTGCTGCGAACACAGAAAACCAAGAAGACAAGATCATCAAAAGAAGGTGTTGGCTACCTTACCACACAGTGCCGATTGTCTGCTGCGGGAGACGCATGCTTGGGGACACCGACGGCTGAACGGGCGTGGCCATGCTCATGTGGGAGCCGGGACGGGAGCCAGGGTTGACGATGGGGATGGGGTTGCGGGCCCGGGTGGCGGCGGGTTGGTGAAGCTTCATGGTGTGCTGCTGCGTCTGCTGCAGCGCGGGGAGGGTGAAAGAAGGAGATGAGGCGTTGAGGGAGAATGCTGGTGCTGCCTGGGCAGGCTGCGACGGCGAGTGCTCCGGGGAGTTACTTGCCAGCGAAGACCGCTCAGACGAGGCACTGTGAATGGAAACCAACTGGGAAGAGGGCATGTTAGTTTGGGAGAAACAAGAAAGACAAAGGCAACAAGGTTGCATTATCGTCGAAGATCGGTCGGTGGTTGACTCACGTCGCTCTCAGACAGCAAGGATGGGCAGAACTCCATATCGTCTTCCAAGTCGAACGAGCGGCCAGCCTCAAACTTGACGCGGAAGGCAGTCAGGTTCAGGCTGTCGGTCATCTCCTTGATGGAACGAATCTGGCGGTACTGGTGGTGTTGCTGCTGCTTGTGTGGGTTTTGGGACACGGACAGGCGAGGCGCCCGCCGACTCCGGCCACCGTGGTGGGAGTGGCTGACAGCGGGCGCCGTTGCCGACGTGGGGTGTTGCTGGTGAGCATTGTAGTAGTAAGACATTATCGAGCGAGGGTTGTTGAGTTCAAATCAACATCAATATCGTGGCAGGGTGTAGGTTGATTATTGCGGATGTGGTAACGCTGGGCGGTGGAGGGACGCCGTGGTTGCGGATTTGCAGGTTTTTAGGTAGAAATATGACTCGATCTTGGGCAGCGCAGGTGACTCCCAAGTGGCGTGCTTATTTTGGCCGTTTGCCTGACTGTAGTTTGCACAACTTTGTCGAGGGATTGATCAATCAAGTTGCTTTCCAAAAGTCAACTCGAGGTTCGTTGGGCTATCAAAGGGACCAAACTTGTCGAATCAAGTAGATATCGGCGAAAAGGAGGAGAGAGGAAGAGAAGGTGAAAAAAGACTCAAAAGAGAAAAATGTTGATGGTGTCGAGTAGAGGACTAGGAAAGTATACAGACAAGTGTGACAAGGAGAAGAAGAGTAAGATGCGATTGTAGAGAAGAGAAAGGGAGAGAAGAGAGGAAGAAATGCTGGCTTGAATGCGGGATGCGAAGAAGAGAGGTTTGGAAGATGAAGATGCAGATTGCGAAAGAAGGAGGAGAAGAGGAGAAACGGGTGGGATTGGGAGAGAGGGTACTTTTGATCGGTTGGGTGGTGGTTGGGGGTGGGTTGTGGGCGGTGGGTGTGAGTGTGCGAGTATGTGAGTTTTTAGTGCGGTGTGGGTGCGAAAGAGCGAAGAAAGAAGAGAAGGAGCGAGAAGGCGGAAGGGTGAGGAAGAAGGGAAAGAGCGGGTGGGCGAAGAGCGCCAGAGGCCAGAGGGGTGTGGGGAGGGCGAGGCCAAGCAGATCTGGCGGCGAGGGCGAAAAACAGGCCTTCAGTTGGCCTGGCTTGACTGGGCTGGAACCGGGCAGGAGACCACCAGGACCGGCCAGAACACAGTGCACTGTACTGGCTAAAATCTGCCAAAACCAGTCAACTGAGGGTGGTGACGACCGCCTAAAGGACAAAAAATAGCGCTCTGGCTAGGCCAGTAGGAAGGTGCGACTGGTGGTAAGCCTACAGTGTCGAGAGTGTGCAGGGGACCAGTGGGTCAGGGCTAACCAGTGAGGAGGACTGGTGCATGCGAAAACAGCAGGCACGATGCGAAAAAAGAGGCTGGTGGTCATGCAGAACAGGGAAGGTGCGAGGCCTACGACGCATTGCTCGAAGCGAACAGCTGCTAGGGAAAGAGCGAGTTGTGAATAGTCGCGAGAGAAGGCAAGAGCGGCTGGGAAGTTGATCGTGGAGGGAAGGAACCAGGCTGCATGATGATGGGCACAGTGCCAGAGTGCCTCGGTGCCTTCTTTGCGCTGGAGCGCTGGAGGAGAGAGGCGAAGGAGGGGCGCAGCGTCTGGGCTGGGCCAATGGTTGGAGGGCTAGGCCGGATCAGGGGTGGTGCAGAGCACACAGTGCGAACTGTCATATCTTCACATCTGCAAGCGACAGGTGGCCGAGAACGGATGAGGAAGAAAGAAAACAAAAACAAACCCAAAAGCGCTGCGGACAGTGGAGAATCAAAACAAAATACAAAGGCGGCAAGGCGCTGCGGAAATAGAAACAGGTTATGCACGCGCCCCGCGCACTGTGTCCACCCCTGACAAGGCCCAAGGGCCAAAAGGCACAAAAAGCAAAGGAAAAGAGCGGACTGAACCCACAGAAGCGTCTCCACCCACACCTTCCTGCCCCATTTTCGCCCATTTCAGGCGTAGCGTGCAACTCTCCACTCCGTGATCAATGTGGCCGGCGCAACGTGGTCCCCGCTTTTCTGCATTTTGCTCTGCGCAATTCCGTTTTGCCACCATCGAATTTTTGCCACACGGCCATTGGCCCAGCCATGGCCAAGCGCTAGGCTGTGACAGGCCTAGACAGGGTTTTGCGGTCAAATTGGACAGCAGGTCTGGCGGCAGGAGCGACACCGCCGCCTCTGTCTCTTTCCTTCCTTTCTTCTTGGGTCTTTCGCCCTTCTTTGTGTTCTGTCCCGCGTGCCCATCGTTTCTCGCTGGCGTGCAGGCCGGATGCATCGCTAGCAACAGCGTGCCACTGCTCACGCAACCGCCGATTGCCAGACTGTGCAGCACTCCGATGTGCCCCGATTGCTCGCTTTATCTCGGGGCTTCCAAGGCACACCCTCCCTGCCTCCCTAGAGTACCGCCAAAAGCACCTCGTGCTTCGTTTACGGCGAGGCCGTCCTCGGGATGCAAATGAGCAGATGAACTGCGAAAAAGACCTTGCAGTCACGACGTCATCCGACAAGAAAACGAGAACGGCGCGAAGAACAAGGACGAGAACGGGGCACGCGACAGAGCACAAGAAGACGATGTGCACCGTCCTTTGAGCGTCCTCGCTTCGCTTTGCTGCCTCTGCATCATTTCCTATTCACAGAAAAGGGGCTCGAACAATGCAATTTAGAGCCTCCATTGCTGCACAGCGCAATAACAAAGGGCCCTGCATGACCGCCGGGCGGATCTGGCCCCAGTGTACTGTGGATGGCAGTGCAAGGCCACTGGGCGGCAATCTCCTAGCACTGCGGCGTACGACAGCTCTTTCAAGAGGGTCCTGTGAAGGAGAAACAGAGACATGGCCTCGTAATTTACAGGCAATCTGCGGGCGGGCTTGTCGAACTATGTCTCCGGCTCGCTCTCGCTGGAGCTTTTGTTGGGGCGTGTGCTTGGACGGTCCCGAACGGTGAAACCCACCTTTGGACGGCGACCGAATCAGAAACAGGAAAGGGGAAAGGAGGAGACGACCAAGAGGGTGCTTTCGTGCTTTCGCCTGGGCCTTGGCAGCTTCCTCCTGCGGCCAGGCCCTCTTTCTGCCTAGCCGGCGTGCAGCGATTGTCCCTGGTTGCAATTTACGGAGTCGCTCTGTTGCAGCGCTACGGAGTGCTTACGAGGAGAAGGGCACAAGGACAGAGTAAGTACCTTTGCACAGTGCAGCGTGCTCACTGTGAGGAAAGGTACATACTTATGTTTGCTTTCCCATTGAACCTGGCGCTGGCCATCTGCACGACGCTGACGCAAAAGCCCTGCACTATTGACCTATCGTCTCTTGCCGCCTTGCTGGATGCAGGCAAGGGTGGGGGGACTGGGATTGTGGAGGGCTGGTCGAGAAAAGGGCCCAGAAGGTGGCAGGGTGGTTGGCGTCTCTGAAGCTGCAAGTTGGCGTCTCACGAGACAGGGACGACTTTCGACTTGTCGGCCGACTGGACGTCAGATGAGGCCAGCCAGAAACGCTGTGACGATCGCGTGGCTTGTCTGGGAACCTGGCCTGGGGGACAGGAAACAGGAAGCGGGACCCTTTGTCGGACCCCTCTTTTTCATCTTGCTTTCCTTGGTTTCTTGAATTCTTGAATTCTTGCGAACTGCGAGCCCTCACTTCAAAGTCGTCCTAGCCGGTCCCGTTCCCAGGGACGAACCGGCCTGCATATCTTGTGAGATATGTTCCTGTTCCTAGCTGAAAAGGCAACGGACGCATGTCCAATGCCGACCTGATCTTGCCGTAGTATTACTCCGTGTGCCTGCCCCTGTGCTCTATGCTCTTATTTTAGGTTTTCAGGGCAAGGTACCGCATGTGGAGACAGCGAATATATCTTGTAAGGGGAAAGAATAGGAGAGACCCTATTTCTATGATATTTCACACAATGCGATGTCCGCTCGCTGTATGGGCTTGAGTTCAGCCGGGAAAAGGGACCCAAAACTAAAAATGACGACCGGATCGCCTCCTGCTTCCTATCGGTGATGGACAATCCTGACAGACGAGACAACCTGTTCTTGCCGGACAGGCCTAGGAAAATCCTCACGGCCCAGATTAAACCCAAGACGGAGTGTGAACAAAAGGCACAAAAGTACGACGTAAAATCAAACTAACAAGTAAGAAAAGGCCCCCACGTATCTAACTGAGCCGTGGATGAGAACGATTGTTTCAGGAGGCGGGGAGCGATCGTGAGATGGGGGGAAGAACGGAGGAAGAGGAGTGAGAGTGAGAGTGAGGGAGGCCCGGACGGTTGCCCCATTGGACGATTTGCCCTGCGGCGGTTCTGGTTGCCCTTTAGCCTTTGTGCATCTCAAGCATCTCAGCCATGTCAACCAATTCACGGCATTGCTCGACAAAACATGCCAATTTATTCGTCTCCGTGAGACGGAGGCTTAATTGCATCGTCAGCTCAATTCACAGTGACCTCCGTAAATTGTCCACGTACTCGTAAGCTCTCAAGGCAGATCGTCTCTCTCCGATGTTCTTTCCGGTGAAGAAGTGTCGATGAGCAGAGGCAAGGCATTTGCTGCCCCGTCCCCTGAAGAACGAGCTTGATGATAATCAAAAACGAAGCGGAAAGCGGAAAGGGGGGCAGGGAGAAAAGAAACCGAAGAGAACAAAAATGGAAATCTTCCCAGTACACAAAGGGTTCAGGAATCTCCCCAGGTGGCGAGACCGCCAAAAGGACCTTGTCTTACGACGGATTCAATGTCTGCCAATTGCCCGAAACATGCGTCTTGCATGCGTCTCTCCCATACGACGATACCCCGGAATGCCGCTTTGAGACTTTCAACAAACAACAGTTCTCGGTTGTCTCTTACGTCCTGCCCAGCAACAACGCCATTCCAGTCAGCGGACAAGCTCTCAGCTCTCAGGCAGGCAAGACAGGCAAGCTCTGGATGTCTCACTTTTGGCTCTGCGCGAGAATTACAGAAACGAAAAGAAAAAGAAAAACAGCTGCATAGTGTAAATCGAGCCGATCTTGTGCAGAAACGTCCTGTGCAGAAAAACGGTTTCAACCAGTGAGGTGCGTCTTTTCTTTTCTTTCCCCCTGCTTGCACCCCTTGCGTCGACCTCGTCGCCTTTCTTCGGGAACGCATGCCCAGAAGCGGGCAAGACATGGCATTCGGTTTGCTCTCACGGTCTTGTTCGCTGTCTTTTACCGTTTTCTCACACTTTCAACGGCTCTCTAGTGTTTCCAGTATTCCTTCCAGCGTCACAGTGTTCTAGAGCTTCCCTTTTGCCACTGATAGCTGTCTCTGCTATTGCCTTGCGCTCTGGCCAATACGCAGCCGTAGCCCTACTCCATGTTCGTCCTTGTCGATTCTCCTCCCACCCACCACGACAAGGCCTGGAAACCAGAAAAGAGCGGTGAAGAGTCTTCGTTTCCCATGTCAATCGGATTTCTCCTGTCAAGCCCACCACCCATGAGCAACAGGCCCGTCACAGACAACCACAACCGCCTGGTCACAAATCTAGTCTCTTCTCACCCTCCCACACGTTCCCAGACTCTCTCCCACAGTCTAACCGCGGATTGCGCGTAGTCGTATGCATTCAATTAAAGCGGCCTGCATGATCGATTGGCCCAAACGACTCCAAGAGGTTATGTAGTGTGAAAATAAGATGCAGGGTGCGTGAGAAGGGGGAGAAGAAAGGGAGAAAAAGAAGAAAAAGAAGAAAAAGAAGAAAAAGAAAGAGAAAGAGAGAAGAAAAAAAAAGGAAAGGATGTCAGAAAGAGAACGCAGCCAGGGTCGCATTCTGACTTTTCTCTCCGTTAATGGGACCCCAGGGAAGATCAAGCAAGCCCCGTGCACGCAATTCACCTCTCAAAACGAACCCGCAGGAGAAGAAACACGGGCAAGCAGAGAGCAGCGGATAAGAAGAAAAAAGGGAGACTCCAAAACCTGGGTTGATGAATCAAACGTCTTCGTCCCTCTCTCTCTGCAGATGAGAGGGACCATGCAGGACGGGCTGGCCACGTCAGGAACAACCGACCGGGCCAGGCGGATCGTTTTTGATAGAGTGTCATTGATGTGCCTTTTAAAGTGCTTTGTTCAAGTGCCCTCATTGCTTACAGACGGGAAAAGGCACAACAGGCAACACAACGCAGGAGACGGGAGATGAAAAGGCGACCAGAAACAAAAGGGCCTGATCTTCCAGCAAACCGTGGGACAGAGGAAAAATACAGTGCTATTTTTGGGCGATGGAGAAGAAAAGGCACAGTCTACAATGCCATTTTTCTTGTCCTTTTGCCATATCTCTCCTCTCGCCTGGGACATGCAAGAGCATGGCCCCCGTTCCTCATACACACTCTAATCCTGTTAGAGTTTTAACCTCTTGTTTCTGTCCACGGACGTCGTCTGTTCCTTTATTCTTCTGGACCTCGATTGTCTGCCCGAGTGCATATTGCAGTAACTCCTTCTTCCTTTCTGCGGACGTCATCGGGGAGGGAGGAGGCTGTAGGCCGACCCCGAAAAGCCGTAGGCTCTCTGCAAGGCATGTCGTGATGTTCGCTATGCTGGGTGGCCTCTTCTTTGTGACCCTCTCCGGGAGACTGCCGCATCTCTTTTTCTCGGGTGGCTATGCAGGCCGGTTGGCTGCCTGCATGAAATTTAGTTTGGGTTGGGACGAAAGGGGGTGCGCTGGTGATATTGACCTCCACGTGACGTCCCGCGCACACTTCAACCGCACTTCAACCGCACCAGGCAAGCTGGGGGTGGCGTCCCCGGCGGTGCACGAACCGCAAACACGCCATAGCCACCCCCAGAGGAGAAGTGGGCTGGGAGCTCGGGCGATTTTGATGGGGCCATTGTTCTCCAGCAGTGTCAGTTGTCACCTGTTGTCAAATACTCAAAAACGGCAGTGCATGTTTATGCCAGATTCAATCTCGTGATCACGACGACGTCAAAGGCGCTTGGAAAGGTTTTGAAGGGAAGCGATATGAAATTTTTGAAGTTATTCTCTTCTATTCCGATCTTCTTTTTATTTTCATTTTTTGTCATTTCTATATAATTTTTATTGGTGTAATTATCTTCAATTAATTTTATGTTTTATAATATACTCCGTATTTCCAACTAAAAACTGTCACGTTATTTCTAACGTCTGCGAGAGCAACACGCGAAAGGAATTACACAAGAACCAAGCATACACGACAAAGATATATCAGCACGTTCTAAATTAGAGAGACCATAATTGCTAGGATTCTCTTAGGAACCTGTGCTCAGTAAAAAGGTGGCCAAAAGTGGTTGATACCCATGTGGGGAATTAACCACTCAGATCAACGACAAACAAATGCGTTACGACTGGCTGTAGATATCAAGCAAAAAAGCCACAAAAAGGAAAGAAAACAATTTTATTCACAATTTCCAGATGAGCTTGAAGAAGGAAAAGGAACTTGAAGAAGGAAAAGGAGCTTGAAGAAGGAAAAGGAACTTGAAGAAGGAAAAGGAGCTTGAAGAAGGAAAAGAAGAACCGAGGTCGTTGTTGTGCTGTTATTTGCTGGTTTTAGCAAGGGAGAGAGCCTTTGCCTTGAACAATTACGTCATACATGCTTGCTGATCAGGAACTTGGGGGCATCACCGCTACCAACAGACAACGGCTGTTTGTAATACAAAGAGCTTTTATGGTTCTCAACCGTTGGAAATTAACTTTGCACTTCTTCATCAACAGCTTTCCATCTCCCAATTGCTTCATCATTGACAGATTTCAACCACTGTATCGTCACCATCAACATCAGCATCGACAACCTCCACACCATCAATTAATCGCCATCATGGCATCCTTGCTTCGCGCCCGTGTCCTCAGCCTCCGTCCGGCTTCCATGACCGTCCCAGTCGCAGTGCGACCGCTGTCGACGACGGTCATCCGGAGGCACGGCGAATCCCAGAGCAGTCAGTCCTCCTTCCCTCTCATAAGCGGCAGCAACAAGTCCCATTACTAACAAACACTAGCTGACCCGGAGTTCGAGGTCGACAAGCTCAAGCAAGCATCGCTGCAGCGACAGAAGAAGGGTGAGGGCGAGTGGATGCCCAATCTGGCCTCGGACAGCGAAGAGGCCATCAAGGCCGACAAGTCGAACTTTAACGCGAAAGACGCCGTCGCACAGGCCAAGAGCGCCCACGATGCAAAGAAGTCCGGCAACAAGAACAAGTCATAGGTCGAGTGGGAAGGGGTTTTGCATTAAAGGATCATATCGGAGCATGAAAAAATACAATTTGTAAATAAATGGACATGGGATGCATTACATCGTGGTTATCTCAGGTATAATCAACAAGAAACAAAAAAAAAGTGAGCCCCAAGATGGCCAAACAGCAATCTTAGCAAGAACTGGGAAACCATGGATGTAAGAAGTCATCCTCCGTAGACAAACTGGACTGAAGACAGGTTTAGAAAAGCAGAAACACACAAAACACAGAATTGTATGAAAACGCACAACCGCGTCAGAACAGTTGGATCTCCAGGTCCTACCTGGTCATGCCAACCGGCCGGCCGCGGCCTCGACCACGGTCACGACCACGGGGCCCGCCACCACGGCGCGCAAAGTACGCCTTACGTCCTTTGGACGCGCCGGAGCCGGACCCATCGCTGTCGTCCGAGTTGCTCTCCGAGACGCGACGCCGCTGCGAGGTAGGCGCCTTCTTACCGTCGCGGTAGTCTCCGTCGCCACTGTCGCTGCCACTGCCGCTCCCGCCACCTTCGCTGTCTAAACTAACAAGCCGCACAACGGTTAGGCTGTTATCCCGAGACGCGCCAATGGGCTGTCCCCGAGTAGGGCGACCGCGCCCACGGCTGCCCAATGCGCCGCGCGAGGGCAAGGATGGCCGCATTGGCCGAGGGAACTCGTCGTCGCTGCTCTCGTCGGAAGAGCTTGCGCGGCGTCGGGTGGTTGTTGGAGCAGGCTTCGGCGTTGCCGTCGTCTTCGTTGACGCCGACGGCGTGTCATTCGGCTTGTCGAGTGGCTCGATCACAACAGTTGAAGAAGGCTTGGAGGCCGCGGCGGTCGCCGTGGTCGGCGAGTTGACAGTCGACGGTGTTGCGCTGTCTTCCTTCTTCTTCTTGCCGCCGCCCATCTTGAATTTCTTGCCCTTCAGCGCCATGCGCTCTGCCATGGACATGAACTTGGTCTCCGGCGGCAGAGGGAGACTGGGGGTGCTGGGACGCTCGGCAAGAAGGCTGGAACGGCCGACGCTCTTAGGTGGCCGGCCAGGTTTCCGCTTCGGCGGGGCGCTGCTTGGGGCGGCTGGGAACGAATTGTCGTCGCTGTCGTCGTCGTCATCGCTCTCAGCGGCAAAGGATGTGCGCTTAGGGGGCCGCCCGGGACGGGCCGCGTTGACAGGCTTCCAGGTGCTGCCGAAGCCCTCCACGGACTTCTTCCCAGAAAACGCAAGGGAAGCGGCAATGCGAGACCGCTTTATCGTAGGCTCGCTCGAGGGCGTGGCTGTCGAACCGCCCGTCAGGCCGCTCATACTCGACCGAGGCGGCCGGCCACGCTTGCGAGGCTCTGTTTGTGTGCTGCCAGCTTCCTTGGTAGCGACGGCGTCAGCTGCAGTCGGCGTCTTTGACACTGATTCCGCAGCCTTTTCTGCTGGCACTGGCGACGACGAAATCGGAGCGGCCTCGGCAGACGGCTCTTTCTCCACTGACGGAATAATATTGGCGTCATTGACGACAGGCACCTTCTCCTTCACCGTGGTAGTCTCTTCCTCAGCTTCATCACCACTGGCAACGTCAACAAGATACGAGACCATTGGCCGTGCGTGCCGAAGTTCGGGGACGTTGGCGGGATAACCGTAGGTCGGCTCGTCGGCTTTCTCCCCTTCACCTCCCTTGTTGGCAGCATCGGTATTGTTGGCATCTGCCGTCTCTGTTCCCTGAGCAGCTGCACCACCTGCTTGTGCAGCTGCGCCAGCCATAGCCGTTGCAATCGCCGCCTCGATGGATGAGGTAGGGGCTGCAGGAGCGGCAGCTCTTGGGGGCTCAGTACCAGCACCGGCAGCTGCTTGTCCGGATTCTCCAGTGGACGTAGAACCGTTGTTGGCGGCGCCATTCGCGGGCGGTGGGTGTTGTGCGCTTAACAGCGCTGGGTCGAGGTTCATGTTGGGATCCGCCTCCTCGGCAGCTGGCTTCATAGCCCGGCGGTTTCTTTTTCTCGGGCCCGTATAATCGGGATCCAGGTCTTTCTCTTGTCGCGGCTTACGGATCGGCTTTTGCGTGTAGCTCTCCAAGAACTCGGGCAGCGTATCCAGCGAGCCCAGATTGCCCACCATGGGATTTGGCGCAGGCTCGTGGTACGGGTCGAACAAGATCTTGTTGGGGCTGTCGTCGTCATCCATGTAGTAGGCCCTGCCGAATGTTGGCGCCGCCAGCTCGCTATTAAGCATGGATTCTGACGGGTCGGGGTAGTCGTCGATTAGTTCGGGGTACGATGTGGCCGAACCGTTCTGGAGCAGAGACGGGTTGACGCCCGCCTCGCCACCATGTACTTCATGGAGATGATGATCACCACCGGGACCAGCCGCCGTGGCCACATACCCATGTGCATCCTGTGTACCCTCAGCGCCATCGCCATGACCAGCATCCACCATGCTGTGGTCTTGGCTGCCATTCTGCATGCTGCCGAAGCCGTCCTCCAAGGCCCCGACGACTCCTTGAGCCTTTGCCGCGTCAGCTTCTTGCCGCAGTCTCTGCATACGCTTGCTGGCAATGCTGCGACCCTCCTCGCCGCTGTTTTTCAGCCACAGGAGGTTGTGCAGCCGGAAGTTGATGAGCGACTCGACGCTTCGATCGTCGGCAATGGGGCGTGTATCGTGGCCAAGCAGGGTGCCCTTGGGAATGTACGGGTTGGTGATACCCGCTCGCCGGCAGGCGCCGCAGTTGCAGATCTTCATGCACCGAGGGCACTTCCAGTACTCCTTTTGCATGATCGACTGGGGCATCATGTCGAAGCCCCGGTATAGCACGCCATAGCAGTACGCCTCCACGCACCCGGGCGTTGTACAGAATGCAAGACGGTATCTGTGGTCTTTGTGGCAGCACACGTGGCAGCGATAGGTATCGCCCTTCTTCGCCCACCGGCTCTTCGCCTTCTTCTTGATGACTTTGCCCTCGTCGTCCACCTCGGGCTCCTCGGGTTCATGCGGCTTCTCCACGGGCTTCGTGATGTCTCTAAACGGCCGTCGCCGAAGCTGTTCCTGGCAGATTTGTGCCACTGGCTTCTTTCCGGCACGAAGCCTGGCCACCTCCAGCGGGGGTGGGGACGAGAAGGCGTCGATAAAGCCGTCGTTGCTCACCACCATAGCCTGCCAGCGGTCGTAGTTACTAACAAGCTCCTCCCACGGCCACTGCTCACACCAGCCGAGGCCCGAGACGCACATGCACGAGCGGCCCATGGCGTAACACTCCATGCACACATCGTAGGTATCCTCGTCTCCGTCGGCGAGTTGCCGCACACAGTGCTTGCACGTCAGGAAGCGGTTGAAAATGTTGGACCGGCAGTACGAGCACGTAATGTTGGAATCGAAGGGAATGTACTCGATGTTCTTCTCCTTGATGTTGAACATTTCGTCGACGAGGATCTCCGTGTACAGCCGCATCAGCTTCTTGAAGTCGTCGGCGACTTGGGAGGTCCGAACAGGATTGCGCACGGGGTCCTGGCTGATGCCAAACGACACAAGCTGGCGGTCGGTTTGCGCGTACTCAAGCCCCTTGTAGTACTTCTTCATCGTGTAGTAGATAATGGCCTTGTTCTTGTACTGCTCGTCACGGCAGACAAGTCGCGCCTTGGGTAGGGCCTCGTGCAGTGCCATCTCCAGTGTCTCGACGACGGTGCGGTTCCAGGCCACCTTCATGGTTCGTGTGCCACGGTTCCAGACCTGGTGCGGGGCCAGTGGCGGAACTAGGATGAGGTCGCCCACCTTCTGCTCGACAATGTACACGGGAAAAGCGGCCTTCTTCCAGGCGTTGATCTGCGCAAAATGCTTTTCGATTTCAACGTCGTGACCCAGCATGGACAGGAAGTATTCGCCGACGACTTCGCGGTCCTTGGTCTCGGTCATGAACCAAATCGAGCTGCCGGGCTTCTCGCCGTTCTCAGAGCCCGACGCCTCGACCATGATATTCTGGCCCAGACTGGCACACATCTCGCGGTGGGCCGGTGTGTATGTACCCTCGTGTCCGATGTAGCACATGAGGTTCTCGGCGCGCATTTCGGGCGGCAGGCTGCTCATCAGGTCACCGGCGCGGGCCGTCGGATGGTCGTCGACAAACATGTCCTGGTCGTCGTCGGTCATGCCGTAGTGGTTGGTGCTGTGGCCGCCCTCAATGTCTTCGTTGAGATAGAAGATCAGCCGCGGGAGGACCTTGGCCAGCTTCTCTTGCCATTCGGGTGGGCAGTCGATGTCTTTGAGGTAAAGGCGCTGGCGGCGTTCGTCGCGGAAGTTGCGTGGCGTCCACTGGTCGGTGAGCTGCCTCATGGAGCGCAGGTAGTGGCCCATGGTCATGGGAATGTTGCTTTTGCCGTTGATGTCCCAGACCCGCTCCTCCTTACGGTTGTACACCTCCTCGAGCCATTTGGAACTGAAGAGGCCCTTTGGCAAACGGTCGTTCCAGTCCTTGATAACGAGGGGTTTGCCGCCGTTGATGACGTGAATCGACACAAGCTTCTCGAACCGCTGCTGGCCGAGCGCAAAGATCTCGGATGCGGAGATCTGCGTGGCCCATTCGAAGTTGGGCGTGTCCTGAACGAGGGTGTGGAGGTCGAGGTCCAGCGGGATGGGGTCGAACTTCGCCTGGGGGTGCATGGCGACGGGCGGCATCGTCACGGCGCGCGCACCGGCGGGCACAACAGAGTGTGCCTGCGGTGGAAAGCGGGACTAGGAGAGGTACAGGGCCACCGTCATCGGGGCGCAGAAGTGTCTTGTCGCGGGGCCGCGAATATCGAGGTGGCGCAATGGCGCACACGTCGTTGCGTTGAAGAGACAAGGCTGAGAAAGGTTTTGATTACGCGCGTAGTCGTTTGCTGTGTGCAGGCGATCAACAGCTGGGATGGTAATGCATGATGGGGTAGAAACACGGCACGTAGCGCGTAGCTGGCGAAGAGAAAGGACGGTGAAGGCGCTGCGGCGTGTGTGTTCACCGATGCAAAAGTTTTGCTCCCGATTTGGGCGGCGGCGAGGCAATGTTTTGGCCGTCACTTGTATCCTTTGAACGTCGGTCGCCTCTCGCCGTCTAGTGTCGCAAGGCAGAAGGCGCGAACGAGCACTGAGGACGGCGCCTTCTCACAGAAACAGTTAGCCAATGAGAGCGCGGCATTGTAGCAATTCACGGTGCCTGCTTATTGGGGTTTTCAGCTGATGTGATTATGTAATACGAGAACCTTAAAATCGACTTCCGCGACAGCAGTGCTTTTTGACTTCGATCGAGTGCCAGAGACGATACAGAGCTCCTGGAGTCACAACTTGGGCAGACAGCTACGAAAATCACGCCGCTTCTGGGCAAGAACAGTATACCAGGTATGCTCCACTGAAAATGAAGCCATATGCTTCGCCAAATACCCCTGCTATCCCTTCTTGAAAATTGTCTTTGGTTGCGACCCTCTCGAGATTTGCCTTTTTCGGTCGTCTACATGGCAATTTATGAACCGAGCGTGCTTCGGTTATTTGTGGCTCTTTTCCAATGCTAATTATGAGTTCTAGTCTGCCGCTATGAGGTCGTTGTGTCTCCGTGGCATCCGGTCCCTGCAGCCGGGATGCCTGTCTCCACGGCGCATTACGCCGAGGCCGGCGCCGTCTAGGGCCGGGAAAATCATCTACGCCAGTCTCTCAACGGGCCATTCAAGCTGCAAGCCCTCCGGTGTGCCCGTCAGAGCATCTACTGTGCGGATATCGGGACCACCGGCACTTTCTAGGATCCACACTACCGCAGTCGTGTCCAGTGCCGCCACAGCGATGACCTCCACCACAGACGAGCCACCACCGGCACCGTATTCACCACCAACAACGGGCGTGCTTTCGATGTTGCCGTCATCATGGGTGCCGTACGCAGAGCTCATCCGCCTGGACAAGCCTACCGGCTCTTACTACCTCTTCTTCCCCTGCCTATTTTCGACGCTCATGGCCGCGCCCATGGTGGAGCCGGCAATGGCATCCCCGGCCTCGGTCGCTGGCACCACCTTGCTCTTCTTCACGGGCGCGATCGTCATGCGTGGTGCTGGTTGCACAATAAACGACCTGTGGGACCGCAACCTCGATCCGCATGTGACCCGCACACGCCTGCGGCCGATTGCGCGCGGCGCCGTGAGCCCCTTTAATGCTCTAGTCTTCACGGGCGCACAGCTGCTTACGGGCCTTGCTGTCTTGCTGCAGTTTCCGACGTCCTGCCTATTCTACGGCATCCCAAGTCTGGCGCTGGTAGCGACATACCCGCTGGCCAAGCGTGTCACGTACTACCCGCAGTTTGTGCTGGGCCTGACATTTTCGTGGGGCGCCATCATGGGCTTCCCGGCGCTGGGCATTGACCTGCTGTCCAACTCGGCGGCGCTGGCAGCGTCTGCTTTCCTCTACACGTCTAACATTGCGTGGACGGTGCTCTACGACATGATCTATGCGCACATGGATATCAAGGACGACGCCAAGGCCGGCATCAAGAGCATTGCGCTGAAGCATGCGCCGCAGACCAAGGCCGTGCTAATGGGCCTCGGTGCCGTGCAGATCGGCTTGCTGGCCGCGGCGGGCGTGGCCTCGGGCGCCGGTCCCGTGTTCTTTGTGGGCAGCTGCGGTGGTGCACTGGCCACGCTGGGGATCATGATCAAGCGGGTCAAGCTTGAGAGCGTCAAGGATTGCTGGTGGTGGTTTGTCAACGGTTGTCTGTTAACCGGTGGTGTGATCAGCCTCGGCCTGGGGGCGGACTACCTGGTTCGGTACAACAACCAGAAGGCTGACGAGAAAAACAAGACCAAGGAGGCCTAGATAGAGAGAATGGGGACCACTCCCCTTACCATGTACTTGTATGTAACACAAAATATAGGAGCGGGCAAACTATAAAAGCTTTTGGATAGCATATAGCAGTCCACGGATAATATACTCCCTTCTTACGACATAGGACGAAATGATACTGGAGATCTTTTTTTTTGGAATGTTTTTACATTGTTTTTGCTTGACTTGCGACTACCAGAAACCCATACCGGGAACTAAAGAGTACCAACTCGCTCGGTGATGCGAGGAGGACAACATATACAAGTACATGTTCACATCCTTACCCACACTGGCTCGAGATCGAGCCCCGGGCGCCGTCCGCCTCTCAGCTAGTTGTTCCCCGTCGGCTGTGCAGTCCGGTTGTAGACTGCACTGTCCCTGCCAGGCACATTTTTCGTCGGTTGGTTTTCTTTATGCGTTTTTGTGTCTTTGCGTCGTTTTGAATTTTGTGTAACAAGTTGAAAACCGATAACCCAAGTTTTTTGAAGTTCAGTGTCGTCCACACAATTCCGAACCCTGCCCGTCGACGCCGTTGGTGCACATCCTCCCCTGTTGCCGCGCAAAATAAACAAGATCGAGCTGTTTACGATCTTGGCTTCTCCTTCTTCTCCTTCCACAGGGCCAGCAGACCGACACCGGACACCTTGACGACCTTGAAACGCACACCGGGGATATCACCCTTGGCCTTGCCCTTGCGACCGAAACCGGCCAGGAGGACCTCGTCGTTCTCGTCCACGAAGTTCAGGCAACCGTCATTGGGGACTTGAAGAGAGAGAAATGGTTAGACTTGTGTTTGCGGGGTCGAGGGGGAAAAAATCGGTTGGAATCATGGTTTGTACTCACCGAAAGCAGTGACCTTCTTGCCGTTCTTGATGAGCTGGACACGAACACACTTGCGAATAGCCGAGTTGGGCTGCTTGGCCTCAACACCGACCTTCTCGAGCACAATGCCCTTGGCGTGGGACGAGCCACCGAAGGGAGACGACTTGAAAGCGGTACCCAGGGCACGCTTCTTGTAGGCAAGATCGGACCAACGCTGCTCACGGCGGTTGTTCCGGAGCTTGCGCGCTGCGTTAAGACCACGAGGCTTTCCTTTACCCATATTTGCTAGAAGCGAAGAGTGTTAGACGGGATGATTCCTTGCGCGGTGGAAAAATGACGGCTGGTTCGCAGGCCAAAAGCGCGAGAGAGCAGACAGTTGTCGAAAAGCGAGGGGATCGCGAGAGTGTCGGGACAGAAAGGGCCGTTGACGAGGGGATGAAGCAGGCTGCGTTGGCTTGGATGCTATCGTGTCGAGTCGTCGTCTATGTCGTCGTCTCCGTCATGCAAGAAAATGTCGTGATTTTGAGTTCCCAGATAGTGGTCTGAAATAAATGCCCAGTCGCTGTCCAAATGTCGAAAACTGTCGCTCTCTCGATGCAGTGGCCCGTAAAAGAAGATAAATATGTGCCAGGCAAACGTACCGATTCGTGTGTGGTGATCGCTGTGAAGATGGTTTGTTGATGGAGGAGGGGAGTTGGAAGTCGAGACAAGCAGAAAAACTTCAGAACTACGATGGAAACTTTTTCGGGTCGGGGCTGGCGAAAAATTGGGAGACCAAGTATGGGCGCACCACTCTCCTTTCGATCCGGTAGGGTTTTCTCGCCCTACTCTTTCTAATGGAAAAAGTGGGGTACAACCAGGAAGAAAATTCTCTGGCCTATCGCCCGCACTTACAAGCGCCCCTCAGTCACATGACCCATATACCCGCATACAGGGATATGCATATATTAGTGTATATTGTATATATCTTTAAACACATATGTGATAATCCGGTCTCAGTGGGTCCCATCTCAAAGCTCCCTGTTAAACATGCTCCCTTCACGAAATAGCACCGAGCGATAACAAACAGACAGCAAACGGTCGGAAAACAGCAAAACCCAAGATGTAGCCATGTCTCAGTGGACAAAGGGAAAATTCAAGCAGCGGGGGCCCCCACCGGCCCTCTTCGTGCACTCCTCACCAGCAGCATCCAGCGTCTCTCTCGCAGGTGGAGACACGGGAAGCGGTGCCGCTGGTGGAGGGACATCCGGGCTTGGCCAGCCGAGCAATGCCACCGGTGGCACCGGGCTCGGATTGAGTGCTGGCGGCGCACCATCCGGTGGCAATACGGCGGCTACATCCCGCATGCCTTCACTACCGACTTTGCAACGCACGACATCACGACTTCGGCAGGAGGTTAGCAGCGGGGCTGGCGGCGGGAGCTCATCTGCCGGCCCGCCTCCATCGTTGTCAGCAAATTCGTCGGCAGTGCATAGCCAGGGCGCCGGCCAGGGCTCCTTGATTGTGGGCGCTCCAGGTGGCTCAGCGGCCACCCCGACAGGCAGCACATCTGCGACGACAGCGACTGCTGGGACCGCGGCAAAAGCTCGCGCACCCGCCACGGCATTTTCTCTACCGCTTCCTCTGCGTCATGCATCCTCGACACGAGCCACCGATAGGACGGACGCGCTCTGGGCCGAGATGCAGGCGACGCTCGAAGAAGTGGAGTTGTCGGCGTCCGAAGGCACACGCGTGTTTGGCCCCGACCACGACCAGAAACTGGCGGCGCTGCGTCAGGCACAGATTGCGCTCGCCCAGGCCTGGGCACACAGTGAGGCGGACGAGGCCGGCGGCATCAGCGGTGAGGGCATGCTAGGCGAGGGCGAGCTCTCGGCCAACAACCTGCTCAAGGCTGCGACAACGACGGCGACTAGCATGTCGGGCGGCGGCGGCGGCGGAGGAAAGGACGATGAGGCATCGGCAAGCGGTGGGCTCAAGGGAGGAGGCGGTGGTATGGACGGAAGCGCCGCCACGCACTCAAGAGACAATGTGGATCGGTTCGGAAACCGACCGCTAGAGGAAGAAACGCAGGTGGACATCTTGCTGGCTCGCAAGCGGCGCGAGGCCAACGACCGCTACTTCCAGCGCGTGAATCGGGGCGTGCTGGATGTCGTGACAAAGCTGGAGGACGTGGCCGACGCAATGCGGGCCGTCGAACAGGAGAGCATGGACATCTGGGGCGGAGACAACGACAGCGAGCAGCAAGCGAGCATTGCATCATGAAGAGGGGCAGCTGTGGCCTTGTCTATCACGACGTACATATTTTTACCTTGTTTAAGCGTCTATTTTATCTGTCTATCTGTTTAGGGTTTGCATTTTCTCACGGCACTGGGGTTTCATGGTTGTACGGCGTTAACTCTTGGCGTCTTTCGTTTTGAGCATGCACACCTGTTTGTATTAGGTTCTTAATAAATAGAAGACTTTTCTTTAAACAAGGTAAAAATACGTACGCCGAAATAGACAAGGCCTTTCTTAAACCTGGAAGAATATGGCCCGATCTAAGTTCTTACGTATCTGGGTAGGTCCGTTGCCTTGCATATCAACTAGTGGTCGGCACCCTCGGAAACCGTAAGATGTGTATTCTGCCACTGCTTACAAAGTTGAATCAAACGTAGTAACTTCAGTGAAAACGGGCAAGAGGCAGGTATTCGGGTAGGGGAAGAAAGGGGTACTAGAATTATGATCACTATTTTCAGTTTTCAGTTTTCTGTTTCTTGATTTTTTAATATATTTTTTGTATATTATTGGGCCGTTCCTATCGTTTTTTTTCGGTATTGAAGCTTTTATTTTCTGTTTACAGTTTAGAGTTTACAGTTTTCTGTATTTTGTTTTGGGTTTCTTCTGTCTTAGAAACAAACTTTTTTTAATGAAAAAAATCCAAATGAAAAAATTCATAGGCGCCTTTTATTTATTATGTATTTTTTTTTAATCCTTCCTTTCCATTTTTTTATACCGTTTTCTGTATCCTGTTTATTGCTCGTAGGCCCTTTCCTTTTCGAGCTATAAAAAGCCCAGAACTCAACCTCTTGTCTCTTCGTTCGTTTCGTTTTGTGTTCTCCCTTACATTCTCTCTTTATCATCGCCCTTGCTTGTTCTACAAGGCCGGGCCACGGCCGTGATCCCGCTCACATGCTCACATGTTAGTCCTTTGCCCCGGCCCACGTCTTACTTTGACCGCCGCCTTATTCGCCCACCTTGCCCTGGGTTGCCTGTTGTGCAGAAGGCGAGGCTTGATGAGCCGCATGATGTCCGGTCGAAGTAGCACTAACAGTGTAAGGATGGCAGCAGCAGCGAATCAGCCACTGTGCTAGCAGAGCTCCGTTTCAGCGGTTAATTGAGACCCACTCACAATTGTTTCCTGGTGCCCGCACGCTAAATGCACAGTGCTTAGGCTTTCAAATCACACAATCCACGGGCCAATCCACTGGGCCCACCACCAACTCTCTGCCATCAGACTCGTCGAGCTGCCTGTTGCCTCCTTCTACCGCCTTCTGTTAGCGCCTTGCGGCGCCTGTTTTCTGCCCACCGCCCGCACGCGCCATTCACCATTCACTACTGATTACGCCTCACCGCCTGGCCCTCGCCAACAGGCAGACGGCTGGCCTGACCTCATTCATTTCGCCCGTCTTTTGCGGACCATTTCTGCTCTTTGCGAGCTAGTCCCGCTTGCGCTTTTACCAAGCCCAGCAGCCCAGAAGCCCAGACACAGCTGGCACTCCTGCTGCAGCACTAGCCTGATTCGCACCTTCCCTACCAACCCGCCTGCCGCCCCAGCACGCTCGCCGCCTGGCACAGCAAGCCTGAAATTTCGAACCTCTGCATCTCCACCTTCCTTGTCTTTGGACCTCACTTTCTTTCCACCTGCACCTCTTCCTCCCGCCACCTCCGCCATCTCCATCCCATAGCGATAATATCGTCCTGTCTCCTGCACCCGAATCCTCCGCGACATTTGCATCGGACTACGAAACGTTTCCTTTTCACGCCTCGACATACGCGACCACCATCCATCTAGCGTGCTGGTGCCCTGAGCTCGCCAGTCTGCGAGGCTGCCGATTTCCGAGAGACGATCCTGCACGTCCGTCTCTCCGCTGCCGGCCGCCCACAGCTCCGGGCACGTCTACCCGCCACCTCCGTCCACGTTCTCCAGACATTCCGACGACTCTCTGTATCGAGCCCGTTTGCCTCTTGGATGCTCGATCCGTGCGGGCGGAGCGATCGCCACCCACGCGTTGTTGGCCGCGGAGGGGGAGATCCGAGCTGAGAGCCATCTCACGCTTCCCTTTCGTCCCTTTGTTTTCGACTTTTCCTTTCCTCCATCCTCGAACCTCACCTCGCCTCTTTTACGTCGGCTCATAGCAGCCCTTGACAGACCCGTCCGGCGCCGTCACGATGGGCAAAATCACAAAGACACTCCAGCCGAAGCACCGGGAGTCTATGGTATGTTTTCTATCCGAATATTTCGTTTGTCTTGCATTTTCTGGTAGCTGGTTTACTCCTCATCGCCTGTTCCCCCGCCTGCTAACCTTGCTTCCTGCTCTCTAGTCTCCCTGGCTGGCCGAATATGTCCAATCTGCTACGAACTCGCCGCTGCCGCTACTGCCCCGGGTGCTCGAGCAGTTTCCGGCACGATGGCCCCTCCCCCGCGGCGACATGTACCACTGGATCCCCCTTCTGAACCGCTTTGACAACATCCTCGAATGCTTTGTTGGGACATACGAGCTCCGGGATGCGCCTCAAGCCCGTGATTTCGCAAGCGAGATCCTCCTCCAGACGACGACACAGCCTATCGATTTCCGCGATAGCCACAAATGGGACTCTGTTGAGCTGGCAAAGCTGGGCTTCAAGGAGGGCGCCGATTGCCAGTTGGTCCTCACCGTGCTGAAGTTCACCCGGAACCTGCTGCAGCACTGTGGCAACCGCAGTATCTATGCGAGCAGCTCGCACCTCAGCAGCCTCCTCAACTCGTCATCGCTGCAGATCCTGAAAGCTTCCCTGCACGTCGGTCACGAGCTGGCCTTGCGGTACCACGCTTCTTACAAACGTACTAGTACTACGTCTCGCGCGTTCCACTCGGCCCTGCTGCAGAACCACTACGACATCAGCTTAGACAGAGTCCAGCAGCTGTCTCTGCCGTTTGTCAAGACGCCCATTGTCGGGGGTTCTGCGTCGACAGCTCCCTTCGGCAACTCCGTCGCCACGCTCCAGCGCACGCCTTCAACGCCTGCACCCACGGCATCGAGCTCGAATGCCGCGGAAGCCGTCACGCCGGCCCCGCCATCGACCGGCAAGGGCAAGGAGAAGGCACATGGCGAGTCGTCGCCCAAGACGGTGACGACCATGTATTCCAACGACTTTGTCGCGATTGCCACGAGTGGCCCCGCCGGTGCTGCACCCACCAATGCGGCCACTCAAGCCTCCGTCGCCGCGACCTGGAGCTCTTGGGGTGACATCAAAATCACATATTACCCGCAGCACCAGCCTCGACAGCAAGACGGCCCGGGATCCGACCCGCAAGACTCGTCACCCAGCCAGCCACCGAGCGTGCACGATCGTGCGGGCTACTCCTCCATACCCTCTACGCCGACACCGCTTCGCCGCACCTCCACTATGGGTTCTCAGACACAGGATCGGTCTCCAAGAGTGTCCGGCCTGGCCGTGGAGGATGCATCGTCGCCCCTGACTCCTGCGCAAACCCGGACGCCTGGCAACGCCGCTGCTGGCGACGAAGTTGCTGCAACCTCGGGCCAGCGCTCCTTTGAGCTCCAATCCCGCATTGTGCAATCCTCGACCATCTACGAGCTCATGGCACGGTGTCCTACTGACATGCCTGAGACAGCACGTTACGAGCTGCTGAGCCGTCTACGCATCGCCAAGGCTTTGCTCGGTTCGGAAGAATCACGCCAGCTGGCTTTGGCCGTTCGCCTGCTGGCTATCACCAATCTCGCGTTCATCCATCCCGAGGCCACATTCCTTGAGCAGGTGTTGAAGCAAGATGCGGAAGAGCCTAGACGATTCCAGCTCGCCTACCAGCTCGCCGAGCTGATCCGCCCCGGCGCAGGCAAGACTCCTGTGCCCATCTGGCTGCAATCGATTGCGCTGCAGCTGCTCGAGAGTCTGGCCGGCTTTGCATCCAAGACCAACGACGTCATGTCGGCGGTCAACGCGAGCGTCAACCATGGCGTCCTTCTCTATGTTCTGCGCAAGGCCATTGCGGACATGAAGGAAGACAAGCCCGAGAGCCCCGAGGAGATGGTTCTCAACGACGACTGGCGCAAGCAGCTCTTCTCACTCACGCTTCATCTAACCGCTGGCAACAGAATGCAGGACATTGTCGGTGCCGGTCTCATGGAAATTCTTGTCGACGCCCTCAAAGTGCGGTCGCCTGTCGCAGAGCGTAACTACCTCGTCGTGGTGACGTTTTTGGACACGGTCGTGCTTAATTTCCCGACGTCCTTCCAGCCGTTTGCCGCCGCGCACGGCCTGGATGTTGTCTCGCAACTGCTTGTCGATACCGTGGCCGCCGCCAAAGATGCTGTCCAGCGTGGCGAGATTACTGGTCGCGAAATGCGGTGTAGCGTCATTGACTACGACATTCCCTTTTACCTGCAACAGACGCTCAAGTGGCTGCTCAAGCTCATCTACCATCTCATGGCCAGTTCTTACCAATTCGGCCCTGGCAACGACCGTCTTCTTCGCAATCTCGTCGACAACTCCCAGCTCCTGCAGAGTCTGCGCACCATTCTCGAGAATACTACGATGTTTGGCTCAGTTGTCTGGACCAACGCTGCCACTACGTTGAGCCATTTTATCAACCATGACCCAACCAGCTTTGCGGCCCTGTCCGAATCTGGCCTCATCCAGAGCTTTCTTGAGACGATCACAGGCCGACCGCTGCCTCCCGCCTCTGTCCCCAAGGTACCAGGAGAGTCCACTGGGAAGACAGGTGACAGCACCGTTGAAAACGGCGGCGAAAGCGGAACTGGCGGTGAAGCTGGGAACGGGAGTGCTGCTGGCCCTAGCAACGACCAAGGCAACGACGAGATTGACGAAGATCACGATGACGATGATGACGACGATCGGGATACGACGCTGTCGGACGAGTCCACTCCAGATGAAGCCGGCGCCCGCAAGGCTCCCTTGACTCGTGAGGAGCTCGCTCGCCCCAGAGACTGGACCCTCGCTGGTGGTATCCTGCCCTCAACCGAGGTCATTGGCTCCATCCCGTCTATTCTTAACTCGATTTCTCTCAACAATGTCGGCCGGAAAATGGTCATGACGTCGGGCGCATTGCAAAGCTACTTTGAGATCTTCGAAAGCCCTGCTCATGTTCGTTGCATGGAGACCGAGACCGGCTTGCCGTCGACGATCGGCACCAATTTTGACGAACTCGCACGCCACCACCCGTCCCTGCGCCCACTGATCACAACGGCAGTTTTGGACATGGTCAGCCGCGTGGGCTACCTGGCCGAGACGAAAGCACAGACCGATTCTTGGGGCATCCGACTTCTTCCCGTTCCCAAATCTACGTCGACGCCTGCGGCTGCATCCGCTTCCGAATCAACGAGCACTGGCGTCGAGGATGTGGAAATGGCAGACGCGAGCGGGACCGCTTCAGTAGCTGCGGCCGACAGTGGCGCTGTGGTGGCTTCAACAGCCGGCACGCCCCCTGTCTACCAAGACGCTCTGACCTTTATCACCGTTACGTCGCTCTTCTTGAATGTCTACCTCAACAACCCGACGCTGCAATCCCTTTTCATCAAGCGGGGAGGAATTGAGCTCCTGCTGGACCTCGTCGAGTCCCCGGGCCTGCCGTTCATCCAACCCACTGCGATGATTTCGCCCACGCTACTCCAGATTTTTGCACAGCTTCTTGAAGCCTCTCCGATTCTTGGTGTACCGGCAATGTTCTCACGTGTGATCAACGCGTTGGATGCCATCAGTCCTCTGGTGCTACCCTACACGAAGGACAAGAAGGAGCAGGAAGACAAGACTGACAAGGATGATGAAACCACTACCGACGACAAAGGAAAGCTTGCGGAGACCAGCGAAACTACCCCGAAAACCAATGCTAGCCGTTCCGTCTTTTCTCTTTTCGTCCGGCCCGATTTCCCTGCCGCCACTCCGGAGCAGACTGCCGCTGGGACAACGACTTTGAAAGCTCTGTTCAGGGCTCGGTATCTCCTGTACCTCATCCAAGGATGTTTCCCTCTCAATCGGCAGGGTACGACCTCCATGTATCCCCTTGTCCTGTTCGACTATTACAAGGAGTTCGTTGAGCGTCTCGCCCCCCTACTTTCGTTCGCTATGGGCGAGGAGGCTGCTCTCAGCGCCGTGGTACCCACTCACTGGACCCGAACGACCATCCCGGCACTGGAAGCACTTCGCAACTCCTCCGGCGCTGCTGCGTCTGCTGTTGCGGCCACAAGCGGTGCTGACGCGGCGAGCGATGCTGAAGAGCCTGCGTTCGCGGATGTCCTGTCGAATACGGCCTTTACACAGTCTGACAATGCCGATGAAGCTGCGAACAGTCTCGGCGCCGTGGAAGCGAGCATCTCGTCCTCGGCGCACCAGTCGATTCCTTTGCCGGCCGCTGAAAAGCCGACGAAACAGGAACAATCGTCCGACAACTACCAAAACTACCAGACCATGCGGACTCTTTTCCGGTCTTTCCCGACAGTGATCATCCCCGATTTGCAGGCCATTGGCAAGTCCCTACTGCCTCGCAGAGAGCGCGACTCGTTCATACGGGGTCAGCACCTGCAACTCGCCGAGACGCTCGCCGTGACAATCCTGGACCAGCTGAAGAGACTGGATGGTTCTACTGTCGCCAGCCAGCGGCATCGCAAGGTCATTCTGGAAGCCGTGCAAGACCTCCTTGTGGACCCTACACGGCACAGCGAGCGCCCGGATGGTACTTCTACGTCCTATGTTGTTATCCCAGTCCTTTTGGCTTTCAAGAAGCACGGTGGGTTCGAGACACTCAATGCTCTGCTCCGGTCGTTTACCGAGACCATCAACAACGGTTCGCAGGACCGCAGCAATCTGACAAAGCTGTATTTTGCTGCTATCGGCATGAAGAGTATCTTGGATCTGTACGCGGTTATTGTCAACCCCAAGAACATTCAGGACTCGGCGGGTCAGGTCAGCGTCTTCTCTCGGTCTTTGGAACGGCAATACACCCACCAGCCGGCCAACCAGCTGGTGATCGAGACCTGGATGGCTGTCCTGCCTGTCGTGTCAGAGCTTTGGCAATCGCCTGTGCTTGAAAAGATCTCGACCACCGTTCTCTCCCGGCTCATTGAGATTATGAAGACGATTGCTTCCGTCGATCTTGAACATGGCTACTACACGCGCACCACGAGGCCAAAGACGTCGCCCACCGCTGTTTTTGGCGGCCCTCATATCCCATTCCCGTGGAGCGACAACGAAAGCCGTATCATTCGTGCCCATGAGCGAGACAATTTCACCGAGGACCTTGCTGTGGAAAGCATTTACCGCGCAAATGGCAACTCGGAATTCGCTCTGGAGTACGGGCGGGCAATCGTTCAAGGCCTGACCAGATCTCGCCACCCCGTCCCTGCCATTGATGTCCGTCCGCCGACCCCCGTCGCCCCTCCCGCTACAACGAGCGGTGGTGGAGAAGAGAGCTCGGAGGCGACGCAAGCATCTTCTTCGAGCGCCGGTGTGGATGTGACGGTTGCTCCTGTGGCTGGAAGCTCGGGCGAGCGCACCAATACAGCGCCTAGACTGCCATTCTCTATGGACGTGATGGCCCTCGACAACCCCCGTAGCTCGGAGGACCTCTTGATCGAGAATCTCTTGGACGACGATGAGTTCACCCTGCCGAGAATTCCCATGCCCCCGCCCCCACTGAGCCCGCCACAGCCTGGTGGTTCCGCGAGTCGCAGCAGCAGCAGCAAAAAGGATACCCCGGACTCTCCAGTGGTTTCCGATGTCCTTTCGAAGGAAGACGTCGAGGAGAAGCGCGCCGAGTTGCGGAAGGATCTCATCGACCGCTGTCTCGCCGTTATCCAGATGCACCCCGATGCTGTGCAGGACATTGCCGAGCTCATTTCGGCGAGCGTGCTCCAGGCCCCGGACCTGGAGGAGGAAGGCACCAACGCGCAGCAGGAGGTGGGCGAGACTCTGACGGAGGCGCTCATCTCGTTTGCCATTGACGACGAGAACAAAAAGGAGCATGCTGCAAGCATCGCGGCGTACGCTTACCTCCTCTGCCTGCTGATCAATGATACAAGCACGTTCTTCGACTGCACCGTCGATATCCTCAGAAACAACATCGATGAGCTGCTTGGCTTCCTTCGCGTTCCCCTCGGAGGCTCACCGGAAGACCTGCCCCCTTGGCTGTCGCACATTTTCCTGCTGTTTGAGATTCTCTTGATCAAGGATGAGCAGGAAACCGACGTGGAGTGGGTCATTCCGACGCTGGATTCCGCCGAGATCAAAGACCTGACGTACCATTCCCGTACGATCATCCTTGACGACAATCAGCGCAGCGTCTTGCTTGACTCGACCCTTGACATCCTCCCACGCATCGGCAAAGACGACGGTTTGGCCGTGTCGGTGAGCCGTGTTCTCCAGATAATGACGAGGAGGCACGATGTGGCCAAGACTGTGGGCGACAAGAAGAATTTGCAGAGACTGTTCCTCATGGCGAAGCAGCTGTCTGGCATTGGGGCTGGCGGCTTTTCTGACACGCGCTTGAATGTCTACATCATCACTACGCTGCGTCACATTGTCGAAGACGAAGATGTTCTTCGCCAGATCATGACCTTTGAGATCCGTCTGTTTTTCGAAAATGCGTTCCTCCACCGGAACCAGCGCAACCACGACCTGCAAACGTTCCTCGACGTCTTCGCCCATGTTGGTCTGCGGAACCCCACACTGTTCATCTCTGTCTTGAGTGATCTGGTCAAGATGACGCGCGTGACGACCGAGTCACTGCAGCGGCACAATTTCATGATCGCATTGAAGGACAGTGTGAAGGGCAATACCGAAGGCGCACCTAACTCGGGAACGACAGCATCGCATGACGACTCTTTTGGCCCAGCCGTGCAAGCAACGCAGGAATTGAATATCAACGACGTGCGACCATCAACGGAAACGGACGCCACTGCCCAGCCCGAGAGCAGCGCCGACGGGTTTGCGAAGCCGGCAGCCGGCACCGCCGACAAGGACATGCCTGATGCGCCAGCAAAGCCTACCGAGACAGCCGTCGTGGAACACAAGCGGCCTGTTGTCGAGAATCCGGATGGTGTGATCACCTTCTTGCTCGAGCAGCTCATGACTTACCAGAAGGTCGACGACGCTGAGGCACCGGCCGCAAAGGACGCAGTCAAGCCCCCACTGGGATCGGATATTCCCATCACTGCGGCCCCGACGCCGGATCCGGCTGGCGAGGCAGGCTCGTCGCCATCCACTCCGGTTCCTTTCGCATCCGTTGCTAGCAATCTTGAGCTTGATGTTGCTGCATCAGCTTCTGCTGCTGGGGCCAAGGACAAGGACAAGGCGGGTCAGACCTTCCGGGCTAGCGACCACCCTATCTTCGTGTTCCGGGCCTTTTTGATTTCCTGCCTGAGCGAGCTCCTTCGGAGTTATTCACGGTCCAAGATGGAGTTCATCAACTTTAAACGCGGCGTCGCTCTTCAGACTCTGACGCCCGTCAAGCCACGGACTAGCGTGCTGAACTACCTCCTGAATGACATCTTGTGTGCAGGCAGCAGCAGCGGCCAAGCAACACCTCCTGAGACCATTGCAGCAAAGAAGAGGGCAGCACTGGCCGACCAAGCGAGACGGCTTTTGACGGCCTTGGTGGAGAAGACGCCGGAGAAGTACGTGGAGAGAACCCGGAACATTTATGAGTTCGATGAGGACTCTGACCTCCAGTTTGTCCGGCGCTTTGTCCTCGACACGATTTTGAAAGCATACAAGGAGGCCGCCAACTCGCCGGAGCCGATTGATGTTCGCTACGGCAAGATGTCTGCCCTGGGCGAGCTCATGTCTTCCATGATCGGGGCCGACAAGGAGCGCTCGTCAGTGCCGTACGCAGAATCGCATTCGTACATGCAACTGCGGCGTCTCATGTTTGAGAAGGGCTATCTCGCTGCCCTGACGCACTCCATTGCTGACATCGACCTGGCCTTCCCTGGTGCTAAGCGCACCTTGAAGCATGTGTTGCGTGTCCTCAATGTTCTTACCGCAACGGCAATCATGCTGAGCCGCACCAACATCATTTCATCGACTGCCTCGCCAGATACGATCGAGTACGACATTATGTCTTCGTCGTCCCTCTCGGACATGGAAGATGACCGCGAGGAGACCCCCGACTTGTACCGCAACTCTTCACTGGGCATGCTCGAGGGTGGTGATCCCGACGATGAAGAATACTCGGACTCCGAACATGAAGATGACATGTACGACGATGAAATGGAGTACGACGACGAGATGACCGACGATGGCGAAGAAAACCTCAGCGACGACGACGATGATGAGATGGGCCCTGTCGAAGGCCTCCATGGCGAGCCTGGCGTCGTTGAGCTGGTTATGGACGATGGCGAAGATGACGAAGACGACGAGGATGACGAGGACGATAGCGACGACGTCGGCTCAGAGGACATGGAGGACATGGAGGACCAGATCGAAGAGGCCATTGAGGATCTCCATGAAGACGACATTATGGAAGACGACGGCGCGTCCGAGTGGGAGAGCGAGTCTGAAGACGATGAGGGCGACGACGACGACGGCTATGACGATGGTTACGAAGTCGAGCCAGCTGGCCATCTTCACCAAGTGCAGATCATCCCCGACGGCGATAGAATCAGCCGCTTTGACGAGATCGTCCGTAATATGAACGCCGATTTCGGAGGCGATGACGTGGAAATTGACCACTACGACGACCCCTATATCGAAGACGGCGTTGAGGAGGAGGATGAGGACGAGGATGATGATGGTATGGACGAGGAAGACTACATCTACGACCAAGACTATCCCAACGAAGACTCCCTGGCACCGGAAGATCCTGCAGGTCTGGCTTGGGAGACAATGGTTGCCGATCCGCACCGCCATCATCATTCTCCCCACCACACCCATGGCCACCCGTATCCCCTTCATCGTCACCATCGTTTTGGTGGTAAGTGGAACTCCTTCGTTCCTGGTGCTCTTACATCAATGTACGTAATAATACTCTTGCTAACTTTATTTTCCCCACAGCCGACTTCACCAACCTTTTCCGGAACGACCGCACAGGTCGCCAGAGCGTCAACGAGGGCGTCAACCCCATGCTCCGGCGTTCCCGCGGCGGTGCTCGCGACGGCCACCGGCCACCTTCGGCTATGTTCCGCCTCGGCCTGCCTACGGGGCTTTTCACGAGCGCTGAGAACCCTATGGCTCTTCTCAACGACCTGATGAACAACTTGCCTGTTCTTGGCGGCGGACGAGCCGGTCATCCTCTCCACTTCCAGATCACACAGGGACCGCACGGTGAGCTTCGGGAGCTTAGCATGCCCATTCCTCATGACTTCCGACTGCATCAAGACAGCCGCGCATCAGACGCGCGCCGCGACACGGGCGGAAACATCGAGCCGTCCCAGGCCATTGCCTTCCGGTCCTCGACGACAGCCGACCGTTGGACCTCGGAAGCTCGTATGTTGTTCGGGCCCAGCATTACAGATGCAATTCGCCCTACGGTCTACACTCGCGTCCTCCACACCCTGACCCCCCCTGCCGTGGAAGAAGCGCGCAAAGAACGGGATCGCAAGCTTGAGCTCGAGCGCCAAGAAGCGGAGCGGAAAGAACGTGCAGACAAGGAGCAGAAGGAACGCGAAGCCAAGGAAGCCGAAGAGCGCGCCCGGAAGCTAGCGGAAGAAGAAAAGGCTGCCGCCGAGATTGCGGCGGCCGCTGCTGCTGAAGCCGCTGCCGCAGTTGCTGCCACCGACGCATTGGCCGCCGCTGACAACGACAACGACTCGGACGGCGACGATGACGCACGAGGCGACAGGAACACTTCTGAGCCTATGGAAGGCGTTGAGACTGGTACTAGTGCCGATGCCGAGGGCGCGAACGAAGCCCCAGCTGCCGCCGCGCAGCCAGAGCAACCGCAAGAGCGCGTCATGGCGATTATCCGTGGCTCCGAAATGGATATCACCGACCTCGGCATTGACCCCGAGTACCTAGAAGCGCTCCCAGAAGAGTTCCGCGAAGAGGTCATTGCGCAAGCGCTGACTGCCCGCCGGTCCGAGGCGCGGCAGCAAGCGGAGACAACTGGCGAACTCGACGAGAATTACAACGCCTTCCTGGATGCTTTACCCGAAGACCTGCGTATCGATATTGTCCAGCAGGAACAGCAAGAGCTCCGACGGCGTCAACGGGAAGAGGAGCGTCGCCAGGTTGGCAACGCTGCCGCGGCAGACAATGCAGCGCAAGAAGAGATGGATACGGCCAGCATTCTCATGTCATTCCCGCCGCGTCTTCGGAACGAGATCTTGCGCGAGCAAGGCGAAGAACTCTTTGATCGTCTACCGCCGGAGATGGCAGCCCACGCACGGAACCTGCTTGACCAGGAACGGCCGCCAGCGCAGCGTGCGCCCCGCCTACGAGAAGAGCCTGGCCGTAACCCCCCTGAACGTTCCCACGAGCTCAGTGCCAGCGCATCAGGCCGTGCAGGCGAGTCCGCAGGTGGCAGGAACTTGGTGGTCAAGTTTGAGCGGCGCCCCGTGGTGCAGATGATGGATCGGTCTGGCGTGGCTACTCTATTGCGTCTCATGTTTGTGACGCAGCAGGGCACCACGCGGACCTGCCTCTTCAACCTGTTCATCGATCTGTGCCAGAACAGACAGAGCCGCCTTGAGATCATCAGCACTCTTCTTCAGATCCTCCAAGACGGAAGCTCGGACATGGACGCCGTCGAACGGTGCTTCAACCAGCTTTCTGCGAAGGCGAGACAGCCCCCTAAGGACAAGGAGAAGGATGCAAAGGCGGGTGCAGGCAACGCCTCTTCGAGCGCCATAACAACTACACCTGGCACTGGTGGCAGTCTTAAGCGGACCGCGACTAGCACGTCTCTTGCGGGCCCGGGTCTTCACCCAGCAACACATCTGGACAGCTCGCCGCTGTTGATCGTGCAGCAGGGCCTGGACCTCCTCGTGGACCTCTGCAGCCGCAACCAGCACATCCCATCCCTGTTCCTGACCGAACACGACTTTATCGGGGCCTCTCTTAGGAAGCCGTTCGGCAGCCGCAAGGCCAAGGGTGTCCAGTCCAAGGCTTCGCGCTTTGGCATCAACTCGCTCCTGCTGCTGCTTGAGAAGGACCTCGTTATGGAGAGTTCGTCCGTCATGCAGCTGCTCGCCGAACTCCTGAACAGAGTGACACAGCCTCTGCAGGCTCTTGAACGTGAGCGTCGCCGTCGTGAACTGGCTGAGGAGCAAGAGCGCAAGAAGGAGGCAGAAGCAAAGGATGCCCCTGAAGACAAGGACAGCAAGGACCCTGAGAGCGGAGAAGCAGCCACTTCTGCTCCCGCTTCCACTACTGCCGCAACTTCTTCCAGCGCAGCTCCGGCAGAGGCAAACGCATCCGAAGCGACGGCCACGGCCGCAGCAACCGATGCCGCCACAGGAGACAACACAGCATCTGCGTCTAAGCCGATAAAAGCAGCCACTAGCGCAGCAGACCAGCAGCTGGCCAAGGAGCGCGACCTATTAGTGACGCCCTTCATTCCGGACCACAACCTGTCTCTCGTTGTCAATATCTTTGTTGCGCGGGAGTGCAGCTCCAAGACGTTCCAGAACACGATTTCCACGATCAAGAACCTGTCCTGCATCGAAGGCACCAAGCAGCGTTTTGGCCAGGAGCTAGCGCGCCAAGCCAAGACCCTGAGCGACAACATCCTCCGCGACCTGGACGAGCTGCTGCCGTACATTGAGGCAGCCGAGACGGGCACGGAGATCCAGGGCATTGCGCTGGCCAAGTTCTCACCTGGCGCTGCGGAGCAGAACAAGCTTCTGCGCGTGCTGACCGCGCTGGACCACCTGTTTGGCGTGCAGGCCAAGAAGGCAGAGACCCCTGAGAAGGACGACGCCGCAGCTGCCTCTACCATGGACGAGGAAGACTACATGGGCAGTCTGTATCACAACGCGACCTTCATTAAGATGTGGGGCCGTCTGAGCTCGTGCCTGAGCGCCATTCGCCAGCGGGATAACATGCTGAACGTTGCAACCATCCTTCTGCCGCTGATCGAGTCCCTGATGGTCGTGTGCAAGAACGCAAGCCTGCCGGAGTCCAACGAGACGGCTTCCACCCAGCAGATGTCGCAGAGCCTGACACTGGGCGGCAAAGACAAGGAGAAGGAGAAGGAGGCTGGTGGCAGCAGTACCGACAACATGCTGCTCCTGTCCAGCCCTCCGCCCGAAAGCCGCCCTGTGTGGGATCTGTTCTTCCGCTTCACGGAAGAGCATCGGCGCATCCTGAATGAGCTTGTCCGCAACAATCCCAAGCTCATGTCGGGCACGTTCTCGCTTCTGGTCAAGAACCCCAAGGTGCTTGAGTTCGACAACAAGCGCAACTACTTCAACCGCAGCGTGCACGCTAAGACAGGCACGCAACAGCAGCGCCCGTCGTTCCCGCCACTGCAGCTCTCTGTCCGCCGTGACCAGGTGTTCCACGACTCGTTCCGCTCGCTTTACTTCAAGTCAGGCGATGAGATGAAGTACGGCAAACTCAACATCCGGTTCCACGGCGAGGAGGGTGTCGACGCCGGCGGTGTGACCCGCGAATGGTTCCAGGTGCTCTCGCGACAGATGTTCGACCCGAACTACGCTTTGTTCATCCCCGTGTCTTCGGATCGCACAACATTCCATCCGAACAAGCTCAGCGGTATCAACGATGAACACTTGATGTTCTTCAAGTTCATCGGCCGCATCATCGGCAAGGCATTGTACGAGGGCCGCCTTCTGGAGTGTTACTTCAGCCGTGCTGTGTACAAACGCATCCTTGGCAAGCCGGTGTCGGTGAAGGACATGGAATCGTTCGACCCGGAGTACTACAAGTCGCTGGTGTGGATGCTGGAGAACGACATCACGGACGTGATCACTGAGACTTTTTCGGTTGTTGACGACGAGTTCGGTGCTACCAAGGTCGTGGACCTGATCCCCAACGGGCGCGACGTGACGGTGACGGAGGAGAACAAGCACGACTACGTGCGGCTGGTGGTGGAGCACAAGCTCCTCGCATCCGTCAAGGACCAGATGGGCGAGTTCCTCAAGGGCTTCCACGACATCATCCCCGCGGAGCTGATCTCCATCTTCACGGAGCAGGAGCTCGAGCTTCTGATTTCGGGCCTGCCTGACATTGATGTCGACGACTGGCGCGGCAACACGGAGTACCACAACTACAGCGGCGCGGCGCCCCAGATCCAGTGGTTCTGGCGGGCGGTGCGGTCCTTTGACAAGGAAGAGCGGGCCAAGCTGCTCCAGTTCGTGACGGGCACGTCCAAGGTGCCACTCAACGGCTTCAAGGAGCTCGAGGGCATGAACGGCATCAACCGCTTCAACATCCACCGCGATTATGGCAACAAGGACCGCCTGCCCAGCTCGCACACGTGCTTTAACCGTATGTACTCTCCCTCTTTGTGTGTTTGATTTTGCTTTATTTGTGTAAATTCGTGCTAACCATGACTTTATTTACAGAACTTGACTTGCCTGAATACGAGAGCTACGACGCAATGCGTTCTCAGCTGCTCAAGGCCATTACGGCGGGCAACGAATACTTCGGTTTCGCTTGATTTGGTGAAGCGAGAGAGAAAAGAAAAGGGGTCGAGAGTCTCGAGAGACGTTTGGAGAGCGACAAACCAATCGTCCTGAGCGACGAAAGAGTGGAGGTTGTACGCTGACGTTTTTTATTGTTTTGTTTCTGTTTCCTGTTGTTTTCCAAGTCTGCTGTTTTTTTTTAAATCACTGTTCTGCCTGTTTTCTGTTTCCTGTTTCCTGTTTCTGCTTTCATTCCCTTGTCCGCTCCCTTTCCTATGATCTTCTTCTCTTCGGTTTCATGTCTTATACTTTATTTTTTATTTTGCTGCCTTGCCATTTCCTATCAGCGGCATGGGACAGAAGGAAGGGGAGTTCTCGACAGTAAGATAGAACCTGATACATACACACCGCCTCAAATAGTCATCCTCCTACACAGAGGACATGGGCCTGTTCCAGAGTGCAGTCTGGGGCAGGCTCCGGTCTCTTCTTGAGAGGGCACAATACATTATACCTGTTTAATTCACTCAAGCTGCCCTTGTAGTCTCGTATCTGAAGTCCCTCGGTGCAAATAAAACAGTAGAGTAAAGTGAAATAAGAGAAAGAAAAGAAGTCTTTGTTGAAATAAGCTGGCCTAGAATAAAAACATACAAAATAAAAGGGAAGGGGGGTATATCTTCTTTGGAACGTTTCGTGGAACAGACGCAGGCAAAGAAAAGCAGCAAATGAAAGACACAAGCTGCGATGAAAAGCAAAAGGCTAAACACAAACAAAAGAGAAAAGTAAAAGACAGAAAACCACCAAAAATGAAAAAAAGTAAAAGTCCCCAGTAAAACCCATGCCCCTGTAGTACTCTATAATTTCCACGCTGTTAGAAAGCGATGACCGGCGCCGGGCACTCCTTGTCGACGCGGTCGTAGAGGTAATTTGTTCTCGTATTCGAAGATAATGGTGACGCTGGTGGCGGTCGCCTGGTCTCCAGCGCAATGTTGTCATTGCTGCTGCTGGCAGTATCAAAGCCCCAACAGAACTGCCGTGCAGCCGCAAGTACCATGCGCACAGCCAGCGTCTGCCACAATGCGCGTGTTTTCGTCCACACATGACTGCTCTGAAGCCAGAGGGAAGACATCTTGGTCGCGGCCCAGTGCCACGTTGACGATAGCTTGGGCGACGACAACTCGACAGAGGCGGACGACGAGGAAGGCGAAGAAGGTGGCAACAGCGGATCCGAAGACGATAAGGATACGGATGTAAACGATTCGGTGGAGGGCGATGCTGGCGGTGATAACGACGGTGGCAGATCCTACCGCTCCGTGGCTCCTCGCCGTGCCTGCGGTATCTGGCAGTCTTGAAACTCCTACTTTCGTGGTGTTGCTGTATCGAAGAGGAAAAGATTAGCACATGCCCTATTACAGTGCGCCGCACTTCAAAAAAATACTACAATATCAAGCTTGGTACACACCATTCACCAACTGCCGCTGCTTGTTGAGCCAGCTCTTGGGCGCATCCTGCCGGCGTTGCAGCACAACGTGGTTGCTCTGCAGGCGGCTCGTCAGGTCGTACCACGCCGTCGTGATCATGGCGTTCTCGCGCTGTAGATTCTTGATGACCTTTTCGTCGGCTGCACGTTGTGCTGCATAAGCGGCAGCCACTGTGCCGACGCTGCCCGGGCTGGCTGTTTCAGCTGCCTTGAGCTTCTTCTGGAGCTCGGACCGGTCTTGGTCTGCAATGTCGTATTGCTAGAGATGTTAGTTATTAGGGGTACAAATACTGCCAATGGCTGGGTGCAAAAGCGTCTCACCTTCTTCAGCTGCTTCATGGCAGTCCGCAGCTTCTCATTCATCTCGGTGGTCTTGCGAGCCTGGTCCTCGAAATCTGCGGTAGGGGGCGGCGTGGCTTGGGTTGGCGATGGCAGTGACCGGTCGTCGGTGGCTGTTCCCATCGTCTTGCGCAGTTCCTCCTTAGAAACGAGCGCCTCGATGAGATGCTTCTGCTGCTGCTCATTGTCCATCTGCAGCGACCGGAAGTCTGTGCGCAGCGATTCCAGCTCCTTCTTAAGCGACTCCGAAATCAGAGCATCGGTCGACTTGAGATCCTCCAGAGCATCCACAGAACCCTTGCCGACGGCACCCAAGTCGGCACGCAACCGCAGCATCTCGCGGTGCTTGTCTGCCACTTGGTTCTCCAGCTCCCGCGAGACCACCTTGTGCCGGTCCAGCTCAGAAGCCGTGTCCTTGAGCTTCTTCTGTGCCTCGACCCAGAGAGGGCTTCCTTCGCCGGTGGCACCGCTCGCCAGAGCCTGCATCTGTGCCTCCAGGAGCGTGTGTTTCTCGAAGATGTCGTTGTATTTCTTGCGGGCGAGTTCTTCCTTTGTTTTTGAGATTTCCAAATCAGCCCGCAGACGGTCGTTCTCGGAGCCCACATTGACATTGCTCCGCAGAAGGTTGTTCTCGGCACGCAGCCGTGCGATCTCCAGGGTGTAGGCGGACGCAGGGTCGTCGGTGTGCTGAAGCTCTTCTTCCAGGTTGAACGTCGCCTTGGAACCGCCCGGGCTCGTCGGGAGGGTGCTACCGGTCCCTTGCAGGAGCTGCTGTTCCAGCTCAGCAATGCGCACTTCGCTCATTTGGTTTTGGTCCTTGAGGCTTTCCAGTTGCGCGTGTACCGCGTAAATGTCGGCTTCCAACGCGGTTTTTTGGATGCGGTTGTCCTCAATCTGCTGCTCAAGCCCAGACACCATCTCCCGGAAGCGCTCGATAGTGGCCTGTTGCTGGTTGTTGCGATTTTGCAGGGCCTCAAACTCCTTGAGGGCCTCCTTGTTCTGGCCGACCTCGTACAGGGCATCCTCTAGGCGCATCTCGAGGCCACGTTGTGCCTCGAGCTTCTGCTTGTACCGGTCGATGGTGTTGGCCTTCTTGCTCAGGTCGTCGTTGGCGTGTTTGAGCTCCTGCACATGGTCCTGCAGCTGCTCGACGAGC
This sequence comes from Sporothrix inflata, assembly GCA_021396225.1. NCBI lineage: Eukaryota > Fungi > Ascomycota > Sordariomycetes > Ophiostomatales > Ophiostomataceae > Sporothrix > Sporothrix inflata. The sequence goes on along the minus strand of WNYF01000003.1, from coordinate 211,063 downwards.
ACAGCCTTGCGTGAAAGCTGGCTGTTTTCCTGGGCCAGTCGCTGCTTTGTCTGCCGGTCGTCCTCGGCTTGGCCTTCTTGGTTGCTGATGAGGTCGTCCTGCTCACGCAGTTTTTCTTGTAGGTCCCGGATGAGCTGCGATTCGCTGGCACCGTGCTTCTGACGCTCGAGGTCAAGCTCCTTCTCTTTCCGTTCCAAGTCTTCTTTAATGACTTCGTACGAGATCTGAAGGTGTTCGAGGCGTGTGTTGGTGTCGGCGAGCTTCTTGCTGAGGCGGTCGTAGTCGGACGCGAGCGTCGCCAGCTGGGCCTCGGCCACCAGGCCCGGGTCGAGTGCGGCTGTGGCTTCGTCCACCGAGGCTTCGACGCCGCTGTCGGCAAGCCGCTGGCGTTCTTCGTCTTTGCGCTGCAGGATGGTCATGATTTCGGCTTGCTCGCTCGTGGTGAGGTTCTTCCGCATGACGGGGATGTACTTGGTGTTGTGTTCGCCGAGCATGGCGGCGGTCGTGAAGATGGCGACGAGCTAGATGGACAAGATGTCAGCAGATACACATTTGACAACGAAAAGAAAGCTGGTGCCAAGGTGTCGTTCAATACGACGGCCACACACCTGTGCAATGCCCTCAGCATTCAGGTTGTCCGACACGGCGCGCACGTCGATTGTCCGTGGCAGAAAGTCGATGGCGCCGCTGCTGTCCTTGTGGATGATGTACTTGGTGAGCGCTTTGAAGACGGACTGGATGTTACGCTTGTTCGTCAGCCAGGCGGACGAGCCGGCATTCTGTTCGAGCTCATCGGGGTCGTATTCCGGGTCGAGGTCATGCAGCATCTGGGCAAAGACATGTGCGTCGGCGAGGTCCTCGAGGCGGTCGACCCTGCGGTCCAGGGAGAACGTGTTGACCCATGTCAGAAGTGCTGCCTGGCCAGCCCGGCTGATGGGCTGCTGCTGTTGTTGAGGCATGGTGAGAGAGGAGGGAACGGAGAGAAACTTGTGAGGTTCGTTTTCGTCGGCGTGACGCTGGTGCGGCTAGCCACGGGAGGCTGTCGGGGAGAGAAGGGTCGTCGAGGCAAAGAAAGCAAGTTAAACGAGAGTGGTACGCAAACAAGACATGGCATCGACCGCTAAAGGCCGGTGTTGTCCATCTGCAAAATCGAAAATGCGAAGCCGTGCAAAAAAGGGTGATAGTGAAGAGAGAGAGTTGGGATGAAATGCAGTGATTCAACAACGCAAATGCGAGACAGCCAAAACAGGCAGAGGCGCAAATCTCGAGTTGTTCGCGGGTGGCGGCGGCAGCACGTCAGCGTCGAGTCTCTGTGCGCTTGGAGCGAGCGTGTCCCTTGCCAACAAGGAGGAATAGGAGGGAGGAAAAGAAGAGGGAGGTCGAGAGAAAGGAAGGGAGCGAAACGAAGGAGAAACGAAGCTTCAGACCTGCTCCGCTATGCGAAATGACACACGCTAGCGAAAGCTCCGAAAAGGCAGGCGCGTACCTTGCCACTGCAGCGCGCAGGGAAGTGACAACCCAGACCCCTGGGATCGTCGCAAACCGACTTTACCTGCGGGACGTGGTCTGGAAATGGGGGGGTGTTGGTGGGCATTACGGAATATTACAGAAGGCATCGAATGCGGTCCAATCGAGCCCAAGTCGGCCCTGTGCATAAACTGCCGCCCCGCCAGCCGTGTATCAGGCAAGAGCCGCCAACACGCAGCGGGAAGGCGCATTCCACCCATTCCAATGCTTAATGTTAGACGGATCGTGAGCAGCACCAACTTGGAGATATAAAGCCATCGAAATCGAACAGCCATCGAACAGCTAGCTCTTTCTACGCAAAGATGTCCACAAATCTATTGCAATGATGCATCCTTTAGAGTGGCAAACACCTGCACATCCCTCTCCCTGGGTTGCATTCCGTCTCCACAGCCAGGGTCAATGCGAGATGAAGGGATGGACTGGCCTGGCAAATGCCTGTGCGGCTGCGTCCCGGAGAAAACAAAGCGGACAAGATGGCCTTGCGAAGGGAAACTCTGCCCAGTACGACGTATTCGGAGCTGTATTCAGCAAAGCTGGTCTCGGCCGAACCCGTGTGCGCCCACAATAGTTTGTTTGCTCCGTAGTACGGAGTACATACTCACACCTTCCTTCCATCACGAGGCACGACGTAGTATGAAAAACAGTAAGCGAATGTCTTGTGTTCCTAATTTTTGGTGTTTCCAGCCTTTAGAGGCAAAATACGCCGTCCCAATAAAACGCAAAAACGCAAAAACGCAGAGTGATATCACAGTGTCGCAGCCAAATAAGAAAAGCAAAAGGGTCCCCCGTCATCCATCATTCTATGCCCCAGCTGTCGTCTGTCGGCAGCCGCTTCGGCATCATATCCTATCCATCGGCCTTCCTATCGTATTCGTCGATGCCGTGTCGGTTTTGTCGATTCCATCGTTTAGTCGACGGACACGACTTTGTCCTCCTCGATCAGAGCCTGGTACTTGCTGCCCATCGTCTGGACCGACTCGAGTACCTTCTCGCCCGCAGTCGCGGCGAAGCCCCTATTTTGTTAATGATAAACAGAGCGGATATTAAAATGCGCTGTCGGAGAAGGACCTACTTGATCAGGTTGTACTCGTGTGTGATGACACCGCCGGCCTTGACAATGGCCTCTTTAGCCTCGGTGATGACCCAGTCGGGCGTGTTGCTCTCGTAGGTGACGACCACTTGCTTCTTCAGGTCGACAGCTGCAGCGCCCATGGCGAGCGACATGACGCAGGCGAAAAGCGACGTGGGCTTCATTTTGATGGTTGTGGAAGAGGTTGTTTGGGAGAGTTGTAGGGAGTTGCTTCGAAGAAAAATCGGTGGCTGGTTGATGCCGAGTAGGTTTGCGTCGCAAAAGGGAGATGCGTCAATTCGAACAGCGATAATAGGATGGAAATCGAAAGGAGTAGTTGGAGTTGGATGGACGGTGTCAGCGGATGGTTCTTTTTAAGTGTTCGAGGAAGCGTTGGCGCCGATGACGAAAGGCGAGGCAGACGCATTCCACTTTAGTCCAGAATTCCACAGAGGCAGATGACAGAGAACCGGCCCCTCCGCAATACTGTGCAAGGCGGGGCCCACAATTTTTCTACAACTCAAAGCCGGTCAACCAATCATATGCAGCAGCATGCCCCGATCTGTCACTGCGAACAAGAGGAAGATGCAGCATGCTCCCACCACCTTCCCAAAGCTGATGCTTTCAGTTCTGTTCCGGAAAACCTATGTGTAAATTAATTTCAGCAATACGGATGCCGACGAACCGTTGTACTATGTCGTGCGGCACGGTGGTGTTATTTTTGGTGTCTATTTGCTTGCTCTTGGCTGCCCAGTTATGACCCCACAAACATCACGTGTAAAATCATGTGCCGCGCTAGTCGCCAGAAATCTTTTTCCCTCCACATGGGCCACATGCAATTCGACCCGTCTGCAGCCGCGTTGCGGCGCAAAGGACTGTCTTACCTCATGCAGCCTCTTTTTCTATCATAGAAATTTTGCGTTTTGACGTTTTGCCGTCACCAGTAGGGAACCTCGTCTCTTCCGCTCTGCTTCGGCCTCCACACGCTTCACAACTTTTCCTCGACACGGGACTATATACCGCCAATAAGACAGAGACGACAGCCAAGTACGGCACCGAATTGATCTTCTGACGTCTTCTATTCTCTTCATCTCTTCCGCCTCTTTCTCTCATCCTCCTCACAGCCTCACGATGGGTGACACCGCCAACGAGATCAAGCTGCTTTCGGGCAACAGCCACCCCATGCTTACGCGGCTGGTGGCTGATCGGTAAGGAAGCTCCCGGGTGTCTTAACGTCACATTTGCTTCTTATGGTCTTCTATGGCCTCCTCTATGCCCCTGCTAATATGAATGCACCTCACAGCCTCGGGATCGAGCCCGCAAAAACGCTGAGTGCGCCATGCCCTTCATTTTCTCACAAATTTAACAAAATCTTCATTGAAACAAATTGCTAACATTGTACCTTCACACAGGCTTGAACTACTCGAACCAGGAGACCGTAAGATCTCTGCTGTGCTTTGAAAATCGAGTGAGATAAAATGTGAAACGAGGTCTAACTTTCTTAAAGAGCGTTACGATTGGCGAGTCTGTCAGAGACGAGGATGGTAAGATTTTTCTATTTTTTTATTTCAGTAAAGCCTTATGTATCTTTACTAACACCTTGTGCCATGAAGTCTTCATTCTGCAGTCCACCGCCCCGGGTGACATCAACGACGGTCTGATGGAGCTTCTGATCATGATCCATGCTGTGCGTCCTCGTCATGAAATTCTTTCTCCTTTCCCTCACCCCAGCACCACCCCTCTAACTCTCTCCAGTGCCGCACGGCCTCGGCTCGTCGCATCACCGCTGTCGTGCCCAACTTCCCCTACGCACGCCAGGACAAGAAGGACAAAAGCCGCGCCCCCATCTCGGCCAAGCTGATCGCCAACATGCTGGAGACCGCCGGCTGCAGCCACGTCATCACAATGGACCTGCACGCGTCACAGATCCAGGGCTTCTTCAGCGTTCCGTATGTCGTCCCCCCTGCTTTCTCATTTATCTATTTAGCTCCCCCATGACCGTCTAACACCCCCAGGGTCGACAACCTGTACGCCGAGCCCAGCGTCCTGCGCTTCATCCGGGAAAACCCCAACCTGCAGCGGGACGAGACCGTCATTGTCAGCCCCGATGCTGGCGGTGCGAAGCGGGCCACGTCCATTGCCGACGGCCTGGAGATGGCCTTTGCCCTGATCCACAAGGAGCGGCCGCGGCCCAACGTGGTCGGCCGCATGGTGTTGGTCGGTGATGTCCAGGGCAAGGTTGCCATTCTGGTCGACGATGTGAGTTTCTTCCCTTTAAGAGTAGAGAGTGCTGCAGGCCTGTGTGTTTGGTAGTAACTAACATTCTCTTTTAGATGGCCGATACGTGCGGTACCCTCGCAAAGGTAAAAACTCATCTTACGACAAGACTTGCTTGTCATTGTTGGTAAAGCTTTAAGGCACACCCAATACTAATGCAGATGCAGGCCGCCGCCACACTCAAGGAGCACGGCGCTCGCGAGGTCATTGCCATTGTGGTAAGTGTTTATTTCTCTGCTATTACCTGTATGCCATCTGTCTCTGAACAAAAACTAACATTGCCCTTAGACGCACGGTATTCTGAGCGTAAGTTTGGAGACACGAAATATATCGCCCGTTAAGTGAATGAAGCGCGACGTAAACGGATACTAACCTCTTAACAGGGCAACGCTGTCGAAACCATCAACAAGAGCTGCCTGTCTCAGGTCGTTGTCACCAACACAGTGCCCCTGGGCGACAAGCAGGAGCGGTGCCCCAAGATCAAGGTCATCGACGTGAGTAGCACCATTGCCGAGTCCATTCGCCGGACACACAACGGCGAGAGTGTCAGCTATCTCTTCAGAAATGTGCCCGTTTAAGGCGGTGTATGTTTAGCTAGAGATGGTAGACGGGGTCAGAGGTTGTAGATGGCGGTCTGGGGGTTTGATTATTGCATTCTGTTTTTCTGTTTTTGTCTTTTTTAAATATCATAGGAGTACATCATCATATCAAATCGCTATTGAATGCGAACACCGTACCAAAAATAGAGTTGGCTTTTCCGAAATAACGAAAAATCAAGTACTTACAGTTGCCTCACATTATTGAGTGTTAGATTACATGTTGCTATGAAACACCGCCCTCAAGAAGCTTCCGATGTGGTAAGAATATCTTCGTGCCAGTTCCTCAGCTATCTTTTAGCATGATATCAAAAACAGAACAAAATATTATCAGAGTATTAACACAATATCAATAAACAGAAAAATTGAAATAACCTTTTGATTTTTTTTTGTTGCCCATAAAATTTTTGACTGCGTTAACATGAGAGAGAACACAGATCACAGCCTACACCAAGACAAATACGACACGCAGACAGGGCTCGTGCGTACATATATGCATCTTTTCCTCCCCACGGCCGCAAACAAAAACAAAAATACCACTGCGAGCCGCGAAGGAGTTTTTTGAGTTTTGTCCCCCTTCAGGCCTTCAACCACGAGCGGCCCCCCCTTCCTTCTTTTCCATCCTCTTCACAAAAGGCTCTTTGCTGCAAGTTTCCTTGAAAAACACAAAAAAAAAGAATCCATTGCCGTGGCCCTCTTTTCCCCTAACCTCTCGCACCCGACCGAGTGACACAAAATAAATCCATAAACAACATTAAAAAAAAAGAGGAATAAAAACGCCCTAGAGTTGTGGAAAAGACACTTTTTCGTTTCGGAATTTCGTCTCTTTCTTGTTTATTTTTTCCCTTTTTTCCCTTTCTACTTCACTCCCGCCGAAGCGGGAAGCGTCGCGTGTTGTCGTCTAAATGATTTATTTGTGGGAGCTCGCGCGCCGCTTGCGCAGGTCGGCCTTCTGTGCCTTAGCCTCGTGGACACGCTTGGCCAGGATCTGGGCGTACTCAGCCTGGGAGAGGTTAGCAACTGGTAGTCACGCAAAAAGAGAACACAGCTCGACACAAAATAGGGATAGGGGGTACATACAGCCTCGTCCTTGACCTTCTCGTTCTGGCGGCGCTTCAGGGCAATCAGGTGACGCTTGTGCTGCAGGCGTTGCGGGGTGATCAGGCGCTGGATCTTGGGGGCCTTGGTGTAAGGCTTCTTGCCCTCGCCCTTGGGCTGGACCTCACGGCGAATGACGTATTTCCGGACATCGTCCTCCTTGGACAGACCGAAGAACTTCTGGATCTTGCGGGCACGCTTGGGACCCAGGCGCTTGGGGTGGACAACGTCGGTCAGGCCGGGGATGTCCGACTCGCCCTGCTTGGCGATGGACAGAGCCAGGACGGACAGGTCAGCGCTGACGATGCAGCCGCGGACGGACTTGCGCTTGCGCTCGCCGGACCGGCGGGGGCGGTAGCAGGAGTGGCCGTCAGCCAGCAGGAGGCGGACACGGGTGGGCTGCAGGACACCCTGCTTCATGGGGAAACCCTGCTTGTCGTTGCCACCGGTGATGCGGACAATGTAGCCCTTCCACTCGTCGCCAAGAGCATCGGCGGGGACCTCGGCACCCATCTGTACGCTATTGTTAGTTCTCCGCTCCCAAAATATATCCTCGTTGTCTTGTTCGAGTTTTGCACCGCTCCAGATCGGCCGAAAAAAATGTCGATTCAGGTGGGGAATGGAAAGGTACGAACCCGACGCTCCATGAAGACGGCAAGCTTGCGCTCATCCTCAATGTCGATCAGCTTCTGCGCACCGGTCGCCGGGTTGCTAATGTTCAACTGCAGAAAAACATCGGTCAGTACAGGGCAATCGACAAAAATATCGACGGCAGCACCCCAGCGTCAGAAGAGCAGCAAAGCAGCAGCACAGCAGAAAGGTCGTCGTCAAGTTGAAAGAATATTTCGCCATGTGTCCTCTCGTCCCAATGTCGGTCCATCATTGTTGTCGGTCCCTTTTCGGTTTCCTCCTATTTCCAGATCGATGCGATCGCTTTTTGTCGTCGGTTGTCGTCGTGGGCTCTTCCAGGAACATTCCTTCGTGGGGCCAGTTCATCCATCGGTGATCGTGACGAGGACACATTGCAAAAATATTCCTCCATTCGTCGGTCTCCTTGCTCTCGTGTTGCTGCTGCTGCTGCTTCTAATTCTGCTTGGTTGTTTTCTAGGTGTCGTCGGGATGGAAGCAGGTGAAGATGGAACGAACCTTCATGCTGGGCGGTCGTTTCTAGGGATTCCCTTTCGGTTGAGAAGAAAAGAAAAAGAAAGGATCGCGAGGAACAGAAAGTCGGTAGTTTCTGTTTTTTGTTGTCGGGATGGAGTTGGGCGGATGATGGTGCAAAACCTCGCGAAGGGGGAGAATTGGTGTGGAAAGTGTTATTTTTTTCGCTACTAATTTTGCGTGGAGGCAGAAAAAAGTTTCGCTCGGAGAATCTCTGCACGCCGGGGCTAGCCCACCAAGCTGATAATGTTGTGGCCGTGGTGGTGGGCTTACATAATGATAGGGCTTGTCAACCGGTCGCGATGGTCCGTGCACGAATCTAGTCTCGAAAGTCATGTGATCAGGATTAAGTAGGGCAATGGAAATGGGACATCTTCAAGCTCCTGCCCCGCGCCAGATAAAAGTGGGGTTCAACCAGAGCCAAATTCCTTGGAGCCTTGGTCTCGTTGGATGCCACCTGACAGGTGCCGGCAACTGTCAGCCTATCATCGCAAGGCTAGCAAAACCTCATCGCTTGATGAAAGAGGCGATGAACCTCACGTTTAAACAATCTCACCATCTTGTTTATATGACATTCACAGCATCTCATAATGGAGGAGGACAGAGCACAGACAGACATCGGCCTAGCCGCCGAGATTGAGGAACGACACCGGGAGGAGGATTTGGAGAAGGCACTGACCGAGCAAGAGGCGACAGAAACGGAGGCCGGTTCGAAAGAAGCACCTGAGCAACCAACACCACCGTCACCACCACATCCACAAGGAGAAGCACCAAGTGGGGAGACGGATTTCACACAAAATGCGACAGCACAAGCGACAGAGCAATCGACCAGCGAAACCCCGGACAAGCCGGCCTTGAAGCAGCCCAAGAAACGGTTCATCGGTCGCCGAGCAGCGGCAGAGGCGGCTGCAAAGACACCGGGACTGAGCGTGGAGGACAGCGGAGCCGTCGGTAAGTTCAAAAACATCGCAAGACTGCAGAAACAACATACTACTCAGTTATATTCAGCAAATACTGACATATCACAGTGTCCCGCCCGGCACGGAGGCCACCACGGCTCCTCAACCAGGTGCCGCCCGAGCTGGCCAACGACCCGGCGCTCCTCGAGGCTGTGGCCCTACTACCGCCTAACTACTCGTTCGAGGTGCCCAAGACGATCCACCGCATCCGCACGCTGGGCGCCAAGCGCGTGGCACTCCAGATGCCCGAGGGTCTGCTGTTGTTTGCGACGACCATCTCGGACATCCTGCAGCAATTCTGCCCGGGCATAGACACGCTCATCATGGGCGACGTGACGTACGGTGCATGTTGTATTGACGACTACACGGCACGCGCGCTGGGCTGCGATCTTCTGGTGCACTACGCGCACAGCTGCCTGATCCCCGTGGACGTGACGCAGATCAAGACGTTGTACGTGTTTGTGGACATCCGTATCGACACAGCACATCTTCTAGCGACGCTCGAGCGCAACCTCCTCCAGGACCCGTCCAAGCCCACAACTCTGGCACTGGTCGGCACGATCCAGTTCAACGCGACCATCCACGGCGTGAAGCCGACGCTGGAGCGGGCTGGCTTCCGCGTGTTGGTGCCACAGATCGCGCCGCTCTCGCGCGGTGAGATTTTGGGCTGCACGTCGCCAAATCTGTCCAACACGGCTTCCGGTGCGGACGGAGACGACAACGACAATCTGGTCATCCTCTACCTGGGTGACGGCCGCTTTCACCTCGAGAGCATCATGATCCACAACCCCACGGTGCCCGCGTACCGCTACGACCCCTACGCGCGCAAGCTGACGCGCGAGACGTACGGCCACACCGAGATGCAGGACCTGCGGCGGTCGGCCATCCGCACAGCACGTACAGCGCAGTCGTGGGGCCTGATCTTGGGCTCGCTCGGCCGACAGGGCAACCCGCACACGCTGGCGGCGATCGAGGCGCGGCTGCGGCAACGCGGTATCCCGTTCGTGACGCTGCTGCTTTCTGAGATTCTGCCTCACAAGCTGGCGCGCATGAGCCAGGATGTCGAGTGCTGGGTGCAGGTGGCGTGCCCGCGGCTGAGCATCGACTGGGGCTATGCGTTCCCACGGCCACTGCTGACACCGTACGAAGCGCTGCTGGCGCTGGGCGAGCGGGACGACGCATGGGCGCGGGCGCCCGACGGCGGTGTGGGCGGCGTGTATCCCATGGACTTTTACGGGAAAGACGGCCTCGGACGGACGCGCGCCGCGCAGCCGGCCTAAAAGAGTGAAGGGGACGACTGGTATATATAGAAGAAACGACATAGACAACCATTGTAATGCATGATTCATGAGATTTCGTTACGCTACCTTGCTATCGTACATTTGTTTGCTAATGCCATATCCCCGTCTGTTCTTCGTAGCCGTAATGGCCCTTTCCGTCCGCCCGTCGCCATCCTTCTAGGACGACGACGTCGTCATGGGCTCGGGCCGTTGTGAGAACATCAGCTTGTAGTGGATCACCTCGACGACCTCGAGGTCGGCCTCGTCAGACGCAGGCCCGTCCCCAGACTCTGTCTCTTGTTGCTTTCTCCGGACAACGGCGAGTGGCCGCGGCAGCTTCTTGACCTCACCCGTGAGACGCTGGTGCGGGCCGACGTAAAGATGGACGCGGCGCATCCAGGCTGTGCTGTCGGCACCTGCTGCCGGGTCGTAGTCGGGGAAATCGAGGCGGCCAATTGGGACTGCCTGCGAGCGCGATGCCGCCGCGGAGCTTCCTTCGCCATCTTCGTCGCCGTCCTCCTCGTCACCTCTTTGCGCATCCGGCAGGTTTATTGTGCCCTGCAGCTCGAGTAGTGCGAGGCCGGCCGGTGTCTGGAGAAGTGTGGGCAAGGCGTTGGGTGCTGTGGCGGCTGCAGCAGCGCCCGGCTTCCGCGAGTGAATAGTGAGTGTGGATGAGTGTTCCTCCATATTGGTGGTAGGCGGAGATAGAAGAAAAACGGCCAGTAAATGAAAAGGTTGGTGAGGACCAAAAAGAAGCGATGATATGTGATCGCGCAAAACTGAAAACCAATTAACGCGTCGTCCGCTAAGACGCGCTTGGGCTCCAGTGGGGTTCAGTGGTGACTTTAGTGTGTGGTGCCAATCCACTGGACCAAGCGCCAAGGCTGGCATCTTGTAAGTCAACACGAACACGAATGTACGTCGTACATCAACGAGAAATGATAAGAATTCGTAACGAAACGATAGCGTTTGTTTTTTTCTTGCAAAAGAATGAATATAATATAAAAATACTAGAAAGGCAAAACAGCATCCCAGCTTCATATCCAACAGGGAGGATGAGTCCAACCATCGACTCGTACAATATTCCAAAAATATATATATTCCAAAAATGATATTCTGTAATATTCCAAAATTAATGGGTATTACCCTTCACACGGTTTTTTTCTTTTTTTTCTTCTTTTTTTTTGTTCCTCTTCTCACCACCCTACACCGGTGTCGTCGCCGTGTTGATGCTGAACTTGTACGTGGCCTGAAGCTCAAACGGCGCATCGCCCGGCGCAAAGATCTGCTTGCTCTGGCGACCCCACTCGGGCTGGTTGATGCCGTCGATCCAGTCCTCGACCTCCATGACGAGACAGCCGTACTGAGGAATGGTGCGCGGGAACGCCGGGGCCGTGTCGTTGCCGCCAAAGAGACCCTGGGTCTTCTTCAGCGCCATCGAGCCGTTCTGGCCGCCGCACGAGTACACCTGGAAGGCCTCCTGGTCCGTGTAGACATCGAGCTGGATGCCGGACCAGGGCGAGTGCAGGCGCGCCACGTAGCCATCCTCGTCACGCCAGCCGTTGGCGCCGTCCAGGTCGCGGTTCACGAGGTAGCAGGTGTCGTAGCCGGTGCAGTTGTAGCCGCAGTTGCCGAGCAGGTCCGGGTTGGAGAAGTTGGCGCCGATCTGCTTGGGCGCTGTCCAGAAGTCGTTGACCGAGCCGGGCTGGTTCGCCAGGATATCACCCGTCGGTATCAAGATGTTATCCGCGGCGACACGCTGGCCACTGTAGGGCAGGTGCAGCGAGTGGTTCAGCACGAGGTTCGTCTCGTTGTTGGCAAAGCCGTCGAGGTTCCAGTACGTGTGGCTGCTCAGCATGATGGGCGTCGGCTTGGTGGTCGCAAAGGCCAGCATGTTCAGGTTCCACGTATGGTCGCCGAGCGTGTACGTGATGTAGGAAACAACCTCGCCAGGGAAGCCCTGGTCGCCATCCGGATCCACGAGCTTGAAGACGATGCTGTCGGTGGTGTGGGACACAACAGTAAAGTTGCGCCAGTCCCAGCCATCGGGTCCGCCGTGCAGCGTGTCGACGCCGTTGGGGTAGCCCGGCTCCGGGTTCTCGTTGGGCAGGACGTGGTACGTCGTGCCGTCGATTTCAAACGTGCTGTTCTTGATGCGGTTGGCGTACCGGCCAGGGACACCGCCAAAGTGCGGGTGCTGGCGGTCAATGCCGTAGTAGGTGGCGTTGTCAAAGCCACCCACAAGGTCGCGGACGACTCCGTACTGGTCATGGATGAGCAGGTTGGAGATTGAGGCGCCGTAGGGGATAAACGAGGCCGTGATGCCGTTGCCGTACAACCAGTACTTGCCGTCGGCGTCCGGGCCGGTGGAATTGGAGCTGCTGTCCTGGGCCGTGGCCACCGGCGACAGCAGCGCCACCGCGGCCAGGCTCGACGCGAGAAGGGACTTGGCCAGCATGGTGACGGCCGAAAAGTACGAAGATAACGACTGAGGGGGTATAGAAACGAATGGAGACAATGCAGAAGCGTGACAAAAATATCCAAAATAGAAGACAGCGGCGACAGCGAGGATAAAAATGAAGCTGAAGCGCAAACAGTGTGGCTTTGGGCAAGTCGTGCGTCTCGTGGGACTTACACACCAACAGTCACTGTTGGGAGGAGGTGATCGTCGCTGAAGAGGAGATTGAGAGTGATGAGCAGTTGATGACGGGCGACGAGGCGGCACAGTGTGTCTATTATACGCAGGGCACGACGATCCATCACCGCACGTGTGAGCCACAGTCGCTCCTTCCCATGCTGGTGCTTTTGTTGTTGCTGCCTCAAGATGATGCTCCTGCCGTCCTACATCGCCTCTCGCATGCAGCTTCGCTCTTTCCTTCCCTTGGTTCCCCGACGCCGGCCATGGCCATGACCACATCGTCCCCCCTGCTCTTGCTTGCCTTGCTTTTGCCCTTCGACTAGCGGTGGTGTTGAAAAGGTCGCGCGCGCACCTTGCTCGCCCGAGCCTCCTTCTGTAAATGGGAAGCTCCAAATACCTCAATCCTTGTCTCTCGCTCTTTCCCTCTCGCTTGTCCTCTCGACAAAGGGCCCCCTCTTTCTCTTCGGCCCGCGTAGGACAAGGCAGGAGGTAGCTGCAGCCGGCAAAAGCAGGGAAATCTGGAAATCCGAGCTCTTCTCACTTGAGGGAGCTCTCTTATTTCTCCGTTCCCCTCTTTTGGGAGGTTGCAATAAAGGCAAAGAGACAGAGCGACTGTTGACCTTGTCCCGGGAATGGCGGGAGAATGACGAATCAAATCAACAAAAGACCGATGCGCGTCCCCAGATGGGGAAGCTGTCTAGCCAGCCGAACAAGAGGAGGGGGGCGTCAGGGATCTAGGACAAGGGCCATGGGCAGTGGAAGACGGGATGACAATAGATTACTTTGCTGCTTGGTGTTCGTGGCCGTTGCTTGTCGATCTCATGCTGTTGGGCTCGTTGGGGCTGGGACCGGGGAAGCGAAAGAGACGTTGCTGACCAAGTTTTGGATGAGGGGAAAAGGAAAGAGGGAAAGTCCGCGAATAAGCTTACAGGCGGTCGTACGTCGTACAGGCCATGTACAGGCCATGCACACACCTGCAAACACATGCACAGGCCCCTGCTAGCGCCGGCTTCTGCGCGCTGCGGCGCTACATATTATGCATAGATTGCGCCGCCAACCCCCCTCCAGAGCAGAAAGAGCTCCTTCCCCAGACCATCACTCAGCGTACGCCCGTTTTCGAGTGGCTTCTAATAGAGGGGAAGGTTGCCTTTCTGCACCATGGGAGTCTCTGGCACTGGTCCCGTTTACGGAGTAATACGACGCTTGCTGATGTTTTTTTCGTCTTTGCTTCCCTGGCTCGAGCCTGGTTCTTTTCTTGACTGCTTCTTGCGCTCTCTTCCAAGGCCCGCAGTTCCTACACTACCCTTCTCTGGGTAGCGTCTCCGGGCGGACTGCGGCGATCGATTTGTCCAAGATCGGCCGTTCTCCGCGTTCTCCGCGTTTCCTTCTGAGCTTCTCACGTCTCTCCTACCCTGGCCTCGGTGGCTATTCCCATTGTCACTGCTGATCATGTAACAATACCCATGTCTTTTTTCTCCCGATGCTCCGCGAGGCAACCAGGAGCCTAAACGTCAGTCACGTCAGTCCGGGGACAAGAAGGGATGAACGAAAAAAAAAAATACGTCGTAGTGCATGGAAAGGCCTCACTTTCGTCAGCAAGTCGAGGAAAACGACAGGTGACTAGAGAGGGGGAGCAGAAGTCCAGAGAAAAAAAATACTCAAAGTCGCGACTCGGCTTATATCTGCCGAGGGGGTCCCAGATCATAGAAGTGAGGATATGACGTACTTTGGAGCAAAGCAGCTCTTTAGAGATGGGTCATTTGGGCCAATCTCGAGTTCAACCGGTTGGCCGGTTTGGGAAGCTCGAGAGAAGACGGTAGAGACAGTGTGGATGGGATCATATGTGGCTGGCATCTGACATGATCATAATACTGATGTAAGATTTTTCTTTTTTTGTGTATAATTTTATTTATTTTCGATTTCATAAGGGTTTTTTTTTTCTGGAGAGCAATTATATGTGGATAAAAATAAAAGAATAAAACAATGCAAAATAACACTTTCTTAAGAAGACCCATCTCCTGTGCTCGGGGAAAAAATTGTAAAAAAATGTTCTGGCCCATGGCAAACAATTATTTGCAGATTGTCCAGACCATCTACCATCAACCACGCACTGGCATGTATCCTGGTAGATCGCCTGACTGCCTCACCTGTGAAATTCAAACCCAAACGTCTATCCCGTGGCTAATCCCGCAAGTGTCTACCACCCACATATATATCCCACGCCTGGCCATCTACCAAAACTTCTGCACCGCCAGCGCCACTTGGCTCGCCTTCACCGGCGGCGTCCATTGCTGGCCCTGGCCGTTGTCAATAAGGACACCGACACCGTCCATCTTCCGAATGAGCCGAAGAGCGGGACCAAAGGCCGCCTCGTACAGCTCATCCTGCGCGGCGCTGCCACCACCACCAACACCGTTGCCCCACGCCGCCATGCCTCCGACCGGCAGCGTCTCGTTCTCTCGGAATGCCTCCTCGGCCGCAGCCGACACCACACTGGCCTCGTACCACGACGTGAATAGACCCCGTCCGGGGTTGTCCACGGCAGGTGTCGCGTAAACGATACCTGCAGAGGGGCCTTCCTTCCCAGGCCGCTTTGCCAAGGCCATGAGCCAGTTCCACGAGACGTCTAGGAAGCTCTGCTTGTCCGTGCTCTCGAAGCGACCCACGTTGCGAACGCGCGCTGAAAGGACCACAGTCGAAAATGACTGGTTGTCGTTCTTGACCTCGCGGTGGTCGTAGGCAAACTGGAACTTGGGACTCGTGATGGGGCCGGGGCTAATTTTCTTGGTTAGCCGTGGTAAAAGCGAGCGGCAGAGCAGCAGATAAATCAAATACGTACGGAACGACCATCGTTCGTAGAAGGTCACGGGCGAACTCGCCGTACTCTTCCTCCAACTTTTCGATCTTGCTGTATGACACCGAAACGCGCGCATCCCAGTGCCGCCGGATGCAGTGGATCCAAATAGGTGGCCGGGTGTCCTCGACGCTGCGAATCCCGTAGGTAAACCCCCCGGGTTCGGTCCCGTCAATCTCAATGACAAAGGGACTCTGTGCCTTGATGACGCCGCTGACGTTCATGTAGACACGCTGGCACTTGAACTCGTAGATGATCCGTTTCTCATGGAACGCCCAATCTGGTGTCATTGGAACTGACCATTCGCTGCCACGGCCGTTAGGCAAGCCGCCAGGCATGTGGTTGCCATCGTCAACTAACAGGCCGTTGGACATCGCATTCGAGTTTAGACCAAGAACACTCTCCATGTCGTTGGCGAACAACGTCAGGGCCTTTGTGAAAACGATGCTCTCAGGCGAGACACAGATCGTGTCCAATCGCGTGACGATTTCGGTGTGCGGCCAGCCCGACGCGGCTTCACCAGGCATGTTGAAGGCAAGGCCCTCGGGATTGGCATCCATGATGTAAACACGGCCGAGTTCGACCTGCAGTCGGATGCGACCCCTGGCGTAAGGCAGATCTGCCATGAGGCGACCAATGCTGCCGCAGAGGCCGGTTGCAAATGTAGACCGCCGCACAAGTGCCTTGCTCATCCCACCGGGGCCGCTGGGTACGACAGAGCGCGCTTTTTCTCGGGAGATAGGGACAAGCTGCTTTTGCTGGGACGGGGAAGGGGAAGCAGGGCGAGGGACCGGGGCATCAAATTGGATCAGCATATCGCTCTGAGTCGGGGCAGGTGTCGCAGGGACGGCTGCTGCCGCTGTCGACGGAGTTTTCTTCTCGTCCAGGAAGTCAATGAGTGACTCCGTTTCGACTGTTTCGACTGGTCCATATTTGGGCTGGGGCTTGAGCGCTCCCTTGACATTATGGTCGTTGTGGTTGCCATTGGTAGCTTCGGCTTGACCTCCGATCTCGCTGGATTGCTTAGACAGGTTCTCGCCCGAATTCTTCTTGGAACTGTTCATAAAGTCCCAAAGAAGTTTCATCTGGTAGGTGTGCTTGTCCGACTGAAACGATGGAGGCATAGGGAGTGGCAGCACTGGGGGTGCTGGTTTTCCCTTTGAATTCTCAGAGTCAGGCCCAGGCTGAGAAGCAGGAGCGAGGGTAGAAGCAGGATTGTTTTTCGGAGCAGGAGTAGAGGCAGGGGCGGTCTTCGGACCAGGGATATCCAGACCAAGCAGATCGAATTGCTCTGACAGCTCCAGCTTCTTCGGGGCCTCTTTGCCCTTACCGTGTCCATTGGCTTCAACGTTTTCGACACGAACAAGCTCGTTTCCTTGAGGCACCATCTGTGGCGCTTGTTCCAGGGTAGGCTGCGGCTTCTGCACTGGGTCTTCCACCGAGTCCTTCTTGGGGGCCATCACGCCGAGAATCTTCGGCGTGTACTCTGCTCTCTTGAACCACATGGGCCACTTCCGCGCCTGGTCGTTGAAGATCGGCGGCGACCTGGGGCCAAAGAGGGAGACCTCCATTCGTTTGAAATGATCAAAATCGCAGATGCGGAGGCAGACTCCCTTTGCGAACACGGTCTTGAACATCCTGTCGAGCATTGCTTCCGGGAACTGGCTGGGATCGAAGATGGTCGAGGTGAGCATGTTGTCGTTAACGTGAGCCATGAAGCGGGCGTCCACATGGTACGGGCCATCGGCCTCGGCGTACAGGAGGTGCTTCGGGGGCGGCATAACGAAGACCTAGAAAGTATATTATGTCAGTCGAACTGCGAATGCCGTGTGAAAAAAATTTGAGCATCACGTAGACGTACAAAGCGGTTGAAGAGGTTGTCAAGCATCTTGCTGGCCTTGGCCACCGCGTCTCTTGTCGCTCCGCCGATGTAGATCAAGCGGGCGTTAGTTGTATCGATCGCGACGTGAGCGCTCGACAAAGCCATGACGGATTGCCGGCCATCCTCGTCGAGAAGTTTGTGTGCCGAGATGGAATCGGGCGTCTCGTGCTTGATGCGTGTCCACACCTTGCGGAAATCGAATCGGTCGAACGCGACAGGGCACAGCTGGTCGACCACATTCTTTCCGGCGGGATCCTTGGGAAGGTCTCCGGGAGTTGGAGCCTTGAGCCACGCATTGTTGATAGGGACCTGATCTGTCAGTACGTACAGAATAGAAGTGAGAGCAAGGGGACACAGAATCTGAACGAGAAGTCTGCAGGTTCAGCTTTACCGGTTGGCCATCCAGGCTGCGCTCCATCTCATCGTGAATCTCTCGGAAGATGGCCTGCACGTTGCGCACATCGCTGGCCTGGCAGGACGCTTTGAACCAGCTCAAGTCCGGCTCGAAAGTGTATTGACCGTTGGGGTGCTTCTTGCGCAGGGCTTCGAGTACGCGTTCAACACCGGCGGGGTGGTACTGCCAGATACTGGCCAAGTAGATCTCGGCCGGGTTGTTGTTGTTGTTGTCCATAATATCAAGGACAGCTGTGGCTGTGACGAGATGGGGGAGAACACTTGCAAAGGTGAATGTGTCGTGTTGAAGGAAGAACAAACAGTGTCGACAAAAACAGAAAATAGTAGGTAGTGATGGAGTTGAACAAGTTCAAGTCAGCCGTTTGCAAACAGAGGAGAAGACGTCTCTATAATGGGCGACTGCGTTAGTTTTTCGAGCAGAGAGGCAAGTTGAGACCAAAGTGAAGTTCAAGGTGGGGAGCGTATTGAAATGCAAATCAAAGAGAACTGAGCTGACGGTCAGTAGACGAGACAAACCGACAAAATCTACTGTGTATCTATGTCACCGGTGATGGGGTAGAACAACGAGCTGCCTATGAGTGGCGTGGTGATTCGGCGATTTGAAATGACAATGACGAAGGCGAGGCCAAAGGCAGGATCCTCTGTGACTGCGCACAATGGTAGCCGTGATGCCGGATACCACCTTGTCGAGAACACGCCGGGGTGGTATTTTTTGGGAACGTCGGGGGGACGAGTGGAAGAAGAAATGGTTTCTTGCTACCGCAGGTGATGTTGTTTGTGCTGTTGACTTGGAGCTGCCATAGCGCTGCTGAGGCAAAGACAAGCGAAGCTGCGTCAGTAGCAGCTGTCTTTGAGAGGAGAGCGAGAGCAGAGAAGAGAAGATTTGAGGTCAAATCAACGAGGTAGATCAAGCGAAATAAGTCTTCCGGCTAGTTGGCTCGAAAAACAGACTTGGGATGGCGGATTGCACCGTGGAAGCTCAAAACGGAAAGAGCAAACCACGTAACCATTGCTCCTTCCGTTTATACAGATATTGTCTTGACTTAAATACTAGCATTGCAAGTGGAGGGCGTTTGCGTGCGAAAGGTAAAAAATCCAGGCATTCAAATATGTCGGCACATCACCATTGATCAAACAAAAATTGCAAAATATATTAAAAAGAGTAGAATCGTTTCGTAGTCTCATTCTGGCCAGGCTCGTCCTCATAGGGTGTGGAAGCGCCGCCGTATTAGTGGTAGTAGGAGTATGTGCAATGGTATCCTAAAAAAAGTAGGGAACAAACAACAAGCACAAATATAAGAATAGGATAGGAGAAGGCAGACAGATAGGGCCACATGAGCCAAAATTGTGGCCGCCAGCACTATGGCGGGCATTGCCTGTACACGGCCTCCCTTCTAACGCAACAAAGAACAGTCCTATGCCCCCGTTTCTAACTTTTGAGAGACCCAACCTGATGATGTATGCCAAAGCGTGACATGTCTTCTTGCGCCTCGGTCTTACATGTCGTGCCAAACAAACTGCAAAAAAGCCCACAGATGGGAGTGGGAAGGGCAAGCGGGTAACAAGAAACAAGAAAATGAATAGAAACAAAAGAAATAGAAAATCGAGCGACTGCTCTTCGGTGGGAGGCAAAATGCAATGTGTCTCGGTCTCGACTGCTTCGCTGCGAGACTATCGAGTGCGATGTCCCTAGGATAATAATCAACGCCGTACTCCGTCTATCCAAACCCTTAGATAGTCCGTCATGAAGGTAACATGAAATAAATGCAATGTCGATGCGTGGTGGTTGTAGTTTTGTGGTAGGCGTTGTGGATGCCGTGGATGCCGTGGATGCCGTGGATGCCGAATGTGTGGTCGTTGCGGCGGAAGCAGTCATTTTGACGGAGAACAGCGCATGAAGCAGTGGAATGACGGCTGCGAGAGGACCGTTTAGGAGGCCCAGTCGATGGTCTTTTTGATGTTGAGTGACCACTTCAGCTTGTCCAGAACCTGGCGAGCTTCTTCAAGCGTGCGCTCCTGCTCAGCCTCTCGTCGTGAGGCGTTCGTCTTGATGTCGTGCAGCAAGTCTTCTTGCTCCTTTTTGTATTCGGCAAATTTGCGGGCGATGTCTTCCTTTTGCTGCAAAAGCAGTTTGATGTTGCCGTCCTGTTGGTCGCATAGGTCCCGGAGCATGTTGATCTTCTCGTCGTCTTGCCGCCGTGCCTCTGATAGCTCCTTGACTTCCTTGCCCATGCGGGCCGTGGCCTTTTTGACGGCCTCGCCCTGGTCGCGCCAGTGGCTGCTGATCGCGTTGTAGCGGCCCTCCATGAGCGCGGCGTGCCCTGTTGCCTCTTCAACTTGCTGCTTGGAGTCGGATTTGATCTTTTCCATCTCCTCGCGCCAGGTGCGCTCGCGGTTCTGCGCGTCGGTGGTCCGCTTCTTCTCCAGCTGGACGGCGCCTTGCAGGCTTTCGACTTGCCGTTCCTTGCGCGCAAGCAGCGTCTTGGTCACGCTGGCCTCGAGCAGCTGGCTCTCGTAGTCGGAGATGATGCGCTCCATTTTGTCCTCTAGTAAACGTGCTGCCTGCTTTGCCTCCTCGGCTTTTAGGCCCTCGATTTTGAGATCCCGTTTCAAGGCTTCGTTGTCGGACACGAGACGATTAATCACGCGGCCAGTTTTTCCCAAGCCTGCCTTTCCAACAGTCGAATCCCACCCATTTCCACCCGCTCCGTCCGCTTGCTGGTCATCGGCAAGTGCATCCCTGTTGTTTGTCGAGCCGTGGAAAGCTGCCCGGCCGCCGGTGGGCGAACCGAAAGAGGTGGTGACACTCATGCTTGCTGCGATGGGCGCTTTGCTAGCACCGTATGACAAACTGCCCTCTCGTGAAGGAGTGTCCATGCCGGGTCGTATCGTGGAGCTGACGGAGCGTGCCGAGGGCACCTCGAGGCTGGAAACGCTGGAAGCGTTGGGTAGTGATGAAACCGCAGTGCTGTGTTTTAAGCGGCCGTTGGTGGACTTGGTGTCGCTTGGGGGTGAATGGGGTTGTGAGGTGAAGGATGCTGTGCTGACGTTGCTATTAACAGAGCTGGAGAACGCCGAGTTGGAGTTTCGTGTGATGGATGGCGAGCTGGTGGAAGATGCCTCGTCGTCGAACGACTGTCTGGACTTGTCGTCAAAGCTAGTAACGGCGCGGATGGTAGACAGAGTTCGAGAAAGGCCTTTCGTGACGGAGCCGCCGTTCAGATGGGACGGCACGGCAGAGGACGCAGGTGATGGTGATGGTGACGATCGGGCGAATGTGGTCATTGTTGGGACGGATGGTAACGGCTTGTCGCCACGGGTCGAGCCTCTGGAGTTACGGCCCATGGTTCTATCGCTGGTGTCGGCTTCCGGAACATCGGTTAGGGACGTTCGTGGCGAGTCATTTGGTGCGGAAGGCGTGCGGGTGTGTACCGGGTCTTGGGAGGTCAGTATGTGGGAAAGAAGATAACGCAATGTGTGGTTTCGTGAGAGGCGAGGAAAACAGAGTGTGTACGTCGTAGTTGGCACCCGGATAAGAAGAAGAGGGTAAACAAAGCGTGATGAAAGTCAACAGCGGGGCGGAAAGAGGGTGTGGGTGTGTGGAGGCAGAAGCAGAGGCGGAGCAGGACGCGAAGAACCAGGAAGAGGGAAACGTTTCGAAGGATGGGACGTTTGGGCGCCGAGGAACAACAATGCAGAAAGCGCACAGCCAGGCCCTGGGCAGGCCCATAGGGCCGTAAAGGACAGCCACAGAAGGCACAAAAGCGCCCACACTGCTGTCGTGCGTCACACAAGACGTATAACGAAGCGAATCCACAAATCACGCACCTTTCAAGTCGTTGGCTTGCGGGAGCAGGCTGCCAGCTTTCGTCGAGCTGACAGACTGTTGACGCTGGGATTTCCTCAGCCTGTTGCGCATGTCTGGCGAGCGAGACAGGCCCAGATAGCCTCTTCAAACAGCCTGTCGAGATAGGAAGAACGACGCCGGGGGCCGATGGAGCCAACAGAAGAGGGCCACTGTCGAGAGGGCCGATTTTTTCTGGTGGCGCTCGTTATTTTTTTTGCTGGCGGATTTGCTGGTAGTTCGGATATTTTGACTGCCCCTTATTTTTTTGCGGCGGCGCGTGCCTCTAGTGGCCTAACAAATTGGCGTCGATCCTGGCGTGTATCAAACGACGGCTGTTGCGATGCGGCGAGCTTAATCGTAGATGATGCGAAAGAGAAAGCGTGTTTGCAGGACAAAAATGGGCGTAGATGGAGGTTGGAGGTCAAAGGGATAGTATTGCGACGGCGATGTCGAGACTGTTGTATTAAATGGGAAGGCACCACCCAATTCGACGAAACGGGAAACTGCAATGCTCTCCCTCTTTCCAAGCATTCGCAGCGTAATTAACGACTGAAAATCTCTGTGCCCTTGGAACGGCCTTTGTTTGTTTTGCTTCCCGTGGCCGCAGGGCAGGAGCAGCAAAAAGGGGCCTGCGTCAGAGCCACGCTACAAGGCTAGGGGCGTGCAGTGGTCTGTGTTCAGAGCAGTGTTTAGCGGTGTTTAGTCGTGTCTAGTGTGTGTTTTCCGCAGTCTTTTGCGCGATCCACTTAACGCGCCGGCCCAAACGGACGGCAGGAGCGACGACGCCACTGTCCCGGCAACCGTGTCAGCCCGTTTAATGCAACTCAGGTGCGGCTGGAAAGCGCGATACGTGCATAACAGTGCATCTATGCAATCTGCGCAGGGGCACCGCTGCTCACACAGGGGGTGTCGTCGCCCGTCAGCTCGCCATTGAGGCTGAAAAGGACGATGCAGTCCAGGGGCTTGCTTGCCGGAAACGAAACAAGGAGTGCTTGGAGAAGCATATTGCGGGAGATGGCGGCACTTAGGACGAAGGATGACGTCCATTGGATTGGGGGTTCAATTAAGAATTTAAGACAGCCAAGCGCTGTGGCTTGCCGATGTGGCTTGCTGGCACTGGCTTTCACAAGGAAGAAAATAGCATATTTAATTGAAGGCGGGCCCTGTTTAATGAAAGTTGGGGCAGAGGTGAAGCACAAGAAATGGCCACCTCGTACTCCGTATCGTCCAAAGATATCTTACCTGTGTTGTACTCCGTATCGTCTCAGCCTTTTTTCGGCATCTCACAGGTCTTCCAGCTCCCCAACCCTTCCCCCAAAGCCATCACTGCAGCCTCAATGCCATGCACTGTGCAGTTGACAGTCGCTTGTCCAGCCTCCTCAACCGGTTTGACAGCCACCGAGCCACTCCATATCTAATATCACGATCTTTTCGTGCCCACTTTGGCGTCCATTTCCACCGCCGCTACTTCGACCGTCTCCGTTGATGCTCCTCTCAACACTTCCCGTTGGCCAATCACAGAGCGCCTACCCCTGCGCGTTGGCGCGCACGGGCCAGCCCATGCCAACAACAAATTTAGCGGTGAGCGCGGGGGGCCAAGGTTAGAGTAGCGGTACCTCCTCCCCGCAACGAATTGGCTGCAGTCACATGTATCTTTACTCTCTCGATGCGTTCCTGCCTCTCTTCCCCTTTCCCCTCTTGTTGCTCCCCCCTGCTCCGTAATTGCCCCTCCTCGACGACCTCACCGCACAAATCTCCTTCCCTTTTGCAGAACGCTCATTTCCTGCGTCTCCCACTCGCCGCTTTTCTCCCTTTTTCTTCCGGAGTTTCAAGTCTTGAAGCCAGTGTTCAGTCGCTACGTTTGCCCCAGCCCTGCCCTGGCTATCCAGCATTGTCGTGCTTGCTTTTTTCCTCCATTCATATTTCTCCCCCTCCTCTGGGCCCTGCGGCAAGCTCTCCTTGATTTTTCCCCCTTTTCCAACTGCTGCTTTCTTTTTGTGTCAACTACCACAACGGACAGGAAATCTTCCATCGTCCGACTCCCTCTCGCCATCTTTGTCAACTTCTTCCCCCTCTACACATCCATCGATTTTGAGCAACAATGAAGGGCGAGGTAAGTCGGATTGAACCCCTAGGCCGTTGCGGCACCTCCCCGTATCCCCTTTCGCACCGGCCGTCCCATGTGCCGATATGAAGCCGCGAAGGAGGCCGAGCTTCGGCGTGCCCTGGTCTCAGGGCAGCTTGCGATCGAACCGTCCATATATCGATATTCGTCTTTCAACATATCGTCATATCCATCTCCCCTCCCTGCCCATTGTCTTGGTCACCTCGTCTGCCGTTCTTCGGACCCGTATACTGACTGGCCTTGCCAGGTTCTTCATCTTCACCTGGGCCAGGCTGGTACCCAGCTTGGTAACAGTGCCTGGGAACTGTAAGGCTTTTTTCTTTCCTTTTGTTCTTTGCTTCCTTTCTTTCTACTAGCCCCCCTCTATGCGCTTTTCACACGGCTCACATTGCCCCCAGGTACCTCCTTGAGCACGGCCTCAGCGCCGATGGCCGTCCGGACCCTAACCTGAAGGACGTCGGCGAGGGTGGCTCGTACGAGACCTTCTTCACCGAGACCAGCAATGGCAAGTACGTGCCGCGGTCCATCTTTGTCGACCTCGATCCCTCCCCGATCGACGAGATCCGTACCGGTAACTACCGCCAGCTCTTCCACCCCGAGCTGCTGATCAGCGGCAAGGAGGATGCCGCCAACAACTACGCCCGTGGCCACTACACCATCGGCAAGGAGATGGTCGACAACGTCATCGACCGTATCCGCCGTGTTGCCGGTAAGTTTTACGAGCAATGTGCTAGATCTGGGCAGCAAGTTAGTCCGTCTGCATCACATGTAAATGGTCGCTAACATCGCCTTGCTAGACAACTGCAACTCCCTTCAGGGCTTCCTGATCTTCCACTCCTTCGGCGGTGGTACCGGCTCTGGCTTCGGTGCCCTGCTGCTGGAGCGTCTGTCCACCGAGTACGGCAAGAAGTGCAAGCTGGAGTTTGCTATCTACCCGGCCCCCCGTGTGTCCACGGCCGTTGTCGAGCCCTACAACGCCGTGCTGTCCACCCACAGCACCATCGAGAACTCGGACTGCACGTTCCTCGTCGACAACGAGGCTGTTTACGACATCTGCCGCCGCAACCTGGACATCCCCCGTCCCGACTACGAGCACCTAAACCGTCTCATCGCCCAGGTCGTCAGCTCTATCACCTCGTCTCTGCGCTTCGACGGTGCCCTGAACGTGGATCTGAACGAGTTCCAGACTAACCTGGTCCCCTACCCGCGTATCCACTACCCGCTTATCAGCTACGCCCCGGTCGTCTCTGCGTCCAAGAGCGCTCACGAGAGCTTCAAGGTCCACGACCTGACCTTCCAGTGTATGTTATCTGCGTCCTTTACAAGACCTTGTAGCCGGCATCTCTGCTTTAATAAGTAACGGACTATATACTAACCCACATAGGCTTCGAGCCCAACAACCAGATGGTTGTCTGCGACCCCCGCAACGGCAAGTACATGGCCGTGGCCCTGCTGTACCGTGGCGACGTCGTCCCCCGCGACTGCAACGCCGCTGTTGCCGCCCTCAAGGCCAAGTCCTCGTTCAACCTGGTCGAGTGGTGCCCGACGGGTTTCAAGATCGGCATCAACTACCAGAAGCCCGTGGCTGTGCCGACCGCCTCGCCCACCGACGGCGGCCTCGCCAGCGTCGACCGCTCCGTTTCCATGCTGTCCAACACCACCGCCATTGCCGAGGCCTGGTCGCGTCTGGACCACAAGTTCGACCTGATGTACAGCAAGCGTGCCTTCGTGCACTGGTACGTTGGTGAGGGCATGGAGGAGGGCGAGTTCAGCGAGGCCCGTGAGGATCTTGCTGCGCTTGAGAAGGATTACGAGGAGGTGGCTGCCGATTCGTTCGAGGCCGAGGAGGGCGATGTCGAGTACTAAGTTCTAGTATCTCAAACCAAACAAGGGCCCAACTAAAGCGAGCTGATTATCCCCCCTTTTCGTTTTCTGTTTCTTTATTGACCGTTGTTGCTTTCCCTGCTTTACCCGCCACCAAACAAACACCCCCTATTCTGTTTTTTATGACTCGCGACCTTTTGCCCTTTTAGCCCCCCTCCACCTCCTATTTCTTCCCCCTTTTTATCTTCGTATTTCTAGGGTACATATGACGACCAAATGAGCGTGACTTGATGAACCAAGAGTGAAACCACCACCAAAATATGATATCCGAGGATTTCTACCCGCCCCTACTTTCTTTTTACCTAATTTATCTTTCTACTCTTGCTGTCTTTCTTTCTGGTGCTATGTGGGATGTCTTCTTTTTTCGGTATTATTTATGTTGTAGAAGAGGCGAAACCTTGTCTTTGTTTTTTGTTATGCCTTTATTTATGGCTTGACGTCTCATTTCTAGGTTGCGAGAAGATATGATACCGTGAAAAATAGAAAGGAAAAAAGTAAAAGATCATTTGCTTTCCAAAAGAATACAGTACGGAAAATGTGATAACAATGCCAATAGAAAATATTAGAGGCGCCTAATGAAAATAAAAGAAATCTCCCAACAAGATGCCATTTATGCGCTGCCGCCCTTCTTTGCCCGCCAGTTGGCTGCCCGGCCTGCCTGCCGCACCTGCTTCCGCGAAGCGTCACTGCCCGGAGGCCCTCCGTTGCGGTTGCCACCACTCTTCTTGGCACTCTTGCCCTTCTTGAACAGATTGACGCCGCCCACGCGCGCACGCATGCCCTCAAACACCATCGGCTTGCCATCGGGGCCGGTCGCGCCAAGAGGCGCTGTGGCCGCCGACTTGCCCAGCAGCTTCGACGCACGACCTGCCGATGTCTGCTGCTCGGCCGTCAGCTTGGGCGTGTAGCCAGTGGTACCCTTGCGATCACGACCCTCCCGCTTGCCGCCTTGGAAGCCGCCCGCCGCAGCCGCGGGCTTGCCGTTGACCTTGCTCTGGGCACGTTCGATGGCGCGCGCAGTCTTGTACGGTGCCTTGCAGCGGTTGACGCGCAGTGCGCGGGGCAGCAGAGGCGGGTACTTCTTCTCGTTTAGTAGAAGTGCGGCCTCAACGGTCGTCGCGTCCTACGAAGTTGGTTAGCAATGAAACGGGGGTACATGTGAGTAAAGTGAGGTAAGCAGCATGACGTACGTAAAACTGCACGTAGGCAATGCCCTTGCCGACACGCGTGGTCTGGTCGCGAATCACGCGCACGCTCTCGACCTTGCCGGCGTGCTTGCCGAAAGTGCGCCAAAGGCCCTCCTCGACGTCCATCGGCGTCTTGTTGCGCTTCTTGCGGGCCATCTCGCCTCCGTCACCATCGGTCTCGGGGTTGGTGCTCAGGACCGTCTCGTCGTCGACGAAGCCCAGGTTGCCCACAAACACGCACCGCTTGTGGTCGACAGGCGACGGATGGGCCACGCTGTCAGCGCGCAGGTGCCGGTCAAGCACCACGGTGCCGTTGAGCTTGCGCACGGCCGTGCGTGCGGCAGCAGCAGTCGAGTAGACGGCGTAGGCATTGGTGGACTGCGCCGTGGCGCCCATGACGGATTTGGTAATGAACGACGCGCGCTTGGGCAGCGCTGCCGACGCGAAGGGGACAGACCGGAACCGCAGGCTCTCCAGTACGGGCTTCTTCTCCTTACCTTCCTTGTCGTCCTTGCCATCCTCGTCTTCCTTGGCCTTTTTGCCTTTGGCTGGCTTGTCGTCGAAGATTGACTCGAGGTGTGCCATCAGAGTCTTCTTGGCTGCCTTTCCGGTGATGGCGCTGATGCTGACATTGGATAGGAACACGGTGCGGTCCGCCTTGGCCTTGTCCTGCTCGTCGACTTGGCCGTTTGTAGTG
Source organism: Sporothrix inflata (assembly GCA_021396225.1). NCBI lineage: Eukaryota > Fungi > Ascomycota > Sordariomycetes > Ophiostomatales > Ophiostomataceae > Sporothrix > Sporothrix inflata. Next base: position 183,568 of record WNYF01000003.1, on the reverse strand, counting down.
GCGTCTTCTGCGGCCTCGTTGGCGGCGTTTAGAAGAGATTCGTGGACGATGGGCTCGTCTGCGTCGCCGTCGCTCTCATCGTCGCCCTGGGCCTGGCCGTCGGCCATCTCCTCGTCTGAGTTGTCAGCCGCGGCAGTACCGCGCTTGGCTTTCTTCTCCGCTGGTCCGTCAATCTCCTTCTCCAGCTTGTCGAAGTAGCGGCTCTCCAGGTCGTCGTTCTCGTCCCGGTTCTTCCTCTTTCTTTTTCCAGCACCATTCTTCAAGTCGGCGGCGGCTGCGGCTGGAGCCTCTTCTTCTTCGCCCGCCTCGCTGGTGTCCTCCTCCTCCTCCTCCTCGTCATCGTCATCTTCGTCATCGTCATCGTCCCCCTCACCCTCGTCGCTGTCATCAGAGGCAGCTTCCTCTTCCTCCTCCTTGCTTAGAGGCTGGACAGGAGTTGGCGCCGGGGCTGCTCTTGGCTTGGAGACCACCAGAGGTTCGTATTTTGGCTTCGCAGTTGTTTCGACCGGACCGACCTGAGGCATCGTGTTAGTTTGGGTTGCATGTCTGTCTCGCCTTACAATTGATTTCTTGTCGAACGTACGCTGGATGCAAAGAGAGCATCGAGGGTGGGGTCCACTGCCTTCTTTGGCGCAGAAAAGACGGATTTTCTGAAGTTTCAAATTGTATTAGTCTTCTGAACATTCCAAAGCAATATATGTTTGAAATAAACTCACGGGTGACCCATTGTGAATGCCTTTGCTGAGAAAATGAGCTCTGGTCGTCTTGAGTTTGCTTTGCCAGCCTCGAAAAGAACGGGCAGAAAAAAATATTGCGGTCTCGAAGATTTGGGATTGCGATAAGATAGCCCATCTTATCAGAACGTGACTCGGCTGGCTTCTGACGCTGGTGCCGAGACTACTGCAATATTATGACCTAAAATCCAGGACCGGCTTTGTATAGTACATATATTGACATCTAGATACAAGATGGTACTGATAAAATAGGCGTACGATATGTAGTACTAGGTATCTTTATGTTTCCCAGCCACATGGTCTGCTTTGTGTCAGCGTCGCTGCAACCGAGTTTCTGCCAGCCGACACCGCCCAAGCAAGGATCTGGTCATCTGGTTAGCGCACTGTCCACTGCCCCCCAAGAAGCGCGAGGGACTCAGGAAAAATGGGCTGCGGCAGCGAGACCAGCACCAGCTGGGGGGAAGAGCGAGGAGCACAGGTCCGCTTCGCGCAAGTGGCATTTCGCCCGCCGATTTTCTGCCTCTCCCACAAAAACCCTCTCCGCTTCACAATCCGCCCTCTCTCTTCCCTCCACACAACCTTGCGGCCACGACCTGAGCGCCCATTTTCTTGATCGGCGATCTCTTGCGAATCAAGATTTGCGATATTCCTCCGCGTTTGACGCCTAGAAGCAGCTTGTTTTGCGGCTCTCCTGGGTCAGACCCGACCGGCGGCTTTTCGCTGTTTTCCTTTCTCCCTCTGCCTCTCGCTCTCTCGCTTCCTCGTTTTTTCGACTCCCTCCACCGCCCGTCTCCTTACTACGACCCTCTCCTCCCTTTTCCGAACTCGATAACCTCCCTAACCGCCCCGATTGGTGCCCGGGGCCATTTTTACAACCGAACTGTCCTCCCCCTTTCCCCGCCGACGATGGCCGCCAACGAAGCATTAGAGGACGTGGCTCCCTCGAGCCCGCCCCTTCTGCCGCACCCCGACCACAGCCCCAGCAATGCGTCAAGTCCCCTTACCGAGGTTGAAGATAAGGACGGCGAACCGGACGAGATGGACCTTGACGGGCCGGTGCACAACTCCTCGTCCTTGAGTAACGTCAACCTGGACGACGAGGACGACAACGGATCGCGAGCAGCTCGATCGCACTCAGGGTCGGACAACGAAGACGAGTCTGCCCTGTCTGAAGTTGAGCCTGACATCAACGACTCGGAGGCTGAGACTGAACGCCTTTACGACACACCCACCAAGGCAAAGAACATTAAAGACGGCGTCGACGCCGAGAGCAGCCCCGAGTCGGTGACAAGTCCGACAAAGCGCCTTGCGCAGACACGGGACCGCACGTTCCAGGCCAGTCCCAGCAAGCTGAAGCAGCAACTCCACGCCGATTCTGACGCGGATGAGGACGAAGAGGACGACGATGCGCTCTCTGATGCGGAGGATGAGGAGAACAACGAGGCCGACGGCGAAGAAGAGGCTGCTGCTGACGACCGCGAGGCCACTCGCAGCAGTCGGCGTCGGTCGCTTGCCGCAAAGGAACAGGCAAAGAAGCTCGGCCAATCGCCTTCTGTAGGGAACAAGACAACAAAGGAGGATGCAAATGGCGACAAAGAGGAAACACCCGTGCCGACACCAGTGCTTCTTCGCAGCCAGCGATCCAATTCCGACACACGGAAACGGAAACGCTCTCCCACAACAGACCCATCCGAATCCGACCAGCCGTTGCGGAAGCGCATTGGCTCTGGTAGCGGTGGTGCTGGTCGTGACGCGACGACTGCAATTGCCGAAGACATCGACGGCGAAAAGGCCTCGGCCCAACGGCCGAATGGCGCGACCGACGAGGACGCTGCCGAGACAGGAGGCGACGAAAAGGCCGAGGCAGACAATTCAGCAGAAGGCACAAACAGCGACACGTTCCGGGCTAGAAGGTCGAAGCGTGGTAGCGCCAAAAAGCGAAACAACTCGGACGACGGCGACGACGATGTGAATGAAGACCAGAACGACGACGCCTTAGAAGACGGCGACCTGGCCACGGCAGAAGAGGATGCCATAGGCCACGGTGACGACGAACCGATCGATGGTGACATCGACGAGGAAGCCGAGGCCGCTCACCGGAACGAAGAAGAGTGTACGGCTTACCCGGTCGAAGCTACGGTGCTGGCGAAAATAGATACAGGCCATGCTGACAGTTTAATTGCTACAGTGGAGAGAAAGAAAGCAGCCCTCGAAAACTTGCACGCCATCGAAAAGCAGTTTGCGTCTTTCCGAGACAAGTTCGTGCCCCCATCCTCTCACGCCGCTTCCATTGCCATATTACTTTTGTGACACTGGATGCTGACAATAACAACAGACTTTATCAAGAACGTCTAGACCAGCTCAACCAAGAGGAAGAGATGCTGCTTGGCGACAATCCTACCCACCCCGAGTACCTGGCCATGATGCAGTGCGTGAACGAGCGGCGCGACGAGAAGATCCGCGTAATCGACGTGGAGTACGACTTCAATTTGCAAGCACTCAAACGCTGGGCTGTGGCTCGGCGCAGTCACATTCACGGCCAATACTTCCAGAGCATACGCGAGTCGCGCGAACTTGTGCTCGAGGAGCTTGGCCGGCAATGGTATCAGATCCAGCAGCAGCGGAGGCGGCACGCCAACACCATCCCCGACTACGGCCTGCAGTTCCCGACGGCCAAGACACAGCGGGTCAAGGATGCGATCACATACAATAAGGAAGTGTCCATTCTGTCTGGCATTGCTAAATACGAGGGTTTCCCTGCCGCACCACAGATCAGGGGTGCCTCGACAACGCAAGTTGACGACGACCTTGAAGCCATTTCTGTATGTGTTGCCTCTCTCCCCTGTAACTAGACGATGCCACCGCAAAAATGTGACCGCGTATGCTAATATATATTTTTCTTTATAACAGAGAGGTCGGCAAACAGTACCAACTGCACAAATTGCCGCGCAAGCACATACCCACGCGGGGCACGGCCATTCCCCATTTCCCGAGCTGGCCGGGAGCAGCACCGCAGCCAGCGCCGTTGTCAATGGTGCTGGTGCCAACGGCGGCAGCGTCGGCCCGGTGTCGTTCCATAGCCTAGGGGCAGCAGGTCAGCAATTCTTGGCGGACACGCCGTGGGCGAACCCACACCATCCTGCACACCATGTTCAACGGCAACAACAGGGGTCCCCAGCGGCCAAATCCTTCCAGCCAGCGGCGGTACCGGCGGCGTCGGTGTCAGCCGCAAGCAGTCCCTTCCCTGGGCAGCAAGGGCCGTCGGCGCCACCGCCGCGAAAGCCACTGCCACCGCAGGCGGGGGGCGGTAGCCATACGCCTGGCAACCACCACGCGCCGTACCACCACCAGGCACGCCTCAACGGTGGCGGTGTGCACGGCGACGCGGCAAAGGCGGGACAGCCATTAGGTTCGATGCCGTCCAAGAGAGAGGCTGCAACGGTCTCGTACTAGAGCAATGCGAGCCGGGACAAACGTGGTAGACGGCGACGATGAGTGCATGTTGTGTCTGGGACTAGTGTCCTATCTTTTCTGTTATGTTATGTACGGTGCTTGAGGCGTTCTTAATTTCCCTTTGTCATTCATGCTTTTTCATGTTTTCTTTTGGCTTCTTTTGAGCTGCACATATTTTTTGGGTTGCTGGCGGGCTTCTACATGGGGGAGTTGATGAGACGGCCGAGGCCCGACCTCATGTTCCACTATGCCTGACTGGGAGGATTGGGGGGTGGCTTCTTTGCTTTATTTTATATTGTGTCGCTTTTCTTCTTTTGTTTTGCTGGTGTTATATGCTTCCCACTTTGGTGGGCGTCACCCTGTCTATTTTCTTGCCTGTTGGGGAGTGTTATTTCAGGGTTCTTGATGTTTTCGTTTCTTACACTCTAGCTTCTTGCACAGGAAGCAGCGCTTCAGTATATACCACTCCACTGTGTTTACTTTTATGATACAGACAATAGGGGACAGCTTTATTTATTTTTCACACTGTTATGAATGCTTTGCAAAAGAGGAGATTTATATGTCGTGATGCGCCTGCCTCTGCTCTGACCCGTACAAATATAGCCATTGCACTGAGGTTTCTCTCGCACGATCCCACTATGTCAAGGAAGGCAATGTTGACTTTCGTTGAATGATGATTGTATTGTTTCTATCACATTGACGTGCGCAAAGAGCTGGCCCTCCATCATTGCGGGGTTGAGACGGTTGCTGCGTCTTTGCGTCATATGGCCCGGTTGTCGTACTCATCGCTCCAGACAAGCCTTCCCAATCACTTCTTCGCTAACGCCTGGGCCTGTGTTTGTATTTGTGATGGCTGCTGCGGCTGTTGTGTGCGCTGTTGGACGGACTGAGCGGGCTCGCTAGGCACTTGAACGTCGTCGAAGTCGTCCTGGCCGATAACGTGGATAGTGTAGGCATCTAGGCGGCCACAAGGGTCAGCAATTGGCTCCGAGTATATCTTGGAAGACTTTTGATAAAGGCCGTTCACTTACAGACACCGAGCGCAAAGGCAGAGATGCCGAGACCCAGCACGGTGTTCTTGACAAGGTACGGCCGGCGGGCGCGGATGAGGGCCGGCGACTGGCGCATGCGCCGATCGTAGTAGGAGGAGTGCTCAACGCTGTCAGAGAACGTATGTTAGTAGTGAATCGACGAAGCCAATTGGAAGCGAACCAAAGTAACGTACCCAGACATCGTGAATTGCTGTGTCGTGTGATGTTCGTTGCAAAGCGAAACACCGTCTGACGTCTTCGTTGGTGGCCCGCTATCGCCTGACGAAAAGTTCTAAATAGGAAGCGTGCCGACAAGATGACTAAAACTTTGTGGTGGAAAGTAGAGTAGGTACTGTGGAGTACCCGGTAGCAGTATATAGGTGGAACTCTACTAGAAGAGTACATTTGCAAGACCTGGATGCGCTAGGCCGTGTTCGGCAACTTTGTCTGTTCCTTGCTGTGTCGCCCTTGCCCCATCAGTGCACGCCTGCAAGCCGCGCCCAAATGCGCCAGACAAACTCGACCTGCATTTTCGTGTCGTGCTCCAGTTTTGCGACCTGCAGCCAGAACCTCTGCGCACGAAGCTGTTCTTTTTTTCTTTTTGCTTGCCTTCTCGCCATTTCGCGTAGCACAGCGATATCATACGGAGTACCAGACGAATCCTTCGCGAAATCTTGCTCCCAGCACAGCTTGCGTGTCCCCCCTCTCCCCCTTGTCTCTTTTGTTTCCCAGCTTCGCCATCAAGCAGGGAATGGCGATCAACCAAGAAATGCCGTGACGTCGCCATCGCCTCTTCCTATTTCTCGACATCGCTTTTTTTGCACACTATTTCGAACATACAACTTGAGCCCCATAGCTACGTAAGCTCCTCCGACGCAATACGGCATCCAACGACGGCCCCCGACCGTGACCTTCGATCGTCCTGCCTCGAGGTGAAGCGAGCATCGACAGATATCTCGACAAGACATCCCACCTCGGTGTAGCTTTGAAAAAGGCCTGCGGCACTTGCGACTTCTTCCCTTTATCGATTTCCTTCTGCCTGCGACCTTTCCACCGGAGAACTGGCGCGTCTACGCTGCCCATCACCGCCACAGTCATCGTTCTACCTCGTGCTCCGCGCTTGTCGTAGTCGTGTTCAGGACAGACGTTAGCCCAAACCAGATCATACACACACGCGACCATGGCGTCTGCAACGGTTGCTGCACTGTCTAACGGGGCGCCGGCCACGGCACCATCTGCCGCTGCCAGCTCTGCTAGCTCCGACTCCATCCAAGAGCAGATTCGCCAGCTTGACGATGCCCGAAAGCTTGTTCTCGCCAACGTCGGCCACTACCCGATGATTGTCCAGGGCATCTTGCCCATTATCAACCCGTCGTCGTTGCCACAGCTGCGTCGTTGGGGCGCCGACTTTCTTGCCGAGGCCTTTTCCGCGCCCGCGATGCCGTCGCGTGAGAAAGAGAGCTTGAGTCTGCTGGTGCTCGAGAGCCTCAAGGGTATGCTGGAGAACGCCAACGAGGACCCATTTGTGCTGCGCAGCATCATCCAGGCCGCTTCTAGCATATATCCGCTTGTGATGCGGTGGGTGTAAGTTTTCTACCTTCTGTAGTCGGCCTCCGCGAATGTTGGAGCTGGCCCATGCTAACGAGATCTTAGTATCAACAACTCCTACGACACGGACACCTGGGAGCGCATCAGCGCGATCAAGTCACGCATTCTCCGGCTATGGGAGTCGCCCTCGCCCTCGGTCCAGATCTGCTGCATCAAGTTCGCGCAGCGCGTTGTTCTCGCCCAAACTTACGCAGCAAACCCAGATCAACGGCAGCGCGACGGCCTCGAAATCTCCCTCTCCCTCATCCCCGCAAGCCATCCTCTCCTCGACCCACGACATCTGGAGGCCGAGGCGACCGGCCTTCTGGACCGAATGCTCGGCGTCTTACAAGACAATAGCAGCGACGCTCTCATTGTTGACGCCACACTGAACACATTGTCGATCTTGGTACGGACACGACCGACAACGGTGAACCGCACAATCAACGCCATCCTCAACTTTAACCCCCTCAAGCTGGCCAATAGCTCCATGACTCCGCGGACTCGCGTCATGGTCAAGTCGATGGAGAAGACGACACGCATGCTTCTGATCCACCTTATGAAGCGGGATCCGAACAATGCATTCAACCCGCGGATACAGCAATACGTGGAACGCCTCATGCGGTCACGAGCAGAGCTCATTGATGACGCAGGACGCAAGCGGACACTGGCAGACCAGCAGGCAGCGGCATTTGGGGACGCGAAGCGCCAGAGGGTGGCCAGCGGTTCAGCTGTACCGCCGCCACCGCAGGAAATTCCTGCCCTTGGTCCTGGGCCTAAGAGCCTGGCAGATCTCTTCGCCCTGACGAGCAATCCGCAGCTGCGGGCGTTCAACGCGTCCAATGTACCGCTGGAGCTGGCCGCCAAGATCAGCGTGTCAACACTGGCGCGGGTCGATGCGCAGCTGCTGAGTCGTGCCATCAAAGGCATTCGAGACAGACTCACCTCGCTCGAGGCCGCTGCGACCGAGTTGGCCCTAAATCCGGACACAGTGCCATTGGACGTGGAAGACGACGATGACGACTACGAGCCGGACTTCACGGCCGCCGAGGACGCAGAGCAGATCCTCAACAAGTTGGACAACGAGGTCGCGGACAAGGAGGTTGCGCGAGTAGACGCGGCGTCCCTCGCGCTGGGCGCCTTTAAGCTGCCTACTGCGCCAGCGCTGTCATCGGACCAGGCCGTAAAAGTGGGTCAGGCGACCGTCGCACGTGTCTTTGATATGATGCAGTCCTCCGAAGAGTCAGCTATCGCACCATCTACGGCCGCAGGAGCGGCGCGGAAGACGGGCAAGGCTGGCCTGAACCGGGTCGCAGCGACGTCCAACGACAAGGAGGCGTGGATTACGATCCTGACGCGGCTTGCCACGCGATCTGTCAGTGGGCTTGAGAGCACGAGCGACGACGACGAGAAAGAAGACTCTGAAGATGCGGAGGATGGCAAAGAACAAGAGGTGGGAAAGGAGTCCAGGGTCGACGATGGCAAGAAGCTCGTCAAGAAGGAGGGCACAAACGGCAACAGGCAGGCCTTGGTAGGGACAAAACCCGTGCTCAACGACAAGATCCGGGAGCTGCTGTTCCGATATGTGCTGGAGGACTTCCGGAAACGCATCGACGTGGCCGTTGCATGGCTGTGTGAGGAGTGGTACAACGACCGGCTACAGTCGCAGTACCGCGAGGGGGGAGGAATTGAGAGCGAACAAGAGGGCAGTGGCCAAGACGAGGGCCATTACAGCACGTGGGTTGTCAAGGTGCTCGATGGCTTCCTGCCGTACCTGCACTCGCAGGACAACAAGGTGCTGACGCGGTTCCTGAGCGAAGTCCCCGCGCTCAACGAGGCCCTGCTGCAGCGCGTCAAGAGCCTGTGCCGCGACCCGTCCATGGTGCCCGTGGCGCTGACGAGCCTGCTCTACCAGCTGATGATGCGGCCGCCAGCACGGGCGCTGACCCTGGACACCATGCAGGAGGTTTGGATTGAGTGTAAGTTCACATGACTACGATGCTGATTTACTTTTATTTCTCTTTTGTTGCTCACGCTAACATATCTAGTCGAGGATGCTCGGCCTATGGCTACCAAATACCTCGATAAGTGGCGTCCTGGATTTGTCCAAGCCCACAGCGCACCGGCCATCGAGAGTGCGCCTGCGGAAGCTCCCGCAGAAGGACCTTTGGGTGACGTGGGCGAGGGTACACCGTCCGCAACACCGGCCCCAGGAGTAGAAATGGCGTCTTGATATGATGATATGGGACACAGCGAGACTGCGATGCACTCGTATTTTCAGCTTTTTTTGGGACGGGATACGGCGGTTATTTATTTTTCATTTTTGGTGACGGCATATTGATGTGCTTCTATATGTATTTGCAGCGATGTCAAAACAAGCAAATGTCGAAAAGGGTTTGATTTGTTTCTATTGTCTTTATAACAGCTCCTGTTGTTTGCCATCGTTGTCTAGTTCAAAACAAGAGCATTGTAGATAGCTCCAAAACACGCCAATAAAATGCTTGTCTATATTTGGTACCTTACAACTCGAGTCTGTTTCTTCTTTGCCCCGCGCTAGAATGATATACTGCAGTGTCTTCTTGATAGTCTGGTTGGGATTCGCTGTTTTTGATTATTGAGTTTCTGCGCCGTCTTAGTTGCCTTGCTCGAAAAGCAGCCGCTTGTAACGTCGCGCCTCTGCAATGCTGTCTAGGATATCATCCCGTGCCCGGTGCTTGCTCTCCTTGTAGCGCTCCTTTTTGGGGGTCTCGCCTTCGGGCGCTGGTGGCGTCCACCGCTTAATGGCCTCTTTGATTGTGCTGACGTCCAGGATCCGGTAGTGCAAGTGATCCATCACGCGGTCGTACGGTGCCTGCCGCAGAAAAGCCTTATCGGCGTGCACGCTGCTGCCGGCCAGTAGGCCCAGGCGCGCTTTTGGGATGAACTGGCGGATGTACGCTAGCAGGCCACCTGCGGCCTCCTCGTGCGTCGTGGTGGATGCTAAGACGGCTGCCGTAAGGCCGCTGCGGCCGTGGTGGTCGGTGCACCAGGCGTCCATCTGGTCGAGGCGAGCCTTGTCGACATGGATGATGGCACCCCAGCCCGGGTCCTCTTGTTCAGCCTCCTTTTTGCTCAGCGTGTGACCGTCGACAGCATGGCCCATCTTGACGAGGTTGAGCTGGCCGTCGGTGATGAAGCAGTAGATCTCGAGGATGACTTCCTTGTCTGGATTCAGACCGGTCATCTGCGGAAACGGGTCAGTCAACATGAACGAGAGAATGATAACTCGTCACTCACACGAAAACAGGCAAGAAAAAGACGCAGCGAGAGGCCGATACCAGGCCAAAACAATGGTCTCGTGGCATACAATGGAACGGGAAACGTTACCTCGCAGTCAATCCAGACGAGGGGAAGTGATGGAAGGTTCGCCATGGCGTCTTCGAGCTTGGTCTTTGGTTTGTGGTCTGCTCCCTTTCCGAATTTGTCTATATCTCTCCCTGGTCCCCTGCCCTTGAGCGTCACTCTAACCACTTTTCCCGGCCAGCGATTGCTTGCCGATTGGCTCGTCGAGGGGAATGGAGCGAGAACAGACTGGACGCCCGGCCGCACGGAAGAGGATCGAGTGAGAATATGGAACAAGAGCAAAGCACGGATATCAGGCCCTTGTTGGCGGCAGCGATGACGCTCCTGGTGGTGGGGCAAGGCGTCTTTTTTGTTCCTTTCGTCTGCTCCCTTTTTTGTTTGATGTCTGTATTGCTTCTTGTTGTGCTGTGTTGATATCTTTGCCGATTTGCGCCGGTTTTGTGGCCTGCAGGCCAAGTAACGTTGTAATGATATGATATCAAACGGGGTTGAGAAGCAGGGCCAAACAATACCAAAAACGGTCAAAGTCCCCGAGAAAAATAAGCTGCGTTTCAACAGAACTGGTACAAGGTAAGGCCTGGCCAGCTAACTGCATGCAAAAGATATCTTGTTTTGTATTGGTGAAGGTGAAGGAAAGACGGAGCCAAGGGATTGGTGTAGTGAGGGGGAAATGGGGGGGCAGGCACGGCAGTGAGAGCAGCTAAAGCTTGGGCATGGCAGACCAAGTTGGGGAAAGTGGAGACTGCTGCAGTGCGGAATGGGAGTTTGGGACGCGACTCGAGCTACCGGGGGAAGTTGCTCGAATTAGGTCGCAAATGGCGCTGAAGATGGTAGCAGAGGTACCTGGACTGGACCTGTAATCATTGCCCCAGAACCTTTGCACCCGCCCTGCTGATGTATCCGGCAGCGGCGATTCGTCCGTTGCGCTCGTATTATTGGGCAGGCGCAACGGCCATCATGTGTCTAATCCAGGGCGTTGTGGACTGGACCGCAGGCGGCGCGAACAATGGTGCTGCCTTCCCGCAGTGGTGTTCCTGCTGCCTTCCTCTTTCGACAACCGTGGCAGAGCCCAAGCGGAACAAAAACGAGCAGGAGCGAGCGAGAGAACAACCCCTCTCCCCAAGTCCCGATCGACATAACGCTGCAAGCAACCAGGCAGCACCAATTCGTTCCCAACAACGACACCGCTTCTGTTCGTCGGCCGATTGCAACGTGAAACCTAGGCGAGCTAGGCCACCTTCACAAGAACTGGCGGACGACGTATAAAAACGACGATACCTCGACATTCGAGACCCAGACACCTTCCTGGCGGCCTCTTGTTCTCTCACTTCCCATATCTGCAGATTGTTGGCACAATCGCATCCTACAACCTCAACTATTCCTGTTATACCCAATCAACGTTCTCACTACACATCTGCTTGTCCCTTATCCTCCTTTCAACACCACCCTCTACAATGCCTCCCTCCGTCACACTCCCGGAAGCGGACACCCCGGCCTCTGCCAAGACGGCAGCTGCGCCCGCGTCCGCCAACCAGCAGGATACCCGGCGCGGCGAGTGGGACGATGGCGGCGACCCGCTGGCGGCCAGGGAGAAGCCGCCCATGTCCGCCTCGCCGCCCCGCATCCTCATCATCGGTGCGGGGTCACGCGGCCGCACGTATGCCGAGGCCACCGAGACATCGAGCAACGGCGTTGTCGTCGGTGTCGTCGAGCCCGATACCTACAAGCGCACGGACCTCGGCTACCGACACATCTGGGGCGCCCAGGGCCGTGCGGAGCCCGCCGAGGGCGAGTCCTTTGCCGACTGGCGCGAGTACATCACCTACGAGAAGCAGCGCCGGCAGCGGGAGGCGGCGGGCGAGTCGAATGTGCCGGCCGCCGTGGACGCGGTCTTCATCTGTGTGCTGGACGAGATGCACCGGTCGGTGATCGAGGCGATGGTGGCATTAGGCGGCGTGCACATTATGTGCGAGAAGCCGCTGGCCACGTCGCTGGAGGACTGCGCGGCCATCTACAAGGCACTGCAGGCGAATGCCGCTGACGGCACGGGCCCCTACGGCAGCAAGCACGTCTTTTCCATCGGCCACGTGCTGCGCTACAGCCCGCACAACGTTCTGCTGCGCAAGCTGCTGCTCGAAGACCGGGTCATTGGCGACATCTTGAGCGTGGTACACACGGAGCCCGTGGGCTGGTGGCATTTCACGCACAGCTACGTGCGGGGCAACTGGCGCCGTGAGAAGACGTCGGCGCCCAGTCTGCTGACGAAGAGCTGCCACGACATTGACGTGCTGCTGTGGCTGCTGTGCTCGCCCGCGTCGTACACATCGGGCCCGCAGACGCCGCACCTGCCGTCGACGGTGTCCTCGTCGGGCAGCCTGCAGCTCTTCCGGAAGAGCCGCAAACCCGTGGCCGCAGGTAATGCAACCAATTGCCTGTCGTGCCCGGCCGAGGCCGACTGCAAGTACTCGGCCAAGCGTGTCTACGTGGGCGACCGGCTGCGGGGCCTGGGAGCCGGCAACATTCGCTGGCCTGTGTCGATTGTGATGCCCGACATTGAGGATTTTACAACAAAGGGTGGAACAGCCGCCGCAGAGGACGCGCTGCTCAAGACGTTGGCCGAGGACTACGGACCGGAGACGCCCGACAGCGAGGTGGCCAAGCGCAACTGGTTTGGTCGGTGCGTGTTTGAGAGCGACAACGACGTGTGCGACGACCAGGTGGTGGTCGTTACGTGGGACGAAGACCCGCTGCCCACCGAAGGCGGTTCGGATGTCGTTACTTCCTCCGACCCCGTCGCCGACCGGTTGCAGCACCGCGGGGCCAAGACGGCCACGTTCCACATGGTGGCACAGACGAAGAAGTTGTGCGACCGATATACGAACCTGTACGGCGTGGACGGCGAGATCTACGCGGACCAGGAGACGATCACGGTCGAGGACTTCCGCACCGGCACAAAGACGGTGCATCGCCCGCCGATGGAGAGCAAGGGCCACGGCGGCGGCGACGACGGCCTGACGAGGCAGTTTATCCTGGCGGTGGACCGGGTCAAGAACCATGGGTGGGTGCCGGAGACGGCGCAGCGCGAGATCATCGGCTGCACGATGGAGGAGATTATCCGCAGCCATGCGCTGGTGTTTTGCGCCGAGGCGGCGCGGCACGGCAAGACCGTGGTAGACTGGGCGCCGTGGTGGGCGAAGGAGGTTGAGGGTCGACTGGCGAAGGAATGAGCACTGTGCAAGGGAGGAATTGCTCCGTGATAATGAGGGGGTTTGGCGGACGACAGTTCCTTGAGGGCAGTGTTCGTTACCTGGGCGCAGAGATATCATGACAACCAGTTTGATGCTATTTTCTTTTTCTTTTTGTATCTCACTCGTCTCCCTCTTTTCTGCTGTCATGCTTTTGCGAGGCTGTTGTGGCATCTAGACCAGGCCTGACCGACAAGAATGCCCAAACCGGGCTAGGCCGATGCAGACGCCGTGCAAGACAGTGGCTGAACAACCGGCGTCTACGAGAGGAACCAGTCCGTTTATTGTCCGCAGTGCGTGCATCGTCTCCCCCTTGTCTCTGCCGTTTTTCTTCTTTTTCTTCTTTTCTCCCTTCCGATCGCATCTCCGGTTGGCTGTTCTCGTTCCTGATTCGCCAGGATGCGCAGAACATCAACAAAATACGTACGAAACGGGAGTGCGCTGGCTGCGCTTTCTGTTTCTTTTCGTTCCAGACTATTGGAAGAAAGATTAAAATCGTCCCCATCGTCGACGTGAACGGTAGGGAGAAGTGGGAGAAGTGGGAGGAGTGGGCCCTGGCCAGGCCAGGCCGGGCCCGTTTCTTGCCGCTTTGGGGCATATCTGGCAGCCGTACGAAGCGCTACTGGGGCCTGGACGGGTCTCTGGGGATGCGGACTGGCCCCTCAACTACCGTATGCTGGCCAACGGGAGCAAAAGAAGCGAGACGAACAACACACTGCAACGGCGGCCTCTCGAGTTGGATGGTAGCGACGAGATGGGCCTCGATCCATCTGGGAACTGTCTTTTTTCCATCGACAAAATCTTGCTGGTTTTCAAAACACTCGTAGGTGAGGTACTCTCGTCGATCTCGTCCTGTTTCCATTGTTCTTGTTTTTTTTCTTTCTTTTTTCTTGTTCTTTTTTCTTCTTTTTACTCCTTGAAGTCAATGTATCCCCCCGCCCTCTATCCATGTGATGCTGCCAAGATGCGACGATTTGGAATATCATTTGTTGATTGAGTGAGGAAGTTGACGGAATACGTCATGTCGGTGTTTCTATGAGCTGGTTTTATGTACTGAACGTCGTAAGTATCGCTGTGCTGGCTTGGGCTCAACTTGCACGCTATTCCCGCCATCCTGGCACTTCCCATGACCCCTAACACCCCTAACACGGTGCGATCCCCCCTTCAGCCTTACGCCTACTTTGTAGAGACGCTACCACGCACAGTCACATTTCCCGCTGGGCGGGCCTGCAAGTGGGTTTACCGAGGTGTCCCATTATTCGTGGCCTGCCAAAAAAAGTTTACTCATCTTTTTCTTTGCTCCGCCGCCGTTCACCTCATCCCGTGCTCCTCTGCTCCTCTGCTCCTCTGCCCCGGCTGGTTCTTTCATGCTGCCGAGCCTTGAAATCCCATGGCAGGCATCGCGTAATGCGGCGATTGTTCGGCATCATATTAAAACAGTGAGATGGGCGAAAGTTAAATCCTCTTGGAAAAGGAACGAGGAACGACAAATACGAAGGAGGCACGATTGTGTCATGGCCGAGGTGTGAGATTGGGGATATTGAATGGCCACTTTCTAGAAACGAAGGGCCTCTCCTTGCATGCTTTATGTGAAGCGCGAGGCGCCGTCCCCCATTTTCAGGCGGGCGGTTAGATGTGAATGGTCGGATCTTGATATGGCGTTTTAGATCGCGAGAAAGAACAGCCACAAAAGGTCTAAAAAAGCCACGCATGCAAAAGCCACCTACGCCGTAGGATCTCTGCAGCCCTATTGTTTATTTTACAGGAAGTTTGAAGAAGAAGAAAAAGAAAAGAAAGAGATATCAAAGAAAAGGAACCACAGAAACAGCAAATAATATGGCTAGAATAGGGCAAGCGGCCGAGCGCCAGCTGAAAATACAACTGGAAAGGGCATCGATGAATGTGTCCCAGATGGGAAACTTGTCCGGGTGCGAGCTGATAACTCGCCCAATCCCCTATTTCGGTGCTCTTTTGTTTCTTCTCTGCCTTGTCGGGCACGCCACTCGACCTGTCTGGATTTTGATCGATTGGGAAGCTGCATCGCCGGCCAGGCCTTGACCGTTACGATGCTTTCTGCACAGTTGGATGGGCATTGAATGCGCATGTGCATGCTTCTAGAGCCTCCACTTGCTAATCGAGCCCATTCACCGCGGCATGGGTTCGGTGGTGTTGTCTTGTCTCTGGGTGGGCAGACACACACGATGCGGGTCCTATTTTCATTTTCTCCATATTCCCTACTCCATATTTTATCGATTATTGCAAGCAAAGGCCTCCCTTTTGGGGCCATTTTCAGTTTATTGATTTCAACGGTGCCTTCTTCTACTTTCGCAATGCCCCCATTGGCATTCTAGATTGCCTGTTCGTGGACTTTTTTACTTCTGAGTAGATTTTTCGTCGTTGTTCGTTTTTTTCTTTTTCAACCGGCTCGGTCCCTCTCTCCGTCGTCTTTTTTTCTCACTCTGTTGTGTTTCTTCCCATTCTCCGTTCCTAATTTCTCATCATTCTCCGCCCCTCGGCATCGCACTTTTTGGTACCAACATCCAACCTTCTTAGTGCCACTGCCATCACTGTTCTGTTGGGCCACCGTTCTCTTTCAGTTTCCTATTTACTTATATACTACTGGCTCCCTTTTTCCAACGGATTTTTTGTTATTTGTTGACTTTTGTCATTCTTTTGTCATTCTTTTGTCATTCTTTTGATTTTGATTTTGATATAATTTTTTTTCTTCCGGTTTTCACTGCATCTCTTACGTTATATCCACGATACACCCACCTCGACCACCAAACAGCAAACTAATAAACACGAACAAACAATGACCAGATAGCCCGACGCTCGTCCTCGATAACAATTCAGAACATACTAGACACACAAATAATACCCGGCCATATACAGCGCCCCCTATACCCCCAACTTCACACAATGTCCGGCGACCTTGAGTCCGCCCGGATACCGGTCGGCACAACATCGACCGCGCTCCAAGAACTCGACAAAGAGCAATCAGCCGACGCCGCCAAGCGTTCGATCCATAGCAGTGATTCAGCGACCATTGAGGGCCTAGGTGTTGTTCCAGACAATGCATCGGACGGTGCCATCATCGAAAAGACGGCCGGACTAGCAGATAACGAGAAGATCCCCGTGGAAGACGGCAACAACACCGATGGTAGCAATGCCCTGCCCCTGACCGTTGACGCCGAAGGCCGTCCTGTCGTCTGGGACTGGGCCACTGATCCGGCCAATCCCTACAACTGGACTAAGGGTCGCAAATGGGCACAGGTGGCATGCTTTGCCAGCGTCGCCTTTACCACCTCCGTCGGCACGTCCATCATGAGCCCGGCCCACACCGACCTCATGCTGGAGTTCGGTATCGGCAGCACTGCTGCCATTCTGCCTCTGACCTTTTACGTTCTGGCACTCGCCATCGGGCCCGTCATCATCGGTGGCCCTCTGTCCGAGGTCGTCGGCCGTTACCCAATCCTGTTGCTGGGCACCCCCTTCGGCTTGCTCTTCACCGTTGGTGCTGCTCTCGTTCCGACATCGTCGCTCGCTGGCCTGTGCGCGCTGCGCTTCTTCGCCGGCTTTGCATTGTCTCCCAGTCTGGCTATTGCCTCGGGCGTGCTCACGGAGACGTTCCGCCCTGTCGAGCGCGGCCTACCCGTGGCCTGCTTTATCGTGACGCCCTTTTTGGGTCCTGGCATGGGGTAAGTCATCGTCCCAGCTTTTCTCATTTCTCATTTCGTTTTTTTCTCGTTTTGTCGCTTTGTCGTTTCGTTGCGTTTCTTGCTAACCAGGTAGCCCCGTTCTCGGCGCCTTCGCAACCCGCAAGGGCTGGCGTTGGACCCAATGGACCATTGTCTTCTTCGCCGTCTTCTCCATCCTCGTCACTGTCGTTTTTGGCCGCGAGACCTACCACCCCGTTATCAAGCGCCGTCGTGCCAAGGAGCTCGGCATCGCCCTCCCCGCCGAGGACCGCAGACCCGACATCCCCTGGTCCCACCGCATCTACAACTTCATCACCATCGGCCTCATCCGCCCGCTGCACATGCTCGTCGCCGAGCCCATCATCGGCCTGTCCTGCCTTTATGTCGCCTGCGAGTTTGCCACTCTCTTCAGCTTCTTCGCCGCCGTGCCCTTTGTCTTCCAGATCGTGTATGGCTTCGGCCGCGAAGACTGCGGTCTCGTCTTCATTAGTATCGTGGTCGGCTCTGTGCTCGGCCTCCTCACCGTGGTCCTGACCGACATCTTCATCTACAAGAAGCGCCAGGTGCCGCGCTTCCACCCGAGCCCGCCCCCGCCCGAGCACCGCCTGTACGCTGCCATGATTGGCAGTTTTGGTTTGCCCGTCGGCCTTTTCTGGTTCGGCTGGTCCGGCTACCACGGTGTCCACTGGATCAGCACCACGCTCGCCATTGTGCCCTTTGCCTGGGGCAACATCTGCATCTTCATCAGCTTGATGCAATACATGGGCGACACGTACACCGGCTCCATTGTGGCCAGCGGCGCCAGCGCCAACAGCCTGGCCCGCTACTCGCTCGCCAGTGTCTTCCCGCTCTTCACCATCCAGATGTACGAAAAGCTCGGCATCAACTGGGCGAGCAGTCTGCTGGGCTTCGTGGCCGTCGCGCTGTTGCCGGTGCCCTGGCTGTTCTTCAAGTTCGGCTCGCGCATTCGCGCGCACAGCCGGTACACATAGGGGGAGGGTTCGTGTATCGTGAGCGGTCGCCGCTGTCTGCTGTAGCGTGCAATTCGTTCACTGAATATCGTGTGTTACCAAGTGTTGTTGGTAAACTTGGGATTAGCTGCCGATTTTCTGGCTCTGTTTTTTTGCTTGCTTGTTGTTTTTGTCGTTTGTTATCCCTGTGCATGTTTCTGTTTCAGCGTTTAGCATGTCTTGTTCGCACAAGCACTCTCCGTACCCAGCATTGTAATCCGATAGACTGGAATGAATTGATGACTTTGAGAAAACAAAAAGAAACGCTTGTTTCACCGGTGATGTCTGCGGTGTTGTTGCCCCTCCGTGCTTTCCTCATGTTGTGAACTTTGTGCGATCGTTCCTTCCCGCAGCTCTGGAGCGCGTCGCAACTCCTGACTACAAACAGAAGGCACGGGAATTGTCAGACAGGAAGGAGGTTGGCTGGCTGGCTGGTAGGCTGATGGCAACAAAGGAGGGGGAAAAAAAGAAGCAGAGGCATCGCTCTCTAATTCTTGTCGACGCTCTAAAGCCTCCTGTCAGAAGCTTCTTTTTATCCCTTCTTTTATCCCTTCCGCGTCCCCCCGCCCGCTCCAAGCTCCAACCATCTAAGCTCATTTCTGCCAAGCCCAGAAGCCAAGGCGCCACATCCGTCACTGGGCGCAAGCCTTCAGTCGCCACTTTTTCGTTCCTTTTGGTGCCTTTTTGTCCTTTTTCTTCCCCTGGTCCCACTCAACAAAACCGGCCACGACAGCGCTAACCAGAGACAAGCAATAGGGTTACAGCGAGCGGGCAGGCAAACCGACCGCGCTCTTCCCAACCAAGCAACTGGTCAAGCGACACCTGTTCTTGGCATTGCGCGTCCTCTCCGCGTTTCTTCCATGCGAGGACCATTCCACAGCAGCATGCAGTGTCCTCAGCCCAGCGTGCGAGTGGTCGCGGTTGTCGAGCTCGTTTCCCTCGCTCGAGGAGCAACTTTCAAAATGGACGACGGAGGCAAGACCGCGCCATGTGTCGTTCCATAGGCTGTTCGACCGTTTCGCTGCCAAGTGCATTCAGGCTGGCCGATCCCTTCCTCTCCAGATCTATGCTCTTCAGCTTGAGTGTCTCTGCGCAGGGCATCCTTCGAGACCAGGCCAGTCCAGGCCCAATTTATGCTTTTCTCCGCGCCCAGTCCAGCCCAGTGCAATCCAACTCCTTGTTCCCTGTTTTTTTCTCTCCTCCCCTTTCCAACTTTGTTTCTCCCCTCCACCTCTGGCCTTCTCTTCGTCTTCCATCTTTCTTGCCGTCTTTCCGTCTGGCCCTGCCGTCACCACCTCCTCCACTTCCCCAGCCCCAAGAGGGCGCGCTATTTTAACCTTGCTTCCTCCCTTCCCGTGCATGTGCGCATGTCTGGCCCGGTCCTTTCCTGACGCTTGTTCCTTTTCCCTCTCTCTTCTTGTGGTCTCTCCTCTTCCTTGCCCTCCTGTCGCGTTGATTGCCCGCCCTTGAACAGGGACACGAAAGCGCTACCCGCTCATTACGTCTCTTCCTCTCCCTCTGAAGAAACTCTCAGACCTCTGTCTAAGATAAGAAAAAGTAGACGAGAAAAAGACAGTCCTCAGGTCTCGTTAGAATCAGAGGGACGAAATCTTCCGATGGATCACAAGGGAGGACGAGCCCACAACTAACCACCTCCCGAACGGGCGAAAGAGGTCCGGCATTCTTTGAACTGCGAGTGCGTCGCGCTCGAACGCCGATCCCTCGGCATGGGTCGCTGGATCTAGTGCCTTGTCCCTGGTCTGGCCGTTTCTCTCTTTGAGTTTTTCATGATCTTCGGGGTTTTCATGTGCTTGACTCCTCTTTACTCCTCACTTTAACCTCTTTGGTCAACGTGAGCCTTACCTTCATCGTTCCTTTTCTACGCTCCCTTGTCCACGCTCTTTCATTTTTCTTATTACTTCTTGTCTCTTCTCACTTCTGAGCGTTTCTTTCTCTCTCTCCTCTTTCCCTCCTCGACCCTCCATCCCCTCTCTCGCACATATCGGACCGCCAACATGCGACGAAGGATATCTCCCGTCCGGCGCCGGCGCTGCTGGACTCGCCCGGGCGTCGTCGTCCTTGCACTCCTCGCCGTCTGCTACTACTTCCTGCCTTACGACAGCACACTGCGGCTATCCGTGCGCTTCAACTCCCAGCGCGTTGTGAACACATTCGCGCAACCACCAAAATCTCTTGAGGCCTGGACACTGGCACCATTAGGGAACGCTTCCTCCCCTTCGAACTCCTTGCCGGCAGGCGGCCGCCACCTCCCCGCCCTTTACGACGACGTCGGCGTCATCCTCAAAACTGGATACGGCACGCAGCACCGCGTGGGTGCTCAAATTGACGCCCTCGGCCTACGGCCGCACTCGATCGATGCCGACAATGTGGTTGTGATTGGCGACTGGGCGGGCGAGGTGATGTACGGCGACAAGGGCCAGCAGATCACCGTGCATGATGTCATTGCGCCGGTGCTCGACAGCGGCATCCTGGGCTCGCGGGCCAACTGCGCCCGCGCGGAAAAATACCGGGCATTGGCCGCGGCAGTGCGGGCTGGTGACGATGCGGAGGCTATGCGAATCAGCAAGGCGGTGGGATGGGAACTGGATGCTATGAAGGTAAGAAAGCATAATTTCTCTCTCGGTTCCGCTCGGGCCATTGGCAGTGCCATCTGGCGGTACAAGCAGGTCATCACAATGCTAACAAGTCTCTCACCTCAGTTTATACCCGGTCTCGAGCTCGCATACCAGACCATGCCCAACAAGAACTGGTACCTCCTACTCGACGACGACACGTTTGTGGTGCCAGCGTCGCTACGCCTGCTACTGGCACATCTCGACCACTCTGTACCTCACTACATTGGTAACGCCGTTGGTGATTTCCGGGGACGGTTTGCACATGGTGGTTCGGCGGTCGTGCTGTCACGGGAGGCGGTCACAGTGCTTTTGGGGAGTGGTAGTAGCCGGGTGCTGGCGGCGGCAGCTGCGGCGGCCTCGAACAGGAAGCATGACATCAGCAGCAGCTACAGCACTGGCCTGGCCCCGCCGCTCCTCCACCAGGCCTACGTCGATTCCATCACGGAGACCTGGGGCGACAAGCTGCTCGCGACCACTCTTATGAGGGTCGGCGTGTACCTCGACGAGCGGTTCGCCCGCCTATTCAACGGCGCGCGCCCTCGCGCCACGCGTATCAGCGCCGACCGGTTTTGCATGCCGCTCGTGTCGTTCCACGGGCTCGCCAAGCCAGAGCAGATGAGAAACGTCGGTGCTGTGTTTGAGCAGATCGACCCAGGCCAGCGCGGCGGAACCCCCGGCGATTCTTCGTCTCCTGGCTTCCTCGCACCGGCCATTGCCTGGGGCGATCTCTGGGCGATCTACGGACGGCCCACGGTGGCAGCACTGCACCACCAGCCGATCCACCGCGGACGGGACTTTGTCGGCGTTCCAGGTGACGACTCGTCATCGTCGGCGCTCGTGACGACCGTCACCGAGAATGTCGGCTCACCCGAGGCATGCCGGGTGCTGTGTGCGGGAGATGACGGTGAAGGCGATGACGCGGCGGGGGCAGACGGCTTGCAGAAGCACTTTGCCGGCCTCTACTCGTACAACAGCAGGTGTCTGGCGTGGACGTGGAACGCGGGCGAACAGACGTGCACGACGAGCCCCTGGTTTGTCGTGGGCGAAGACGACAGCACCGGTGTCGCACCAACAGGTGAGCCGGCGTCGTCGACGACGGAAACCACGTCGACCAAGTACTCGGGCGTCAACGTGGCACTGCTGCGGCAGCTCGTGGGCCGGTGCGGCCACCGCGACGGCGTGTCGTGGACCGAACGAGAAGGCGTGTACGAGTTCGAGTACAGTCCCGACGGTCGATAGGCTGTGACCGATCCGGTCGGAGCGGAGTCAAATCTGGCATCCCGCAGACGCCGATCGGCGGCAATGCCTGATTTTTTTGGTTATTGTATATTTTGAAAACTAGCGGAACATCTTTTTGGGTTATTTTCTGGTATCTTCTGGCATTTCTGGTCTCGACCCTTTCACTTTTAATTCTTGGATACCCGGTCTGGTTCGGTCTGTGGGTAATCGTAATAAAAAGAGAGTAATACTCAACAGCGATAATGAAGCAGCAATTTCTTTTAACATACTGCCGTGATGGTCTCATTATGGGTGGTGCGATGTCTGCCTTTCTTCCTCTTCCAACTTGCAATCTGATGACCAGATACATGCTGATTGAGTGGTAATTGGACATTGGTGATAAGCATGTAAGTGGCCATCATGGTCCTTATCCAGAATACGTACGCCCTTTTCTTGTCAGATGCGAACAGCCAATCCCTCAACACCATTTGGAATCGCAGCTTAGATGCGCCGACAATAAGTTCAGACAACTTGCGCGGCTGCGGGTCCTTTGTGCATTCGCTATGCGAAATATCGCCGGCCGGCTTGGTCCGATAGCATCGCATCGGGGCTTCGGGGTTCTCCTCCCTCTGTCCTGGACACTGGTCCCAGGGTCTTTCTTCATCGTCGTCGCTAGCGTATGCTATCAGAGATAGCGATTGTTAGGCGCGACGCCTCACTGGAAACGCCGATGGAAAGCGCTGTAAATGGCAGCTAACCATTGCAAATTTATTGGCTGTTAGTTTTAGTTGGAGACCTCGACCGCGACAATGGGACCCTGGACACGCATAGCTGCCGCGCTCACAGCACCAGTGTGCCGGACACTGCTCTTCTGGACTGCCGATTGTCATTCTGCGCCCTCCGATTACGATTGCGGAGAACAGATTCTCTGTCGAGCGTGACGTCTCCCATTGCAGGACATTGCAGGAGGAATGATACCCTTGCTCCGCCGTGCAGTTCGGAGCAGAAATTGGGGCGAGACCACGAGCAAGTTGACCAAGGCCAGAGGAGATAATTTTGCTCCTGTCGTTCTTATTATTCCTCCTTTTATAACTCGTCAGACATCATCGCCAATAGCGGGCCTTTCCACATCTGTCCAGGTCAAGTTTGCGCCATCCGACTTACGTAACGATAGCAAAGCGAAGACGAAGACGAACGAGCAGAATCTGCAGAGTCTTCAGAGTCTGAACGATCGCCAGCAGCAGCAAGTGCTAGAACCACTTGAAAAATATAAGAGCAGTCGACAAGCCCTCGCAGACCTCCAGCGGGAAGCAGCCATCCGAACAAGCAGGACGAGTACGGGTACGACTCCAGCGCAAGGACCAACAGCAGTGCCACGCGATAACACCATCCACAACACCCTGGCACCCACGTCAGCGTCAGCACCAAGAAAAGCACAGGCAAAACGACCCAGACAGATAACAGCCATGTCGAAATTGGAGCCGGCGACCCTGCGGCGGTACCAGGAGCGTGGCCTGTACGACGTCGCGTCGGCCAAGGCCGTGTTCGACGACAGTTTCATTGCGCACGTGTCGTACATTGACGATGGCTACCCGGCGTGCCAGCCGATGCTGACGTTAATACGGGAGGAGGAAGAAGACGTGCCCGAGGGCGAGGACGTCGAGGCACCGGAGACCAACGGTACGACCAACGGCACGACCAACGGTGACAGCGGTCACGGACGGCGAAAGACGGCATATGCCTACCTGCACGGCCACCCGACGACGAGGCTAATGGAGCTCGTCAAGAAGGCCAGCAAGGACGCCGAGGCGGCCGAGGAGGCAGCAGCAGCGACCAATGGTGACGGGTCGGCGACCAATGGCCATTCTGCGCCGGTCGAGCCGGTCAAAGTGTGCATCACGGCCACCAAGAGTATGTTAAAAGTTTGCTAAGGATGGCGACTGAAGAAAAAAAGGAGAAAAAATGAGAAAAAATGAGAAAAAAGAGGAAAGGGAAACAAACTGCTAACACCAACGTCCAGTTGACGGTCTTGTCCTCTCCAGTGCCCCCAACGGCCACTCTTTCAACTACCGCTCGGCCATTCTGCACGGCACCTGTGAGCCGGTCCGCGGCAAGGCCATCAAGACGCAGCTCATGCACGAGGTCACCGACAAGATCGTTCCCAACCGCTGCGCGGAGGTCAACCCCATGGCGTCCATCGTCACGAGCATGGTCTATATTGTGCGCGTGCGCATCGACAAGCTGTCGGTCAAGGCGCGCACGGGCGTGCCGGGCATCCAGCCGCGCAACGTGGAGGTTGACGGGCCCAACGTCGAGCCGCCGGCATGGGCGGGCGTCGTGCCCATGTGGGAGCAGCTGGGCGAGCCGGTGGATGCGGGACTGACGCCGGGCGCGTCGGTGTCGGACAACCTGCGCAACTTTATTGCAGAGCGCAACGCAAAGCACGCGGCACACGCCAAGCAGGTGGCCAAGTAAACACACGGCAGAGGGGGGACAATACCACAATTTTTTTATTTTTTTTCGTACTTAACGCGAGACTCTCGCCTGGCCACGTTAATTCTATTTTTAAGCAAACTGCCAACAAAAGCCGATATTGGCCCTGTATTAAGGTGTAAATCTGATAAGGTCGCGCGTACAGAGACCCGTGCCCTTGTGCAGTCGGTGAATCGGATCTGATAACCCCAACAAAACAGCTGCCCCCGCACCACATGTCTGCGGCATGGACCGGTCCAGCCAGGCTCGACAGACAAAACCATCGCAAGCCGGCGAGTCTCGCCGCTGTCGGACGGCGACAACATGGGCTGGGCGGCATGCATCGGCGGCAGGGACGATCTGGAGCGTGCTAGACCGTGTCTCGACGATGACAGGCTTCGTTGAAGGCCAGTCTCGACCGACTCTACCCTCCCCAAACCCACAAAGGAACGGTTTGAATGACAAAGCCTCTCCGCCAATTTGACCGATGTTGTCCGACTTCCGACGCTTTTCACGCTTTCCCTGATAGCCTCTCAAGGCACCACGATAGCATTTGGCGTCTGTCGCTCTTTCCCCAATACTCTGGCGTCCCCCCTCCCCTCCTTCCCATTCTGCCGCACGTATTTTCTTCACCACATTCGAGCCCATTGGCAGCCTCTGCTCTTTCCCGGTTTCTGCTCCGTACACCATGCGTTTCCATTACCTGATGGCCTTTGACACTTTTGCCTGCCATCGCATGGTAAACCCACTCCGTCGACCAAATATTGTGGGGCACCAGGTGCATCGTTGCTTCCGTGCTCCGCCTATTTCGCGTCCTTTCCTATTCCAGGGGGGTGTGCTCGCAGCCAAGCGCCGCCGCTTATCGGCCGGCCATTGACGGTTTATGGCCTGGCCCCAAGAGGCCCCAAGACTCCCAAGCCCCCAACGCCTCCTCTTTCTCCTCTTCAACGGTGTCTGCATCTCACCCCCCTCACCACATGGGCAGCGTCTCGTCCGCAAATATATCCGGGTGTGCTGGCTCCTCTTTTTTATTTCTGCCTGTCTTGACCATGCTCCTGGTAAGCTATCAGACTTCTTGACTTGCTTTTTCGGACCTCGCGCAACCCTCCACGAGACACATCCAGCCATAGACGCGAAACAACGACGACGCATCTCAAAGACAGCAACAGCACAAGGCACGACACCTGCAACCAGTGCTGACCCGTGTTATCGATTTGATTGCTTCCCTCTTTCAGACACCGGCTGCCCGTTCCTGCCCGTCCCCGTGGCTGCATAGAGTCTCTGAGTGGCTGACCAGCCCCCTTTGGCCACCACCCCAGCCTGCAGATAGCATCGACCCGCATCGCATCCAGGGCGCTGGAAGCTATCAGCAGCCTCGTTTCCCCGCGTAGGGCTCCTCTTTTCTGCTTCCTTTCTTGTTTGTCTCTCGTTGTTTCACACCCATCGATCGGCAGCGGAACGACGTTGAGAGCAGTGAGCGGAACCAAGAAACGAACACCCATCCAGGCATACCGCAAACCGCATCCCGCATCGTGGGTCAGCTCGCGAAAGGGAAGGTGAGCACGCACTGCGAACGCATTGCGGACTATACAGCCGAAAACGCGCCTACCGAGTATTACAGACTATACACAAGAGGCACGGTGCTCCCGTACCACCCCCCGGCAAACCATGGCTACACGCTCGCGCAAGGGCTGCATCGACTGCAAGCAGGCCAAGATCAAGTGCGACGAAGTGCATCCCGCCTGCGGAACCTGTATGCGCCGCAGCCGGAAGTGTCGAGGCTATCTGGACACCACGGGCAAGAACCTCAGAGGACCCGGCAGTGTGGCCGGCAGCCCCAACAGCGACAACAACCATCACAACCTCCACGACCCCTTGCAGCCACTGGCCCAGATGCCCTACGCAGCGCGACGTGACAGCCACCTGGGAGTGGGGGGCGTAGGGTGTCCTGGTGCTGGTGTTGGTGCTGGCGCTGGCAGGTACAACAACGGCATCGGTGGCAGCAGCTACGCACGGCCGTCGCCCCACATGCCCTATGGCCGCCCGGCCGCCCGAGGCATGGCAACCGTGTCGGCCATATCGCCGCTGACCATGAACGGCTCAACCATCGTCGTCGCCGTGCTCCCGGAGACCATCGCCACCGCCGCACAGATCGCCGACGACCGGTCGGCCGACATCCCGTGGGCCCCGATCGAGTGGCAGGACAGGACCACGGTGTCCACCGCCAACGTCAGCTCGCCGTATGCCGACAGCCCCTACAGCCACCCCTCACCTGCCCCCTTTGCGGGAAGTCTCTATCCGGGCAGCCCCTACACCACAATGAACCATGTCGCCACACCAAGAACACCTGGTGCCGTGGTCTCCACGCCTATGGTGGGCGGCGACCTGGCCCTCACCCCCATGCCCCAGCCAGTATATCACACAGGCGATGCCACATCGTCATCATCAACACACCCCCACAACAGCGGCCTGCACCACAATAGCGCCACCGGCAGCAATATCCACAACCTCCTCCTCCACCACGACCGGAATGACTCCGTCGACGGCGAGCTCCTGACCCCCGGGGCCGCTGCTCATGTCCCACCGCTAGCATCGTCACCGGCATCGTCGACGGACAGCGGAGGCTCGCCTTCCGAAAACAGCCGCTCGCTTGTTGGCCCAGACGGCCGTCGCTTGATCGGCCCTGCTGCCGCCGCCATGTCCAACTCCCCCGTGCTCGAAGTCTCCAGCCTGTGGGCGCCGCCGACACCCGCCCCGGTCCGTGGCCCCAGCTTCATGCCGCTCAACGAAATCCTGGCCAAAGACAAGCCTTTCATCGAGATCTACTTTATGCGTCACCCAACGGAGATGGTCATGAGCAACAGCATGTTCATCAACGAGATGAACGGTGCCGTGCTGTCGCTGCTACAGGTCAGCCCTATTGTCGTCGGCGACTCCCTGTGTGCCATCGGCGAGAACTACATCAAGGAGATGGCCGGCGACGGCCCCGGCAGCAACATTGTGTCACACCGCAAGACTCGCCTGCTGAGCCGCCTACGTCTGCTTAACGAAGACGGCAGCAGCCCCGAGCTGGTCCTGCTGCTCCTGCTGGCGCTGTGTGGCGCCGAACTGACCAACCCCAAATCCGACGGCAAGGGCAGCTCGCTACCGTCACTCATCGAGAACGTCGCCATGATCCTCGAGTTCCATACCCGGTCCGGCCACGAGATCAGCACCACCGCCAAGTACTTTGCCAAAGGTGTCGCACGCCAGGACCTGCTGCACTCGCTGTCACGTATGCAGCGGCCGAAGATCCAGCCGTCGACCTGGCTCGACGAGTACGCCATGCGCCACGCAGACCGCCTGCTCGGCTTGACCGCAACGTTGACGCCCATCCTGTACAAGCTGGCCGAGCTAGCCGGCGACGTACAGGCTATCCTGAACAACGACGCCTTCTACCAGGGAAGCGGCGGCAACCCGACTGCGGCTGCTGCTGCGGCTGCTGCTGCTGCCTCTGCAGCCGCCGCCGCTGCCGGTGGCTCTCACCATAACAGCCACCATCAGCACCACGACCCGAGCCTCCCCTCCATGGCGACCACGGCAGCCGGAGGTGGTGCCGCCGACCTCGACGACGACGCCCTCTTTGGCGACAGCAGCAGCGCTTTCTTTGCAGAGTCCGCCGCCGGCGACGCCTCCCTCTACCTCACCCAGCGCTCCAACCTCGCCGAGCGCGAGGCCGCCATTCGCGCCCAGCTTCTCATGTGGCGCCCCATTCACGACAGCTCACTCTCCATCCAGACATCCCGCACGCTCTTGCTGCACGCCTCTGCCTGGCGCGCCGCCGCTCTGCTCTACCTCTACCGCCTCTTCAACCGCCCCGGTTCCTCGCGCGAGGCCGACCAGACCGCCCTGTCCATGGCCTACGAGGTCATGATGCACATCAACGGCCCCGCCGAAGACGTCAAACTGTCGCTGTGGCCGCTGTTTGTCGCCGCCTGCGAGCTCGACCAACCCGAAGACCGCGCGCTGGCGTCCGCGCTGTTTGGCGAGATGTGCCATGCGCGGCCCATTACGACGGCGCGCCGCACCCGGGAGTTTGTCATGGACCAGATCTGGCCGGCGCGCGACCGCGGCGAGGTGTGGGACTGGATGCAGCTGACGCAGAACGGCCAGTCCAACGTGTTTATGCCTCTGTAATGCAGGTGGCCATCCTCTCTGGGGCATTGTGCCTTTGAATATCGGTTCTTTCTTTTTCATCATTTTCGTCCTTTTTCTGTGAACTATAACGATTTATATTGCCTGTACATCATGCTACGATTTATGACTTCCAGCAACGCATTATACGCCTTCTATCTGTATATTATACTTTATCATATCTCTCATCATATATCAAAAGCACTTTTTTGACTTAAACAATTTTAAACTGGCGTTGCTCGCTTATATAGGACTTACACCCGCCCAGCAGTTGGGAGGTAAACTTTAAATTTTGCAATGTGATTCTCTAACACGAACGGAAGAGCTCAACCCTCTATAAAGTCTATACTGAAGCCACATCCTATATGTCGCTACTTCTTCCCCAGCTGGTCAATCTTCCACGCTTCTACTTGCAGCAGGTTGTACACCACATCCATCACCGGCGTTGCCACACTCAGTCGGCGCGCCACCTTGAGCGGATTGCCCAGGATGACCTCCAGCTCCATCGGTCGGCTGTTCTCCAGATCCAGTAGCATACTCGGCCGGTATGCAGTGTCATCCGGCAACCGGTACGCCATCCATTGCACAATCGTGTCCGGCAACGGGTGGCCCGCAGCCTTAGCAATGTTCCAGATCTCCCACATCATGGGCAGCAACAGAGACTCGCGGCCCTTGCTACGCTGGATCTCGCCCACGTCCGTCCGTGTCAACGCGCACACCGTGTTGAACGTGCCGTTCCACAGCAGCTTTTCCCACCGCGCGGCCTCGATGTCGTCGACAAGCTCGCAGACGTGCGCACCGCCGGCGTTGTAGAGTTTGACAAAAGCGGCAGCCTTGTCGATGGACGCCTGCCGTGCGGCCGCCTTGGCAGTCTTGGCGCCTTCGGCGTCGGTCTCCGAAGCCGATGTGGGAGCATACACGGATGAGGGCCCAAAATGAGGCCCCATCTTGGACACATCCTTGCCGACCTGTACGACACGGTTTGGCTCCTCGATGCCGCTGCCAATGTGGCTAACGCTGCTGATGACGGTGTTAGTCGGCCACGCTTCCAGCACTTCGTCCTCGATGCCCATGCCGTTTTGGATCAGGACGACCGTTGTGCGGCCGGCCGTCATGACGGGTTCGATCATGGCCGTCACGGGGTTGCGTTCGGGCAACTGTTTTGTGCAGACCACAACGTAGTCGTATTCCACTCGTTTTTGTGTCTCGTTCTCCTCAAATGCGGCATCGGCCGCCGAGCCGACAATGCGGTGTGGTCTCCACGCTTTCAGCGTGCCATGGTCAATGGACTCAATGTCCCAGCCATGCTCGGACACATACTGGAACTTGGAGCGCAGCACCGCTGTCACATGGGCCTGGCCGGACTTGGTCAGCACGAGTGATGCAATGGTGCCCACGCCCCCTGATCCAATGAGACAGACGCGGTATGCGTGCTGCGCCGGGGAAGTCATGTCTCTGGGGTAGGAGGGGGGCCAGGAGAGCGGAGAAGTGGGGTGGGCTAATGAGAGGGGAAGGAAAAGGGAGGAAGGAAAAGGAGAACCACGAGCCCAGCAAGCAGGACTTTGTCGTATGTCGTATGTGGCAAACGTCGTCTGGGGGAGAGGGTGGGTGAGCACGATGATGGGCCCAGCACTTGGTCCAGGGAAGGGAAGCAGCGCGGCTTATGTGCAAGGGGAGTCTATTGTCTCGGCCTGAAAAGGAAAAGAAAATGGAGAATGGGTCTGGAGATGCGATATTGGAGTGGGCGGCACGGTGCCGGGGGCCGTTGTTTTCGAACGATTTCGTCGATCAAATGGAGCTCTTGTGCAAGTTGGTTACGAGCACAAGTGCAGGAGGAGTTGTGGTGATGGACTATATTTTTTTTGACGACTTCGGCGAAGAGAAAAGCTTGGCTCCAAATAGGTACGCTGCCTTTTTGGGCACTTGCTATGGGGGGTTTGAATTACGTTTTTGCGAAACTCCCCTCCGCATTGCGAATGCAGATACTTTGCAACTTCTGTCGCATCCGAAGGATCACAGGATCTAATAAGGTTTTCTGCTTCTTCCCCTCAATTCAAAATTCAAAAACTGTTGTCTCTGATGTCGAAAGAGCTGCATTTGGGAGCTACGTTTGCTCCGAGAATTAGCATCTCCGACAATGGAGCCTCTCTCAAAGATCCCCAGTAAAGATTAAGCAAAAAAATGCCGTCACAATTGACATATGAAAACCGCTCGTTTCTAGCGTGCCAGCAACAAACATCCATACACGTGCAGCCACCAGGGTGGCACGCTGTTGCACTTATTGTGATAAGAATGATAAGGTTTGTGGGCCGTATCGACTGGCTGCTACTTCGTGGTCTCTTGAAGGATTTCACTTCTGTCATTTTGTATTCCCTATCCGTAGATGGTTTGTCGTGTGTGTTAATCCATCCATCCATCAGAAACATTCTTCGCGTAGATTTCCGCAATCCCTCCAACGCGGCTGTCGGAAGCACGGGTTCGGACTGCTCCGCACAAGAGTGTGGTACGGACAGCCGTGCCCCGCCACAAGCGAACCTAGTCCAATTCTGCACGTCGGGGAGTGTCCGAGGTGTGGGAGGGGGTCTCGAGGGGGTGTATTCTTCGAAGAACACTCTGGATCATTCAAGAAGGTTAAAAGTATCAGGGTCCACATGCAGCAGGAAGAAAAAAAAACCAGGCTTAGATAGCTTAAATGATAACACAGCAAGGAACACAAAGAAGAAGGGGATTGAAAGGTTGACGTTTTTTGGCGCTACGCCCCTGGTGTGAGCGTAAAATGTGTGGCAACATGCAACTTACACGAGGGGCGACTCACGAGTCAAAGGTGCCAATACTTGTGCATCTTCATGATACCCGATTATCTGAGGAAAACATGCTATCCGGAGTTTCGGCGCCGTTCATGGATGGGCTTGTTTGGGTTTCTGTCCTTTCTTTTTTCTTTCCTTCTTTTTTTTTGGGAATATCTTGGAAATACGGCCACATCCAATATTGGCATCCAACATTGGCCGACGATAGCTTCACATCATTCAGAGTACAATTCTGTAGATAATCATGCCCGCGCCGGTAGGTTATTGTTGATAGCTTCTAGATTAGGGAGTTTATCTAATTTTACAATGAAGAGAAACTGTAAGATAATTTCCTTAGAAAACAAGGTTGGATGTTGTTAATGAAAATATTGAAGGGAAAAAATGAAAGAAAAAAGAAATTACAAGTTCAATCAATATGACAAGAGAAGAAAACCATCGTAATAAAAATAAAGCGAGACGCATCACACGGCAGAGAATAATTTTGGACTTATTTATTCAATTTTAAAAGAAACAAAATGAATAAATCAAAATAAAGAATGCATTATCGGCAAGTCTGGGAACCGATAACAGCATCAATGTGACAGCAAGCAGGAACAAAATTCAAATTTATACGTAGTCTATGTTTCTGAGATACAACTACTTGTACAGCAGCCCCTAGATCGGTCTGGGCTTGGCCTCGGCTGTGGACCATTAACCAGCCGTCCAGGGTTATGTGTTATGTACATACACCGGCATGCCATGCTCCCCTGGTCAGTCGCCGTGAAGAAACATGGGCATTGCCCTTCCAGCGTACCGCCCAGCCCATGACGCAATTATGCATGCAGGACCGCGTCCAGGTCCTCGGCGTACTGCAGCAGGGCCGCATCGCCCAGGCGCGGGCCCACGAACTGTATTGAGGTGGGCGAGCCGTGCATGAGCTCGGCGTCGTCTGTTTAAAAGAAGTTAGCGCGTGTCATAAATAACGGCACAAATTAGGAAGAGATGGGACTTACACCACGTGTGGATATTCGCGTCCAGGTCGTTCTTCGCCGTAAACTCCGTATCCGGGGTGTCCAGAGCCTTGTCGGCGTGGCCAAAGGGCACAATAATGGCAGGGTAGTCCATGGCGTTCCACGCAACCGTGTACAGCTCCGATGTGCACTTGTCTGACTGGATGGGTGTGTGCGGCGCCGACGGTGCAATCAGGATGTCAATGCCCAGCGCCTGCCACGCGTCCAGCATCTCCTTCTGGATCGCACCCTTGCGCGCGTTCAGCGCCCACACCTCCTCGTGCTCCTGGCGGCGGTTGCCCCAGTAGCCAAAGTTGACCACAGACGGGACGGCGGGCTCGCCCGACTTGGCCAGCTCGCGCGTCTGGTACGACAGGCCGTCAGACGTCAGCATCTCGGCGGCGATGTCACGCAGCTCCTTGAAGTCAGGGCACGTGGGCGTGAAATCGCGGACCTCGTAGCCGGCCGCCTCAATCTTGGCCACAGCCTCGCGGAGGATGCGACGCACAGGCGGGTGGGGAGTGATGCCCGACTCGTACAGGATGCCGACCACAGGCTTCTTGGTCTTGTCCAGGGGCGCCTCCATAATGCCCGGGATGACCGCAGGATCAAACTTCCACGGCTGCTGGGCACGCACAACCTCGGTGAACAGGCGCATGTCGCGCATGGACTGGCCCAGAGGACCAAGCACGGCGGGGATACCGCTGTTGACACCCGACCAGCCAGAGGGAGCATAGCCAATGAAAGGGAACACACCGACCGAGGGCTTGTAGCCGTAGACGGCGTTGAACGCAGCAGGAAGGCTGGAGAGAGATAAATGTCAGCAATCTTCAGACGAAGGCATGGGGGAAGTAACAAAACAGACACCCAAGAGAACATACCGAATAGAACCGCCAACGTCTGTGCCGACACCAAGAGAGCTGCCGTGGAAGGCCGCAATCGAGCCCTCACCACCACTGCTACCGCCGCACGACAGGTTGCTGGCGATGGGGTTCTTGGTGTGGCCAAAGACGTTGTTGTGGCACTCGGCCACCAGCATCGTCTGGGGGATGTTGGTCTTAGCAATGACAACGGCGCCAGCGTCCTCCACCAGCTGGATGATGGGC
The DNA here is from genome assembly GCA_021396225.1 of Sporothrix inflata. NCBI lineage: Eukaryota > Fungi > Ascomycota > Sordariomycetes > Ophiostomatales > Ophiostomataceae > Sporothrix > Sporothrix inflata. The sequence goes on along the minus strand of WNYF01000003.1, from coordinate 150,067 downwards.
GTGGTCGTCGTCGACTTGTCGAAGCAGCGCGAGACGTAGCCGTTGCAAGCGTCGTAGCCCTTGACGTGGAAGCACTCCTTGAACGTCATGGCCAGACCGTGCAGGGGACCCACAGTCTTGCCCGTGGCCTTGAAGTGCTCATCCAGTTTCTTGGCCTTCTCAATCGCCTCGGCAAAGCGAATCTCGGTCAAGAAGGAGCACAGCTGCTGGCCAACGGCGGCGCGCTTGCAGAAAGCCGTGATGGTCTCGGTGGCCGTATATGTGCCCTTGGCGATCTCGGCGGCGAGTGACGTGGCGTCGTACGTGTCGCCCGTGATCAGCAGCTCACGCTCCGTCAGAATACCGCAGGTGCCGACAACGGGGCGCAGGTCGACGGTGCCCTCGGCTGGGTACATCTCCGGCGTAAGGCGCCATTCCTTGGGGATGCGGGAGAGCTGCTCAGCCTGCTTCGTCTCGACGATGGACTGCCACGACTTAGTCGGCAGGGAGACCGTCTCGTCCTTGGTGGCCGTAGCCGTCGTCGTAACGGTCGACGACATGATTGGAGGAGAAAGGGTGGGTGTCAAGCCAAAAGAGATGAGTGTGTGCCGCTTAAAAGGGTGCAGGAGGGAGGGGAGACCGAAAAAGCGACGAGGAAGAAACGCAAGCAGGAAAGACACAAGAGTGCAGATTGGCGATGCAGTCGAAGAGGACGAAGCAATCGATAATGCAAGGCAAGAGGAAAGATACGGAAAGATAAAGGAAAGAAGGGAGAGAGGGAAATAAGAGAATGGAGTCGCAACGAGAGATTGAGAAACGAATATGTAGGGAAATAAACTGGAGAAGCCGAGCTGTCGCGATGGATCTCACAGACGACCGATAGCGTCTGGCAATGAGTTTGCCCTCGGGATAGGATAGGATAGGATAGGATGAGATGGGGAAGAGAATGGGCTATGATGGGAGGGAGGGCATGGATGGTATGAATGGCTTGGAAACGATCAAGGTGTTGTCATTTCCGTATGCGATGAGAAAAAGAAACGGTCCTAGGACTTGCCTCGCGCTGGCGTTCGTACGCCCTTCGATGTCGACCGAGGGTCTGCAGAGCGTATATCTGGCTGCCTGTGCGTTGTTTTGGCTCCTTCCGTCTTCGCTTTCCACCCCGCCGATCCTGACGTTGGCGATTGGCTAGACCTGCCAAAGAAGGCGAGCCGCCTCAGCCTGCAACGTGCACGGCAGCGTTCCGTGCGGTGCGGATATGTCGTAGCCTCCCCTTTGAGAGGGTGTCTGGGTGTGTGTGGCTGTTCTTGGCTGTCCTTGTCTGCAGGGTTCGTGGGACGCCACGAGTGAGCGGGCCGATCGACAGCGGGCTGGGGCCGGCCGGGCAGCGTGAGAATGGAAGGCAAGCAAACGAAACGAACAGAAACGTTATCGGGCTCTGTTCGACGAAGCTATCAGAAGAGGTTGTCTGGCCGTGTTCTAGTGGACTAAACGAGCGAGGCCAAGGCAATGGAGGAAAGGCTTGGTGCTATCAAATAAGCTATCGAAGTCTGTTGGTGGGAGCCTTTGGCCAGGCGTGCTGCCCTTTAAGGTTTGGAGACGTCAGTCTGTCGGTCCAGGCATCAAACTTCCGAGCTGACCATTGCTATTGCTCTCCTTCGTTCCTCTGCCCATTTCTTGTCTGCTCACCTGGTCTGTTCAGGCTTGGTCTGGTCTGGCATTGTGCGCCGGCCCCCATCTCCCTCCGGCAATCGAGACAGCACGAGGGCCGCCAGCGATCGCGCGGACAGCCAAAATGCGGCTGCTCTCTTTGGGATGCTATCGACGATGCTGGCGCTACTGGGTAGGCTAGCTGGGGCAGCGATGCTATCAGCTGTGCTATCGAATAGGCTTTCGTGATAGGTCTTCGGGGCATCATTGACCCTCTTTTCCACGCTTTTTCAGTGGTAGGCGCCTGCAGAGGTGTGCATGGTGAAGACAGAGGGGGGTGGCTGCAAGGAAGCTTGGTTTGGCTTTGGTGGACGGTTTCGATCTTGGCTGTGGCGGCGGCGGCCCAACCGGACGGGTCCCAATTTCGCGCCGTCCTCCACCAGCAGAGATAGAGAAAAACTGGAAATACGCCATGAGGTCGTTGGAGCGTGCGCACAAAGTGGGAAGAGAAGAGAAACAAGCGCTGGACGGAGAGGAGAAAAGGAGGAGAGAGAAGAGGAGCATAAGGGAAGTGGATTTGCATGAGGAGAAGAGGAGACCACTCTAACAGCCGCGTGCACTTGCCCTTTCTTGATTCGGCATGTCCTTGCACACCACACCAGACGCTCTTTCCGTCCGAAGCTCAAGAGGCAAAGATACGACGTTCGGAGCGAGCCTCCATAGCCATTAAAAATAATCGCAAATAAAATGCGAAAATAGACCATGCGAACGGGGAGGAAACCCCATGATAACCCAAAAGCGCAATCCAGCATACTCGGTGCCGGAGCCAGCAACCTAACAGCTGCAGCAAGGTCGCTTGCGCTTCCCACTCCCTCGCCTCGATTCATCCTGCCCGGACAGCAAGGGCCGCACGCACATAGCTGGGAGCAACCAGGGATTCCCGGACTACCCCCCAGAGGAGACACCAGTCAACAGACAAGAGACGAGACAACCCAGCAGCACGCAGACAAGGCCCGAGTGACAGGCCATCCCATCCAGACAGCCGGGCCGTGGTATCTATCGCGTTCGTTTGTCGACACGCCGCACGACCCAGATTCCAGGAGCTTAAAGATCCGGCTGCATCCCCCTCCCCTGAGTTGTTTTGTTTCTCTTCGCCTTGACTTGAACCTTGACTTACACTCGGTCTGCACCTTTTCTCTCATAAACACATCGCCACACCTTTTCTCTCTCTTCCCATTTACTTCACACTTCCACTCCATCATGTCCAAGGTTATGGATGTGGATGAGGCAGCGGCCACCTCGTCGGCCGACCATGCCTTCGGCACGTCCAAGGATGTCGAGAAGGGCGGCTTCCTGGCTCGCATCAAGGGCCAGCGTGTGGACCTCAACGAGCTCGGCAAGGAGTACTTTCAGCAGTCGCAGCAGTACGACGAGGAACAGCTCAAGCGTGACGCGATCAAGGTCCGGAGAAAGCTGGACTTTATTGTCCTGCCGATGGTGAGCATCTGCCCCCCGTGTTTTTCTGCTTTGTTTTGTGTACACTGGCTTCGACTAACACGTTTTAGATGATGACTACGTACATGCTTAGTTTCCTTGATAAGCAAACGTTCGTCATATCTCATTCTTCTATTTTATGCTTCACCCTTTGCAGGCAACGACTAACAACTCCAGCCTCAACTACTCCAACGCCTATGGTCTCCAGGCCGATACCCACATGAAGGGCAACGACTACTCCTGGGTTTCGTCCGCCCTCTACTTCGGCTGGCTTACCGGTGCCTACCCCTGGCAGGTCCTCCTGCAGCGCTATCCCATCGGCCGCCTCATCGGCGTCATGCTCTTCATCTGGGGCAGTGTTTGCATGCTGCAGGCCGCCGTCTTCAGCTTCTCGGGCTTCTTCGCCATCCGCTTCTTCCTTGGTCTCCTCGAGGCCGTCGTCTCGCCCGCCTTCATCATCCTGACCTCCATGCTGTGGACGCGTGAGGAGCAGAGTCTGCGCACGTCGTACTGGCTGTCCGTTAACGGTGTCTCGTCCATCATCGGCGCCCTCTTGGCCTACGGTGCCGGCCACGTAACTGGCCTCGCCATCCCCCAGTGGAAGCTGATCTACCTAATCGTCGGCGCCATCACCTTCGCCTGGGGCTTCGTCATTCTGTTCTACCTGCCTGACGGCCCACACAACGCCAAGATGCTGACCGAGTACGAGAAGGTCGTGGCCGTGTGGCGCATCTCGCAGAACCAGACCGGCCTCAAGCACCACGTCATTGTGCCCGAACAGATCAAAGAGGCTCTGCTGGACCCCAAGTCGTGGCTGCTGTTCTTGATGGCTATCTGCTACGGCATCCTCAACGGCGGTGTGGCCAACTTCCTGTCTGCCATCATTGCTGGTTTCGGTTACAGCCCGCTCAAGACCAGTCTGCTGCAGACTCCCGTCGGTGGTATCGAGCTTGTCGTTGTCATTGCTCTCGGCTACCTGTCCAGGTTCCCCAACATGGTTGGCGTGACCATTATCAGTATGTCCTCCCCCCTTTTCCCTCTACGCTACTTTTTCGTCATAAAAAAAATATGAATACTAACACGCACAGTCGGTTGTCTGCCCGGTCTTGCTGGCCTCATCGGCATTCTGAAGATTCCCCTGACCCACCGCTTCGCTCTTGTCGGCATGTGCTGGATCCAGGGTGTGCTCGGCTCGCCCGTCGTTCTCAACTGGACGCTCCCCGGCCTGAACACCGCTGGCCACACCAAGCGCTCCGCCGTCCTGGGTATCTACTTTGTTATCTACTGCGCTGGCAACATTGCCGGCCCGCATCTGTTCCTGGCCTCCGAGGCCCCCCGCTACCCGACCGCCATTAAGGGTCTTGCGGGCTCCTACGGCGCCGCCATTGGCCTGCAGATCATCTACACGACCTACTGCTGGATGGAGAACCGTGCCAAGGCTCGCAAGGGTCTCCTGGACGAGGTCACTGCCACCGAGGCCGCCATGGAGGGCTTCCAGGATCTCACGGACAAGCAGAACAAGCACTTCAAATACCGCATCTAGAGCGGGAGCAGAAGTCAGACAGACGGTGCTACCCGTGCTTCGGCTGCGCCGTTTTGTCTCCTGTATTGATTCCCCTAGTTTCTTTTTTTCTTTTCGATTTAATTATTCAGCTTGAGTTTTGGTTGGTGGACAGCGGCCACGCCGCAAATTGTGGACTGGTTTTGCCGCTCTTGGCGGCGAGTTGGGAGAGCAAAAGCGGCTCATTGGATGAGTAGAGTCAATAATAGATAGACGCCGTGTTATATGACAGGATGTGCTCCATTTTGGTGCGAATCGTGAAGTTTATGAATTGTCATGCTTTGGGTCCTTACGTGTTACCCGACACACTTTGCCGCCAACCGTTTTCTCCGTTCCGCCCCTGTGCCTGTGCCTGTGCCTGCCCAGCCCGCGGTGTAAGACCCGCACTTCCAAGTGTTGGAAATCCTAAATCAACGTCCCTCACTGCGCCCGGAACAAAGCGCATCAAATGAAAATATCAAGACAAATGCAAAGCATTACAACGCAATAGCTCGAACATCGCAAACATCGCAAAACCAAACAGAATACTTTCTTAAAAAAGGAGAGAAAAAAAAATCAGAATACTAACTGTAGCACACCTGGCGTCACGAAACATACCCCGTACACGTGACTGGCCGCTCGATATCCCTGCCCTACGACCTTCTTTTCACCCTCTTTCATAGCCTTGATGGTTCTGCATACTATTTTCTCCAATCCAGATTACATCAAGCCGTCCATGAAGGAACATGCCGGCGTCTCCCACACACGGAATGCCCCGTTTTCGTGTAAGTCCGCAGCCAATCAGCTCATCTTGGCTTCGGTCTTGGACGTCATGTGACCTCCTACCCATTGACCAAAACAATTTCCACCTCTGACGTCAAGAGAAAAAGCCCCCAACGGCCTTTTGACAACTGCAAAAACCCCGCCAGAATTCCTAATCATAAAGGTCCCACTTTTATTCCTCCCACACCTCTCAGGCCAAACTCACTGGAACAACTGGATCAGTGATTCCCCAGCACACATTCCAACCCCTGCGCGCCTTCCTATTCGGCCGTTTCCAGCTGTTGGGACATCCCACTTGTCTCAGTCGCACTTTCCGCCTTGTTTTGTCAGGTCTTGGTCCTCGTCGTCATCGCCGCCCGTTCTTTCTGTTATATTTCTATCTCATCCTGCCTCTTTCAATCTTGCCTCGTTACTTTTCTTTCACTTTTGCTTCATTCTAACCTCGTCATTCTGCCAAACCCCCGCCCCATTGGACCCTCAACTACTTAAGCCCAGCACCTGCCGTAACTCCATAGGTCTCTCTTCCGTACCTACCTCACGCGACAACAGTGCTTTCACCGCCCAACCCACCCCACGGCCCGCTCTTCCCTCCCAGAACCGCACGCGACCAACCCCTGGCCGCCAAGCAACCACTAAACAGTTGTATTTGTGCTCTGCGGTTGCTGCTGCAATACGCCACACTTTGAAGCGATTCCCTGCCGCCTTCCGCTGTTTCCCAGAAGCATCGTTTAGCTCGTGACCTTCCCCTCAACAAAAAAATCGTCACTCCCAGCCAATTTACGGTCATCACAGCTCTCGTCGTTTCGCAAACCCAATTATCGCCGACCTTCACCAACTCCCTTCTCCCCGACTACCTCCTTGCACATCATGGATACTTCTCAGCAGTCCCCCGCGGCCCAGGCCAGCGGCAGCAGCTGGACCTCGTTCGTCAAGGTATGCGATGCGCCCCGCCCCTTTTTGAAGAGGACAGGGAAGCAGCTTTAACTTCTTACTAACCTTCAACCCTCTACAGTCCATCGCATCGTTCAACGGCGACCTCTCCAGCCTGACGGCCCCGCCCTTCATTGTCTCCGCCAAGAGTCTGACGGAGTTCAGCTCTTACTGGGCCGAGCACCCCGCCCTGTTCTCCGCCCCCGCCCACGAGCCCGACCCGGAGAAGCGCGCTGTCCTGGTGCTCAAGTGGTTCCTTGCCTGCCTCAAGCAGCACTATGCGAGCCGCAGCGAGCAGTACGGCAACGAGAAGAAGCCGCTCAACCCCTTCCTCGGTGAGCTGTTCCTCGGCACGTGGGAGGACGATGCTGCGTCCCCCGAGGCCCCGAAGGGCTCCGGCACCACCGAGCTAGTCAGCGAGCAGGTCAGCCACCACCCGCCCGCCACCGCCTACAGCATCACCAACGTGCCCACCGGCGTCCACCTCGAGGGCTACAATGCGCAGAAGGCTTCTTTCAAGAGCACCATCATCATCAAGCAAATCGGCCATGCCGTCCTAACCGTACCCGTCCCCAGCAGTGACGGCGGCAGCAGCGACGCCGAGCCGGACAAGTACCTCATCACACTTCCTGGCCTGCACATAGAGGGCCTCCTGTTCGGCTCGCCGTTTGTCGAGCTCGACGGCTGTTCCTACATCACCTCCTCCACGGGTTACACGGCCCGCATCGACTACAGCGGCAAGGGATGGCTCAGCGGCAAGAAGAACAGCGTCACTGCCGTGCTGTACCCGACCGGCCGCGAGAAGGAGGTCCTCTACAATGCGTCCGGCCAGTGGACCAAAGCCTTCTCCATCCACAAGGGCCCCGCCAAGACCAACAGCAGCAGCACCCTAATCACCACCTACGAGCCAGCCCAGTCCCCCACCCTAGCCCCGAACGTGCAGCCCATCGAGAAGCAGCATCCCTTTGAGAGCCGCCGCGCGTGGCGGAACGTCGCCGCCGCCGTGGCCAAGGGCGATCTCGACACGTTGAGCGTCGAGAAGACCAAGATCGAGAACGCGCAGCGCGAGATCCGCGCCCGCGAAAAGGCCGAAGGCCGCGTGTGGGAGCGCCGGTACTTCTCCGCCGTGCCTGAAGGCGAGTCGGATCCCGTGCTGGCGAACCTGGCGGCGAACGTGGGTCTGTCGGCGACAGGCGACAGCGACAAGACGGGCGGTCTGTGGCGGTTCGACCGCACCAAGGCGGAGGCGGCCAAGAAGGCTGTTCCACCTACCGAGGCCGAGGCCACCAAGATTGCCCAGGAGTTCCTTGGCCAGCATGAATAAAAGAGGAGGATACATGTAAGAAAGCATTTGATATTGGGCATGCAGAGGGGGTAATAAAAGCATAAGAAGGGGCGCTTTTTGCATAATTGTTTTTTGGCCTACTTGTACTTTTTTTTTTGTTTATTTTTGGTTGTCGAAACACTCATGGAATAAGTTTTCATTTTTAATACTACTTCGCTTTCATAACTGCTTTATTTTTAATGATCGGGATGTAAATTGATTTAAAGTTCAATTATAAATATGTTGCCCTGTTGCTTTTATGCTTGTATTTATTTATTTATTTGGAGTATGGCCTGGCTAGGGAGCTCGAGAGGTCACCGACGCCGGCGTGAGGCGTCTCCGGTACTAACACTACGATCGTTTATTTCCTACGAACTAGCTTCTATCTGTTTTATTTTGTTTATTCTGTTTTATTTGTTTGTTTTATTTATTACTGGTAAGCACCTGCGGCTTACTACACACACCTGTAACTAGAACACACACCCACTTAGATCTGTGGCAGTTTTTTCCCCAGGAGGGTTCTGTCTAGCTAGTCGCCAATAGCCAGGAGTGGCTGAGAAAGGCGGATAATAATAATAATAAATAATAATAATAATATTTATTTATTTAATTTATTTTCACTTTTGTGATTTTAAAAAAATTAAACGTTTTTTTTTTTTTTTTTTAAAAAAAAAAAAAACCAAAAACAACAACACCTGTTTTCTTCTAATTATTCTAAAATTTAGATATATTCAATTCGACTAGAACCCGATTTTTTGGAGGCTTCATCATCTTCTATGCTAGAATATGTACTACTTGTGTGTGAAAAAGATGAAAAAGGCAAAGAAGAGCAGCAAAAGACCAAAAAAAAAGAAAATCAACCGTAGCGCCAACTCATGCCAGATTTTGAACTGTTCAATGCAAGCGGAAAAAACAGTACGCCGGCAAAAAAAAGAAATATCCATGGAGAGGAAAACAATTTGGCCGATGCCCCAAAATGAAAATGAAAAGAGTGAACGATCGCAAATCAACATGCTACCGTACCATATGCATGCCGGTGTTTAGCCCATGTAAGGGTCCCGTTCCAGCTCGTAGAACAGGAGGTAAACCTCGCGCTGCATGCCGAGAACTTCTCTCGTGCTGGCTTCACGCACTTTCTCGTCGCTAATCCGCCACCACCGGTCCGGTGTCTTCTTCTTCCTAGGTCGAGGCGGGGGCACGGCAGTAGAGGCAGTTGAGGGTGCCTTTCCTTTATCGACCGCACCGTTGCCGTTGCTGGTGATACCATTGGCTGCTACACCACTGTCTTTGCTGGCGGGACGTAGCGAAAGGCGCCCAGTGAGGCTCCCGGTTCGGCTCCCGTTGCGGCTGCCCGCACGACTGCCGGTGCGGCTACCACTCCGAGATGAAGACGTAATTCTGGAGAGGGTCGACCGTGTGATGGAACGCAGACTCGCCGTCTCGGCGGCCACATCATTGTTGCTGCTGCTGCCGTTACTTTCCTCTTCCTTTGCGAGGTCGCGGGGTGCCGAGGTCGGTGCAGGTGGCAGAGCGGTCGACGACGAAGAACGTCCGCGCAGGCTCGATGACCGCGATGTCTTGCCGATAGCGGCATTTGTTTTGGGCGGGAGAAAATTCAGAGCCTCGTGCGGTGGGCTGCTACCGTTCGTCTCGGCTGTTGTTGCTGATAGGGGCAGTTCTGCCGTAGAGGATATTGGGCTGCCGCCATCCACGAGGCGAGCCGGCGATGGAGAGTTGATGCCTAACGAGGCATCCGAGGAGCCGATCTTTGGAGTTGTCGCCGCAGGACTACTGGACGGCGAGTAAATCTGAGACGGCTGGAACGTGTTCGGGTTCGAGTAGGGCGGAGCAATCGTTTGCCGCCGGAACGATTCGTAGTGACCACTGTGGTGGCTACCTTTGTGCATGACGACGCTGATCAACTTGTACTTGCGCTGGTGCAAGATGCTGCCCAGCGGGAGGCGCTCGGGGAAGGAAACCTTGGCCGAATTCTTCTGTGATTGGTTGGATGCGTCGTAAATCGAACGGGACAAGTGGATGGCGAGCACCTTGGGAAAGCTAACAAGGCGGAAGTGCCTGGCAATGCGCCGCTTGGGCGAATACCGTGCGTCAGGCAGGGCGATATCGGGCGGCGGCCGTTCCGGGTCGGTGTCGATGGCCTGCTGGAGCCTGTCAATGGCATGCTTTGCCTCCTTGCGGAAGGTCTCGGAACCCGACTTGGCGAGCTCGGCCTCAAACATCTGCTTCGCATGGACCAGCCGGCACTTCTCGCACTTAAACTCGTCAATGTACTCCGTCTTCAACATGGAGTCAAAGCAAGCGCTGAGCGACGTGGAGGACGCCTGCGGAACATTGAGTGTCAACGTGCAAAACGTCTGCTCAGAAGGCCGCGGCTTAAAACCACAAGTGAGACACTCGATCTGAGACTCAATTTTGCCCTCCATTGGAAAGCCTACTTCTTCGCTTCTGGTGTCCTCTTTCTCGGCGCCGGCACCTAGCACGCTCTGCCCGGCTTCGATACCAGCAACAGCGTCTCCGGAATTCGCGGCGGCGGCAATGCTTGCGAGCTTCTCGTCGACGGCATTGCTGTTCAGCACACCAGCGGGCCCTGCCACACCTGCACCGGCTGCTCCGAGCGCAGGCGCGCCTGCAGACACCTCTCTGTCTGCTTGGCGTTTCGCGTACCGCCGTGCTCGCCGCCCCGCATGGTATTCGTCGCACAGGCGCTCGGCCACGACCTGCAGAAACTCTTGCGCATCCTGCTGCTGCCGACTAATGCGCTGCTGGAAAGCAATCTCCAGCACGCGAACAAACGGCCCGGCGGTAATGACCTTTTTGTAGATGGGCCGCTCGTTCAGCCGGTCGATCATGTCCTTCAGGCCCTTGGAGACCAGGCCGGCCTGGAGGCCCTCGACCTTCCACACAGGCATGGGCCGGCGGCCGGGCCCACCTTCGCTGCCGGAATCTTCGGCGTCATGGGGCACAGCATTGCTGTATACGCCAGCGTCGTCGATTTTGCGGCGGTGTGTTTCGCGGATGAGGTATATTCGGAGGTCGCCAAGGCCGGCTAGGGCCTGGAGAACGGAGTTGATAAAGCAGTCGTTTGCGGCATTTGCAAGGCCGACGACGCCGGTCTTGCGACCCGTGAGGGCGGAGAGGGGGTTACCCGAGCTGGGGGGCGCACTGTCGATGAAGTACGTCGGCGCAAAGACGTAGACAAGAGCAATGGTGGCCAGCGACGCTCCAGCCGCGTAGGTCGCGACGGAGAGGGCCTTGTCTGGCATCTGACCCAGGGGAGCGTCCTGCAACAGGCTGTGCCTAGTTCAGCCAGGTATGCAGATGCTCGAGGGAAAGGGGGAGAGACTCGATATGTCTTTGGCGGGAAGGAGAGCGTCGGACGCAGGGTTGCTGGAGAAGTGTCTGAGAAAACCCGCCAGGTGATGGAAAGACGGGGGAAAGACGGGGGTGAGACGGGGTAGGGGTGTGGCGGCGGAATTGGTCGTAGAGATGGCAGAAGTTACAGTGGCGGTCGTGGCGGTCGTGGCGCTCAGAGTTGGCGGCAACTGCGGGACATTCGGCGGTCGGAGAGAAAAGCTGCGACGCCCGGGCGAGGACGAGAGTAGCAGGTGCGCGCGCGCAGCCAGTGCCAATGGCGAAATCGCCGAGGCGTTTAGGCTTATTTTCTTGTGCGCAGGCGTTCTTTAATTTTTGCGGCCGGTTCGTGGTTCCGCTGTGCGAATCATTGTTGTATCGATGCGGTTCTGCGCCTAGCGCTGAAACGGTGCCGTTGGCCGAGCCAATAACGGCAGCGCAGTTTGTTGCAGGGCCAGGGCCGAGGTGCGGGTCGAATGTGCGTGAGGCCGTCTTTGTGAGAAAAACGACGATGGCCAACGCACGAGAACAGAACAGGAGTGATAAGAAGTGATGATGAGAAGCAGCGGAATGTGAGTAGGTTATGGAAGATGTAAAATGTGAAAAGCAAAATAAAGGAAGGAGTGGCAGGTCTGCAAGTGGCGTCAGCCAGGAAAGCGCGACACAACGGCTAGATAATATGTTGTCGCTGCGGAGAAGTATCTGTAATCCTCACAGCAAAGAAAGTAATACAGGAAAGGTAAGATACCTTCCGCGGGCAGCAATTCGCAGAGCCCGGGCAAAATACGGAGTAATAATTGTATTAGTGTTGCTCCAGAACGGGCAGGTGCCTAAATACAGCGTAGAGCGAACACGGAAGCAGCGATCGCCAGGGGGTCCACAACGGCTGTCGTCTCCCAGCATTTGTAGGGCACGCTACAATGCTCTGTAAGATGTCACCTATTGTCGCGGGGAATTGGGCATGTCGCACGCTGGGGAAGGCGGGAAAGCGCCAGAGAGCGCCAAATTCCCGGTCGCAGATCATGAGAATACGCCGACCAGGTCCTTGGGGGAATATTACCACGCAAACCGCCCACCTGCTGTTTGCTGTTTGCTGCGCCACGCAGTCTTTTGCCTGCTGCCTCAAATGCTCGACCGAACGACGTACGCAATGCCGCACCGAGCAGCGAGTTTTTGAATCGCAAGCGCGCTAGGAGGCGCTGCGGTTTGCAGTGTGTGGAATCAGAACGCGGGCGGCAGCAGGATGGAATCTAGAATCCATCCAAATCACGGCCAAAATCTGTCAATGGCTGGGCTGTCAGTGAATATTTGCATGCGAGCATGGGTGCCAGTGCGACTGCCGGTTTCAGCGCGTGCCCATTGCGTCACACCTGAGCAGATCGGATGGTAGCCACGTGAATTGCACCCGATTGAATAGCTTGTTCAACAATACAAGGTATGTCTTACATGGACAATCATTCATAGGCTGCCCGGCACTGAGGCTGATGGTGGTAGTGAGATATCACTCTGCACTGGGAGGAGCTATCCACGGACAAGGTCGCAGTATGCGTTCGCAATGTAGTAGAGCACGAGGAATTTTTTTACAAATCATTTATTGATATGTACGATCGGATATCATGATGCACGGCGGACAAACTCTTGGCGTCTTCTGAATGCATTCAAATTTTTATGAATAGTGACAAAATAACAAAATGCAAAATGGGTCACGTCTCATTTAACCCTTGGCCGCACCGGCCTTGATGAGCAGGATGTCGCCGTCCTCGACAACGTACTCCTTGCCCTTTGTCATAATCTTGCCCTTGGCCTTGACCTCGGACTCATCGCCCAGCTCATGCAAGACACTGTAGTTGTAGACAATGGCCTGGATGAATGTCTTCTCAAAGTCCGTGTGGATGACACCGGCAGCCTGGGGCGCCTTGATGCCGTTGCGGATGGTCCACTGGCGCACCTCGTCGGGGCCGACGGTGAAGAAGCTGCCGAGGTTGAGCGCCTTGCGCATCTGAAGAATGATCTTGGGCAGCGCGGACTCAACGCCCAGCTTCTTGGCCTCCTCGGCGGCCTCGTCCTCCGTCTCGAAGCGGGTAAGGCGCTCCTCGAAGGACACGGAGACGGGGATAATTGGGTCGCCATTGGCGTTCTCCTTGATCCACGCCGCAACGCTGGGCAGGTGCTTGTTCTTCTTGCGGATAAAGTCCTTCTCGGACAGGTTGACAAGGTAGACAACAGGTTTGGCGGACAGGAGGAACAGAGGGTTGATGACCTCGATCTGGAATAAAGTGTTAGCTTGCAGGACAGAAGCGGGGGGCTAGATGGTGAGGCATCGCGCCTCGTGCAGTGTTTAATGCAGGGTAACACGCAATCGCAAAGCAATTGCAAGATCAGACAGAAATTTCATCTCATGACGTCGCCAGCGAACTGGGTCGGTTCGAAGAGCTGGGTTTATATAGGTTCAGGCGCTTTGGCCCTTTGTCATCATCAAAGGCGTGTGGGGAGGCACTTGTGCTGGGGATTGAGAAAACAAAAGATGCACGGGCAACGGCGTTGGGCTTGCCGTTATAAATACGTACCTCCTTGGGCGTCCAGGTGCCCTTCCGGACATCCTTGCCGTCGTTCAGCCATGCCAGGATCTTCTCGATCGTGGCCTCCTCCTCGCGCGCCTTCTTCTGCTCCAAGCTCTGGCCGCCCTGCCGGGTCTTCTTCTTCTGGTTCTCCAGAGCCTTCTCGACAAACTCAATGTCCTTCAACCGCAGCTCCTCGCTGATAATGTCCAGATCACGCGTCGGGTTGACGTCACCCTCGACGTGGATGATCTCAGCGTCGTCAAAGCACCGCACGACCTGGAAGATGGCGTCGACGGAGCGAATGTGCGACAGGAAAGCGTTGCCCAGACCGGCACCCGTCGAGGCACCGCGCGTCAGACCGGCAATGTCGTACACAGTCAAGTTGGCGGGCACGCGCGACTTGGGGTTGTACTTTTGAACCAGCCAGTTGTAGCGGTCGTCCGGCACGATGACGCGCGCCTCCTCGGGGTCGATCGTGGCATAGGGGAAGTTGGCCGGGTTGCCCAGGTCGCTCTTGGTGATGGCCTGGAACAGTGTAGACTTGCCGACGTTGGCAAGACCGACAATACCACTCTTCAGGTTGTTGCCGGGCCGGCCCAGCAGGATCTTCTCCTCAACGACAGCCTTCTTGGGAGGCATTTTGCCGTTTCGTGTCTTGCGACTGTGGAGACGTGTGGTGGTAAGGGGAAGAGGAGGTGTCGACACAAAGACAAGCACAGGCCGAGCTGCAGCTTGAGAAGGTCGAAGAAGCGGGTGTGCGAACGAAGACAGCAAAGACGACGTTGAACCAGCGCACGGGCGAAGACAGAAGAAAGCCGACGTCTTGGGCGACGTGGGTTGGGCTGGCTGTTTCCAGCCTCAAGGCCCCCCGATGAAGAGATGCAGGAAGAAGAGAGAGAAGAGGAGGAAAGAAAGTTCCTTCTCTGTGGGAAGAGGTCGTGCGTTTGCTGGGGATTTAAATGGTTTGTCGTGGGTGTTCTTTTAACGAGATTGGATTGAAGCAAAAAAATTTGCTTTAAACCTGGATCTCTCCCCAGCCGCTCTGCTTTTTTGGCGGGGCTCTGTGCTGTGGAGCTCCATCTCAATCTCTTGCGAGGTGGGGCAGCGAAGTGTTGGTGACTGCAGGCTGCTCTCCTAGCGAGCTTGTCAAGGCTCGGGATGGACAAACACTTTTTCCGGCCTCGTGCTGCACAGCTGCTCGCTCTTTTACACAAACGGAAGCTCCGTTGAGTGTTCTGCCTCTGCCCTGCCCGGTCGCTGCTACCTGCTCGCTAGCGGACCTTGAGGCAAACCGCGCCTTCCCCATAGTCCCTAGCACGTCCGCTTTCAGTTACCACCACTGCGTCATGCTGTGTTTGACAAGTTTCCTGCGGCCAGGCCAATTAGCCATACTGGACGGTGCCTTCCCACTGTGAGCCTTGCACATATGTATCTCATTACCTCGCCCCTCGTTTTTCTTTCAACGTTCTCCTTCACAAGTCGGGGTTCTCTTTCAACGACGGCGCGAAAACTTCACGTCCACCAAAGTCGATCATCCCATCTTGTGCTCCCGCCAGTCTTTTCCATCCGTTATTTCGCTATTCCTGGAGCGGCAGACCCGTTCGCTTCTCTCTTTTGCCTGTTCTCTGGCGCCCGACTTGCTGGCGTCGCGTTCGTTTCATCTTGGAAGAGCTCCTTGTTCCACGTTCATTATCTCGTTGAAGCTTAGGCTTTGATCGCCCATCGGACTTCTCACCGTTTATTTTTGAGCTCTTCCCTTTTTTCACATCTACCGAGATTTCGCTCTTCTACGACCAGCTGCTTCTAATCGACACCGATTGCTTCGCCGAACTCCGCGACATCTTTCATTTGTGGCAGCGCAGCCGCATCAGCCCTTCCCCCCCAGGTATCTCTCTAGATATGGCTCCGAAGAGACACAAGAAGACGTCGTCCCGGCCGTCGCACCGGTCGACTCTGTCGCTACAGAAAACGGAAATCGTCATCAATGTCTACGACCTCTTGACGGTAAGCTTCTCTTCTGTCACCACCACCCTACTGCTATGTGCTCCTGGTATAATTATGCTGACTCTGCTTTTACTCTTAGCCCAGCCGGTGGTCCTCTCTTTTATGGCACATGGGCACATCTCTACTACACTCCGGCGTCGTCATCAACGGTCGGGAGTACGCATACGGCGGCCACGACCGCCGCGGTGTAACGGGCGTGTATTGGACAAAGCCACGCACCGAGCCCCCAGGTGGCACATTTCGCTGTGAGATCCTGCAGGGTTTCACATTGGCGACGCCAGCCGAGATTGATGCCATCATCCGCAGTGCCTCGGAGGAGTTCCACGGCCCGTCTTACAACCTCCTCACAAAAAACTGCAACCACTTTACAGCCTTTTTGTGTCGCAAATTGACGGGGCGGCCAGGCCCCGCGTGGCTCAACCGCGCCGCCAGCATCGGCTTGGCCCTGCCGTGTGTCGTTCCGCGGGAGTGGGTGGACCCGCCCGAGTTCGAGTCCGCAGACGGCGAGCTGCTGCACCAGGGAGGCAGTAGTGACGGCTATGAAGACTCCTACAGCGCATACGGCGACGATGACGACGACGATAGTGGCGAGCGGACCAGCATGTTACGGCAGTCGTCGCAGCACCAAGTACACCTCGTCGGGTTGGACAGTCCCGCGGCCAGCGCCCGGTCCAGCATGACTGGCACTCGAGCGTCCGGCGAGTACCACCCCGAGCCCTTCGAAGAAGGTGACGCTGATGTGCAGACTGGACGGCGCAGCGGTAACAAAGGCAAAGGGCGGTCCGGCATCGCCCGGGACTCTGCGGGCCACGCGTTGCCGCCATCCGAGCGGGTCCCTACCATGTAATTGCCGAAGGGGGCAAAATGGTTGTGCGGGCTAAAGTCGGGATTTTGCATTGTAACAATACCTGCCAACTGTTTCGTTTCTTTTCTTTTCTTTCTTTTTGTTCGGTTCGTTGCACTTCCCTTTCTTCTTTGCGTCTGGCAATCCTTGTCCCGGTTTTGATTCCCGGTTCTTGTGTTGTCTCTTGTCGTTTTTATGCGTTTTGTGTTTTGGGGATTGTAAAGGATCCACGGCGTTCACAAAGGCTCGTTGATACCACTGATCAAGTTTCTTTCTTTTATATTTCACATGATTATTGATACTTTTCTTTCGAATTGAATTTGTGTTTCCATTTATCAGACCGTGTCGCTGCTTTATGTCTCTCGAAAATCTTGATGTCTGTAACCATTATTACCTTCGCTCTGTGCCGTGTCAAATAAACATCATTAAGACATCCTTACCAGACCAGAGACATGTGAAAGCGGCCTGGCCAGTCTGAGCGCTCCAATCCCCAAGATGTCGTCCGTGGGTGCGCTCAGCCTTCCACAACCATTCTTTCAGCAGGCAGGAGGCAGACTGTCCGTGCCTTTGCAATTAAAGCGGGGCTCGGAGGCGCCAACCTGGGCAAGATTCCAGCGGTTGAGCCCTATGGCGGGCGCATCATCGCAAACGCCCTGAGGCCAAGGCCTAGAATGCCCGAGCAGCTCTCCGCTCAGTGGACGATCCCTAACCATAAGCCCTCCTGATTGGCCCGTGGCCCAGGACGACCCAATAGCGCGCCTATTCCCTAAAAAGCTAGGCCCATTTGCTTGTGCCTTCGCCTCCTGTTCAGGTAAGAGCGACCAAACCTCAGGCCAATTCGATGTTCGCGATAGGGGAAAGAGAGAATGCACCAAGCAATCGACAGAATCTGCGATTTCCCGTACGAAAGTCAACTTGCCCCTTTTATCAACAACACCCATCGCCCAGCCGCCTTCGAACAAGCGATACACAGCGACCGACGTGTAGCACTTCCGTCCCCATATCGCCTGCTACCACCCTGGTAGTAGATCTCCAAACACGGCGATAAACGATAAGATACTACGGCAGTGCTGTAGGCTCCATTTTACGGGCAGCTTACATTTCTACGACAACATTCCGCGTCGAAAACAGCGATCAATAAATCCCTCCTTACCTTTCCCACGACAGGCTTTCGCAACTATCCTCACAAGAACACGACCATCTTGCCTTCTCGGCTGCCTGAACGCCACGGAAGCGCCCGAACCAGACAGACACGGAACGAGCTTTCCCCCTTTCTCAGCTGGCATCAGCTCCCTACTGCTTGCTGGGCACGACGCGCGCCTGATGCCAGGAGCGGCGGCCGGCACCACCCGCCGTGGGACGAGCCAGCGTCGAGCTCACGACAGCGGCAGCAGAGGCGCCAGAAGCGACAGGACCTCCCTTTGAGAAGCTCGTGTGGTAGCCGCTGCGGTCCCCCGAGCTCCGGCCACCGGCACGCCCAAGGTCGACCATCCCCGGACACACGCCGTCGACGACACAATGCCTCACCCCCTAAACCCGTTTCTCGCCGCGTTCTTCAGCAACCCGTTGTCGACACAGTGCAACCCGACAAGCAACCATATCCTGCTAGTCCCGACAACCGAGGTGCTGCTGACATGCCGTGAAGCCGAGTCTGGCAACGTCGCCTTTGCCGAGCTTCCGAACCTGGACGAGTTCCTTGCCAGTCATGTCATCCGCATGCCCAACCCCAGGGTGGCGGCGGCGGCTGCCAATGCAGCCGGTGGCAAGGATGGTGTCGTCAATTTACGGGAGATGCGCGGCAAAGCCAAGCCATACGGCACCTTCAACGGCCGCAGTGTTGTTATCAAAGACAACCTAGTCTACAGCAACAAAGGTAGGGGCACCACGTTGGAGTATGCTTCATAGCTACGTCAGGTGGCAATTGCTAACGATTTTTTTGCACAGGTTTCAAGAGTTTGAATCATGCCACCCTGGTTAGCGACGCTATCTGGTACGCCGACACATTGGAACCCAAACCGTGGCTCATCTACTACATCTCACGGCCGCTTCTTGGCTCCTGGGAAGCGGTCCCGACGGTTCCAGCGATTCTTCCGCGAGCGGGAGCTGGCAGCACTGTTACAAACGCTTTGGCGGCGACTGCTGCCGGCGAGGCTTCACCCAGAGGGCCGACCCAAGCCCAACAGCAACAATCCAAGGCCGGTGCCAGTGCTGCCGGCAACGATTCGGGCCCTTCCACGCCACGAAAGAAGGACATCAAAAGCTTCCACGACCTTCTCAATCACTTCCCAATTATAGCGCGTCAGATGCAACCGGGACTCGACAAGATCTATCGGGAATTCACCACCGCATTCGAGCAGCGCTTCCCTCCGCCACCCACGGCGAGCCATGTTCCCGATCCAGAACCAGACGGTCCCATAAAAACAGCCATGAAAAAGGCACGGATGAACAGTGCCACAGCACTTGTCAAGCCCCCAGTCAAGATACAAGACCAGCCTGTTGAGATCAGCGAAAGTACGCCCGAGAGCAGTACGGCGCCGGAAGAACCGAACAGTGGCGGAAGTAGCAGCAGCAACAGCAACAGCAGCAATACTTTGAATGTCACGGTTGCAGCTAATGGCACGGACAGGCTTAATGGCTCGAGCATGTCAACATACAGCGGCAGCCAAGCAAGCGAAGATTTCTTCCCCGAAGACGACGAGCATGTGATGCGGGCCTCGCTCGAATCCGCTGTGACGACGGCCATTGATATCTTCCAGGGAGTCGACAAGCAGCAGCTATCTCTTCTCGGAGCAACTACCGACCTCACCGGCCCCCTAGTAGAGAGGTTGATTGAACGGTACATCTCGGAAAACCTACATCACATCATCTTTCCGCGGCTCAACGTTTTGAAACGACAAGAAGACCTAGAGCTCGAAGCCAAGATTCGCCAAATGGACTGCATCGACCTGTCCCAGCTCGGCATGGACATTGATGGCGGGCCCCGCAACAAGCACGAAGTAACCCTTGCCTTGGGCCGCGTCGTCGAGGAGTTCCGGAAAATTGCAGCCGCAGCATGCCCGCAGGAGATGCTGTCCATTCTTCTCTCGACTGTGAAGTCGGTTAGCCAGCTCACAAGCGCACCGCCGAATGGTGAGGGGAGTGGTGTCGACGCAAGCAAGACCGGCCACGACGCTGCACAGACGCACACCGAGAAGCCTCTCATCATGATCAACGCCGACACACTGGTGTCACTTCTTTTGTACATTGTCATTCGGGCACAGCAACGGCACCTCCTGGCGCGCTTCATCTACATGCGCCACTTCATCTTCATCGACGACGTTGACAGCGGCGAAATGGGCTATGCATTAAGCACGTTCGAAGCCGTTCTTTCCTACCTGATGCGCGACTCGGGCGGTCTCCGGCGCGCGAGCCGGCGAAACAAGGCTCTCTGGGAAGCGACCGCGAAGGGCGACCTGGACGCATTGAAGGCCATCATGCAGCCAAGCTCTGACGATGCTGTCGATGACGAAGACGGCGATCTCGACAGTGACAATGGAGAAGAGGGTAGCAGCTCGCGGCGCGCATCTAGTGGCGAATGGCCGTCATCCTTTACCAGCTTCGGGTTCTCTCATGGCTTGTCATCCGGCTCGTCGCGATCTTCGCGGTCGTCCCGACGGTCTTCCATTGTTCTCTCCGAAGCGGAGGCATTTTCCAAGGGCTCCGGCCTCGGGCACGTCTTCCCCTTTCAAGCAGATGGCGGTGATGATGGCGCGGTCGACTTTTCACTGCACTTTCCCATAAAACGAACGAAAAAGGTGGCTTTGGATACGCGGAGTATGTCAAGTAGCTCCGAGATATCGTACCGCTCTCGTGCTACCAGTTTTGGGAGCAACATGGACGGCAGCATCGAAGGCGACATCTCGGTCGAACGACTGTCACAAACGCACGACTCGTTTGGCGAATCGCTGCTCATGATGGCGGTGCAGAATGAACGAATCGAAACCCTCCAGTACTATTTGAGCTTGCGGGACTACTTTCCAGTGAGCTTTGTGCTCGAAGACATCAACCACGAAGACACAACGCTGCTGAGTGCTGCTGTTCAGCTGGGAAACAAGGAACTGATCATGATGGTGATCAATGTCCTGGCTAACTCTGACGAGGTGACGCCGGAACAAATGGCAGCCTATTTTTCGCTGCAAGATATCTGGGGCCGCAGCGTGGCACACTACCTGTTCCATGCGCCGTTCTTAATAGAGACATACGGCGCAATGATGCCATGGCGGCAACGGGACAAGAAGGGCCAGACACCACTGTTCGCCCTCTGCCGGTCATATGATCATGCAGCCTACTACGAGATGGTCAGCGAAGGAATCCGGGTGGCGACAGCGACACAGAGCGACAAGGGACGTCTACACGTCAGCGACCACGTCGATGCTCGAGGCAACACGCTCCTGCACATTGTCAACCACACGCAGCTCGCAGCGCGTATCCTTCAATTATGCGACGTCAATGTCAACGCGGTGAACGACAAGATGTTCACGCCGCTAATGGTGTCTAGCAAATACGGGCGGTTTGCCATGGTCCAGACACTCTTCCGCGACCCGCGCGTGGACATCGGAGCCAAAGAGCTACGTGGCCTAACGGCGGTCGAGCTTGCAAAAGACGACGAGATGCGGAACAAGATCGATGACCTGACGCTACTGTCGACGCCACCAGGGCCTGACATGCGGACAACGGCTGTTGTACGTTCCTATTTCGTAGAGGATGCCAGTGTGCGGTTTGTCGTCAAATCCGGGCATGCCGTCTCCTCCGTCAGTTATGCCGTGACGACCTGTCGACGGTCACAGACGGACTTTGAGCATCTGACACGGCTGCTTGCATTGGAGAACCCGGCGTCCTGGATCCCCTCTGTGACGGGACTCCGCTCACCCTTCCAGATCCCCTCCAAACCGAGCAGGGCAATGCTCAAGGACTTGCAGCTTCGGATGGACTGGTTCCTGCGCATGATGATTATGCATCCGACATTTGCACAGCACGAGATGTTGTGGGAGTTTATCCTTGTTCCCGACATCCAACCCGATATGATGGCGCAGCGCAGCAAGCTTAAAGCAGAGACACGGGCCGAGAAAGTGCGTGACGAGCTGGAGCCACTGGACGATATACGCGAGGTCGAGCAGTTTGTGGACCACGCGCGCGAGCTTGTGCGCGGAGTCAATTTCTCTACCAAGAGCGTGATGCGGCGGACGAATGCAGTCAGCATAGCAGCATCAGGTACGAACATCCCCGATTTTTACCCCTTTTCTACCCAACAAGTTAACTAACGAATGGACGAAATAGATCTTCGGGATGCCGCCGCATTGCTGAGCAGAGAGGTGGGGCTTATCTCGTTCTTGCCGACAGCCCACATCACGGCCATGGAGTGCTACGTGCGTGCACTTGCAATTCCTCAGGCGAATGCCCACGTACAATTCCGTGCGGCATTCTTGGCAATCCAGTCGACGGTCGAAGCTATCCTCGCGGCCCTGGGGCGGCCGCCCCGTCTGATCCTCCAGATCCAGGCCACTCGCAAGCAGGCCGAAAGAGAATATCAGTCCATGAACCGGTCTACGCGGTGGCCCCTAGGATTGCTCGACGACGCACGACAGCGGCTCAAAGAAGAGCGTGAAGAGCGGGCACGGCAGAGCGAGGCGGCCAGCGAGGACTTGTCACGCGAGCTGCGGTTCTCACAACAAACTGTGGCGGGCGAGCTCGCGGGATGGCAGGACATGCATGAGCGCATTGGGCGGCGGGCGATCCGGGACCTTGCCCGGGGCATGCTCGTGCAAGAACAAGACCGCCTGGAGGCGATGAAGCGTGCCCTGCGTTGTGTGCGGCAGCCCATGGAGGCACCTTCTCCTGAACTCATCTCAAGGCTAGTAGGCCCATGATGGCCACAAAGAAGGGTCCTCGGACACAATAACCCGGATTGAAGGAGTCGATCTCTGCAATGAGTCACAACACAAACGAGACAGGCATGGGTCACGGCCAGTTCACGGCGCAAAGCAGCGTAAGGCGCGGCATACTCGGCAATTATATTATTATTTCCTATGTTTTACGAGAGAGGGAGGGGGGTTAGGGAGGAAGTCACCGTTGTGAGAAGAGAGAGCAAACGCACCAGACTGTCTCTTCAGACCACTTCCTCCCCTTATTCAACTTGTATCTTTCTTGTTTCTTTAGTTACGTTTGGTTTCTTCTCCTTTGTTTCTTCTTGTGTGAATTTCCTGGCCGGCTGTCAAATCGATTGGATAGAGATACCCACGTTGTTTAACCGGAACAAACAGAACGTTGCAACTTGCGATTTTTGGAATCCTCATCACATACTTGATACACTTGTGTGTACAAAACACAGCAGACTCGCCAACGCTGCTGCCTTGTTTCCTCAGTGCTCAATGTGAAAAGACGGTGTGATGTGGCGAAGACAGCAAAAGAGTGTGGATGGCTTCATGCAGAGGGGAGGCAAGAGGAATAAAAAACAACCGAAACGGGACCAAAAAGAGTCATCTTTGCGCGACTACGTTTTACCTGTTGCATCTCGTGCGTACGATATGCCGCACGGCAGGAAGTGTGGGTGGGGAGGCGTTCGTTTAACACGCCGGGGGTGAAGAGCCTACGAGCGGGACGCGTCGCGTCTCTTTCCGGCGGACATGACGCGTCTGTATGGGCGCGGGGAGACGGAAGACCGGCCCCACGCGGCGGTCGCGCGGTGGTCGCGCGGCGGTGACGCGGAGGCGACGCGGGACTGACGCGCGGGTGGCGCGTGGTGAGTGGCCGGACGCGTTGGACGGGAAAAGCGGGGTCAAGGCGCAGGAAGTGCAGTAGCTCTTGCCGGGCCAAGGACAACTCCTGCAGCTGTGAGTCATATCCGTGTGCGAGCAAAGGAAAAACAGAAGACGAAGCAGGAAAAGAAGAGCACCAGACACACAGGCTTCCGCTTTTCCCGGGATGACGAATGCAACATGAAACGAAACAAGAAAACTGAGGATGATGGAGTCGGTCGAGAACGTTGAAGAGTGCCAAGAAAATGGAGATGGCGGGTGTTTCCTAAAATGGAAATAGTGGGACGCAGATGACTGTCTAAGTGGCTAGGTGAATTCGGCCAATCAGACGACAGGGGTGCTTTTGGCGCTGGGGAACGACAGAATGGGCGCGTAACAGGACTCTGTGCGCGCGGCTGCAGCACCGGGCGTCTGCACCACTTGGGTCTTTGCCTACCTTCGGAGCTTGCCTTCGCATACTCAAGTAACCTTTTTTCTTATTGCCCTGCTCATTTGCCTCTCACCAATTTTGCAGCTCACGAATCATGGCCTGTAAGCAGGCCGGCGCTTTGGTGGCGTGTGTATTTTTGGTAGACGGCCATGGCCTACCGTGCCGTTCTCTTTCTCTCCATACAACACAGGGAAGGCTGCCTCCGTTCTGGCGGCTCTTGGTCAAGGCAACCAGTGACCGGCTTGAAGGTGCTTGCTTTTCCTTTTGGCGCCCAGCGAGGCTGTGCAGAGACAAGGAAAATAGAACATGGGGATGGCAATGAAAATGGAAATGGCCAGAATAAGCCTGCAAGGGATCGTACATGTGAGAATGGCCGCACAACAGGCCACACTCTCCAGTCCCGTGCCCCTTTGGTACAAAACTCACCTGAAGAACAGACAGAGACGATCAATCTGGCCCCAAACAGGCCACTGACGGGCCATAGACAGGCCATGACCCCTTCTATTGCTTCAGTAGAGATTTTGCTGTGAGGGCGGTACCCGTGAGATGCATCCTAACTTACAGTGGCGGTCGGATGTAGTTTGAGCTGGCGCCTGTGTCCTTTTCTCCCCGAAACGAAGCAGGAGGAAGCGACAGTAAGACAATGCATGCACTCATACACCGTACACGCCGTGCAAGTTGCAGCCTGCGGCCAGATTGTTGTTTATGCGAATTACGCTGCAAATAGAGTGCTGATTCCACGCCCCGTATGATGCATCAACAGACCTTGCCCGGCCACAGGGCGCCTACGTAGATTGGCTTCTTTGACCTCTCTGTCGCTTCGTCTCCATTGACTATGGTGGACCTTTTTTCATTTTTTTTTTAAAAAAAAAAAAAAAAAAAAGCATCGTGTTCGAGAAGCTGTACTACAGTACGCCGCATATCCGCCTGTAGCCTTCCAACCGCCGGGGAACGCCTTCACAGGCCTCTCGGGCGTACAAGCGTATGGTCGAGCCGTTACCGGGGTTGCGAACCTGGGCGAAGATCAACAAAGCAAGTTATCTTGACACCTCCCGTTGATTTCTGTGCGTGCAGTCTGTGTGTGTTCGCAGTTGTATCTTATTTTACTCCGTACGTCGTACCGTGTCTCACATTTTTGCCTGTGTGGTACTTCGCACCTTCCTTGACGCTTGGCCCGGCCCTGTGTTTTTGTTTCCCGCGCGCTTCGTTCTTTTTTTAGTGAGAGAGCGGGTGTAAATGCTCGTATTACAGGGGGGAGAGCGCCTGAGGAGCGCCACATTTTGTATGGCAAGAAGCCATCTCTCTCACAACATTGGACAGGTCTGCCGCTGCAAACTTTGCTAAAAGTGTTTTCTCCAAAACTTCTTCTTCTTCTTCTCTTCATTACCCCAGAACTCAGCCACAACAGGGCCGCCCGACAAGCTGGCTCGCTGTGTTCCATTTCGGTGTGCGGGGCGCCTGTGTCATGTTTCCTATTTTGGGGGCGGATCTGAAGCAAGCGCGGCGTTCCTTCCTTCGGATCTCAAAAAGAACAACGACAACATTACTCCGTAGGTCGCATTTCCATAATTTACCGGGTTTGGGTACTGGCAAGGCAGGTGCGGTCAGAAGATCCGTTTGCGGCATGCGCAGAGAACAGAAGGAAGGAGAGAGGCGCCCATCTGGACGGCCGAGCGATGTGCGGCCAGGCTCCGGCCAGTGGTGAGCTCGCCAACAATAGAGGGAATCGAGATTACAATGTCAGATGAATGAAGGTAGAAAATGCAGTGAAGGGGAATGGGCAACAGAAAGTGTAGGATAGAAAATCAAAGAAAAGAGGGAACTGGGAGAGGAAAGCCTGTGTATCTTGCTGCATCTGCCGCACCTTCCGCCAGCAGTCGGGTCGCTCTTTCCCATATCGCCAACCTGCCACCAAACTGCCACCAAAGTGGCGCCAACCTCTCGCCAACCCAACACGACATTGCGATTCCTGTCTTCTCTATATCTCGCTCGCCTTCATGTCTTGCCTTCACGTCCCGTCCCCCGCGTCCGACCCCACGCGTACCTTTTATCCTTTGTCCCCCTGACCCTTGCCGTTGCCTTCCTTGCCATGTGTTCGTCTGTGAGTCAGAGATGGCCGAGACTGGAAACACGAAGAAGCAGAGAGGCACCAAAAAGGTACGAGAAACACGAAACAAAAGAGGGAAAGAGAGAAGCTACCGGCAACGTCCTGCAGAGAAGCTGCAGCAGCCTGCATACGGCGTGCAGGTGGACGGTTGCTTTGTGCCCCACGCAGCGTGCATATTTCGCTCGTCGACAGTAGCACGAAGAGCAAACCGGCCGTCGACAGCGAGTGGACCTGCAGCAAAGCCCCCAACCCAAGGCCTTAGCTGCCCATCCGGTTTGTGGTTTCTTCCGCCCTTTTGTGCCCATTCTGTTACTCTGCCCTCTTCATCTCTTCCTCTCTCTGACCTGTCAACCGTCTTTTGGAGCTTGGGCCACACGCCTCATCACGACGGCTCCCATTGCTCTTCTTGTTTTCTTATTTTGGGCAGCAACCCTGTGCCCCTGGTTCCCCAACCCCCCAGAAAGGCGGGCTTCTCTGCTCTGGTTGGCCGTTGCGTGAACGCTTCCGGACCACTTACATACCCCTGCTCGCCCTAGAATAGTATGGCCCGCCCCAAAATGGAAAGCCAGGGTCGATTAGCAGTACGTACCTATGGTACTACCCGCTTCCTACTCTTCTGCTTGAGCTTGTTGACTTTGTCGATTTTTCCCGTGCCCATCGTGCTTGTCCGCCTTTCTATCTTGTCTCTGATATTCCATTTGTCTTTTTTTATGGCTATTGCCCCCGGTCCATCCCAGCGCCAAATATGGACCCATCGGACAATGCCCCTGCTGGCCAGGTCAAGCGACCCAAATGAGCCTTCTACTCATCTTCTCGCTCGTCTCCAGAAGCCCCCCCGCCAACGCGGCTGCTGATATTGCCGAGCGTGTATACGGAACATTCATCTGCAGCGTGGTCTTGTCCAAGTCTTGGTGTGGCTGCAGTTCCTTTTTTAGTCTTGCGTTTCAGAGTTTCGGGTGTCTAGCCTGGCGCGCAAACGACCGCGACGACGGCGATGGGGATGCGTTGCCCAACGCGGCCACGACCGCGACCAGGATCGCGGCCCACGACGCCGACCAACCACCACCCCCCCTTCGCGGGTAAGTCGATGTCATGAGAGACTGCCGTCGAGGTGCATCTGCTGCCCACGCCCCTCCACCCCCCTCCTCGCTGCACCTGCACTGCACCCATCGTCCTCTCCTCGCCCTCACAGCCTGTCGTTTGTCTCGTCCTGCAGCATCTCGAGGATAAGTATCCTGCCTCCTCCCTTCTTGCTTTCCCGTCCTCTCGATATCCTCTCGTCTCATCCAGTCCTCCTCCTCCTATCCCACCTCAGTCCAACCTTAGCTTCCTGTCTCCAATTGTCTCCTACCTTCCTGGCCTCTCGTCTTTTTTTTTCCTCTTTTCCTTCTCGACAGACTTTGTTGTTGTTGACCATCAGCCCTTCATCCTCCTCTATTTACATCGGCCACTTCCCCTGGCCTCGTTTTCTGGCCTGGTATCAACAAGCAGCTCTTGTTGTCCATCGGTTTTCCGTTTCTCTTTCCCTTTTCCTTCTCGTCGACTGTTTTCCTTGGAGCTGGCCTCCCCATCCTGTCCTTTAATTCATTAATTTTTTTATTGCCGTCCCGGAGACGCACAGTTAGATCTCTCCCCCTTACCCAAGTCCTACATCATGTCGTCCTCTCTGGTAGCGGACGTCGCCTTTGACTTTACCTTTCCGTCGTGCGATCCGGCCACACCGCCGCCGCCGGCCACCTCCCACTCCTTCTCTTATGACTCTTCATCACTTCTGGAAATCCCCTTCCATCATCCCTATGGCGGCAACAGCAATGGCCATCATGGACATGGCCATGCTCGCTCTAGCTCCCAGTGCTCAGCCTACTCGGCCTACTCATACGCCTCGTCGACCCCATCCGAAGCCTTTCTGAACACGCCTGCTGTGTCTGCGCCCAGCACCCGCAACAGCACACCGGCGCGCTCGCCCATCCGCACCCACGGCCCGTTGTTGCTTCCCAAGATCCGATCCCAGGACCAGGCCCTCGGCTCCGAGGACGCAGCTGTTGCCACTGCCCCTCTCAAGCGTGCTCGCACCTCGCCTGCGCCTACGACGCCTGGTAGCGGCAGCGCACGTAGCCGGTCTACGGCCGCCATCAGCCGGCGTCGCAGTGCTCTCGTCACGCCCAAGCAGCCGTACGCCGCGTCGGGCGCCGCTGCCTCGCGCCATGTCCGCAGCTTCACGAACCCAGACTCGGTTATGATGTTCAATGCATCTGGGCCGTTCTCCACCGACAACGTCCAGCAGCAGGCTGCTTCGGTGCGTGCTGTGACGCCCGTGTCCGTCTTTGAATCAACGCCGCCACCGCCCACGCTGCTGTGCTCGCCGGTCAACTTTGTTCAACCCCCATCGCATATCTCGCATTTCCCCCAGCAGGCGCATACTTTCTCGCAGCAGCAGCAGCAGCAGCAGCAGGATGAGTCCATCCACAGCCGCCGCGCATCGACCTGCAGCCTTGACGGCAACTTCACTCTAGATGGCAAGTTCGACTACGAGTATGGCTTTGCGCCATACCCGGGCACCGTGCCGACCAACTACATGACCGCGGACGGCAACAGCCAGCACAGCGAGACATACCTGTACCAGGACCAGCAGCAGCAACAGACTCAACAGTACATGCCGCGGGAGACCTCGCCCCTGTCGGTGGGGTCTGCATCGCCCGAACCAACGGCCATGCCAGAGCCCCTCTCCATCCCTGTGACGGTGCCCGTCATCACGGCTACGCCCCCCTCGGCCACCTCGGCTCCCGTTACCTCGGGCCCTACGTCGTCGCTGGTGACGTACTTGACGGCACCCAACCCGGCGCCTGCTCTGGTCCGCACCATCTCGTTTCCCCTGCGTGACCCCAGCACCAAGCACTACTGGTGGGACGTGCGCCAGGTGCGTCCCTGGTCGTCCTTCACGATGGCCAACCTTGTGTCCCTGCCTGGCGCATCCTCTGTGCTGTTCTGCTCGGTGCCCGTGTCGCTTCTGCCGACTCCCCACGCACCAGCCCGCAGCATCCACCCGGAGACGGAGTCGGACCTACACAGTCTTTGCGCTGCGCACTACCTTCCCCGCGTCAACGCCGCGCTCTCCCTCTCGTCGCCCCGGCCGATCCAGCTGACGTCATCAACTGCATCGACTGCGTCGTCTGCCACCTCGGCTTACGGCGAGTTCTTCGTTGGCCACGCGGCCGGTGATAGCGCCCCGGCCGCCGCACTCTTTGGCGGCAAGCCCACAGCCCGCATTGTCGGCCTCGTCAAGAGCTTCGACCGCTTCAATACAGGCATGCGTGCCGAGGGCAACATCAAGCGCGTCGAGTACTTGCGCGGACTTGCGCACCTGCACTACCTGATGCGCGAGCACAGCTGCCGCTACGGCTTCCTGTTGACGGAG
Organism: Sporothrix inflata; assembly: GCA_021396225.1. Taxonomy (NCBI): domain Eukaryota; kingdom Fungi; phylum Ascomycota; class Sordariomycetes; order Ophiostomatales; family Ophiostomataceae; genus Sporothrix; species Sporothrix inflata. Next base: position 120,843 of record WNYF01000003.1, on the reverse strand, counting down.
ATTGAGCTCGTGATTGTGCGCAACGGCACCGAGACCACGCCGCAGTTTGGCCAGCTTGAGGTAGCCAGTGTCCCCCTGGCCAAGACGGCCGCGACATTCCAATCGTCCGAGGACGACGGCGAGGACGAGCTTGCGGGCACGCCCCTGACGGCCGGCCTGGCCCTGTGGGGCCTGTGCATGTTGGCAAGCGACGAGATGGCGGCTGCGGCTACATCTCCTTCCGCGTCGTCGATGCCCCTCCTCTGCTCGTACAACACGCACATTGGCGCACCCGCCGAGGGCACGCGCCGCAATGCCGCGCCCCGCGACGCGTGGATGCCGCCGCCGCAGCTGGCCGAGAAGCGTGCTGCTAAGCGAGCGCGCGGGTGGGTGATGCCCGAAGATGCTGTCGGACGCAAGGAGATGGGCCGGCGCGGTGTGCGGTACAACGGGGCCCATTAATTATCTTAAAAGGTGGATGGACGAGTTTTGACGACTCATGATGTGTAATGTCTTTTTTATTTTATTTTATTCGTGTCTCCTTATTTACGTCGCTCTTTATTACGTGGGCATTGGCTGGTCCGTTTACAAATGCTCTAATCATTCTTTTGGTTTCATGTTTTTTGTTCCTTTTTGTTTTCACAATGTGTTTCTTTTGAGTTAAAGACGGGAAAGGGAAACCTGGACTCGGGCACGGAAAGGAAATGGAGAGGCGTATTGGTGGTTTTTTTGGACTTGGTTAATCACCTATTTTTATGCCAATAAATAAATACAAAATCAAATCTTTTCTGTTTTATTCCGGTGGTTTATTTTTATTAATGTTTTCATTAATTTTGACTGATGCAGCATGGGGTTGATTATCACGACCACCTTAAAAAAGGCTTCCATCCGAAGTCCATCAATGACGGAATTTGCCCTCTTCGAGACGAATTGGCAATTGACACGCCATGAGGAGGGGAGCTCTTGGGCAGGCGCGATCGGACGATCACGCTAACCTATGTCAACAGTTGCTTGTCCTCCTTGAATCCAGGTTCTGATATTTTGGAGGGGTTGCCCTCAACAGAACGGTAGGGTGCCACCACGAATAATAATACAGCAGTGATATCACCGATCCAAGCCTAGCCAAGGAAGCTACGACCGTACGTAGTACTTTTGCTCTCCTTCCCCCTCTCGCTGTTTTCGTCACAACCCCACCTTTTGGGGGCGACCCAGTGGCCGTCCACATTCCAGACCACGTTCCGGTCCTGTCTGCCCTTTCCTCGAACCTGTCAGCCGTTTTCCGTCTCTTCCCCATTCCCCAAGCTTGCTCGAAGCTCTCAATTGTCTCACATTGTCTCTCCTTTTCTTCTTCCTGTCCCATTCCTCATCTCATCTCGCCGTTCTTGTCGCCAGTCCATCGTGAGAACGACGTGCATTGACTGTATATAAGAGCTCCAATTGACCAGACCTGACGAAGCGGTGGGCAAACCTAGCTTCTCAATCAGCATCACGACTTTTCTGTTCAGCTTCGATCTTGAGCTTTTCTCGCACACGACTCCAGCCTCATATTCCTCCCAAACGATTTCTCCGACACAATCCTTTTCCAATATCACAATGGCTGCCAAGACCGTCGAGTTCACGCCCTTCACCGACCAGAAGCCCGGAACGTACGTTGCTGCATCTCCTCCCTTCCTTTACCTTTTTCTACCTACTAATACCTCCAGCTCTGGCCTCCGCAAAAAGGTCGTTGTGTTCCAACAGCCTCACTACAGCGAGTCCTTCGTGACCAGCATTCTGCTGTCTATCCCAGAGGGTGTCGATGGTAAGTACCGGCGTACAATTCCATGCCGTACCCAGAAGATCCCGCCTACTAACTGCTTTCCTTCTTCTTCTTTCTAGGCTCTTTCCTCGTCATTGGCGGTGATGGCCGCTACTGGAACCCCGAAGTCATCCAGCTGATCGCCCGTATCGGTGCCGCGTACGGCGTCAAGAAGCTCCTCATCGGCCACAACGGCATCCTGTCGACCCCGGCCGCCAGCCACCTCATCCGCAAACGCAAAGCCACGGGTGGCATCCTGCTCACCGCCAGCCATAACGCTGGTGGACCCAAGGCCGACTTCGGCATCAAGTACAACCTCGCCAACGGCGGGCCTGCGCCCGAGTCCGTCACAAACAAGATCTTTGCGACAGCCAAGGCTCTGACTTCTTACAAGCTACTCGAGCTGGAGGATGTCGATATTTCCACCATTGGCACTCGCCAGTATGGTCCTCTCGAGGTCGAGATCGTCGATAGCACCACCGACTACGTGGAGATGCTGCAGGACATTTTCGACTTTGCTCTGATCAAGAGCTTCTTTGCCAAGAACCCCGACTTCAAGGTGCTGTTCGACGGCCTGCACGGTGTCACCGGGCCCTACGGCACGGCCATCTTTGACAAGGCCCTGGGCCTGGGTCCTAGCAGCGTCCAGAACTGTGTTCCTAGCCCAGACTTTGGCGGCGGCCACCCGGATCCCAACCTGACCTATGCTCACTCGCTTGTCGAGGCTGTCGAGAACGGCAAGGTTCCCTTTGGCGCGGCTTCTGACGGTGACGGTGACCGCAACATGATCTACGGCGCTGGTGCCTTTGTGTCGCCTGGTGACAGTCTTGCCATCATCGCCCACCACGCCCGCCTGATCCCCTACTTCCAAAAGAATGGCGTCTACGGCCTCGCCCGCAGTATGCCCACATCCGGCGCCGTCGACCTTGTTGCCAAGCGCCAGAACCTAGCCTGTTATGAGGTCCCCACCGGCTGGAAGTTCTTCTGCGCCTTGTTCGACGCCGACAAGCTGTCTATCTGCGGCGAAGAGAGCTTCGGTACCGGCAGCAACCACATCCGCGAGAAGGACGGCCTGTGGGCCATTGTTGCCTGGCTCAACATTATTGCCGGCCTCGGTCTCGAGAAGCCCGACGTGCCGCCCACCATCAAGCAGATTCAGCACGATTTCTGGACAGAGTACGGCCGTACTTTCTTCACGCGTTACGACTACGAGAACGTCGACTCTGCCGGCGCCGACAAGGTCGTCGGTGTCCTGCGTGGGCTAGTTGAAGACCCGAACTTTGTCGGCAGCAGTGTCGATGGCCGCAAGGTGACGGGCGCTGGAGACTTTTCTTACACGGACCTGGATGGCTCCGTGTCTAGTAACCAGGGCCTGTACGCCACCTTTGCCAACGGCACACGCATCGTCGTGCGCCTGTCGGGCACCGGATCCAGCGGCGCGACCATTCGCCTGTACATTGAGCAGCACACGAGCGACCCGGCGACCTACGGCCAGGATGCACAAGACTTCCTCAAGCCCGAGATCGACTTTGCCAAGACGCTTCTCAAGTTCAAGGAGTATCTGGGCCGTGACGAGCCGGATGTGAAGACATAAGATAGTAGTTGGATGGGGCGAGATGTGCATTTTTACGAGACAAAACGCATTCTAGCAGCTATTTAATTTGATTGATTCATGTTTAACTTCTTCTTTACCCTTCTAACATTTTTATTCTCGCATTAAATTCACATAATTTATCCACTGAGCACTTGAGAAGAGATCGATTTATTCGTCTGTGTAGAGTGTGTTGTGGAATACAGGCGGTGTGATATCCATTCTGAGATAAGATGTGGCAAATGGTAAAATTGAGGTATCAAATCGTTACAGTCGTGCCAAGTCGATTTGACCATGCGCCAGGCTGTGGATAGGTACATTAATATCAAATTAGGTTTGAAAGGGGGTTTGAAAAGCAAGAGAACCATTGAGGGATATCATTTTAGGGTCCATTTTTTTCATGGTGTCCCTCAAGAATATGAAATGAAGATAATAGCGCGAAGAGATAAACATCAGTAATATCGCAGATTCAAGATGCAACAGGGAAGTGGAATGCCGCTCAATCTAGACATAAAAAAAGACATATCATCAAGGTCATAAATCGTGGTCTCGATAAAAATGGTGGTGCTAACAGAAAAGAAAAGATGTGCTGAAGGGGGAAATGAAAACAATGAAAGAGTCGTGAGTGCGTGGGTGTTAATAGACAAGTCTTGTCATAGCGCCATAGCGTGAGCTGCAAGAGTATGGGTGTGCGTCTTTATTTCGAGGCATCTGTCCGCTCACCGTCATCAGACGGAGCCGTCGACTCTGTCGGGTTGCTGTCGGCCGTTGTGGACGGCGGTGGATAGAACAGCTCCCTGAAACGCTGCTGCGCTTCCTCGGCGACAAAGTCCAGCTCGAACGCATTGTATTTGTTTTGCCGCATGTGCTCGGGGCGGTAACTGTTGCAGAACACGTACGGCTGGATGTCGTTTAGATAGACGCGGTGCTTGTCTTTTCGCACCAACCAGTTTGGCGACAGGGACTGTTGGGTGATGAATGCTGTCCAGACGGGGCAGCGACGGAGCGCTCCGTCCCAAACAGCGGCATGTAGGCGTAGACCCCGAGTTTTTGTATCCTCATAGACGAGGAGAGAATGCTTGTATCCGTCATCAAGGATGCTCCTATGTGAGCTTGTTAGTCGACAATTCCAGAATAAAAGAGAACTTGTATGTGTACGGTGCTCTGTTAATGAGAAGAGTATGGCACTTACGCTTGAAATAGGCGCTTCTCTCGGCTGATTTTGAACTCGACCGGGTTGACACTGGCCGTCAATTCACCCTCAAATTTCAAGGAAACAAAGGTACAGTGAAAGAGGACAAGCTCTGTATGAATGGGATATATTAGTTAGTCACAGATGGCAGCAGTCTTGGTTTCCTAGACAAATCATGAGAATAAGACTTACCCTCCCATGTGAGGAAATAAAGCAAAGCCCACAGTTTGGCGCAGCGTTCAGTGTAGCTCCAGCGCTTGAGAACCAGGCAGCTGCCATCACGCTCAATACACAGTTCGTGGACTCCAAAAATCGAAAAGACAGGCATGTTGGTGCCCGCATCGAGGCTGCGAATAACCAGGTACGGAGACCGGTCGAAGGGGCTTACAAACGCAAAGATGGTGAGGCGCTCTTGGTCAAACGAACGTCGAAACAAAATCCGAGCCTGCTTCGGAACAGTGACATCTTTCCACGGCCCGTAGCACTCGGAGAACTTGAGATGCTTGAGGGGCGTCCGGGAGGGTAGAGGCCGGGAGAAGATGTCCTCTGCCCAGTGGAGGCTCTTGTCCTGGAATGCAGCAGCTGCTGACATCATGGGTCCTACTAGAGGGCCGGCCGGGGACGGGGACTTGATACCCTGCTTTTCACGAAGTTGGAGGACACGATTCTGCAGGACCTCGAGGGCGTTCATGTCAAATTGTGGAGATCTGGAGGATAGGAAGAGGGAGTGGCGAGTGAGGTTAGCGAGGGAGTGGACAATAGGTCACGATACCGTAAGTGGAACAAGTAGAGCGCAGCTAACCTGATCAGCATCTGGCTCATGAGAAGCAAGAATTGGTGATAGAGGGTGAAACGCTGGGGCAGTTGCATACCGCCAGCCTCGTCAGTCATTTTGTGATACATGGTGCGCCAGCGGATCTCTTTGCTCTTGGTCTTGTCTTCGTAGTAAGTGCGAATGTCGTTGACGCTTTTCTGAAAGCAAGGCAAGAGCATGTCGAGGTAGTCCAGCAGGACAGGCACACGACTGGGGTGCGTTCGGGTTTGCTCTAGTAGACGAAGAAAAACGGTACCGCACTTTCGCATCTCGTCGGACAAGGCCATCATGAGCGGATGGAATGGCTCAGCGAGGAAGCTGCGTAGATTGTCAACGCACCCGGCGACCATGTTCGCCGCCATGGCCTCGCTGTAGCAACCTCCCAACAGTAAGGCAGTCCGGCCACCGTCGCCGGGTATGCCGCCCGGTGGGAAAGCACCGTCTCTCATTTTTGATAGTTAAGAGAGTTTGAAATCGTGAAAGGATGAAGGCAGTGCAGGATGCCAACGCCTAGACGCTTTTGGCCAAGATAGAATATATGGCAGAAACGAGGGAATGGTAAAACAAAAAAGTATAAAGAGCGTTTTAGAACTAAAGAAACAGGCAGAGAGGACGGCGTTGGAGCTCGTCAGGATATCATTGTTGCCGTCGTTAGATATCGTGGTGGATAAAGTGGGAGGGACGTTTAGCGGTTCGTTCGTGCCTCTCTCGTCATGCAACCACGGCAGCCTGTCACCTGAACTACAGCGTGTCCACGGGCATCGATCAGATCTTGGTCGTTCTCTCTCCCCCCCTCTTCTGTCTGTTTGCTCCCCCCCTCAACACAGATATGGAAAGCCAGTCTCTTGGCCGGGTGAGACGCAAAGCCGTTGGCAGAGCAGGCCGGTCCGAAGGAGCGAGGCGGGATGAGAGCCGGCCGGGTAGGAGAGGCGATGGTGTTTGGGTGATAGGGATCTGGTGTTGAGCACTCTTCCGTGATGGCGTAATAAATATGTAGAAACTGTCGGTCAACGTAGAGTAATAAATGGGAACCTGGTGATACCACAGAGCAAGACTACCGAGAGTTTTTCTGGAGCAGATGGCAGCTTGCTCGGGCGGTATATGTTGTCCCAGTGCTGCGGGAGGGGAGGGAAGTGTTTGGAAAAGAAGCGAAGATAGCGCCGTCGACTCGTTGGCTGGAGTGTTGCGCGTGAAGGTGAGGGTTGTAAGTGGTCGTGTCCGTGTGTGAGACGTAAGCTGCGAGTGCCGGAGGAATCACGTTATGATATTGTGGGAGGGATGGGAAGAGGAGGCAGAGCAGAGGCAAGATGGGTTGCGAAGAAAATAGAAGGGGGAGAGAAAATCAACAAAGACAAGACTGCTAGAATGTGTGAGGCAAGCGGAGATGTGTGCCGCCGTCCTCATGTGTGTATTGGGCTGCGCTCTGCCTCAAGTCAGTACACAAAATGGTAGCCGCAGCGGTGCCCAACAAGTAAATCAAACGGCAAACGCAGGACACTGCAGCGACGAAAGAATTGGGGAGGGGGGGATGCAAACAAGAGCCACCAGTTCCATTCTTGTGCGTGCGTTGGCTGCAGTGGCTCCATTTTACCTCACTTGCTCCTCGGTGGTTGTCTTCCTCCGGGAGTCTTGGACCAATTTTTTTTCTGCCGCCGTTTCTGCCAGTCTCGTTCGTCTTCAATGGCACACAATGCACGGGACTGACGTGTCCGGCTTGCGATAGGCCCGCCGTGCATTCTTGCAGAAGCGTTATGCAAGTCTGCTGCTTTTTATTTGGTGGTGTTCGTAGACGACAAGGAGCCAAGCCAATTGAAATCGAGTTGGGCGTGCAATTTGCTTGCATACAGCCAGACGGAGGTCGTCAATGCGGCAGATAGGAGAGTCGGGACCATGTATATATATATCATCGGAACAAGACTTCGTTTTGATGGTCTCCTAGCTTTCTGTTGAGGTTACTGACCATAGCGCAGCGAGTTTTTGAAGGATCTTTTAGTGGATGGTGCTGGACGGCTGCTCGTCTGCGTGGGCCGGGATGGGGTTGCTGACGGGTAGGCAGCAGGAGCAGCGGCCGACTGGTCTTCCGGCGGTTTAGAGCCGGAGATTTTGGCCTGGCAGTGGGCAGGAAATGGTGTCTTGACAGCGCGAGGGGATGGCGATAGTAATGGACAGTGAACAGTTGCGAGGGCGGGGAAAAGGGAAATAGGCAGGCCCCGTGTCGTCGAGTGGGTGCTCGCAATAGGAGCAGGCTGCATGAAGACCACTGGCTAGAACATATGCCACGAAGCTGGAAAGCGGACCTCCTGTCCTGGGACGACCCAACCGGCCGTTTCCTACAAACAACGTGCATTAGTATGGCCCTGTTTCCCTCGTTTTCCGCCATCGTTGTGTAGGAGGAATGCGAGGTATTAGAGAACGCACCAGTTCGTCGTAGAAAGCAGGCTAGAAGAGTCAAGGAACAATCGAAGGTGGCCTGCGAGAAGGATTGGCAGACAGGCGCCTGCCGCGGGTTTCTGGCTGGGATTGGTGGCAGGAAGAGGAGCGTCGGTGCAGATCGTGAGATGTAAAGATCAAAAGGCTACGGAGTACGACGTACAATATCAGGATCATCCTTGTAGAATAGGGGCTAATAGAACCTTCCACATCTAGATAGGGAACGACGACACTGGTTGCAGCTTTTCCTGAGTTTTCCTACGGTCGCTCTTTCCTCGGCCATGGCTGGACAGTCCGCGTTATGTCATCAACAATCACACCCGACTACCGCTTGGGGTGCATTCAGAGTAGGAATGCGCGTCTGTGAAGCTGCCAGGGAGGCTGTTTGAAGCTGCGAATAGCTGCGCCTGTTGCACTTTTGCTTGCTGGCCACTTAGGTACCTGACGACCATCGTCTGCGCCAGCCAAGAGCGCACAATAAGCAACGAAGGTTTACGTCGTACTGTTTACCAACCGTCGTGTAGATCACCTACTGACGGCTGACAGCTGACAGCCAACATCTAACATCCAACACCTAACAACGTACATCCGCGATGTCTCTCCACAATAACAACCTCAGGCACTGCAAATCACGAAATGTCGCAAAACAGGTCAAGAAAGTTGGCGAACAGCCTTGTTTTTACTCCAAAACCCTTCGACTAGTCATACACATGTCCGTCTCCATATCCTCACTTGCCTACATGAGGCAAACCTAGAAGACAAGTGGAGGACAACAAATGGGCAAGAGGACGTAGCCATGTTGGCGTGGCTGATATTGTCGTAACCCGAATAAATTCAAATAATCCTCATACATCCCATAAAAGCAAAAAGAGAAAAGCAACCAGCCGGACAGGTGACCTGAGAACGTACATGAAACTCATTCCCTTGTCATTTGTCCTCGCGCCACAGCCCCGTCCATACCGAATAACACATGAATAGTAAAACAAACAAAAAGAAACTACTCCGTCAAGTCATCGCTTATGCCTGCATGGTGTTAGATCATGAACTGATAATGACATAGTGCAAAATGAGAAATGAAGTGGAAAGTGGAAACTCACGTTGTAAGCAGCCTTCTCGTCCTCGTACCGCTTCTTGTCGACAGCGGCCTTGGCCTCGTACGGGGTGCGCTGCTTGTCGTTGAGGGCCTTCCAGCGCTCACCGAGAAGCTTGCCGACCTGACCGAAGGAGATGCCAGGGTTCTCGTCACGAACGTTCTCGCGCTGCTCGTTGGCGAAGAACATGTAGGCAGACAGACCGCGCTTGGGAGCGTTGGGGTCCTTCTTGGTGCGGCGCTTCTCAACCTTGCCGGTCTTCTTGGACGTGGCTGCGGCCTTAGGCATGATGCTGGGAGGCGGTTAGCAAGAGCTTGCTTGAAGGTGAGGGCAAGTGTGCAATACACAAAGCAGTGGGTGATGCAGGAGGGAAAGATGAGACGGGTGAAAAGGACACTGTCCTCAGGAAAAGTGAAAATATTTCTGCCTTGTACTGCACTCGTCCATTTTCACAGCCTGGCACCGGATGCAACGAGCGCATTCATTTCCGCCAATGCAAAAAAAATCCAACAGCTGAAAAAGCGACCGAAAATCAATTCGCAAGCCCAGCATGAAGTGCGCGCACCAAGATTCAATTGTCAATCGCACGGTCTTGCACGAGTCACATCTTGTGAAGTGCGTTGATTGACTTGAGTGACATTGCGGCGAGGCGAGTGGAATTGAATCTGGCGCAGTTGGTGGTTGGCTGCGAATGTGGTGGTGATTGATCGCAGAGTTGGCGATGTTGAAATAAAAAAGGCATTGTGGACGAAAATGAGACTGGTTGTCTTTTTTGTGCCATTGCGCTTTTTTTAATCGCGGCCATGTTGCGGCGGGTGGACCAACACGCGTGGGCGAGGGAATTGGGAAAATGGACGCGCGCGCAGAATAACACGACGACTCAAGAAGAGCTCGCGCGCGACAGACGAACAAGCAAAATGGTGTCTGTTGTCGCAAATCGCAAATCGCTGCAAAAGAAGTCCACTGGACCGCAAAAGGCAGGGTGAAAAGCGACCAAGACGACGAGTGCAGCGCGCGTGGGAAGTGACTTGCGAATTGCAGCAGACGAGGGTGGATTGCAAGTACTTACAAAGTTTGTGTGGATGGTAGTGATTGTAAGTGAATATGAGGCGCGGGTTTGTATGGGACGATGCGAGGCTTTCACTGTGAGGTGTTTTGCTGGGGGAAGCTGTTGTATGGGAGATTTTGCGTGCAAAAAAGAGAAGAGAGAGAAGAGAGGAGAGAGAGGAAGAGAGTATGTGGGCGTAGGGGAGAGAGAGGGCGGGCCTTTTTACTATGGGCTGGTTGGGCTGATTGAGAGAGAGGGAAGGGGAGGGAAGGAGGGCGGCGCGCGCGTGGGCAGAGAGGGAGAGCGACAGAGAGAGGGAAGGCGGGGTGGGCGTGCGTGTACGTGTTTGTGTGTGTATCTTACGCGTGTGGTGTGTGGTGTGCGGGTTGTATGGGCAGCGCAGGGTGCCCGGTGAGCGGTGCGTGGGTGTTGTTTTGGTGTTAGGCCAACGGCGCACTGAAATGAGACTGCAAAGGGAAGGCACGAAAGGCGCAAAGGGCAGGAGCGTAGAGAAATGAGAGGGAAGGTGCGTGTGTGGTGGTAAGTGGGCGGTGCCCAAACCCCCCAAAATCGAAGGGGGACGACACCGGTGGGAAATGAGGGTGGCAGGTAGGGGGAGAGGGGGGGTGAGCAGCAGCGGCGGACTCTCCTGGGGCAAAGACTGCCCGCCGCTCAGACACCAGGTACAGTACTTGCGGTGTTGTACTACGTGCCGCCTAACATTTGTACTGTGTACTTCCAAAACTGTCAAATCGCATACAAATCTGAGCTCCTGCCTGTACTACCTGTGACGGCCCAGTTCCAGGCTAACTCGAGGAGCTGCAGCAAGACACCCAAAGGCCTCCTGTTCCAGCGCAAATGATTTTAGCGGCATCGCACCCAGGCGCAGCATGTTGCCATCGTCGAGGCCAGATCGAGGGCATGTGCTGTACGCAGCATCGGCACAGACGAGTGGGTTACTCCTTTCCGTGTGTGCAACAACTATCTCACTGTCTTCAGCGTCCTATGCGGGCTGCGAGACTCTTCAGCCCTTTCTCGTTTTATTTTCCCTCCTTTTTTTCCCCTATAATTATGTGATAATAAAAGGCAGCAATTTGGTATCGTCGCTCTTCTCGAGCGTTCCCTTTTGCTTCAATTCCACCGTGCCCTCCAGTTGCCCTGCCATATTTGCGTCGTCTTCCTGTCGTCGTAGCCATGTTCACCTCTCCTCTGTGTTGCCCAAGCTGCCCATGCCGAATACAAGAAACACGGGAGGAATGTCTTCTGTCAACAAGAGCAGCCGCAGCTCTCTCAATCATGCACGCTCATTGGTCCAAATTCTATTAGAGCGAAACCACCGAACCGCCCTCATTGACCGGTACTTTAATTATGCAAGCCGAGTATGTATCTCCGCGCCAACACCACTATGTACCAGTACCTTTCAGAAAGTATCTTTTTGTTGTACCGCGGCCGCCTTGTACTGTGCAAAGAGTACCTTTGTCTGCCTTTTTCTGGTTCTCTTCTCCTCTTTTCGCTGTTCCTGTCGCTCACACGGAAACCATTCATCTGCACTAGCGTCTCACACGACCCCCTTACCTTGCACTCCTTCCTCGTCCACACACCTTCGACAGCATTTGGCAACGAGTGTTCCCGCCTTGTCCGCCTTCCTCTGCTTTCCGTCTCTCTTCGCAGTGTCCGTGTAGACATCTCGTCAAGATCTGCACTTTGGTGGCTGGTGGCTACTTCTTTGCACGTCGATGTAAGATACGTCGAAAACGTCGTACAGCTCCGAGCATGTTCACCAATGCGCTATAGTTTAGGGTGTCGTAAGACAGACCTGGCCAGGACTTCTGATTTCTCGCACTCCTTACAGCAGCTTCTTATCGTGTTTGTCGAAAGGTTTTTGCTCGCATTACAAGATCCTGTATTCCGTATCTTACTTATGCACGACGTAAAAGAGAAGGAAAAGAACACTGCACTTAGAGCAGAAGATGTAATGGCCACAGAGAGTGGAATGATTTATTCTCCGGCTGCCCCAATTCATAGCAACATGCAAGATACAAGTATCAAACACTCACGGGTCTTACAACGTCACCAAGCTGCATTGATCATGCATCGCGAGGACCAGGAAGATGCACTGACAAGAAGACTTGACTTGCACGTTGCCAGTGTCGACTATCCGACTATGATCGAGCTATTACGAGTATCACACTCCGAAATGGCGCAAGAATCGCCCTTTCAATCATGCGCCAGTGTGTGCGCCAGGCGAGGAGCTGTCCTCGTACCAGCCTAGTGTTGGACCTCATCCAGAGACTTGGGAGAACCAAGCTGCACCGTGTGCGCTTTTCTTCTCATACATGGGCGCACCCAAATTCAATAGGCCCTTCCTTGTATGGGTCTTTGCTTGTGCTCCTGCTTTTACGCAGGAGCTACTGGCAAAAGCAAGCTTACGCGCATTTTTCGGCAAAGGCATGAAAACGAACAACGGAAGGGGGGCGCCAACAGAGAAAAAAGCAAAGGAAGGCACGAATGAGAGAGAGAGCTCCGTCGCAAGACCCAGTCTTGGGGCTATCGCAAGATACCTCTGAGGAACATATGCTGGAGTGGGGAGGGGGGTGTACGCAAGGTAGCGCTGCGATTCGCCGAAAAATACGGCAGGCGGCCTGCTGTTTGTTATTGTTTGCGTACCCATTTTCCTTGCTTGATTTTTCGCCCTTCTGCTTGCTCCCCGCCCCCAACTCGGCCATTTCTGGCGAAGTCGAATGCGAGCGTTGTACTAAATCACACAGTCACGTGCACCTCTAATAAAGTCGAACGCGTCAAGGTCGAGCGCGTCTTGCCTCCTACACACTTCGAGCTGGTTGCGCGACTTGGGCTTCTGGTCGCAATGCATGTTGAGCGATGAAAGTGCTCTGTAATATTTACCGTGGAAGAGGGCATTCACTTCGTAGTTATGTGTATTATTGTATTTGGAGCTGCCCCGATTTCTGTATGTCTCTACGTGAACACCTCTCACGCCAGCCTCGTGCTTGAACTGTTACGTTCGGAGGCCGGGTCGCTTTGGTTGGCCGCCGTTGCTTGCAGACTTGCAGACCTGTGTGCATGCATCCCCCGCGCTCTGGGCGGCGATGTGTGGCCTGCGCGACATGACTCGCTCCCATGCGCGTCACCGCGTCCTGTTGCGATTATGTTGTTCCCATCATGCACACCGAGCTGTCTTTGACGCGGCACGGCGCTGCATTTTGGCACCCCGCCGTGCGGTACAACCGGCCGCCATGTTGGGTCGCTTCTAGCCTCAATCTTTATGTGAGCTTCGCGCTCGTCGAACGGCGTTCATTCCGGGTCCAGGACAACGTCACAGAGCGCCGCCTCTCTCGTCCAGTCCACCCCACTCCCAACGACAATGGCACTCGCGGCACCCTTGATCAGCTTCCAACGCTGACGGCTTGTCTTGACGTCTGCCTCAAGCTGTTTCTTCTCCAAGGCCGCTTCGTCGACGTTTCCCTCGCCTCCTGTGGTCGCTGAGCCCGTCTGGTCTGTTGCCGAGACCGCGTTCGCGAGCTCTCGTGCTTGTGCAGCGAGCTGCGCGTTTTGTTTCTCCAGCTGGCGGAGCTCTGCCGCTACGGTCGCACTCTCATTGCGCGCTTCACGCCGCGCAGACGCTTCCTGCGCAACGGCCTTGGACGCGGCGTCGCGTTGCGCAATGGCCGGCAGGAGATCGCGCTCGATGGGCGAAGCCTGTGTAGCGCCGTGTACAGCCTTGAGGACCGGGTTGACCGTCAGGACGCTGTCGACCACTTCGTTGCGCAAAACGTATGAGGCACGCGCCTCCAGCAGCTGTCGTTGCCTCGCCGCAACATCCCCAACAGCCGAAGAAGATGCATCTGTGGACAAGGTTAACCTTTGTCTCTTTTCGGCGTCTTTGGCCAGCCGCACTCCTGGCCTAGCAACTTACCCCCCGTAAAAGATTCTCGCGCTTTCAATAGTGCAATCTCAAGCCGTATGCTCTTGAGCTGATCGTAAAGCGCCAATACTCGCTTCTCGTCGTCTGAAAGCTCCAGCGTCCCTGCTGCACTGTCTCCAGGCGCGTCGCTCATAGGCGTGTCCCTCAATTCGGCCGTCATAGTGACAAGGGTGGCGGGGAGGAGAGCTTTCTATCGATTCTGCAATTCAGATTGTAAGAGTGCCAGAAACGCCTCTCTCCTTCCGCTTTGTTGTGATCGTTGAGCAGCTGGTTGCTCCTTCGCGTATGAACGACCTGTTGTGGCTGGTGTTGTTTGTGGCGCCAAGTTTTTGCCTGTGACTTTACGATACTGGTACGGAGTACAAGTACTTGTTAGTCCATGATTCACTCCTGAAGCTCTCTGACGATTAATGGGGCCAATAGCAGCACACCAGTCACGAGGCAGCCGCCACGCTAACGTAGTTAGTCAGTCGGGCTGGAACCACACTCTAATCTCGAGTCTGGCGCACCGCAAATGATGGCGACGGCGTTCTCCATCGCCTCGAACAACTCCCACGCAAACATCGACGCTGGGCTACCAGGCGGCAATCTTAGAGGGCATTCTGTCATTTCCGCCATTTTCTTCTTCTTGGTGCGGCCTTCTCCAACTATTCATCGCGCACGAGACTCTGTCCACCCCGTGGATCAGACTCCTTTGTGACGCCATTTTCGACTTTGCCAGCAACGCTTCGGAGCTCTTTGCCAAGCATCGCAAACTCCCTTTTGCATCTCCCTTCTTGCCAACGCCCTATCGACCTACCCGCTCCGGTTAACCCCGGGCCCCCGGCTTTCAGCAGCCAGCCAAGCTCGGAGGTCATGTCTGGCGATGGCCAACGAAGTGTTGATAGCCCACACGGGCCAGCGCCTGCACGTGGACTTCTCGCAGATTCTCTCGTACGTTTCGAGCTGTCTAAAAGCTGCGTGCACCTTAGCTATTGCTTTTCCAAACTCAAAGCTAACCCGGGTACCTTTCGAAAAGCCTCGATGAATTTAGGACACTTGTTAGCCGCCAGACATCCATCCCTACAGAGTGCATCATTGCACTCACGCCTCAGGGGAAGCCTCTTCGGCTTGCTGCCTTCCAGGCAGAAGTAGGTTCTTGCTCGGCTAGTAGTACGAGCACTTCCCTTCCCTTACGACTGCACTTCAGCTAACCGTGGCGCCTGCCAACAACAGAAGGAGATATACGTGTATGATGCACGGACGACGCAATCAGATGCGGCAGGCGCCGCCGCCATAGCGAACCTCGAAATCCCTCTCCCCAAACGCTACACCGTGTCCAATCCGCCGAACGACCTCCGTGATCAGCGATCGCTCTCCGCATGGCAGGATCTCTTCCATGCACGGCAGAAGTGGGCCGCAACGGTTGCAGACGACTGTTCCAGCAAGGCCGGTGCCGCCCAGGAGCGATATGCGGAGATGGACGCCATGATGCGGTGTCTAGACGCGGCCGTTGCCAACCTCGAGGCCGTCATCAGGGGCGCGGAGGGCAAGTATACCGAGATCAAGAAGTGGATCGACAGTGCAAGGGTGGACTATACCAACCTAGTGGACCGCTGGGACCAGTACCTGAAGCTTGCACGGAGTGTCTCCATATCGCCATCAATGCTCCGGTTCATGACTGGCCAAGGCGGCGGTGCTGCTCCCAATGGCCGCCCCGTGGGTGCAGCGCAACGCGCAACGCTAGAAGACTTGGTCGACTTGGAAACGGCGCGCAAGGCTGGCAAACTCGCACCTGCCGCGCTTCGTCGCTTCAACACGAAAATCGATGAGCTCGAGCGCGACGCGCCGCAGCTCTTACAGGGGTGCGAAGAGGTCCTCCAGGGCTTTGAACGAGCGGTCGACCGGTCCGCCTTGTCCCACGAAGGCGAATCCGCACAGCTGCTCCTGGATATCATGGCTGTCGCCAATAAAATTGGCACCGACTACCAGACAACGCTCGAGTACGCCGACTCGACACGGGATGTGCTGCAGGCGTCAAAGATTGCTGCCACCCACACAGAGCGTCTCCTGCCAAGCATCAAAAACAGGGCAGCCGAGATGGACGAGATGTTCCGCTACGCTACGCAGTCTCGCAATGCCCTGGCGGTCGAGACAGTCGACTTTATGCGTAACATCACCGACCTGACAAGCCTCAGTAGCAGCATTAAGGCGCAGATTGCGGCGGTCAGCAACGAGGACGACATGGCGCACTTTGACTACCTACGCCTGGTGCAGCAAATTCCCTTCGTCTACGCATCGTTTGTCAGTGAGGCCATCAAGCGCCGTGAATGGCTCGACAAGGTGAAGACGGATTCATCAACACTCGCCAATGAGATGGCCCTGTTCCACGACGAGGAGGTGAAGCGGAGGAAAAAGTGGCAAAAGTCTGTCGGCAACCTTGCCTATGGTCCGTCCGCAACGTCGGCTGAAAACCAGGTCGCTGGCCTTGAAGTCAACCTCCTCGGCGAGGAAGCCGACTGGCCCAATGTGACGCGAAAGGACATGGAAGATCTCTACGATGTCCTTCAACGCCAGAAAGCTGACGGCGGCCTCATCGATGACATTGGCAAGATGATGGCCGATCTCAATGCGCCGACAAAGCAGCAGTCGAAGCGCATTAAGGCGTTTAAAAATGGCAGTGTCCATGAGGCAGCATTGGGGCGCAGCGGTCTGCTCGTGCGCGGGGATGACGATGTTCTTCGACGTCTACAAGACGATAAAGCCAAGGCCGAGAACAAACTGAGGACAGCCGAAAGCCGAGTGCGTCGGCTCGAAGACCTGCTGCACCGCCAGAGCCAGGCGTCCCGCGCCAGCCTCGGCGGGATGTTCCAGGCTGCACCGAGCCAACAATTTTCAGACCGGGCAGAGTCGACCGTGTCAGTCAAACTAGGAACTCCACGGCCGCAAGGGGACCGCCGGACGTCGCTCGAAGGAGGCAGCACGTCGGGAGCCGCCACCGCCGGTGATGTGCAGACAGCTCAACGCATTCAACAACTTGAAGCAGAGTTGGCTGCCGAAAAATCACGTTCGGCCGCGTTTGAAAAGGACCTGCATGTGCGCACCGCGGAAAATACAAAGATGTTAGGCCAGATGGATGAGACCAATTCTACCAAGAAGGACCTGTTGGAGAATCTGGAGGCCTTAAAGAAGGAGTTCACAGACGAACGCAAGTCGCTTGAAGACGAGATTAAGCGGCTGCAGGCCCGTCTAGAGGACACCGAAGACGAGATGGAGCACTTTGGCGAATCACGCGAAAATGAAAAGGCGACGCACGACGAAAAGCTGCGCTCAGCCCAGGCAGAGGTCGAACGCCTGACCAAGACATACCGGGACGATGTGCTTAAGAACCAGGGCCAAGTAGACTTCTTACGGAAAGAAACCAAGCTGCAGCGCGAGCAAAACGAGTCGCTCGAGAAACAGGTGCAGGCGGCGCACGAGGAAGCGCAGTCCACAACAAGGCGCCTGCAGGATGCCAGAGATGCCGAAGAGATGCTTTCCAAGGGCTTCCGCTATCTTCATACGCAACTAGTTTCGAACGAAGGCAGCATCCAGCCGACCCAGGCGGTACCGCCAACCGATGCTGCTGATCTCATCGAGGCTGTTGCGGGCAAGCTGGCCGACGCACTCGCCCGCATGCAAACCACGGCCGGTGACATGGTCATTGTCAGGGCCGACCTAGAGCGTGCCGAGGCTGCGAACAAAGATCTCCAAAACGAGATGGTCTTCTCAAAGGAGACTTTGGCAACCGAGGAAGTTGCTGCACGGCGCCTCCGTGAGAAGCTCGCGGAAGACATGGCACGTATCGCCACGCTTGAGGATGAGCTCGGCGAAAGCCGTACAGACCTCAACCAGCTCCGGGCCAAGATCGCCGACGGCGAAACGGGCTCGGAAACGTTGCGCAAGAGACTCGAGGAAGAGGAGCGGAAGGTCGTGGCGCTGACCGATGAAGTTGTCGCGAAGCAGTCTCATCTCGGTGGTGTCGAGGAGGAGCTACGAATGTTCCAGGAAAGACACAGCGACGCGCAGTCTGACCTGACGAGCCTGACGGCCCGGTTCGATGCACGCACGCTGCGGGCCAAGGACCTATCACAGCGGCTCTACACGCAAAATGATCGCCTTTACCGCCTGCTCGAGCGGCTCGGCTTCTCAGTGACCCGTGACGGCGACTCGATGGTAATCCAAAAGATTCCTCGATCCGAGCGTTCGGCCATTATCAGTGGCGAGGGGGCATCGTCTCTTCTCCGGCGGTCGTCTGGCATGTTGCAGCCAGCTCGGCCAGGTGAATCGCCTGCACTCTCTTCAACCACCATCGGTGACAAGGCAGCCGACGTACAGCTCTTGTATTGGATGAACAGTGCCGATGGCGAGGCAGAGGCGGCCCAGTATGCCGAGTTCATGTCAGCCGTGGGCAGCTTCGACATTGACGCAGTAGCCGAGACGGTCTACCGCCGCGTCAAAGAGGTCGAACACATTGCACGCAAAATGCAGCGTGATGTGCGCAGCTACCGTGAAAAGGCACACACTCTGCAGAAAGAAGCACACGACAAGATCGCCTTCAAGCACTTCAAAGAGGGCGACCTAGCCCTCTTTTTACCCACTCGCAACCAGACCAGCGGCGCCTGGGCCGCCTTCAACATTGGATTCCCGCACTATTTCCTCCGTGAGCAGGAAGCGCACAGGCTCCAAAACCGTGAGTGGCTGGTAGCGCGCATCGCACGTGTCCAGGAAAAAGTAGTCGACCTATCCAAGAGCTTGCAGCAACAGCAGCAACAGCAACAACACGCGAATCGCGGCGGCGGCGAGACGGAGTCCCTCAATACTGAGGACAACGAGAACGAAAACCCCTTTGACCTCTCTGACGGTCTGCGCTGGTACTTGATTGACGCGGTCGAGGACAAACCTGGCGCTCCATCGACACCGGGACTGGGTAAGAGCACAGTTGCCGCGAACCACGTCGAGGCTGTGGCCGACATTCACACGCATGCACGGACAGCCTCGGGCCGTGGCCTGGGGCTGGGCCTAGGCGGCGGGCGACCGACAGGCATCGATGGCGTGAGTAAGACGCTGTCACGAAGCCTCGAGAGCCGGCGGTCGAGCACAAGCTCTAGGAAAGCAGCGCCGCTTGCCCACGCAGCCGGCCCTGGCCTAACAGCAGCTGTGCTGCGTGGCACTGCCGTGGCGAGCGAAACCAACAGCCTGCGCGCAGCCCCAGCTGACACGCCCGAGCATGGGAGCAGCCCAACAACGGCGCCCGCCGTGCCGACTGCGAACCACGACAGGAACGCAGATTCGCTCCATACGACAACACCATCCACTGTCGTCACCCCACCCGAGCAGCCAGGTACGGCACGTAAACAGTCCGGTGAAGCGGCGGTTGACGATGCGCCACATACCTCCGAGGTACGGAACACAGATTCTTCTTCTCTTACTCCTTCTGCTGGAGCCGCCGCTGCTTCTGTAGCGGCCGTCGATACTTTGCTCGGGCCCTAATACTTTTTTTTCTTTTTTTCTCCTTCTCAGCGACAGGTTGCCGGCCTCCAACGCCAAACGAGTGCTCTATCAGAAACGCCATCGAAGCGCAGCGTTGTGTGGGACTCACTGTGGGCCGTGGACTACGGCGCGGAGGGCGGGAAGAAGCCTAAATAGGCATATTGGTTTGGATTAGTTGATTGTGCTCTGGTTTAAAGGAGATGTGATTTTTGTTGCTGTTTTTTGTTTTTTATCTTGGTTTTTTTTTTTCTGTCTTCATTCTCTTTTACCGTCTTATACCTTTTCTCTCTTCTTTTGTCTGCATCACTTCGTTGCAGATTCACCTCCAAACTAGCATTGCGAGGAGCAAATGGGACAACAACTTGTTTTCACTTGTACAAGCATCCTGCAAACCGTTCAAATCTAACAATTCCCATACTTTCGGGGCAATATGTTTTTAATGTTTATTTTGGCTGAGAGTATAAGAACAGCTAGTATACATGCAGACTTGTGAGTCTGCTCTTGACGATCTCCCTGCACCTACTCTTGCGCAGCCACCACCTCCACAATCTTCCGTACTGGCACCATGTTGCTGCCAGCCGCCGCCGCCTCCGCTGCCGCGTGGGTTCGCCTTGTGGGCTCGGTGTTGCCGTGACTTCCACGCGCAATAATGTCGACCTCCCAGCGACCCAGTGCCTTGACACGGTCAGCCGTCGGCGCATGTTCGTCCTCCCCTTGTTGGCGCTGTTTTGACTGAGAACTCAACGTGTCTACGGGGACAACGAAGCGCACGTCGCGCGGCTCCACGCGGACCAGCGCGGCCTCCTCATCAAGGCTGCCCTGCAGAACCTCGCGCAGCGTATTGGCGACATCGTCAGCCGAAACCGAGCCGAAGATGGCGGACGTGTCGGTCGAAATGGGTTTCCGGTAGAATACGATGCTCGATGGGAGGATGGTTTCGATGAGAAGAGCAGCACGGGCGGCCTACAAACGCCAGAGTCAGTTTGATGTGTGCACAAAAAGAACAAAAAGAAAGAAATCACAACAAAGGGGGGACGTACGGATAGAGTCTTGAGGGCGATCGTGGGGCGTACCGGCTTGGCCTCGGTCTCAACCTCGGCCTCGGCCTCCACACCATCCTCTTGTGCCACGAACCACGGGTCGGGTTGGGCGATGGCGTCGGTAGCGGACACGCCCAGCTCAGCCATGCGGGCCGAGGTCATGTATTCGGCCGTGCCGTTCGGGTACCAGAAGTTGCGCATACGGCCGCGTTCCACCCGCAGAATCGTTTCCCGTCGACCAAACTGTGTGACGTCCTCTAGCAGGCGAACCACAACGCCCTGGTCGCGGCGCTTCGTCTTCTTGCCACGGGTCTGGATCGCAATGAATGCGTTGGCGACAGCGGTGGGCCGACCACCAGCCGCAGCCAGAAGTGGCCGGCGGGCGACGCATCCGAGGCATGTCGCCGATGTTGTCCGTAGCGATACCATGGTGTTGTGTGTGCTGGGGTTGGGAGCTGTCAATTGGCGTTCCCAGTCAATTGCATTTCGAAAGAGCTGCCGTTCGTTTGGAAGCTTTTTTTATCGGCTGGTTTTCTCTTGGACCCACACATTTCAACCGTGCACCAATAACAGAACTGCATTTTACTCCATATTCAGCACAGAGCGAGATTCTCTGTTGATCACGTCCTTTAAAAAGTGAGGCTTCCAACAATTAAAGGCATCCTTATTTAAATTGGGATTTTATGTTTGCACGGTAACTAGTGTTTTTGAAACATTCTGTCTCTTTATGTTTTTTAAAAAAGAAAAGAAGAAAAAAAAGAACTTGAGCTTGTGTTGAATTAATTTCTTATTTTGTCATTTTTATTATGGGACTTTATTTTACAGTTTTCTTTTCTCATAAAAAATGAAAAGAAAAAGAGAAAAAAAGAGTATACCGATCATTTTATCGTCCGATCAGCAAGCTCAATTGATGATAATTGCAATGATTAGAGCTAGCGAGCATATTTCGGCATGGGATGCCCAGATCTTGTGAAGTATCAAAAAATTAAAAATTAAGAATTAAATATAAAGCATTAAACATTAGACATTATTATTTCAAGCGTGCATCCCGTGGTGTTTAACCTCCGCACCCGGTGTAGTCGACTCACGAAGCTGCCATGCTTTACTCACGTAGTCGGTTGGGCACTGAAAAATGACCGGCCGTGCCATAGCGTTCGAGACAGGCATGCAGATCGTCTGTGAAAAGGTCTCCAAATGCAGTCTCAACCACACCATGATGCCAGGCTACGATAAACGACATCTCACCGCCCCGGATGCCACCGATGTTTACGTTGATCAACGAGTCCTTGCCCAGGCTGGATTGCGTGTAGAAGTTGCGGGTAAGCGTCCACTCGGGCGGCGAGCCCCCGGCGGGTGTCGTGCCAGCTGCAGGGATGGAACCGGTGTTGGAGACGGCCCACGTGCTGTCGCGGATCTTTCCCTCATGCTTCCGCCACCACTCGTGCCAGTCACCGACCCATGCCAGGAGGCCTAGGGTATTATCCTCGGTGACATTTGCCTGACGCATCTTGAGGTTGGCACCCACTGCCGCTGCTGCGCGCCACACCTTCTCATCGTCCTCGGCATCGGTCTCGGCCACCGCCCGGCCATCGGCGACCGTGTCCGCCCCGTATAGGTAAGAATGTCCCGAGACTAGGTTGGCCATGCTGCGGTTGACATCGAGCGTCATGTTGGCCGGCGCTTGTATGTATGGCCGCATGCTGATGGGCATGACGCACGAGAAGGACGGGGCCACGTCGGATGGGAACCGCCGTGCAAAAAGCACCATCATTAGGCCGTGAACAAGCGCCGTCAGTGTCGTGCCGTGCGCCCGACAGCCGGTCAACAGCGCGGTAGCGTGTCCGGGCGAGAGGTGGAACACGCGCAGGTAGCCCTTGAGCTTGGGCTCAAGGGTGACTCGCGTGCCCGTGTACGCCTTTGCCACGGGCGCGCTCTTGAGCCATGCGGGGCCCATTTCCTTCCAAATTGCGCCAAGAAAGAACGGCCACGATATGGTGAACTTGACGAGCTCCTCCTGCGAGGGGACGAGCACGGGTAGCTCTGTGAACTGGACCACGGTTTGGTTTTCTTCGCCGCTCCTCCTCTTGGCTGGTGCGCCCTGGCTGTTGAGCAGCTCCACGAGGTGGTTGTGGAAGACGAGCCCGCTCTTGCCGTCGCCGAGCGCGTGGTGCACGGCAAAGGCCAGGTCGGCCCAGCCGTCGGTAGTGTTCAGGTAGACCACGAGTCGCCAAGGCGAGTGCGTCTCAATATCTACCCACGAGCGGGCGTTTTCACGCTCCAGGTCGCGCATCAACTGCACATCGTATTGGTCAGCGGACAGGCCAGGCGCGCGCGACACCCACTCGAGGTGGTCTTGCACGTCGAGTGCTGGTAGCGCTACATACACAGGCTGCTTGGAATCCTCGCCTTCGACACCCACACGCAGCGCTGGTAGCTTTTCGAGGACGACGGCCGTTAGAGCATCGCGGATGCTCGCTTTGACCTGCTCCTCGGTCAGGGAGGGCAGCGCATAGCGACAGACCGTGATGACGTTCTCATAGAGGCCCAGAGAGTGCCGCGACGAGGAGTACTGTTCGCTGTGGGCATGTTAGAAAAGCCAACACTGGGCCATGTTTGAGAAATGCGCTGGTGAGAAGTAGAAAAAGAGATGCACTCACTACCCGCCAAGAGGCCGTAAGACGGTGCGTGGAAGAGCCATTTGGGGCGTAATGGTGTCAGGCGTTAGGGCTGGTAGGGGTGAGATTGGTATAACGGTGTCGATCGGCTGTTTGTAGGGCCTGGCTTTTGTCTGGCCCTGGCTCTCTTCTTTCGTTGCTTTGTTTTGGCTTTTCTCTCGCTTTCGCGATATGAATTTCAGGATGCAATGCTGCCCGTCGAAGCCACGGACTCGGGGGGAAGTTGTCATCCACTCTAGGCAGCCTCTTTTCCTCTTTTCTGTCCCCCCGAGCCGGGACACCCGGCTCTCCTGGCGACATCCCTGTCACACGGCCGCATTTTTGCGCCGGCGCAAAGCACATGACCGAACACGTGACTGGAAAAGGCGGTTATTTCTCCACCTTCTAATCTGATGGGCAACTTTACAAAAGCCAACATTCAGATTACTTCTTCATAGTATCTCATTGAGTTCGAAAAGGGACTTGATGCTCTTTTTGTGAATATGCTCCTCAGATATGATCCAAGTACGAATAACACGGGCCATGCGCGTCAAAATAATGCTGCACGACAGCACTGCACGGCGAACGCCTTAAAGCGGTGTGGATTGGCTCCAACGGCCCGCGCAGCTCAGCGGTGGATCGCTGGCTGCTGGTGTGGGGGCCACGCGTGGTCCGTGCACAAGCGTGTCGCTGCCGTCGCGCACTCTGGCCGCGCCTTCCTCGAGCTACCGTGCCTTTGTTACTTTTGCTTGTACGTAGGGATCATGGTAAATAGGAATCTTTTTTGACTTGCTGTAGTCAACCTCCGCAACCTGCCAACACAAACACGGCCACAGCAAATCCAAGACAGGGGCATTGCTCCATCGACACTCCCTTCTTTGCATTTTGATTTCCTTTGTCAATCGTCTGTCCGCTCTGTCGCGACCTTCTGCTTTGTCGCTTCTGGGCATCGCGACGATAAGGAAGCGCGACACGTTCCCCCTTTTCTTTTCTTTTCTTCCCCCAAATATCCCATTCCTTTTTCTTCCCTTCTTCTTTCATTCCTTTCACCCTTGTTTCTTTTCTTCTACTTTTTCTTCTTTTTCTTTCCACCTCCTGACCCCCCCGCCTTGCCGGCTCCGTCACCACAACCGTCGACAATGTTGCTCCTGGTGCTTTGAAGCCCCGGATCTGCGACCCTCCTCCCGTCAACGGCGACGACACAGGGCCAACGACACTACCCAACATAGCACCGGCATAGACATCACAATATCACAATGGACACATCTTGGACGCGTAGCGCGTCACCCGCCCACACGAGCCGCCTGCCCACGAAGAAAAAAAGCTCCCTCTCGATGCGCGACGTTACAGACAGCCTCGACCGGCGCGCCTTAGCCACCTCACCAAGCGCCATCTCCGACACATCCAGCAGTACTGACGCCGGCAGTGCTGCAAACGGATACGGCAGCCAGTATGGCCACGACGCCTCGCGCCGGTCGAGCTCGAGCTCGCAACAGTCCGACATTGCACGCGGCCGGACCTCCACAGGAGCCTTGGGCCAGACGCGTATTCCTCGACCCTCTCCCTCACAAAAACCATCGACACAAGCACACCAACCGCCCCTTACGAATCCGGGACAACCGCTCTCAATCAAGGACGCATATAAAATGGCGCAAGAGGAGGAAGCGGCTGCCGTGGCAAAGGCAGCACAAGGGTCACCAAGCCCGGCACCACGTCCCTGGCGCAACCGCACTGGTGGCGGTGGTCCTAATGGCACCCCCACACCTGCGGCACCCGGGGCCGCTGCTGGCGTATCGGGCAGGGCCACACCCATTAGTGCGAGCGAGAGTCGTATGCAAAAGATCCTGGCTCAGTCGCCGTTGGACATTGGCGGCCGGCGCACAGCACGCCGTATTGGCGAAGGACTTTTTCAAGGCAGCAGCGGCGGTGGCGGCCGTGATACACCGTCGCGCTTGCAACGGCGAAGCACCGCAAATGGCGACGACGACGTGCGGACTGTTGCTAGCAACAGCACTGCCACACATTCCGAGCACGGTGACGGCACCAACCTCCGACGGATCCGGTACGAAGAGGACCAGGCACGCATGCAAGTCGCCATAGGCGAAAAGTCAGGTGGCTTGTTTTCGCCCAAGGCCCGTGTCAGTCCTAAGATTGCTGTCGCCGGCCGGGAGCTGCACCGCCGGGCTAGTAACACGAGCCTTGGTGAGAAGAGCAAAGTTCCCGTGTCTGTGACAACCACCCGCACAACAACCTCAACGGGTGTGCATTCAACGCTGGCCAACCGAGGAGGCAAGGCGGGCAGCTACCTCAAGCGCATGGTGTCTGCGCCTGAGAACGTTGCCCAGACCTCCGAAGACTCTTCAGCCGGACTGGAGAGTACAGACAGTTCTGGCTACGTGGCTTATGCTGCGGGCCCTCCTGCTGCCGCCCCGCTTCAAATCAGATCGGCTACGGTTCCGTCCCTGGTGGCGACGCAAACGGCAGAAACGATTTTGAACGAGTCTCCGGGGAAAAGTTTTGCTTGGGACGCAGACGAGGACTTTACAGCCAATGACCTGATGGTATCAGAGAGCCCTCGTGTTGCGCTTCGAAGCGGACTTGGCGTTGACGATGTCCGAGACGCGGCGGCATCAAAGTCTCCTCAGTCTCGACCGCGGAATACCAAGCTCGACGAGATTCGCCGGCTAGAGCTGGAGGCCGACTTAATATTCCCCGACGAATCCTCAAACGAAGGTGGGCGCCATGCCGACCCCGACGAGATTTTGCCAAGCACTGCTGGCGCAGGCACGGAAGCGAGTGAACATGACGAACACAAAGATGACGACCAAGAGAACGAGGCCAACACACACCCCCCTCGCCGCCCGGGACTGCCAGCAGAACGTACCAACAAGACACTGGACGAGATCCGCGCTCGAGAAGACGAGCCTCTGTCGAGACGGGCAATGTCGGCCATAAGACTGGATGAGATTCGACAGCAGAATGCTGAGAGCCGCGCGAAACCTTCTGATGCTGCTCGGAAGTTAAGCCACGAACACCTGCGGGCGGAGGCGACTCGCGATGGAAAGGGCGACAATGGTGAGGAAATCTTTGGGAACAAAGATAGCAAAGGCGACGCAGAAGTGAGAGCCGCAAGGGACCGCACCCTCTTTGGTGACGAGAGCGAACAAATACCAAACACGCCCATTACGATATACCGGACGTCATCGACCGACCGCGGGCGGAAGCTTCTCAGCGCTGAGGATGGCGGCAGCGACAACGACACTGCTAAGAACGTGAGCGTCAGTCCCGCCGGCTCGCGCAAGTCTTCCTCCTCCACGCACTCGAGAACGGAGTCGCAGGAGCTGCTCCGCAAGCTGGCCCGTGTGACAACATCTGTGGTCGCAGCCGCCGAGCGAAAAGACAAAGCGCCGACGAGCCCCAAGAAACTGAGCGAGAGGGCCAGCGGTGATAGCCTGCGCGGAGGGTCGGGATCTGGAGCCCCGGTGGACAACTTTGGACTTGAGAAAAGTGCCAGTTTGAAGTTACCCCGGTCACGAGACGCCGACACACTCCGGCCGACGGTTGGATTTGCGCAGCTGCGGCGGCAGTCGTCATCAGAATCGGCTTCAACTAAGCGTTCTAGCCTGGCTCAGTCGGACGGCGACCCAACAGACCGCATCGAGGCTGAAATGAAGCTATTCGCGGCAGGAGAAAACCACTCGGAGCGTGGATCGATTCGCGCCCCATCGCCCGACGAGGATCTGGATGAGCTGGGTAGTTCGGGGGCTGGTTCGGGGGCTAAGAGCTCTTCGATGGCTGATGATGCTACGCCCAGACCGACTAAGATGACGAACCCTCTCATGCAGCCGACGCCGCGCGTGACGGGGGCGTATGTTGAGACACCGGTGACAGCAAGGACCGAGAAGATGCTGGAGGTGATCAACGCCCCTGCGAAGGAAGCAGAGAGACCATCCAAGACAATTGCTGTTGCTTCATCCAAAGCGGATGAAAAGAAACGAGCGTCCATGCCACTGCCTGGGATCATTGCACTGCTACGGGGCACTGCTGGCACCGACGCCGACTCGACCACTGCGGCTGCTGTTGAGATAGCGCCAGACAACGGGCAGGCACAGCGTGGCGAAGCACCTTCTGCGGCTACGAAGGACGTCGAGGCGCGCTTCCGACGGTTGTCTTCTTCGCGGCGACAGTCACGGTCACGCTCACGGTCGGCGTCACGAACTCGGAAACCGCTTCTCAACTCGGCCAAGCTGGCCAGTGCCCGCGACGACCTCTTGGCAATCCAGCGCGACCAACAGATTGACGATTCAACGATCGACGACTTTGACGAGATCTTGGCCACACACACCGAGTCGACGGCAGCTACCTTGAACGACAAGACTGCCCCTTCGGGTGGCGATGACACGACAGATTCCGAACGGCTGCGGCGGATGAGCCAGTCAATATCGACGTACCTTCTGGACGTACAGTCGGTGAAAAAGGGCATCGAGCGGTTGGAGGATCAAGTGTCTCACCCCGAGAAGAATGCAGATGCACTCGTCGAGCTTGAGAAGAAGATTGCGGAGGAAGCGCTGTCAGATTCGAAGTCTGCGACAGCCACCAAAGACAAGGCGGTGGCCGCTGTTGTTAAGGAGACGGTGGTGAAAGACGAAGCGGGCAGCGACCGTAACCTTGACTTCAACAACATGGCCCCGTCCAAACGCAAGCAGCAGACGAAACAGCACAAGCGGCAAGGCTCCAGTGTTTCTTCGACTGTGCCCTCTACTCTCTCAGAAACACCACTCGCTGGGCCTACAACGACGGTCTCTTACATACAAGTCCCTCTGCCGCGCCTGTACCACTCGAGCTCCGGCAACACGCAGCTGACACTTCTCGGCGTACTTGTCCTGCTGCTGTCGGTGTGGCTTGCGGCCGAGAGCACAGCCTGCGCGTTCTTTTGCCGGCCCGAGGCGTGCCAAAGCGGACAGGCGTGCCAATGGTCGCCCGATGACCCGTCATTCGGTGCGGCCATTCCAGTCAAGCTGGATCAGTGGCTGACAGGAGGCCAAGGCCGCGTGCTGGCCGCTTGGGCGAGCGACGAGGTCGGCGACTGGGCGGCTGATGCGTGGGACGTGGCGACGGGCACGGACATTCGGCAAGTCGACTCGACGTATTTTACGTTTGAGGAAAAGCGGCGCCACCGGCGGCGGCTGCAGAAGAAGGGCCTCGTGCAGCCATGGACACCGCCGGCCGAGGCACGGCCCAAGCTGGAGGCGTGGCGAAGGGCGCGTGAGGCCCGAGAGCAGGAGCGGCGAGTGCGAGAGGAGTTGGGTTACAGCACCAGGTGCGAGGGAGTGTACGCGGAGGACGATGGCGTCGACGACGACGGCTACGAAGATATTGTGCGGGTGAGCAGCGAACGGATGATGGGCGATGAGAAGGTGGGTGGCTGGTGGTGGTCACAGGGGGACGAGTAAAGCGGCGGTAGCGCTTCGGGACTTGGAGGAGGGTGCGTTGTGTGTGAACAGCATTTTTGGGAGTCAAAAAGAAGCAAAAAGGGAAACCGAAAGGCTTGATAGATTGACTTATGGGCTTGACGACGATTCATATTGCAGGTTAATCAATCAAACAGCAGGAAGACAACAATACCCAAAACAAAGGAAGCTCCGCGGGGGTCAGACCTGTTAATCAGAACAATGCATGAAAACAAACAATCTACGGACAACAACAAAAGAGACAAGGGGATGCAAAATGCACAAGTGTCACAGTATCACACAGTACAGTCAAGGCAATGCAAACCACCGCGTCGAAGAAGTGCATGCCCATGTCAATTAGAGCGCGTGTCGGCAAGGTACTTGGTATACGTCAGCGGTGCCACCTTTGCAGTGATCGCCAGCCAGTGATTCTGTATATGCTCCGTCACGCTGTCGACGGTCCACGCTGCCGCCGCTTCCTCGGCTGCGGCTGTAATCCCCGGCGTGCCCGCGGCATCAGACATCGTGAGGCCTAGGTGCAGTCGCACGGCGGCACACACTCCACCGCGGTGAGCAATCGGCAAAGTCTCCGGGACGGCCGCTTTGACGGCGCTGCGGATGGCCAGCAGGTGTTTCTCGCGTAGAAAGCTTGTACGGGTGGACTCAAAGCGGGCCTGCGATCCGGGGAAGAAAGCAAAGGCAGCGTCACGGACGGTATCGCGAGTTGGCACGGCGTCGCTGTAGAAGGATGTTGGGAGATGGTGGCCCGAGGCGAACAAGGTTGGTACGTACTCAGTGGCCCACTCGCGGAACAGCGGGCGCTGCCGGAGGCGGCGGCGATCATTTGACTTGAGGCCCGGGACGTTGGGGTCAGTGTTGTCGCCAATAGGGCCGTTGCTGCCAAGGTTGGGCAGGTAGAAGAAGCGGCTGTTGGTGACGCACTCGAAGAGGGCTTCGGCCGTTGGGAACGGCTGCTCCCAGAGGCTCACACTGCCGCCCTCGCTGCCCTTGCGGTCGTTGTGGTCGTCGTGGTCGTCGTGGTCGGCAAGGATGCGCAGTCCGAGAAAAAGCAGCACATCCGCCGGCTCGTTGGTCAGACACACCCTGGCGCGCTTGTGGTTTTTGGCTTCGATCTCGGGCACACGCAACCACAGTGCGCGCTCGTCGACGGTGAGGCCGAGTGGGCGCAGCACAGACGCACCGACAATGTTCCAAAAGTCGCCGTGGGCGTGCTTGAAGAGCGCCCAGTGAAGGAGGGGAAGTGACGGCGCCAGGGCAAGGTCTACCTGGATGTGGAGAGGGACGTTGCTGTTGTCCTCTGGATCCGTCGGGGCAGGGGCGAGCGAGAGCAGGTCGGCCGGCCATGGGATGGCCATAGACGCCTTTCCTTTCTGCGTGGCAGAGCGCACGGCGCCGAGTCGGGTCATGGCCTCGTGGAGTATGTGCTCGCCGCCGGGGTCGTCGCTGGTCTGCGCGCCGCTGTGGGGAAGGGCCACGAGAATGTCGATGTCGCCAAAGTCGGCCTTACCGGGGCCCTCGATGGGCGTTGCGACGACTAAGAAGAGGGTGTAGAGGATGGCATGACAGCGATCACGCACAGAAGCGTAGACAGCCGGGGCCATGCGAGGCGTGCGGAGGGCGTTGTGCCCAGAGGCAAATGCAGCGCCGCCCATGGTGAGGCGGCCACGGGCGTGGGGGTTAGGGCGAGGGGATCCTGGCGTTGAACGGCGAGTTGCGGCGACTTAACGGTGTTTGAGACACGGCGAGGAGATGCGCGAAAGACGCAGAGGCGCTTGGGCAGGCATTGCGATTGCTTTATGGACAATTCCACCTGGTCCTTGGCGCGACAGACGGCCGTACGTCGTACATGAGGCAGGTATGTAGTTGGCCTCAGCCTGATGTTTGGACGGGAAGGAGTCACTGACATGGTCGACACAGCCTCGCACTAAAATTTAGAAGGCCGGTGTCTGGAGTGTTAATTAGTAACTACGTACCGCCGTGCTACGTAAATATGCCAAAGTCCGCTACTGACACTGCACCAACATTGCGTCCTCGTGAATCACAACATCCACCACTGGGCTCACTGGGCTGATTGACCCCCTTCCGGCGCACTCTACTTCGATAACTGGTTTCTCTTCAATCCTGTTTGATTCAACCCTTTCTACACGATTCAACTAAAACTACCAAACCCACCTCAAATTTTCAGGACCAGCCTGTTAGTGAGTAAACCGTACCCTTGCTCTGATTTGTTTCTGTCCTAGTCATCCTCATCTCGCCAAACTAACTTTCATATCCATCGGTCCCAGTGTCCTTGCCTTCATTAGTGCTGTCTTCACCTGCTTCATCAGCTACCCGCGCTCTCTGTCTCTTTCGGTGTCTTCTCATCTCACGATGGTGCTGCGGACGGAGGCGCTCCTGGAACGTTCTAGGTCGGGTTTCGACAACTTGCATCTGCCTCGACCGATAGCGCGTTGCCTCCCGATGCTCATCTTCACGATGGCGCTCTTCACTGTTCTGGTGCATGGTTGCGGGCTGCTGTAGCTCCGCTTCCGTTGTGGTTACGTGCGCCATTGTCATTGTCTGCGTGCCACGGCTCGAAGTGTCTGACCGTGTGCTGTTGCGCTGGCATGGATGATGCCGGCGTTCAGCTGCGCGCCCGCTTTGAAAGCGCTGCGGAAAGTGTGACAGACCGTCGCGTCCGCCGTTTCCGCTGCCACTGCTTCCGATGACGCGTCCGACTTGACCAGTTTGGGCTGAAGCTACTTCAGATTGTGACGCCCCAGGCCGCGGAATCTGAAAACGGGGAAATAGAGCCGATGGTGGTGGCAGCGGCGCCATGGGAATCGAATGGATCCCGGCGCTCGTGCATCCACCAAAACCCGAAAATGGTGGACGCTGGGATGATAACTGGGGGCCGAGCTCCATGCTGGGCGGCGACAGAAGAACAGGTGGCTCCAGGGTCGGCAGAGGGGGGGGCCGACAATGGTGATGATCGTGCTGGGGCCGGGACGTAGGGGCAGACTCATAAAAGGACGACGACAGAGGCGAGAGTATGGGTGAAAGAACGATGCGTCCATCTGGCAGGGACAGGAACGCTGTCTCTGTTTCGGATGCCATGGATGGCTCAACAGCCATGGTCTCAGTTGCGGATGGTGCCACTGGCACGGCCACTTGCGGCTGAGGACACTCAAGCAGGGCTTCACTGTCAAAATAGTGATAGTTTGCCGGAGTACCTGCTACATTGCCAAAATAGATGGCCGGGCCCTGGACACGTACCTGGCTTTCCTCCAGCAGTCGCCGCGCCATCTCTGCATAGATGGCATCGTCTCGCAGGTCTCGCAGCCGGTGCCGCTCCTGCTGCTCGAATTCTGCTTGGAGAAGACGCTGTTCTCG
Source organism: Sporothrix inflata (assembly GCA_021396225.1). Classification (NCBI taxonomy): domain Eukaryota; kingdom Fungi; phylum Ascomycota; class Sordariomycetes; order Ophiostomatales; family Ophiostomataceae; genus Sporothrix; species Sporothrix inflata. Next base: position 88,909 of record WNYF01000003.1, on the reverse strand, counting down.
TAGCTCGTGCGCTTCCTGAAGGGTCCGCAGACGCTCCCGCTCCTGTGCTTGTTGCTCCTCCTGTTGACGTTGCAGCGCCATGTACGAGGCTCTGCCGTAGTCAAGCTGTAGTAGCTGCGGCGTAGGCCTGTGCACGATGGGAACCTGTAGCGCAAGATCCTCACGTCCAAAGAAGGCTGCCATCTGAGACACGTTGTTAAGCGTCTGGCACGAGGGTGTTGGGAGACCAGCTGGCGCGAAGCTCTGAAAGAGTGGGCCGTGAAGCGGCGTCGGCGGCGGGAGGCCCATGGAGAGGGCCCTGAGCATATGGCCCTCGGCTTGGAGCAGGCCCACGTACACGATGAACTCATAGGCGGTGAAGTTCAGCCCACGGCTCGTCTCGTCCAAGACAATCGGCGGAGAAGCCTGGCGCTGTATCTTCGTTGCCGTTGCGTTGAGCATAAGGACATGCTCGGCGACTCGTTCGTTCCAATAGGGCGAGTCTCGGATAAGCAGGCTCGTGGGCGCTGTGACGTTGATACCCTGGACGGACACGACGGTATCACGCGGTAGATCGACCCTAAAGAGCAATGTTAGCCTGTCTTCTTTGCTGGTGTAGACAGCCTTTGAAAGGACAATGGGGTGAAAAATAATTACGGATCAGATTCCTCGCCGATGGAACTGACATCTTGCCGGGGGGCAATCATGGTGAGCGGTGTCTGTTGAAATAGAAAACGAACGGTCAAAAGGAGAAAAAGAAGGAAGGAAAATGTCGATGGGTTGCTTCGTTGGGAGGAAGCAAAATTCTGTGAGAAGCTGGGCAAGCGAGTGGCGTCTTGGAATGGAAAGCTGGTTGCGGCGTCGCATAAAGAAAATGAGGCAATGAAAATGAGAGACCGATCGAAAAGGACAGTTATATATTAGTTTGCATCCATACCGCTAGGTGAAGATGAACTGCTCTGGCGAACGACGTTGTCATAGCTGTAGAATCGTGTTAGTGACAAGTGCGACCCTCTTTGTGCGACAGGTGTATTGACCTGGAAGGCAGGCAAGAAAGAACACGCCAGAGCCGTGAATCAGACCGGATGCATCACTAAAGTACTAGAAGACAACTGACATTGAAAAGGACATCGACGAAAAAAAGCCAAAAAAAAAAAAGAAACTAAATGTACTAACATCACATTCTAATTTAATGTTACTAACCCAGCACCATGTCCAAAATTGAGCTGAGCCACTATCCATCGACGGTGCCCTCTCATCACCCACCCCCCTATTCATTCTCCAAAGACCTGGATGGCACGCGGAGGCTCAAGCTGTCCCAAGGGCCTCTAATTTGAAGCATATGGGATGCCGTTTGTCATCCACTGGAACTGGTCGTACAGGCCCGTCGAGTAGCTTGCATAGCTCTTCTTGATCAGGTCCCGCATAAATTCCGCAGCCTCCCTCTCCGTCTTCTCTAGCACAAACCGCTCCCGGAAGTGCTTGACCGACTCTGGCTTGAAGCACGGCAGCCCGCTGTCCATCATCAGCAGTACCATCTGCGACAGCTTCTCTGCATACGGCCGCGATGCTAAGAATGCCTTGATACACAGCTCCTCGAACCACTGGAACGCCTGGTGATCCGTACTGCCACCCATGACGGCTAACATCTCCGACGTCAGCTTGAACGGTGCACGCTCAAACTTAATACCTCCGGGCGCAATGTCAAAGCAGAACCCAAAGTCGATGTGCAGGATGTGACCCGCGTCGTCGATCATGATGTTGCCGTTGTGCCGGTCCTTGAACTGCAGAAGGAACGAGATCACAGAGTACGCTGCCATACTCTTGACAAAGTTGTTCCGCGCCGCCTGGAACCGTAGTGCGTCCTCGTTGCCGTATTTGGAGATGAAGTAATCGTAAAGGCCGTTGACCGCCTCGCGCCCTAGCATGTCGCGCGACACCGAGTTGGGCAACACGTCAATCACACCACAGCCAGGTGCTGTTGCAGTGACCCGGTAGGGAAAGACAAACACGTCAAGCCCCACACCTTGGAAGATACCGCGGAATGCTGCGATCATCTGAAGCGCTAGCACATCTTGCCGGCAGTCATCGCCGACCTTGAAGATGGCCGACTGCCACACCTCAATTGTGTTCTCCGGTGCTAGAGCGCCGTGCCCGCCGCCGCCGTTGGCACCATTGGCACCATTGGCGCCATTGACGCTGCTTCCGTGGGCGCTGCCCTTGGTGGCCACCTTGACAAGCGCATTGTTGTTGTTGGCGGTGCCATTAGCGACGGCTACGGCGGCATTCTCATTGACCTCCTCGAGCATCTCGTCTGTCGACCCCATGCCTCCCTTGGCCTTCTTGATCCGGAACGTGGCCATGAACGGCGCCTTGGCATGGCTCTGGAGAGGTTTGCCCGATTTGCGGTCGATGCCGATGACTACGCCATCGGGGTTGCTAGGCAAGTAGACGCCGACCTCCACCTTGATCTTGCGCAGTTCTTCTTCGATCTTCTGCTTCTTTTCTGGCTTGGACCGCTTGATGAGGGGCTTGAGTTTGCCGGAGATGCTCGTGACCTCATCGAAGAAGGCAAACTCGCGCTCGTAGAATTGACGATCGACGGGCGAGAAGGATGTGGTCATCCGCGTCATGACACCGTCGAGGGTTGGCTTGATAGCATCGGGCTACACAACATGTTAGCAGGGGCGAACGCGTCGGTAGTAGGCTGGTCGTGGTGGTAGACTTACAATCTGCGCGTCATCGTCCTTATAGGCATTGGCTTTCATGTTCCAGATGATCTGGTGAGCAAACAGCTGCGAGAACTGCGCCGTCTCAAGGATGTACCGCGCAACGTAGCCGAGCGCGTCGTATCGCAATGTCTGCACAATCTGCGGGACGTAGAAGAACGTGATGTCCACCGAGTGGCTCTCAAGAGCGCGCATGGCATATTGAATAAGGTACGGGTGGTATTCGTACGAGGGCATAAAGTATGTCACGGCTGTAATGGGGTTGACTGGTGCCCAGTAGAGAAGATACTGAACGTCGTTAGACACCTGACATTTAGAGTGCACAGTATCGGTAAGGCAGAATGGGGAGAAATACACACCTTCAGTTGGAAACTGACGTCGTGCGGCAGAGATCCGTCGAGAAGAATGGGCAATGCATCTGGCTCATCAATGGCCTTGGACGGGAAGTTCAGTAGCAACCACCGGACTTCTTTGTGGACCCGTGGGTTTTGGAAGCGCGTGGCGAGCTGAATGGCTAGTGACGGGCTTTCCTGCCACGCTGTGCGAATCAGAGGGACAAGGGCCTGGAGACACAAGCAGGTTAGCAACGAGGCCATTTCCACTTTTCATACATCACGATTGTTTTTAACTGGGCGAAGGACATTAGTCTTACATCGATGGCACCCTTGCTGTTATTGCTGTTGTGCGTGATGGCCAGGAGGGGTTGGGTCTTGCCCGGCTCGTTCAAAGGATACGCCCAAACGGAGAGTCGCATCTGCTCATTCTCTAGGAGCAACAGCAGCAGCTCCTCTTTGGCCTGCAGCGACTTGACTGTGGCACTCGTCTGGTGCGATCCGATGAACGACACAGCCTTGACCGCAGCCATGACGTCAGAAATTAAACGGATTTCGGTTTTGAGCTGCAGATTGCTGCTGCCAAAGGACCACTTGAGGGTACCGCCAAACCAGCTGAGGGCAGCCGACAAAATCTTGTCCTTGAGCCGCCACTGGGCGATGGTGCTGATCGTGGAGCTGAAGCGTAGCACGCGCAGGCCGAATAGGATGATCTGGAACCACAACTCGCGCGCAATCGGATGCGGCTTGCCCGTCGTTTTGACCGCATCCAGAGTCACGTCGAGCATGCGCAGGAACCCCTTTTGGACGTCAACGCTGCCAAGGCGCGTAGCATTGAAGTGGCTCTGAAGAAACTGTAGCAGCCGGGTGTGGGGGCCGAGTAAATTGTGCACATGCTGACCACGTTTGGCAACCGAGGCGCTGTCGCTGGGTGCAAACTGCATCTCGACAAAGAAAGCATCCGGGTCTGTGATGGCCGGGCTGAACAGGCCTTGCCGCCTCTGGATGCTGACCTCCCACTGCTGCAGCACCGCACCAAGGATGCGTGGCTCCATGCGTGGACTCTCATGCATGACGCCCAACCACAAGGACACACCTAGCTTGATGGACGCTTTGCTGAACATCGCAAAGGGAATGCTGACCAAGTACTGCACGATGGCATTCTGATCACCCTGGCTGCGGCAGAGTAGTGCCGCGGCGCGCCGGAGAATGCTGTGAATGTCGCCGAGGGGTGTTGGCTTTTTATGTAGGACACGCTCTTCAATATGGGCTAGTGCACTGACCGCATCGGCGCTGTCGGTGTCGGTGTTTGGTAGGAACGAAGAGCGCCGGTCCATGCGCATAAAGGAGAGCCACTCCATACTGTGGTCGGGGAGCGGCTCGGCATAGCGGTACTCCTGGCGCGAGGTGTACTGCGCAACGAAGTTGGAAGCGGTATTGACGCCGATCTCGCCAAAGCGATCGAGTGATGTCAGGCGCTGGTCGCTGGACGGGATGGAGAAGCCCATCTCCATAGCAAACGAGCGACCAAGCGAGATGTGGCCATAGGCGCCATCATCGTCCCACTCCGATAGGTATGTTTGAAGCAGGCCCTTGACGTCTGCTGGCGCTAGGCCAATGACACCAGACACCCAAGCCTTTGCCTTCTTGTACATCGTATTCAGCGTGACGCGGCGAAGATTGTAATCGTCCGATAGCTCGACTGTGACGTTGCCGCGGACCGACGTAAACGTGTTGTTGGGAGCGTACATGTCCGTCTCGGATTCGAGGCAGCTCATCCACATCAGCGACAGCAGCTCAAGGAGCGCAAACAACGAGGACCTGTGGCAGAGGGCAGACGGTACATCCCGGATAATGCGGTCGGCACACACGTACGCAGCCTGTTGGACGCGCTCAATACGGTGGCAGCAGCTGCAGAAGATAGCCGCAAGCTGGGAGGCTGCGTACTGGGCTGAGAAGCTAACATCGGTCCCGGACAGCGTTTTTTTGAGGTATTTGTCGACGACCACCGAGGTGATGCCCTCCATGATGCTGCTGACATCGCCGCGGCGCATGCTGGGTTCCAGAAAGTAGGAGAGGGCTTTGGTGCAGTCACCCGCATCCGCACGCAGGCTCTCGACAAGATAGGCGGACTGCAGGAAGATGACCTTGCGGTAGCTCAGGCCCCGAATCTCTGACGCTTTGCCAGGCACCAGCTCTGAAAGTGTCTTTTTTTGCATGGCCTCGCGCTCCGAGCTCATGCCACGGCGGAGAACGGTATTCAGTTCAATATCGCTTTCGACCTGCTCACCACGTTGCTCTGCGACCAATGGTGGCGAGTGCACGGCCATGACGCGCAACTCATTGATATACCTCTTTCCCCGCGGGGTCAGCGGCGTGAAGCCATGGACAACAATATTGAACCAGGCGTCGCGGATCATGGCATGCGCGTCGTCATCGACAGCACCGTCGAGGGCAAGGTCATTTGCCGACATAAAGACGGCCAGCGGCTGGAGAAGCTCCGAAATCTCACAAGCAGCTAATTCAACGTCTGACTCTTTGGCGTGGTGTGTTTGGTGGACATCGCCCTTGGAGATAATATCGTCGAGCATGTGCTCCCAGTAGATGTCGTAGAGCGGAGAGTCCTTCTTGATGTGCGACGATAGGTAGTTGCGGGCGTTCATAACGGCGGTCAGCAGATTCGGCCTGGATTCCACCGTGGCAATGTGACAGATTCGTGTAAATGTCTTGAGCAGCGAGCGAAACTCGAGCTGGCCACCGGTCAGAGCAAGGACGGCGGCAGCTGGGATGATCTTGGTATCGACCGTGCTGTTGATCTTGTCAATCTTTTGTAGGAGCATGGACTGCGCAAGGGCAGTGATCTTGGTGTCTTTGCAAGCGCTAGCGATGCCGCAAATCGCTTGCACCACGTTGCCGTAAATGACAGACGTGTCTTCTTCATTGTTCATCTGAAGGGAGATGGAGCTGCCAGTCGACTGGCGGCCTTGGTAGATTTGGGCAACAGAGTCTAGATTGTTTCCGCTGGAGCTGAGTCCGGGCCCGCCGTCAGTCAACGAGCGCTCGTTGCCGGCACTGAGAACATTGCCGAGCGTGTAGATGGTGGTGATGATAGCGTCCGTCGATAGCATGCGTAGGACGGAGGCCAGGCCAGCCGAAGCAATATCGATAGACACACCGCGCGCACCGCTTTGCACAATGTAGCGCGGCAGCAGCTTGCTCACGTTCGCAGCGTACTCGGGTGAAATGCGGCAAATGAGTGCCAGCGACTTCAGAACGACAGACGACAAACCGTCGTCCGCCATCTGCGCTGGGTCGGCGAGGGAGTCCTCCAGCCATCCCATTAGGATGTCAGCATCTGCGGCGTCCTCGTTCAGGCGCGAGCAATTCAGGTAGCCAACCAAGGCCGAGCTCCGGATGGAAAAGGCAAGCTTTAGTTGGGCGGCCGAACCCATGCGCACAAAGTCGGAGCTGGCCTCGAGGTAGTTCATCTGGTCGACGACAGCGTTGGCAAAGATCTCAACCGACTGGTAATCGGCGTCACCGCTGCGCGCGCTCATCGGGCGGAGAAGACCGTCACCGGTCAGGAGGAGGTCGAGCACATGGGTGCGCTTCAGAGCCGACACCTCAGCAACAAGTAGTGACGTGGCCGCCACGAGCAGGTGCATGAAGCTTTGCTGGAGCAGCATGGCACCAAGCGGCCGACCCGTTTCCCAGTAGTGGCGCAAATGGCGCTTCCATTCTTTGACAACGCGGTCGGTGGAGTGCGAGTTGCGGATGGTCGAGAAGGCGGTCTCTACTGCAACAAGGAAGGGCTCGGACAGGACCTTGCGCAGACGTGACACCAAGGCCAGACGGCCACCGGAGCGCCAGAAGTCGGCCTGGGCGGCAGCCGCGTCGAGAAAGCCAAGAAGAGACACGGTAATCGTTGCAGTGCGAATGGCGTCGTCGAGGTTGCCATCGTCGTCGCCGGCATCGCTGGCAATGCTGCTGTTGATGTTGCTGCTGCTACCGTTCCCGTTGAGGATACGAGACGACGAGGCAGAGGACGGCAAGATGGCGTCGGTCGTGCGGGCACAGGCATTGAGAAACGCCCAGATATTGTCAGACACAGCTTCGTGGACGTCGTCATGGTGGATGCCCAGCGAGAGAAGGGCAGCGGTGACATGGAACGAGAGGGATTCGGTAGGCGAGGGCTCGATGCGGCGGAAGAAAGGCGACGGCACAAACGCCTGTACGTGCGAGTCAAGAATATAAGGGAGCAGTTGTCGGGTGAGTCGTTGGGCACTTTGGCCCGACTGGACGAGTGGTGCGGCCTTGCAGAGAGCGTGAAGAACCTCGAATTCACGGATGGTCTGAAGCCGTTAGCATAAACCAAGAGCATTCCAGAAGCAGCCAGCCGACTGAAGGATGAGAAGAGGGACATGGAATGATCATACCATGGGGACGCGCCCCGCCAGAGACCGTGAAGTGTAGCCGTTGGCGGTGGTGGGCGCTTTGGCATGGCTCGGACAAGCCCTGCACAGGCGGTCAAGATCCGACTTTTCGAACGCGGCGGTGGTGCTGGTGGCCGACAAGGCGGCGATCTTCTGTAGAGCCCGCTGGCGGATATCGCGCGTGGCCATGATGGGCGGCGGCGTAAGGGATATGCCGTGGACGGATATTGAAGGATGAGGCTGGTGAAAATGAAGCGAAAGTGTAGACTTGGAAAAAGGGGGTGATGAGACTGTATTGGGTCAATGCCGGAGGCGTAGAGGAAGGTACGAGAGCAAAAGGTCGAAACCGCAGGAATGGCAATGGAAAGCGTGTCGTCTCGCGCTTCTAGTCGGCTGCGCAAGAGATGTGCAGGTTTCAAATGTCCATCGGCACAATGCGGTGTCGGGAAAGTATCACGAGAAGCCAGAGCTTAGAGGCAGAGAATACGTCGCGCGAAACAAGGAAACAGAACAGGCACCGTCATTTTAGTTGGAGCATCGGCCGTTGGCTCGTTGGGAGGTAACAACGCCGTTCGCACCTGGTCGCTGCGGGCCGCTTAATTGGAGCAGAGGCTATAGCCAATCACAGGCCGTGTTGGCTTTGAAGCTCTTGAGCTGTGCACGTGATATTAGTCATCCTGCTTATGTGCCTGCAAGGCTCCCGCGGACGCGTTGTTGGCTGGTAGCCTCCCAAGTCGTCCCTGTTTGAGCTTCATTGAGCTACATCACCACTCTCCATCCAGCATCTCCCACCCGACCTCTTCCCCATCGTGAAAAGCACCACAACAAGCGAGCGACATTGAAAACCCAATCTTACTATTCAGAGCATCCGCATTTCTCACTGCCCACCATGTCCGCCATCTTCCACCAGAACCCCGTTCACGACGGACCGAGCTACTCCTTTGCGAACGCCCCCAAGACCCAAGCTCCCGAGGGCGCACGGCAACACCGTTTTGACCCGTACGTCTTTGTCTATTCTGGGATGCTTGTCACTGTGGCATTTTGCATGATTGACTTTGCTTCCCGAGCGTATGCTGACCTGTTTCTTTCTCCTACAGCTACACCGACAACGGCGGCACGACTCTGGCCATTGCTGGTGACAACTTCACCATTGTTGCGGGCGACACGCGCCACACGGCTGGCTACGCCATCAACAGCCGATTCTCGCCCAAGGTCTTCAAGATTGGCGGTACGACGTCTGACCAGAAGGATGCTACGATCGTTCTATCCGTCGTTGGTTTTGCTGCCGACGGCGCCGCCCTGAAGGAGCGCCTCGACACCGTTTGCAAGATGTACCGCTACCGCCATGGCAAGCCTATCAGCGTGCACGCCTGCGCGAAGCGTCTGTCGACCATCCTCTACCAGAAGCGCTTTTTCCCATACTACACACACGCCATCCTGGGCGGCCTCGACGAGGAAGGCAAGGGCGCCGTGTACAGTTATGACCCTGTCGGCAGCTACGAGCGGGAACAGTGCCGTGCGGGTGGTGCGGCGGCGAGCCTGATCATGCCATTCCTGGACAACCAGGTCAACTTCAAGAACCAGCACGTGCCCGGCAGTGGCGTGGGCCACGACCTGCAGGAGCGGCCTCGCGTGGCACTGGCGCGGCCGGACGTGGAGACGCTGGTGAAGGATGCCTTTGATGGTGCAGTGGAGCGCCACATCGAGGTCGGTGACTTCCTGCAGATGATGGTCGTAACTAGCCAGGGCATCGAGGAGATTATCCTACCGCTGAAGAAGGATTAAGGGGTCTTGGGCAGGTAGGGGCCTGCCATCCCCCAGGGCGGATGGCAAGAGCGAAAACGCGTTGAGGGGAGAGCAAGGACAAGAAGGCAGAGCCATGCTGTTGGTCAATGTATAATATTACGCCAGTCATAATCTGTTTTGTAGAAGCCTTATTGTATTCAGCAGGTGCGACGCATTTGGTTTGCATTGTGAAAACAGCCGGTCACGTGCTACATCAGTTCGAGCTGTGATACTTAATTGTTTACATTGCATTGCAGTTTTCCACGCGGAATGTAAGCTCCATTCTATCAATTATCATCCACGGAACATCAACCACTATGGGCCACAGTGGCCATCGTTCTATCTACAAGTACTGTCGCATCCGTTCCACAACGCACAGGAGGGTCATCGCCTGGCCGTAAGGCATGGCCGTGAGACGGATCTTCCGGTAAAAGTCCTTGTCGGCACCCATTGGCGTGCCAAAGCTGACGTTTTGCACGAGGCCCTTCTCGTTGACGTTGTTGACAACAGCTTCAAGGCCCTTGAGCCCAACCTCTTGATACTCCTTCCCCAGGTAGCCCATGCGGACGCCCTTGAGCAGCCCGAACGAAAATCCGGCCGATGCAGAGACCTCCACATACGATTCGGGATCATCGATCAGCGTATGCCACAGGCCGTTATCGTTCTGGTACTTCTTGAGAGCAATGGCCTGCTGCTCGAGGGTGGATACAAGGATTACGCTCAGGTGGTTGTCCCGTGGCAGCTGGATGAGTGACAAGAACTCGGGGATCGCAATGGTCACCCACGAGTTGCCCCTGCCCCAAAGCGCCTCACCGAAGTGGTGGCGTTCTAAAAAGGTCCATCCATGGAAGAACAACCCCGTGCGCCGGTCGACAAGATACTTGATGTGCAGCAGGAACTGGCGTTTGGCCTCTTCGACATATGCCGGACGCTTCAGCAGAACGCCGATCTTGGCAAGTGGCAGCACCGACATCATCAGTGTATCATCCCACAGCTCGCCCTCATTGACCTGTCGGAAAGTGATGTGTTGGATGCCTCCCTCTGAATGAAGAGTTAGGTACAAAATAATGAGCCGACAAACAAGTCAATAAATAAACTGCGGACGATGCAAACTCACCTGTTGTTCGCGGGATGCCATGCATGATAAACTCGGCCCATGACTCGAGGTATGCTCGGTACTTTAACTCGCCCGTATGCTCGTATAGGTAGGCGAGCGTCAGCATGGGCGCCATGCTGTTGACGTTCTTCGTCGGTGTGCCTTTGGCAAATTGGTGATCGAACCAAGCCTGGATGTGGCCCAGCACCGTCGTGTCCCCGGTGATCTCGAACAGTACCCACATGCCATACAAGCCGACACCTTGCGTCCATTCCCAGTTGTTCCAGGACTTGGAGTCGACCTTGAAGCCGCCCGTTGCTAGCGGCACACGGAACTCGCCCGTCTCGTCTTTGAGGTGAACCAGGCTGTCGACCAACCGGAGTGCGAGGGCCTTGGTGTCTTGCAGGCTCATATCGGCCAGGACTGTCTTGATCTCAAACGGGATGTTTTTGACTCCATCGGGAGACGTGAATATGGAAAGTAGGTCCGGCATTGTGTTGGATCTGGCTCGGGGGGCTGGGGTGGGCGTTGTGCTTGTTGTTGTGGCTAAGCCTACAATTGTGCTTTTGTGTGGCGATAGCATGGGGTGACCCTGCCTGTGGAGGGGAAACATCCGAATATGTACGGCGAAGGTAGGCCGGCTGATAGCACGGGGTGGGTGTCAATCTGCGCCGGAGAGAGATCGGATGAGCATCGCGTGGTTAGAAAATTGGAGGCGGAAAAGAAGACAATCGGAAAAGGCTTGGTCGGATAAAACGACGACTTGCGTATGGTTGTGAGGGAGACAGTCGGTTCCGAGAGGGGATGACAGGGGGCGGAAGAGTACATGCGACGGGAGGCTCGCCGGATAACAGGGATCGGCGTAATAGTTTTCGTCCTTCTTGTGATGGTCAAATCGCCCTACTTAGGCGGATAACCCCGCAAATCTGGAGACCCCGGAGAGATCCCCGGATAACTCCTGGAAAACTGCGTGCTGCAGAAAACCCCCGGATTGTTTTGACAGGTTTGCGGGGAGATCAGCAATTTGTTTTTCCATTTCACCTGGCGGCCCGTTGCACATCGATATTTGTTGGAACGCCACAAGTATAAAGTGCGCGGCGAAGATGCACCCGTCGCCGATCAAGGTAGAGGAAGAGGAGATACAGAAACTCACTCAACGCGATACACTCCCAGACACATATCAGAGAGTAGACCGGGACGCACAAGAACCACCACAATGGCCGAGCTAAAAAATCCCCAGCAAGAGCCGCAGATCGAGCGCCTTGAGCGTCTCGACACGGAGGGCTTCCCTGACAAGCATGCCACCATGGACGACGAGATCCGAGATTATGTTGGCGGCACTGAGGCCGTGGACGTCGACCCTGCGACGAGCACCCGTCTGCGGCGGATGATTGACAAGCGTGTGCTTGTTGTCATGCTCGGCACATATTTTTTGCAGTCGTTAGACAAGAACGCCCTCAGCTTCACGGCCATCATGGGCATCCAGACGGATGCTCATCTTGTTGGACAGGATGTAAGCCTCTCACTTTCTTTCTTATTGTATTACCTTTACTTCATTCGCCGAAGCAGAAACTCTGAACACTGGCTGATGTCCGCATAGTACGCCTGGCTGCATACCGTTATCTACTTTGGTATCCTCGCGGCCGAGTTTCCCACTGTCCTCATCGTTCAGAAAGTTCCCATTGCCAAGTATCTTGCCGCAAACATCTTCCTCTGGGGCTTGACAGTCACCATGACATGCTTTGGGTTTAACTTTACGGTCCTTACCGCACTGCGCGTCCTCCTGGGCCTGTTCGAAGCTGTATCGCAACCGACGTTTCTCTTGCTCTCATCCATGTGGTACAAGAGAGACGAGCAAGCTGTCATTGTCGCTTGCTGGTATGTAAGTACTATGCCTGACAATCGAGAGATGCGGAATATATTAACGATGCGTTGCTGACTTTGCTTAGGGAATGGTAAGTCATGCAATCCTGTGTAGATGACTACATGCTGCGTAGCACATGCCGTCTCAGCCACTAACAAGATTGTACAGAACGGTGTGCAAGGCATCTGTGGAGGTTTGATCGCCTACGGAATCAGCCATATTCATTCCACCGTCCTGAAGTCGTGGCAAATTCTCTACATCCTTCTCGGCTCCATCACATGTGTGTGGGCTGTCTTCGTTGGTTGGTGGATGCCAGACAGTCCCATGCGGGCCAAATGCTTCACCAAAGAGGATCGGCTGCTCATGATCGAGCGCGTCCGTGCCAATCAGACCGGCATTCAGAACCGCAAGCTGAAGTGGTCGCACGTCATTGAGACCGTCAAGGATCCGCAGGTGTGGTGCTACACCCTAATCCAAGTTATGTATGCTGACGCCCTCCCTTTGTGTTCCTGTAGTAGCGTTTCATGTGCCGGTGCTGACAAGCCTTTGTTTTGAATAAAATAGTATCCAGATTCCCACTGGAGGTCTGGGCTCTTTTTCAACCATAATTATTTCCAACTTCGGCTTCACAACGTTGCAGACTGAGCTTCTCTCGATGGGGACGGGTGCAATCCAATGCTTCATTTTACTGGGTGCCGGCTGGCTCATTCGTCGCTACAAAAGGGCTGTCATCTTTCAACTGGTAAGATAGATGCTTGACAACCGGCTCCATTGTCCATTCACCCATTTATCTCCCACAATACTAACAGGATAACCAGCTCTTCCTCATGCCAAACATTATTGGCACTGCCGTCTTGATGGGTAAGTTCCTCTGTTCTTTTACAGACCAGAATTCCTTGTGTCCTTTTTGACTTTTACTCTGTCTTCTATCCACTGCCTTGCAGCGAATACTAACGGAACTGAAAGCTGTACCCATCTCCCACTCCACTCGAGTTGGCCTCTTGTTTGCCTACTGGCTCACGCTGTCCTTCTGGGGCACAACCGTTATCTTGATGAGCATGCTGGCGCGGAACGTGGCCGGCCAGACTAAGAAGTCAGTCAGCACCGCCTCGCTCTTCGTTGCTTGGGCTGTGGGAAACACAATTGGACCTCAGGTCTTCCAGTCCAAGGACGCACCGCGGTACTTTACGTGCTTCTCGGTCCATATGGGCTGCTATGGAGTCATCATCATCCTTTTGGTCGTGCTTTGGATGTACCTGCGGAGCGAGAATAAGAAGAAGGAAGCTGTGCAGGTATGTCAACCATCTGATATTCTTGAAGACGAACGGGGAAGGGCAACTACATTATGGCAGAAACTAACGGGCGAACTATAGGAGCAAGACTGGACCGCATCAGAGACAAATCTAAGCAATGCTTTTGATGACTTGACGGACAGAGAAAACCCCAACTTCCGGTACATGTACTAAGGCATAGGAAAGTACGGACTACAAGTACCAAGATACGGTATGGTGAACAGTGCGACGACTGGGATTGCACACTATGTATGAATCAAAAACGGGTTTTTGTAAACAAAGTTGAGATATGTTTACATTGACGGCCACGCGTTAGTGACGGCCACGTGTTAGTAAAGAACCAAGCAACACAATTTTGATATAATCTAATATTGTACGTATCTTATTATGGTGGAAGATTTTCCATATATTTGGCTACGTGGTTTGGTCCCTGAAATGAGCTACAATAAACGCTATTGCAAGGGACTTGTTCCTTTTCTTCTAGCGCCTCTGCCCTAATATTGTTAAGCTATCAATAGATAGCTGTGTATTTAGGTTAACGCTGTTCACCTTTTCACCTTTTCACCGCTTAGGCAGTAAACAGTGGGGTTTAGCGCAAACGCTCCTTCCCCCACAAGAGCTCCCCTCTTCGACCTTCCATCTTTAACCTCCTCTTGGGAGTTTCGATTTGTTCTCCCCCTTTCTCTGCCCCCTGTTTATACACACCTCGCTCACGACACCTCTAGCCATGGCTGCCCACAACCCCTACCTCGCTTATAAGCGAGATACCAGCCGGCTCATCTACTGGGTCGTCTAGACGTCCAATGCGATCATCAGCCCTGCGCCCGAGCTTCTTGACGATGCACCGAAAACGCTCAACAATGACGGACAAGTGACCGTGGCGGACCTGTGTCACTCACCAAGCTGGTCTCCAAGCACGTCGACCCGACCCCGTACCCAATGCCATCCTGGTCCTATTCCATAGCGTGATCGATGCGCGAAGGACGGTGTACGAATCTTTCCAAATGCTATGTGGACGGAAAGGCGACAACATCCGATTTTTTCGAAGCTCCCACAAATAGGATTGGCCGTACGTCAAGACGGCGTCGCCTAGGTCAAAGCTCTACGAACGATATGACGGAGCTCAAGGGAACGAGTTTTTCAAAGTGAATACTTTTATGATGCTGTGTGGCGCGGCTGGCTGGGACATAAACCGCATCCCTGACGGCGATATCCCGATGCCGTCTATCCTTGGCACGATCCGACTCGGCCAAACGAAGTGTGTTGTCGATTCTGTGACGGGCAAGATACGGTTGGCGAAAACCAACTTTGTCCGCAGCTTCAAAGCTAAAGACAAGACGGACGACGACCTGATTTCTCTGCAGTCGATATGGACGTAGACCATGCAGCAATTTTGGCCGGAGACAAGCCGCCAGCAGAAACAGAAAAGATGCCCACGTCGGTCCAAGAGAGTGTGGTTCAGAAGGGGCTCACGTTGGCAGAGATGGAAGAGGACAAGGTTGTCCGAGAGGGTGACGGCAGCGACTTGACCGGGGAAAATTTGCTCACTATGATTTGTGCAGGTCTTGCTTGTCAACGATGTCTGTGGCAAGGTGCCAATGTCCAGTTTTAACTACGTCTTCGGCATGGTGCGCTTCATCATGCTCTTTGAGCAGTTTGAAATGGAGTTAAAAAAGACTCGAAATCCGTTGTGCGTGAAGGCATACGAGACCGACCCCGTGTGGCGGACACAGAAGCGTGTCGGCCTCACAATGTTGGCGCTGAACGAGTAAAACAAGGAGTGCTTGCGTGTTATGGCGCAGCAGTTCGAGAATCCCAGGTCAGGCTTTATGATCCATATCTACTAGGAGGACTAGAAGACAGTAGAGCCCCCACAGAGAGCCCCAGATGAGGATATGTGCACAATTATTTGAGGCGGATTTTTTAGCTGCATCTTCCTGCCTGGTGGAGAGGAAGAATTGCACGGGCACATCTGTTCGATATGTGTAATGTACTGCCAGATACATGTTCATGTTTGAGGAAAGTGGTGACCAAATGCAAAATGGGAATTAAATAATTGGATCAAATGGGGGTTGTGCGTATTACTTTTTTTATGAGGATGCTTTACACCGATCTTGAGCTATCAAATGGCGTATCCGTAAGCTTCGGTTCTGTAGTGTTCTATTATTATCATTATTCTTATTTATTATTTACACACTCTTTTCCTATGTACGGCGAGGTCCTGTCATCCCTTTGAACTATTTTGAGCTTATGCAAGCAGCCTTATTCCTCAATGTCCACAGTCTTCTTCGTAGCAAGACTCTCCAGGATGGCCTGGCAGACTTGCACAGCCTCGAGACCAGCCTTGCCGTCACAGCTGGGCTCCTCCTCGCCGCGCACCACCCGCACAAAGTGGTCCAGCTGCCGCTCAAAGGGCACGCGTGGATCTGTGTCAATGTCCAGCTTCTCGCGCTGCAGCTTATTGTTCCAGCTCCGCTCACCACCGCCATACGACGTCAGCGTCAGGTCAGGCACACTCAGAGTGCCCTGGGTGCCCAGGATGCGGTAGACATCAATCTCGTCGCCCTCGTCGCCCTCGTCGCCCTTGTTGCCGCCCTTGTCGATGCGGACGCGCGGGATGTGTGGGTTCTCTCCCGTGCCCATCTCAAAGCTGTGCGGGCTGACGGCCGCGTCCGATAGGATAAACGTGCCAACGGTGCCCGACGCAAACCGTAGTGTGAGGGCAACACCCTCTTCGGCCATGTCGTGGTTGGGATACTGGCGCGCGGTGCTGTTGCGCTGCGGTGCAATCTCCTCGGCGTGCACGCGCACGATACGGCCAAACAGGTGCTGCAGAATGTCGGCCTCGTGCACAAAATTTGTGAGGACGACACCGCCGCCTCGGGACCGGCTCTTGCGCCACGAGAGCGCAGGGTCGGCGTCAAAGTAGGAATCGGGCTTGAACAGGGCCCAGATGGCGGACACTGCCAGGACGTTACCGACGATGCCTTCAACCATGGCCTTTTTGGCGGCCACGATATAAGGGTTGAAGCGGCGGTGGTGGCCGACCAAGAGTTGAACATTGTTCTTATTAGCCAGTGCGACGAGGGCACGGCCGGACTCGATGGTGTCGCTAATGGGCTTCTCCACGAGAACATGGATGCCGGCCTCGATGAGCGTTGTGGAAATGGGGACGTGAGTGTGAGGAGGCGTGCAGATAATGGAACAGTCTGGCTTGGTCACATTAGACTTCAACAGCTCCGCGACATCGGCAAAGATGGGTGTCGCCTCCGGTACACCGAGGGTTGTTTTGATGGCAGCCGCGCCGGGCGACGGGTCAACGACGGCAACGAGCTCAGTTGACTTGTTCTCCAGAATATGAACAGTATGACGTTTGCCAATGAGGCCGGAGAAGCCAACAATGGCCACGGTCAACGGGGCTTGTAAGGTCATCTTGTGTGGTCTGATAAGAAGATAACGGTGTAATATGGTGAAAGGGGACTCGTTTTTCACGCCAAAAATATATTTCTAACTCATGGCCAAACAACGAAGATCCTACGAGAAAAAAAAATGCAATCACGACAGCTTATAAAAGAGCGAGTCGTCGGGGATGGCGCGGGTTATGGTTTCGCCTCTACTCCGGAATCTAGCCCACACTCGCACAGGTTACTGGCTCTCGTGGCTATAGATTCATCCACCGATAGGCCAACATTGGCACGCGCCGCTTATATATTTTAGCACGTTGCCACCCCAGAAGCCCCGGATTCCGGCCCCAGGCCCCCGGATCACACCTGTTAAAATTCAATAATAGATATAAATTCAATGGTTTCCCCGTACTCCAGGGGCAGCAAAAAGTCGGGGTAGAAGTAGGATCGCTGATCGCGGATCGTGAGCCGGCTGTGAGATGGATTCCAATTGGTGAAGTAGTTTTCAGTATCTGAAGCGTTCCATGTCAAGCCAATATTTACTTGTTCTTCACTCACAAGTTACACTACCACTTATACCCTACATCGGACCTTCTTTTATTCCGAATGTGGCTTTATTTTGATCCGTATAGAGCTTCTAGTTGACATGACAATAACAAAACTTATGTCTATATCTACTTGAAACCTAAAATGTATTCCAAGTTAAGGAACGCCATATCCAGACAACTTATGCAGCTCACTTGAAACCAGACCGACTTTCTCTTTTTTTCATACCTAGGGAACAGTGGTCGCATCCTTCCCGGTGTAGATGTGACTTTGCTCAGTTCATCTGTTTCACGCTGCGTTTACATTCTTCCAGATCAAGATTTACAGCTCTCACATTGCAAGCCACTTTCACACATTTAATTTATGCAATTTTCATTCTAGAATTTTATTTGAATGCACTTGCATTTTCCAACCCAATTCGAATGTCAGAGAAGAAATCGGATAGAAACGATTTTCGATGGCTTTCAAGACGAGGATAAACGAAAAGTGCATTGGCGCCCCGCTTTTCCACGTTAAAAAGGTTTAATAAACTTAAAAAAAACTCTGTTCCAGGTGCCAAGTGCGTAGTTCCAACGAATTTTCCTCCGGTACACGGCGTAGTGGGGGCCCCGCCTTGTGCGGGCTTATTTTTTGTGATTGATGCGAACCCCTTGCGAGCCTCTGTGGCATCGGTGTTGTGTTAAAGCTGTCAACATCGTCGGGGTTGATGCCGCAATCGCAACAATTGGGTGGCTGGGCAGCTGAAGAGCTTTAAATTTTTCCATCCAGTCGTGATAAATCTAGCCAAGATCTCCAAACCTTAACTTCCTTTCCAACGTGCCGGCTTTCCGTCTTCTTTTCTAAACACTTTTTTTGTCACATCGTCTCCTTGTTCTCCGATTCGCCGGAAGAGATGGCGACTACCGAATGCATCGACAACGCCCCCGAGCTCCCCGAGGCCACCGGGATCCCACCAGAGAAATCAAACGATGCCGATGCCGCCACTGTCTCCGCCCCTACTCCCGATGCCCCATCGGAAACGGGCGAGCTGCTCAGCGAAGAGGCCCGGCCAATCGACCCTCTGGCCGCCAAGCGTGTCCTCCGCAAAATTGACCGCTTCTTGCTGCCCACACTTGTGCTCGGCTATGGCCTGACCTACTGGGACAAGGCCATCCTCGGCTCGGCCGCCCTCTTTGGCATGACCACGGACCTTGAGTTGGCTGTCATCAACCCGGTGACGGGCGCCAAGGACACGTCCCGGCTGAGTTGGGCCACGTCCCTCTTTTACTTTGGCCAGCTCGCCGGCTCGTTTCCCATGTCGTACCTGGTGCAGCACGCGCCGACGCGCTATGTGTTGGGCCCGGGCATCATGCTGTGGGCCGTCGTGTGTGCGGCCACGGCGGGCGTGACCACGTGGCAAGGGCTGTACGTCCAGCGGTTTTTCCTCGGCTTCTTTGAGTCCATCATTCCAACATCCTTTTTGTTGATTGTGGGCTCTTTTTACACGCAATCCGAGCAAACTTTGCGCCAAAGCTGGTGGTGGACAGCGTCGGGCTGGTTTGTGATTATCGGCGGTGCGCTCAACTATGGCTTTGCACAAATCAAAACGGGCAGCCTGCACTCGTGGCAGTACATTTACATTCTTGCCGGGGCTCTGACGTTTCTGTTTGGCATCCTGGGCTTCTTTATTCCGAGCTCGCCTGTGGACGCGTGGATCTTGACACCAGCGGAACGCGTTGTCGCCGTGGAGCGCCTGCGTGCCGGCCAGACGGGTGTCCGCAACCCAGAAATCAAACTGTCGCAAATCAAAGAGGCGGTCACGGATGTCAAAGTCTGGCTGATTGCCCTCATCATGGCATCGGGCTACACGGTCAACGGCGCCGTCACCGGCTTCGGTCCGCTGATCGTGTCGACGTTTGGCTTCTCGACGCTCGACTCGATCCTCCTCCAGTTCCCCCTCGGCCTCATCAGCGCCTGCTCGATGCTGTTTGCCGGCTGGATCGGCTCGCGTGTTCAAAATATTCGTTTGGTTATCGTGATGCTCGCGTGTCTGCCCACCATGGCCGCCTTCATCATCATCTGGAAATCGCACTGGTCCAACCACGCCGCCGCGCCTGTCATCGGCTACTCACTCATGGGCTTTTTTAGTCCTGTCGTCAGCATGTCTCTTGTGTTGGCATCGACCAACATTGCCGGTGGCACAAAAAAGAGCTTCATGTCGGGTGTGCTGTTTGTCGCCTACTGCGTCGGGAACATTGTCGGCCCGCAGATGATCAAATTACAGACGGTCCAGCAGCACTACCCGGCTCTGTGGAGTGGTCTGCTCGGATGGTGAGTTTTCCATTGTCTTCTTGGTGTTTCCAGTTCTGTTGTCCCCGTTTTCACCTTTTGGCAATTCCGATGTCGTACCGATTCCCTTTCTAACAATCACTCTCCTACCTTGTAGTTACTCCATCACGATTTTGAGTGCGGCTACGCTCTATCTCGTGTTGTATTTCGAGAACAAGAAGCGTGATGCCATAGACATGGACGAGGCCGAGCGGAGCAAGCTGTCGTTCAAGGATCTCACTGACAAACAGAACAAATATTTTAGATACGCATTGTAGAGCAATAAATAGATGAATAGGGGTTGGTTGCTTACACGACCATGTGTGAAAAGAATGGACTAGAGTCTAGATCTCGTATATTTAGCTAGATACTCAGATGCTCATTCCATATCTCCAGTTTCAGTCACGACATAGTTAGACTTCTCAGCTCATCATAGCTTAACAGCTATAGCACGTATGATGATGTTTCGGGAGCGAATATTGGATCTCTTTATAACCGAGGTTCTTGACAGCTTCGTCGGTGACCACGCTGTCAACAATATCGATAGTAGTGCGCGTCCCGATCAGCCTGGTCAGGTCGAAAACACAGACTCTAGGCCATATTGTGTCTCTCGTGTCGTTCACGATGGGTCTGACCCGGAGACGCCGCTGCTTGCGAAGATTTTTTATTGGGGGTTGCCTGCCAAGATGCCAGAGTAAGGCCGCGTCGAATCCCAATTAGAGGTATATAATAATTAATGTCATTATTATCGAAGGCATATAGAATCTCGCCTGATTTGTTTTTGTGGATTTGAAACGGGGCCCGCATGTCGGCATTTGCTTCGTGAAGCGGGTAATTGTGGAGCTTCTGTCCCGCGCTCTCGGAGCCGCTCTAAGAGAATAGACCGGATGATTACGAAGTGCGACGACCGACGGTTGAGATACGTCGTACATGTAAGAAATGCGAACAAGTCGGACTCGACGCAAGTGCGATGCCCGAATAATCGTCATAGGACACCGATGGAGACGGGCAAATCGCTCGGAACGAATATGTGAACAACGCTGCCTACCGTACATTCACTTCCATAGAGCCGCATCTACTTTTAAAAATATGTGCTCATTTGTCATGGACGAATAAAATCACAATTGCTGGTATTTTTTCTCGTCAATTTCGGAGGGCGCATCTACGGACTAAATCACGACAAATGGGGCTGGATTGTGGGTCTCTTAGATGTGGCAAGCATCCCAAGTAAATTGATTGAAAAGATAGGAATAAAAACAAACAAACAAACAAACAAATAAAAGTATAAGAACCGTCGTGGGCCCAATCCCAATATGATGGATTCCTCTAAGTTACATTGTCCTCAGAAGCAAATATCAAGTGCTTATTTCGCCAACCAGAGAACACGAAAAACACCCTTCTATTTTTTTCACACACGTCGCCAAATCGCAACGTCTCGCTCGTTTTCCCAATGGAAACATATACATCCTCCTCCTCAGTGCTCGATGCTGATAAGAGCCTTGAGGCGGATGAAGCACTTCAGCCAGTGGAAGAGAAAGGTGGCGGCTTCGAAAATATCCTCTCCCGCCAACTCAGCAAAGCGCAGCTTGAAAGCGGCCCCCGTCGTTCCCCGGTCGCCGGTGCAGTGTCGGATACGGAAGATGCTTTGCCAGACACTGGTGACCGCACCTTGAGAGAGATTACTGGATTTCGATGGATTCTCGTCTGCATGGCACTTTATCTGTCCGTCTTTATGTATGGCCTGGACACAACAATTGCAGCGGATGTCCAGAGCGCCGTTGTTGAGACGTTTGGCAGCGTTGGGAAGCTTGCGTGGCTCGGAGCAGGATTCCCCCTCGGCTCTATTGCCGTTGGTCTTCCGTATGGCTCACTGTTTACGCATTTCAATATGAAGTGGGCATACATTGGTGGCATTATGCTGTTTGAGGTCGGCTCTGCTCTCTGTGGAGGTGCTCCAAATATGGACACCTTGATTGTTGGCCGAGTCATCGCAGGGATGGGAGGTTCTGGTATGTACCTTGGCGGTCTAACGCATTTCTCGGCGTTGGCACCTCCACGGACGCGCGGAGCCTACATCACAGGAATTGTGTTTGTTTGGGGCATTGGCAGTGTTTTGGGTCCAGTTGTTGGGGGCGCCTTTAGTGACTCGTCGGCCACCTGGCGCTGGGCGTTTTACCTGAACTTGGTTATTGGCGGCGCAACTGCTCCCATCTACCTGTTTTACCTACCCGCTGTCACACCGCCAAGTGTTGCAGCAGCTGAGGCAAACGGCACTTTGTTGCCCGTTCGATCTCGCCTTGCCCGCCTCGATTATATTGGCTTCGTTTTGAGCGCTGGCGCATGGGTGAGCCTCACGCTCGCGCTTCTGTCCGCAGGTTCAGAGTGGGCGTGGTCTGACGGTCGCACCATTGCCACAATCACAGTCTTTGGTGTCCTCTTTACCGGATATGTTCTCCAGCAGTACTTTTGTCTTTTCACCACGACAACAACGCGCTCTTTTCCAGGACACCTCATCGCACCCGGGACCAAAGGTGCACGCACGCATATCCTGTTGTACATTTCCACATCTGCGTCAATCACAACCATGTTCATCCCGACCTACTACATCCCAGTTTATTTCCAGTTTGTCCAGAATGACTCCGCGCTGATTGCTGCCGTCCGACTCCTACCGTTCATTCTTGTTGCCATTAGCACAAACCTCGCGAGCAGTTTTGTTTTTCGCTTTGTCAAGTACTACATGCCTATCTACCTTGGCGCTGGAATTTTGATCACCATGTCGAGTGCTCTTCTCTACAGATATCTGAATCCAGATACATCAGTGTCTACCATCTACGGCCTGACAGTGCTCGGTGCTGTTGGTACGGGGCTCCTCATCCAGGCCGGCTTCCAGGTTGGCACACTTGTCGTCGACGATCCTGCAGACATGGGCCATGTCATCAGCATGCAGAACGTCAGCCAGATAGGTGGCCAAGTACTTTGTCTTGTCATTGCTGGCCAGATTTTTCAGAGCGTCGCCGCCAACAAATTGCGTGCCGTTCTCGCTGGCCTTGGCTACACTGATGCTGATATCCAAAGTGCAGTCGCTGGCTCCCGTAGTGCTCTATTCGAGAGCCTCGAGGGCGACCTACGAGCAAGGGCCATCCGTGCCATTACAGAGGCAGTGCAGGCTACATATGTACCAGTGCTTGCAGCAGGTGCTCTTCTCATCGTGGTCGCAGCATGCATGCGACGAGAGAAGCTCACTTTCGAACAACCCGTCGACAGTTAGGAGGATTGTCGATTTGGGAAGACACACAAATTCGTGGACAGTACTCCAACAATCTCTTGGAATACACGGACGGGTTACGACGGTGTTATAGTGGAGATGGACGTGGAGCGTAGGAGGAGAGGGCCAGTGGAACGGAGAAAAACGTGTGCAATACCTAGTAAAATAAACTACAAGAAATTGGTGGAGTGTTGGCTACCTGCTCGTGCGTCTTTGTCCTTCGCATTGTTTTCTTTCGCCCTGAATTCAACCCCTGCCTCAGACTGCACGATCATGCCCCCGTCTCAACGTGATCGACGTTAGGCATCTTCCCGTTATCATCGTTGATCTCTTGCATGGAGAGTTCTACCGTCTCACCGAACACAAGGTTGACCTCTTCCAGCGTGAGGCCCTTTGTCTGCGTTTTGGATACTGTCAGTATGTGAACAATGACGACAAGATATACGGTAGTGCCACGAACCTCTTTGAAAAAGAAATATACAATAGGAAGAAAGAAAAGATTGCAAGCAATGAAAACAAGATTGAACTTCCACCCAATGGTCTGCAACGCAATGGGCTGAGTCTGGCTGAATGTGAGTGTGATCGAATTGGCACAGAAAAGGGCGAGCGCGACACCAATGGCGCGATTTTTTGTCGGCAAGACCTCAGCCGCATATGCGTAAGGAGAGGCAGCATAGGTGGACCCAAAAGTGTAGATAAATATCATGACGAAGGCAACACCGGTTTTCCCCCATTCTGAATGCAGATTAGCACATACGACTGCCACAACGTTTAGACGATAAAAGGCATAGACGTACTCGAATTGCCAGTCGTAGCATATTCACTGGATGCAGCAGAGAATATGCCCAGCCAAACGGACAACAGGATAAGGCCCGTCAAAAACAACTTACGGCGCCCGACACGGTCAATGAGCACAAGGTTTGTGCAGCCGCCTAGCGTGTTGATGATGCCAAAGACGCCTGCCATGAGTAATGTTTGCTCTGTGGATAAGCCGAGACCCGCATAGAGAACCGTCTGGTAAACCTGGATAGTTTGTGCACCATTCGTCTGCACGGAGACCAGCGCCGCAACGGCGATGAGCACACGACTGAGCTCTTTCGTGTTGGTCAGCATGTGTGTCCAGCTGGCCTTTGATTTTTCCCGCTGCTCAAAAGCAATTTGCGCGGAAATTTGGAGGTATTCTTTTTCCCAGAAAGTGGGGTTTTCGTGGTCATCATGAAGCCGTCGGAGAATGGCCTTGGCCTCGTCGTGGCGACCCTTGAAAATAACTGTACATGGTCAGTATTGAAACGCCGGTGCGTCTAAGGCCACGCAACACTACATCAAGGAGACTTACGCCAGCGGGGTGAGAACGGAATGTAGAAGCAACCGCAGATGAGAAGCAGAGCCGGTACGATCTGAAGCGCGATTGGAAAACGCCTGCGGAAATATGCATTAGTAAAATAGAGTGGCGCAACAGCGAGATTGTTAACGATGTTGTGAGATACCATTGAAAGATGGGATTTTTCGAAAAGTAGCAGGCGTAGCCAACCCAAGATGCGAGTGTACCGGCGACATTGAGAGTCACAATCTGAACGGCTACCATGGTACCACGCAGTGCCGGTGGCGAGATCTCCGCCTGGTATACATTGACTGTGGTCAGCATGATGCCGGAGGCCATGCCTGCAATAACACGGCCAGCCAAGAATGTTGCAATGTTCGTGGCTACAGTCTGCACGATTCCTCCGACAATGCCGACAACGGCACCAAACTGTATCGTGCGTTTTCTTCCAAAAGTATCCGCTAGGAGGCTGACGAAGAGTAGGCCAACGAGAAGGCCACCGAAGTATGCGGATCCAATTGCTCTATAATGGTTGGGGTTATGTCAGTCGTCTCCCTGTAGATCCCCTTGTCCCTAGTTGCCGCGAAACGTACCCTTGGAGAGTGGCGCTGGGGTTAAAGTACGCGAGGAAGCCGGGCTGGGCAAATCTAGAGACGAGCCAGTTGTCAGATAGGTAAAAGAGAAATCGATAGAGAGAGAGAAAGAAACATCTGATGAGGACGGCAACTCACGTTCCAGCAATAACAGCAGCATCGTAGCCGTACAGAACACTCCCGCAGCCGGCGATGGCCACACAAGTCCAGTTGTACGTCTTGCCCATTATTTCGTCTTTTTGTTATGTCTGTCATAGAACTGGACGCCTGGGACTCGAATGGTTCCTGTTTTCCAACTTTCAATGATCTATATGTTTCCCCGGATTTCTGGGGAGCAGGGCCACGAGGAATTTATGTGCCTGGACCTGCCGTAATGCCATGTATATCTCGCTTCCCATGGAGTACCCCGTAGTACCTGTGGGGCTTATGTTGACTACATGGGCGGTGTTTTTAATTACACATATGCTCAAAATTGTGTTTGTGATATTCGTATGGACACAGTACGCTATCGCAACTTCGGGCAGACTTCGGCGTCAACGGACGTACGTCGTAGTCAAAGACAACTACGCCCCGTGAACCCTGGACAGCAGTGACAGTAAAGCCGATCCCGCGGCAACAATGCTACAGAAATTGATTAGCCATGTTGCATTTATGTAGTCGTTTTGTAGTTTATGTTCCTTGCCCGTTTTGTTTTTCATATTAATTTTAACGGTCTGTCCAGCCTCAGAGTATTTTCCCCCGAATATGATCCGAGGTGCGGAGAACACAGCCGATTTTGTTTTAATTGTCTAACTCTTCAACGACGGCGTTATCGCTGCTGATAAAACGAAGAAATTTAGACAGACCTAGGTGCGTGTGAAACCAATTTCTATTATTGTTTATTGACTCTCCTGGTCAACTTAATACCTTCTTCTTTCTCACGATTATCAGTGCAATCACCATCACAATCCTAGGCGACAGTTTTCAAGGCAAACAGTTAAAATATGTCATCTACCAACCAGCCTCGACGCAAACTAGAAGGCCGTGTGGCCATCGTGACCGGTTCATCCTCAGGTATGGGCCGTGCCATCGCCCTGGTGCTCGCTGCGGAGGGGGCCCATGTGGTGTGCTCCGACTTGAGCCCTGATGCATCACCCAACGGATTTGAGGCCGACAAACACATCCCAACACACGAAATTATCTCGCAGAATGGTGGACGCAGTGATTTCCAAAAATGCGACATGGGGAAGACAGATGACATTGTCAACCTCATGGCATTCACGATCAATGTACGTTTGGCTAATTTATGCCCTGCAATGTTCATGTCTCCCTACCTAACACATTTGCCCAACAGACGTTTGGCAAACTCAATATTGTGGTCAACAACGCCGGCTTGTGGCTACCGTTACGAGATTTTGCAGAAGAGACTGACGAGATGTGGGACGCCATGATGGGAATCAATGGCAAGGGAACGGCAACATCGATGCGACTCGCCATTCGGCAGTTCTTGAAGCAAGATATCGACGAATCTGGGTCCCGTGGGCGGATTGTCAACATATCATCGTCGGCCGGGATAACGGCAGTTCGTCGCGAAGCAACCTACGCGGCCAGTAAAGCCGCCGTGTCGATGCTGACACGGAACGTGGCTCTTGACCACGCCAAGGATTCAATTAACGTCAACGCAGTGTGCCCTGGCGTCGTGCGGACAGCGATGGCGAGCACAAATTTTAAAGACCCTGCTATCATTGCTGAGATGAAGAAGGGGACGCCTTGGCCTCGGCTTGGTGAGCCATCCGATATTGCCAAGGTGGTCATCTTCCTGTGCACTGACGATGCACAGTGGGTTACAGGCCAGAATATTGCGGTTGATGGCGGCTTCACTGCTGGTATCCCGTTGTAGTTATAAAAACATTTCATCATTTTACGTTTCAAGTTGAAGGATGTCATTTTCTGTTGTTTCATTGCACCTCGGCAACTACCCTAAGTGCCATGCCACATATAGAACCCGTTCCTAGCATAATAATATTTGTATCTTTCTGTGAGCCCTTCGTCCCCCTTGAATCCCACCGCAACCATATCACTGGAACTCGTGATGGCCCGTCTCGGCAACCGAGACCACCATCCCCTTGGCCTGCTTGCTGTCGTGGTCCATCTCAATATCCTCACTGCGGAAAGAGCCAAACTTTCGAAGTGGCACGCCCTGGTGGAAGAGAACATCGATCTCCTCAAGCGACTTACCCTTGCACTCAGGGACGCAGAAAAATGTGAAGATGATAGCCAAGAATGAAAACGTCCCGAAAATGAATCCGACTTTCGAGTTCAAGTCGGCATAGGGTGCATAAAGAAGGTACGGGATGGTGAAGTTCACAACAAACTGGAAGAAGACGTTGACAATGGAAGCGGTTCGTTGCGTAGCATCACGCAGTCGGAGAGGTGCGACTTCGGTGGTGACAACGTACGTCAGTGGTGCCCAGGCGAAGATGAAACCACATCCGAAGATAGTAACCATGGCGACAATGGCCACCTTGACACTGTATGAGGGATCATTGACGAGGCCCAGGCCGCCCATAGTCATAATGGCAGCGAACTGGACACCGCCGCTAATGAGAAGAAGCGGCCGGCGACCGACTCGGTCGTTGAGATACAGGCCGATTCCCATGGTAACCAGGTAGCAACACAGGTTGACCACAGCCATGGTGAAGGTGTTGACGGTGCCCAGGCCAGCGATAAAGATGGAGCTGTAGGACGACACAAACGCCTGACCCGTCACCTGTTGGAAGATGTTGACACCGATGACGACGGCCGTGCGCTTGCGGTTGATCTTAGAGAACAGCTCCACAAACTTGCCTTGCTCCGGCATGCTGCGAAGGCTTGTCTGCAGAAACTCAAACTCGGCTTCGATTTCATCGTCGGTCAGGGTACCCTCGCGGAGCTTCTGCAGGTTGGCGCGAGCCTCTTCCGTGCGCTCCTTTGTGAGCAGCCAGCGCGGCGACTATTTATTCCACTTCGTTAGCAAGAGGATGTGGGTATTCAAGTAAAAGCATGGTGAAGCCCAGGTGCGGGCATTCGTGATGTACCTCGGGAATAAACCACACGAGACCAATGATGATAGTGGGAACAACGAAGAAAAGACCCATGGGGATTCTCCAGGCAGCGTTAGTCGCCATGGTGCTTGTACCGCGAGCAATGCAGTTAACAATGAGGCCACCAGTCTGTTAAGACGTGTCAGTATGACATGGTCATGAGTTGCTTGAGAGAGAGAGAGAAAGTCAACCAGAGTCCTGTACATACCACAAGGCTGAACTGATACGAACCGACCGTGATACCACGAATCGGAGCCGGCATGATCTCCGACATAAAGATAGGCATGACAGCGAGCTCCATGCCGATATAGATGTCTGCCATGTTAGTCAATATTGAGAGGAAAAGCGGAACGAAAAGCCCGTCACTCACAGAAGAGGATCCGTCCAGCCAGAATCTGGCCACGCGTCTCCGAGCTGATTACAATAGCCGCCGCAATAAGTGCCCAGCAACTCATAGCAAAGATACACATTCGCCTACCCCAGCGCGCGCTCACCAAACTACCAACGATAACGCCAACGGCAAAACCGATGTAGTTGAGACTGTCGAATAGGGAAAGCCAGTACGTGATGAGGGCATATTTTTTCGTTTTCTCGTTGTATTCGCCGAACTGCTTGGCAAAAGGTGTCATGGCCTGGGTGGTGCCGAATCCTTGGTTGTCGAAGCCATAGTTAAGTGTTGACAGGAAGATGACAAAGAACGACTTGGCAAGAGTCGCATTGAAATGCTTGGTGATGTGGGAAAATGGGTGCATTGTGACGGCTTTCTGGGAAGGAGGGGGGGAAATGGCGTAAACGACCGCGAGCCCAACTTGTTGGGGGAAAGACACAAAAAGATGTGAGAACAATCGCAAATGTATTGGCTGAAGATATGCACGGAGGCACAGTGGAAACAACAGGCGAGAATGCCGGGGTATAAATAAAAACAAATGCAACCACGCGTTCCCCGCGAGACACGACATCTCTGAAAAAAATCCGGAGAAGGCCACGAGAAAGAAACCGGGGCAGCGTGCTCGGAGTCAGGGGAGAGAGCGGGGAATCACAGGGCTCTGATTTAGTGCGTCCTTCTCGGAACTCCCGAGTTACGGGGGCTTCAAATTTTCATTTTTTTGGCGAGGCTAGTGATCATTTCGATTGATTTCCCCTAAACAACCATGTCAACAGGACAATGGAGACATGATTGCGCGGCCGCACTGGGCTGGTGCCAAAGTAATAGCGCCACGCGATTCTGACACCAAGTGTTTCAGTTGGCTAAAGCACACTGGTTGCTTCATTTTACAAAGAAAATAAAACAAAAATTCATCTCTTTTTTAACTGATTTTTCTCGCATATAAACTAAAATAATAATGGCAAGATAGACTCATGCGGATTTTCCGCTATAACGCAGACCGTGGCCAAAACGGAAGGCTGGGTCCTTTGTGTCGTACGGAACATCAGAGCGTGACGCCTCCACAGCCTTCATGGACGACGGAAGATCAAACGGCAGCTTTCCCTCGGGTGCGGCATCGCCCAACACCACGTCTAGGAAAGCGCGCGCGCTGCTCCCGTAACTGACCATCAGCGCGGAAGCAGAGGCGGCCACTTCAGGGACAATGGCGGGGCGGTCCAAATACAGATCAACAATGGTCGGCACAGCTTTGTAGATTGCTGCCTGGCGCTCTTTCTCTTCCAGTGAAAACTCGAGAGAGCCGGCATGGAACATGCGCTCAAACCCCCCCGGTCGTGCCTCGAAGGGTGCCCGTAGCCGTAACAGAGCGAAGTCCGCCTCGCCTGGTGTACTGACGACGGCAAAGCCTCGTGCGGTCACAAGAATTGGATCGATGCCCTCGACGTACACCTTCTTTCCAGATGCAGCCTGGAGAGGGAGGACGCCATTCGCGTTTGTAAGAAGGGTGAATGCCCGGCGTTGGGCGTCGAGTCCCTGCTGCAGGAAGTCGGGGTTGCCAACAACAGTGACAGCAGCGTCAACATTAACCAGCGGGTTCTCGAACAGGCCGAGCACAATTTTTTCCCGCAAGAGTTTGCGAACAGAGTCGTCTAGGCGGCTGGCGGATAGACGGCCATCCTCCACCAACTGAACAACCAACTCGGGCCGCGACTCGCCGCCCAACTGATCACAGCCGGCATCCAGGATCTTGAGCACGCGGTCGGCTTCACTCAGGTGCTCCACGCCCCACGCCCGTGCTGACATATCTTGCCCAGCGATCTTGCTGTCGGTTACCAGGCCCCAGTCCGTGCATACAATCCCGTGAAAGCCCAACTTCTCACGTAGCAACCCCGTGATGACTCCTTTGTTGAAGGCAAAGCCAACTTCCTCGTGTTCTGTCTGTACGGGCATACCGTAGTCTATTAGGGAAGGATATGATTAGCGGCTTCCCTGTGCTACAGATCTCGTTGGTTGAGACTTACACGGCATCATCTGGCTTGCTCCTGCGGCAATGGCAGCCTCGAACGGGCGCAGATGATAGTCGAAGTTGTTTCCAGGATAGACCTGCTCACGACCATATGCAAAGTGGGGGTCTTCTCCATCCTTCTGTGGCCCGCCACCGGGAAAGTGCTTGGTCATGGTCGTGACAGACCGGGGTCCCAGCTCGGGGCCCTGAAACCCGCGAATGTATGCACCAACAAGCTCCGATGCAAGGTCCGCATCTTCACCCATTGTTTTACCAATGCGCGACCACCGCGGTTCCGTCGTGAGATCAACCTGCGGGTGCAAGGCCAGGCGAATTCCCAACGCCAGGTATTCCTGCCGCGCAATATCGGCAAACTGCTCAATAAGTGCGGCAGACCGTAATGCTGCGAGACCAAGAGTTTCCGGCCACTGTGACATGGCGCCGGCGTTGAAACCCGTCCCGGCATTGTCGGCAAAATGGTTGCGCGGATCGCTGGACAACGTCACCGGAATGCCGAGGCGCGTATTGAGCGCACGCTTTTGCAGACGGTTGTGCCACTCTGCCATCTCGCGCACATTCGTGATGGGTCCCAGCAAGTTGAAGTGGTTCATGAGCTTGACGCCAATAATCTCGTCCGTCGGAGGCACATTGAAGTTGGGGTTGTGCTCGGACACCAGCTGCCCACCGGGACCTATCAAGATGATGTCCTGGAAGAGAAGCCCCGCCTTCTCCGCTGTCGTCATCCGTGCAAGCAGGTCCTCGACCCTCTGTTCAACGGGTAGTGATGCATTTTTGTACGGCCATGTCGCGGACGGCCCGTCTTCGGTGTGCTGTGTAGTTGTATCTTGCGAAGTCATGCTTGCTGTCGTTGATGTAAGTTGGGGGTAGAAAGCGGAAGTTGTGGTTAGGTGGCAAGTTGTAAGTTTCCGCAGCGGGTTTAAAATGACAGTCTTGATGAAAACCAAAAACGAACATTAACACAATAATGTTTTCGCCAATTAACAAATTATACAAATAAATGACTTATTTTTCGTATTTTTCTTCGTCCTATTTCGTCTTTAAAAAAAAGAATAAAAAAGAATAATGAACAGTACAATGCTTCTTCACATGAATTCAAACCACCCCATATCTGTCCAGCCCCAGGTCCGTCAATGGCGGTGGGCGATCTCGGAAGCTGTGTGGAAGTCGGATTTTCCGGCGGACTCTAGTCTGGCGTTACGGGGCAGATAAATACTAGTAGTGCGCCCCACTGCCCACCGTTAGGACAGACACCGAACCATGGCAATTTCATGGAAATATCACGGCTTGGGTTGGGTTATGAAGTGCTTTTGTTCATTTCTCATCACTAATTTGTTATCGCCTCGTATGTTAAAAGCCTGTCCGTGGTAAGCAGACATTCCCAAACAAGTCGACGTCTTGAAGCCCTTCCAAAAGACTGGCCATGTCCTGAAAGGAATAGTCTAGGATCTGCTGACCGACAAAAGGTGACCCCTGTTTGCGAGCGTGCAAGTCAGTATGGATCCAGCATGGTCTGGGAGATAGGGGTGAGTTCAAGACGAACCTCAAATTCGGCGTCGGCAGACGGTAGCAGCGTTTCACCGTCGGCTGGACCTGCTCCAATCTGGCCAAAGGGCACCATGGCACCGCAGTTGTTCACAGTGTCGTCTACCTCGCGCAAATGACGCTTGAGGATCTCAGCGCACTTGCGGGCGACGACAGACTCGTCCATAGCATCCAAAATCTCAACGGACATCTCCACGAGTCGTACAAGGGAAGAAACGCCCCCTACGCGAGCGCGTTTGATGTATGACAAGAGGGCGGCGGCAGCCACCATTATGTACGTCGTATTGTACCACCTGTAGTAAGAATTAGCGGGGTGCAATATGTAAAGATACAAGACGTGAACTCACCATGTCCTGAAATAGACATGCAAGCGGAAAGTTTCGTGCATGAGCTCAATGGTGCGTTGTGCCGAGGAGACACATTTATTGGCGCATTGAAATAGGGCGCCCAGTGCAGCGGTATTGCCTATGCTTGCGCTGTTCACATACAGGTCAATAAAGCCGCGGAAGAGTGCAAGCTTCACGTTGTAATACCCTATGCGAAGATGCCATAAGTATTTGCTGTGGTTTGAGAACATGATATGCAAAGAGCTCAGAAGAGACGTCGACTTACGTAACTCCAACACCAACTTCTGGCGCCGACACCACTCGGGCTCTCGTAGAGAATCTGCCGACCGGCTTCCGGACGAACCGGCTTGGATAAAGGGAGGCAGTCCAATGAACCAGGCGTCCAGTTCACTCTCCAGGTGAAAGGCAGTGCCCGTGTGGTCAATGCGGTGCGAGGGCGCTTCGGTATAGAAGAGGGACACCTTCCGAACAATGTGGGAAAATTCAACCATGCATGGGATGATGGCGTGGACGGACATGTCCTTGTCAGGAACGCGTCGGCTGTGGTAGGCATCAAGACCAAGTGTGTCTGGGCGGCCAAGGGCGAAGCTGGTTTCTACTTCCAGAGAATATAGGCCCCTTTGGAAAAAAAAAATAATCCATCAGTTTGGGTCAAAAAACAATGCAGAGGGGAGAAGGGGGAAAGGAGCGTAAAGGACTAAGAGCGAAACTCTGCGTACCACCACGTTCTCGACAGTTCTTGCGAGCGACTTGAAGATATCGCCGGTATGTCTCTGTTGAAGCCTGCAGACATGCAGGTGCGGACAACACGGCCAAGAAACGTCCATGCCACTATTGGCCATGTGCATTAGTATCCGTGGATATTTTGTGGGGCAGCAAAGGTTATGCGGAAAGAATGTGCTCTGGGAGTTGGAAGAGCATACAGTGCGGTGTCAGTTCATTTTGACATATTTTGGCCTGCAACATGCGAGAGGTCAGTACTGTCGTGCCTTCCCTTACGACGGTATCGAGCGACGATGGTGTAGAGAGAAACACCACAAGGAGTAGCCTACCATAAAATAAAGACAGTGCACTGTCTCTAGGTCGTTGGAGAATTGCAGTTGGTTCAGGTAGCCCATGGCCTCATTAAACAGCTTGCGGCTCCATTCGAAGCGCGTACGGCCGCCTAGCTTCTCTTCGGGCCAGCTGTGTGTCAAGGATCCGAGGGCCAGCAGACTGAGGTACATGGCAATGTAGCTCTTCGACGGCTGTGGGGAGTGGCCGAACCATAGCGCGTTGGCCCTGCTCATGAAAGACTCCTTGTCCACAAAGGGATGCACGTAATGAATGCCTGAGAAGTAGGCCTCGATAAATACGTGCGCATGGGCTGCGTAAAAGTTCTCTTTGCCGGGGTTGTGGATTTCTTTGGTGGGCGGTACATACGACGGCTGCATCAGCCGTTGGGCGAAGGCGTGGTTGTGCATGGCCGTGACGAGCGACGCGCTGGGATTTGGCGACTGCTTATCCCGTGGACCGAGGCGGGACGTGCGCTCGAGGTCGCCCAGGAAGGACATGGACGATGTGTTGCCATGGAACTCGATCTCGTTTGTGTGTTCGTTGAGGTCGGTGATCTCGCTGTCATGCGGCGACTGTGTGGTGTCGTTGGCAGCGTTGGCACTATTTGTGGCGTGGGTTATATGGGGGTGTGGTGGTGCTGCCTCCTGCCGCACGAGGGCGAGAGAGTTGCCAATTATGGACGTGGCCGGGGTCG
This sequence comes from Sporothrix inflata, assembly GCA_021396225.1. Lineage (NCBI taxonomy): Eukaryota > Fungi > Ascomycota > Sordariomycetes > Ophiostomatales > Ophiostomataceae > Sporothrix > Sporothrix inflata. The sequence goes on along the minus strand of WNYF01000003.1, from coordinate 54,851 downwards.
CACCTTCCGCGACGGAATCGCGTTCTCGCTCTCCGGAGAGTGGGGTCTGTATGCGCGCCCGGGGCGAGTGTGGTGGTCGTGGTTGACGCAGATCTGGCTGTTGGCGAGGCGGTTGGTGAATGTGAGCGTTCTGCATCGATTCTGTCGCCCCGGTCGGGGACGAGGCTGATGTTGGGTCCGGGGTCTGGACGCCAATGGCGGCCCTCGCTTGCGCGGATACCGTCGTGGTGGCTGTGGCGGCACGCTCAAAGTATTCGAGTCGCGAGACGAGGTCTTCAATCCGCAGTTCCAGCGTTCGTGTGTAACTACAAAGAGCCCGGGGCGGGCACCAAGTCAGTCGTCGGGTGTCGCGTGCGACCTGGGGTTCATGCGACAGGTCTTGTGCATACAGGAACTATCGCGGACGACAACGTCCAGACGAACTCACCTCGGATCAGAAACCTCGATATGGGGCCGCAGAATACGGCCATAGGTACAGTCGGCGCCCGCTTCTTCATACAGGTCAGCTACGGTGATCGACGTATAGGATAGGGCAAGGACGCACGTCGCGTGCCGGTGTCACTAACTGGTGCAGTGGGAGCACGTCGGGTACAGCTCGTCGCACTTGTATTTCTTGTTGCGGCACCGCTCGCAGGCCTGCACTGCGCGGGGCCGTTTGCGCTTGCGTGCCGTGTTGCCAGCCCGGTCTGCAGTGGAAGAGGCGGTCGTTGCTGGCGGGGACGTGCCAAAGACCTCCGTGGCGTCCATTATTCTGACAGGGTCGTCGTCGATGGAGCGCAGGTTGCTAAACGACACTCCGTAGAGCAGAACGAAATAAGAGGTTCGGGGTAGGTGGAGAATAAGCAAGTGGCTCGTTGTCGTATCGCATCTGTGTCTTCCAACCGTGCTGGATCGTCTACGTCGTATCTCGATGTCTTTTCTGTTCGCGTTTCTTGCCGCTGTCGTGGTGTCGTCGTCGAGTTTGCTTTTTCCTCCCCTCGGGGTGGAAAGGCACTGTTGGGGCCTAGACAAGGACACGAGCCACTGACAGATCGCCACAGGGCGCCTCGTGCCATCCTTTCTGCCACGCTTCTCCGCACGCGGTTCACCCTGTACGGTCGCAACCCCCGTGCCCCCCTGCACCGCTCATGCCAGTTGTTTTGGCTAGCACTGTTTCCCCGCAAGCCTAGCGCCAAATCGTGTGCGGAGTTTGCGGAGCATGTGCCTGTCAAGGCCTAGGCGGGGAGAGTCGGAAATTCCGAGTTGGCGCCTCGTGCCTCTTTTGTTTGTGGCCGGCTTTTGCCCGAAGCGCAAGTAGGATACCATGCTGGTAGTTGGAGGCAGTGGATCGGGCACCGAGCGGCGGAGCACCTTTTTGGGGTCTAGTTGTGCACATAAACACGTTCAAAAGACCTATCCGCTGTCGAACTGCCGTTCGTCACCAGATCCGTCTCAACGCACAATAACTGCATCAATTCCCCCGGCAAGGAAACAATGGCATCCGACACAACGACAGAACCAACGGGCGGCGACGCCACGGCAAAGCATGCCACCTTTGGGCTGGTGATCAACGGCGACAACATTAACACCGCAGCCGACACCTTCCCTGTGCTCGACCCCATCACGCAGAATGTTGTGCACTATGCGCCCGCCGCCACCGAGGTTCATGCGCTCGCCGCTGTTGCCGCGGCCGAGGCCGCCTTCGAAACGTGGCGCGACACGACGCCGATCGAGCGCCGCAACATCATGCTTAAGGCTGTCGAGGTGCTCCAGTCCCTCCAGGACGAGCTTGTGCGCTCCATGGTTGAGGAGACCGGTGCCAAACCCAGCTGGGCTGCCTTCAACATCCGCACCGGCCTCGCCTTTGTGCAGGAGGCGGCCGGCATGACGACGCAAATCAAGGGCGACCTACTGCAGAGCAACGACCGGGGCACGCTGGCCTTGGTGTTTCGTGAGCCGTGCGGTGTCATCCTTGGCATTGCCCCGTGGAATGCTCCCATTGTACGTCTGACGACACGTTCCGTTCAGCATCCATCCGGTGTCCCTCTCTCTGACCGTTCTTCGTTTTTCCTTTTAGATCCTTGGCATCCGTGCTTTCATCACGCCGCTGATCTGCGGCAACACGGTCATCCTCAAGGCGTCCGAGAACAGCCCCCGTACTCAGTACCTGCTGGTGGATGCCTTCCGCCAGGCCGGCCTCCCTGCCGGTGTGCTCAACTTCATCTGCTGCCCGCGATCCAGTGCAAGTGTTGTCACCGAGGCGATGGTTGGCCACCCTGCTGTCCAGCGGGTCAATTTTACAGGATCAACAGCCGTTGGTCGCATCATTGCTGCTATGAGCGCCAAGTACTTGAAGCCCACTATCCTTGAGGTAATGCGACCTATCTTGTGTGGGCTGGGTGAGTTCATTTCAAGGCCACATTCACTGACTTGCGTGTGTAGCTTGGCGGCAAAGCACCGATGGTCGTACTGAAGCATGCCAACGTTGCCGAAGCAGTGCGTGCTGCTGCCTTTGGTGCAATGCAGCACCAGGGCCAGATCTGCATGTACGTCATTGTCCCTGTTAAGGACCGCAAGTGGCTGGTTGGTTGTTCTGACAAAAAAAATACTAGGTCGACGGAGAAAATCATTGTACACAAGTCCGTCGCTGCAGAGTTCGCCAACCTCTTGAAAGCAAAGGTGCGTCGTCGATTGCTATTTGGATTTTGTTTGTCAATGAACCTGATAACTGACATAGTTCCCCACGCACCCGCTCCAGATTGACTCTCTCCATGCTGCAGACCCCCGGACTAACGCAACTGCCGCTCTCGGCTCGCTTATCAGCCCTCTTGCTGGTAGCCGTGTTGAGAAACTGGTCGCCGATGCCCTTGCGAAGGGTGCTACTGCATATGGCGGCCGCTACTCGGTGGACGGCGCCATTGTACAGCCGCTTGTACTTCAGAACGTCCAAAAGGGCATGGACATCTACTACCAAGAGTCGTTTGGACCCATTGTGTCTCTATTCGAGTTCGAGACCAACGAGGAGGCCATACAGATTGCCAACGATACGGAGTATGGTTTGGTCGCGTCTGTGTTTGGTGACGACATCCAGGATGCCCTGGTGGTGGCCCGCCGCATCCGCAGCGGCTCCTGCCACATCAACGGACCGACTGTGCACGGTAAGTGCACTTATATATTCCCTGTATTGTTGCGTTTCGTATCTAACAGTGAACAGACGAGCCCCACTTGCCGCTGGGTGGCCAAAAAGCGTCCGGGTATGGAAAGTTCGGCGGTACGTCTTGTATCAACGAGTTTACAGAGGAGCGTGTCGTGACGATCGGCTCGCACGGTCACCACTACCCGATATGAGTCAGCGATTTTTTACTGTATTCGATAGTTTTATCATAGTTCTAATATCAAAATTCGTACTCAAAATTTGCACAAATTGACTTTGCTGTATATTTGCCTGTCGCAGCAATGTAGAACACCTTGCCGCCCAAAATCAAACAACCCGACGCACTTTATCATCTGGCCATTGCATCAGAGCCTTGTGGGCTCAGCATCCCGACAAGGGAATTATCCACTTTCTCGTTTGGCGGGACTATCGTGAAGCTTGTTGGGGCGCGCTACAGGTCGGATTTTCCGAACCAGCTTTGCACGCTACTTGGCGACAACGTTCGGCCAATCATCCGAGCGGCCGATAATGGAGGTTTCTCAGAACGACCCTTGGGAAACAGCGACGGCGGAAATGGCGTCAATCGTCCACGCGAAGACACGAAGAACCGACATTAGTCCATAAAGAGGCCATGTACGCATCCCGCACGGTGCTGTACGGCAAGTAAAGACGGCAGGTACAGACGGCCCATCCCACCCGCAAATGGCAAGAGCGAGACAGCATCCCGCCATACCACTTCTGCCCGTAAATTCTCTCTCACAACAATGAGCAACTACACCACCGCCACGGCCATCCTGGAGGCGCTCGAAGATGCCGGCGTCACGCACCTGTTCGTCAACCTCGGCAGCGATCACCCAGCCATTCTCGAGGCGATTAGCAAGCGCGAGGCCGACGCCAAGAAGGATGGCGCAAAGAAGAACGGCCTCCGCTTCTTCACGGCGCCCAACGAGTTTGTGGGCCTGTGTGCCGCGCAGGGCTTCTTCCAGGCCAGCGGCCGCATGCAGGCCATCCTGGTCCACGTCGACGCTGGCACGCTGGCCATGGGTGGCGCCATCCACAACGTCTCGCGTGCGCGCATCCCCGTGATCATGATCGCCGGTACGAGCCCGGTCACCGATGAGGGTGAGCTGGTGGGCACGCGCAACGAGTTCATCCACTACATCCAAGACACCATCGACCAGCGCGGCATCGTCCGCGGCTACACGGTGCTCAACAACGAGATCCGCACCGGCCGCAACGCCAAGCAGCTGATCCTGCGCGCCGCCCAGATATCGCAGAGCGAGCCCAAGGGCCCGTCCTACCTCATTGCCTGCCGCGAGGTGCTCGAAGAGCAGATCACACCATACACCGTCAACGCGAACAAGTGGAAGCCGCTGTCCCCCGGTGCTCTGGCGCCGGTGGTCGTCGAGGGCATTGGCAAGGCGCTATTGGGAGCCAAAGCGCCTGTGGTCGTGACGTCATACCTGGGCCGCCAGCCCGAGGCCGTTCACCAGTTGGTCAAGCTGTGCGAGGCGACGGGTACAGCCGTGCTTGAGGCTGTGCCTGGGTACCTCAACTTCCCCCACACCCACAAGCTGTACGCCGGTAACCACTGGAGCGAGGGCCTTCCGAACGGCGTGCTCGAGGGCGCCGACGTCATTCTTGTCCTCGACTGCGACGTGCCCTGGATCAAGTCTGTTTTCCGCCCGTCACCCGACGCCAAAGTCTTTCACATCGACTGTGACCCGCTCAAAGTCAACATGTCGCTCTTCCACATCGACACCGAGCTATCGTGCAAGGCCGATGTCCTGACGTCACTGGAGCAGATCAATGGCTTCCTTGCCCTTCCCCGTGACGATGATGCAGCCGCACTGCAAAAGTACCAGGAGGCCGTCGAGGTACGCATGGCCCAGGTGGCCGCTATCCACGACGCCTACATTGCCGGTATCCACGCCAAGGAGGCCCTCCCCGCCGACCCCTCCATCATCACGCCCCATTACATCCTGTCCCGCCTGCGGGCACACCTGCCCGACAATGCCCTGGTCATGAGCGAGGGTATCTCCAACTTCCGCCCCATCTGCGACGTCCTCATGCGCAGCCAGCCCGGCACCTACTTCACGTCCGGTGCAACGTGTCTCGGCTGGAACGGTGGTGCTGCGGTTGGTGCCAAGATGGCCCACCCAGACAAGCTCGTTGTCAACATCACTGGTGACGGTAGCTTCATGTTCAGTATTCCGGAGACCGTGCACTGGATGGCTCGCAAGTATGACGCGCCATTCTTGACGGTCATCCTGAACAACCGGGGCTGGAAGAGTCCCATGCTCAGCGCTCTGGCGTGCCATCGCCAGGGCCACTCCAGCCAAGCGGACAGTCCCGACGATCTGTATGTGACGTTCGACCCCAGCTGTGACCACGCTCAGGTTGCCGTGGCTGCTGGTGCGGGCTTCGGATGTACTGTGAAGACAGTGGACCAGATCGATGCTGCGATACAAAAGGGCTTGGAGACCGTTACAGCCGGCCGCGCGGCTGTGATTGATGTATGGTTGCCCAAGTTCCAGGTGGGTGACCGCGTGGGCTGAGTGTTGTCCATAGGGAATAGCATCATAAATGGACAAGAGGAAAGGAAAAGGATCAGAATGACTTTACGTACAATCTTTGCTTTATGTATTGGAGGTGGATACAAATAAAACTATTCCGAAATTCCGAAATTTTGGCACCGTGGTTGGGCGTCCAGAAGCATCCATCTCCAATCTATTTAGTCTGACCCTCCCAGACGAATCCCTGATCCAGGCCCTCTATGAGTGGCCGCAAAGCCATGCCGTAATCCCCTGCATTTGGCGTCCGCAGCAGCGTGTGGATGTGGAACCGTGCGGGCTCCTTGTTTGTCAAAAACACGCCGGAGTGGTGGTCGAATTCGATAACGACCACGGGGCTCTGCAGTCGGTAGTAGAACGGCTCGTCGTCGTCCCCGTAACCGCCGATCCACGAGAAATAGGTCTCGTGGAAATAATCCGCGATCGCACGGGTGCGAAGCTCTCTGGCCTTGTGTGGCAGAAACAGCAAGTATTGCTCGACAATTCCCTTCACAATGTCAATCTGGCTCGAGATCATCTCGGAGACGAGAATGCCCTCATAAGGTACCACACGGTTGTCACGATAGGCACCGCACAAGTGACGCTGGTCGTCGTGGTTCCACCTCCCATGTGGCATGGCCGGGTCCTTCATTTTTTGGTACGTCTGCGTCTGCTTTTGCAGCTCTGGGGTTAGACTTTGCATGAGCTGCAACCCAAGGCGCTCTTCGACGTCAAGGATCCGCGTCCCTTTGTACGGGCCGCTGTCAATGAGGTTGGGCTCCGCTCCCGTAAACCACGGTGAAAGAACCATCTGTGACTTGTAGAAGAAACCATTGAGGCATAGGTGGTGGCCATAAAAAGAAAATCCCCATGGCCTGATGGCGGATGGGGTCTTCCCAAAGAGTACAAAATTGTACGAGTACTCGTTCATCACGGCAGGTGCTTGGACGAGGTCACCGAGGAAGCCGTTGACCCGCATTGCGCCGATGGCCTTTTGATAGCCCTCTGGTGATAGTGCCGTCTGCAGGACAGAGAGAACTTTATCACGCAGCGTATCGGAGATCTCGTCGAGCCGTATGCCCTTGTCACTCAACAAAAACTCGGGATTCGACCACGTGCGCCATTCTTGCGAGTCAATATGGTAGCTGAGACGGGCCCGTTGACCGTCGTCGCAGCCAGCCACAACGGCGTTTGCTGCAGCTACGATGGCATCGATGGGGACTTCTTCGTCCTGTAGCGTGAAAAGATTCGGTCGAACGTTGCCTATTAATACCAAGGGGTCAATAAAGCAACTTCCTGGGCGATCCTAAGCATACAACTAAGCACCTTGTCACTTGACACGTACCATCACTTGTAACACCCTTGAAGGGCTCCGTCAGAAGCTCTCTCCAGTGTAGATACAATCCGTGAAGCCAAGGTGGGTTTCCGTTTGCAATGAACTCGTTGGAATATTCGTGCGTGTCTTGCGTTTTCATGTGGGTAAAACGCGGTGTGCTGAGGTCGGGAAGAAAGTTTCTGAATGCACTGGGAACGCCATGGTTTGCGTCGTTAGTCATGGTGGGTGGCCTGGCTTGCTGTTTTGATAGTAGATTGTCAAGATTTTAAAGACGCTACTAATTGGACGTGGCCGTGTCGTGTGAAGAATCAACGTGGAAATGCTCAGACTCACATATACATAGACGTCAACACGCTGTCGTCGTGTAGAACGGACCACTTCATGTAGCCATAGACAAGCTCCACTCCACAGTTATACTACTTCATGCAGCTGTGTGTTGATTTCACGGCGCAGCTCTGTCCGAGGACAAAGGTGGCACGATGTTCTTGTAAAATTCGGAATTTCCGAGTCCTTAGAAACCCTTTTTTTGCTCTGTGGAATGGGGTATGAGGACTAGCTACAAATGACGTGTGTTGCTGATGAGGCACGCACATGGAGATTATGTGGTAAAGTTGGAGCCATACGTGCTCTTTATTTATTTTTTAAAAACAAAAATAAACTATGGAAGGAAAAAGAGCTAGAAGAAGAAGACAAACGGCACTATCTGTACCCGTGATATCCTGTGCCTACCCTTGCATTCTGTTCATACCGACAATCGCATGATTCCGTCTAAAACCAACAATAACAATATACAACACCATATTAACAATGGCCTTGTCTAGTCACTTTTCCCGTAAGCAAATTGTCGTTCACGTCTATCTTAACACGGTCGGTTATTAACAGTTTACTTCCATGCAGGTCTTGTGCGCTTCGTCCCACGGTCGAGCGCGTCCGCTATTCTTATCGGCCAGCCGGTTGATGCCGAAATTGACGTCGGCCTTGCTGTCCGTCGTGGCGATGAAGTTCGTGTTGAGCTCTTCTCCGGCACGTCTGTTCTTGCAGCCGGCAGCGCAACCGGCCAAATTGACGTTATCGATCGCATCATGTCTCCATTGTCTATGAGCGAGGTCGGGACCATTCGGTGCATTGGTCTGAATGTAGGCGAAGTGACACGATCAACACAGGGGGAGAACATAACGACTGATAAAAAGTCATAGTACAAGCAACATGCCGCCGAGGTTAACATGGCCATTCCAACTATCCCCACGGTCTTCTTGTAGGTCAACCACGGCTTTCAGTTGCTTCCCTTGATAGACACTACTAACCAGCACGCAGAAAGCCAAACACTTCGCTCGGTGATCCGTGGCCTGTGCCAACCATCCTTCCCGAGCTGACACAAACGAGCGATTCCGGGGACTACGAGTCGGAACTCGCCGTTGTTATTGGTAAAACAGCCAAGAACGTCACCGAGGCAGATGCCATGGAGTATGTGCTCGGTTACACAGCCGCCAACGACGTTTCCAGCAGGGATAGCCAGCTCTCGCAGTCTCAGTGGTGCTTTTCCAAAGGCTTCGATGGAGCATGCCCAATCGGTACGACTTCTCTGCATTCCTTGACCTGTCAATTATATGTAATAATCTAACTTCTCTCCCAGGCCCTGTTCTTGTGTCCAAGGCACTCATCCCAGATCCTACAAAGCTCAATCTACGTGGTCTGAAAAACGGCACGGTTCTCCAGGACTGTGGCGTCAAGTGAGTCCATGAGAGCCACTCAGCCCCAGCCCCTCGACTGTTCATCTTTACTAACATGTACAAACAGCGACCTGATTTTCAACATCCCAAAGATTGTGAGCTTCCTATCCCAGGGCACCACCTTGCCTCCGGGCACAGTCATCGTCACTGGAACGCCCGCTGGTGTTGGCCTGGGACGGCAGCCCAAAGAGACTCTCCGGGCGGGCGACGAGTTTGCCGTCGAGATTCTCCCTCACATTGGCACGCTCTTCAACGTCTTTGAAAATGAAGTCTAGATAGGAACAAGTATAGATAGAAGTAGAAAGATAGAGAAATCTATTGGATACCATCGATGAGTCTATGAAGAAAACAATTAAATCAAAAATCTGCAACCGTAGAAACCCAAACTACCCGAGAAGCTTGGGAAGCTCTTTGACAAGATGTTCCACGATGGCCTCGGGTCCTCTTTGCACCTGCAGACCCTGGGGGATGGCATGCGTCTTGATGTCCGGAATCACAGACTTGGCCGTGGCACGAATGGCGGTGCTCTCTTCGGGCGACCACATAGACGCACAGCACTGACAACGTCAGCCGTTGAGGGGAAACGATGGCGGGATGCAACTCTGACAACGCGACTTACAAGAACATTGGGCTGGAGCTCCTTCACAACACGTTCGACGTCTTCCATTCCTGTTACCATTAGCACGAAGAAGAAATGGTCATGCCGGCAGTTGAAAGACGAAAGGACGTACTCTCGCAGTTGGCGGCATGCTCGATAGTGTAGCTGTCCTTCAGCTTCTCCACGACGATGCCAATGAGACGCTTGGCGCGCTCGGGGGCCGTGTTAACAGTGACGAGTCGGAACGGCCCTTTCGGTGACTGAGCGCTCATGGTGGGATGATGCTAGAAGTTCGAGGTGCTTTCCTTGTGATTCGTTTTGAAATTACCGCCGTGGCCAGATTTTCTTCGTAGGCTTCAATGTCGCTTTTCAACAGTCTAGACATGGCATAATTCGACCACAGAGCCGAATTTGATGGCCGAGGAGAACCCGGCATGGCAAATTCAACATATCGCAGGACGTTGGAGAAAAGAAATCCCAATTCGGCAAGAGCGTCGCCGCACTAACACCAGGGGCTTGCTAGCTCCACTACGTCCTGCATCAGACGATAGACTGTGGCGCTGAATGTCCACGCGCAATCGGAATTTCCGAGACGCCCGGCAATTCCGGGCACGCCTTTGGCAATACAGCCATAGGACCATTCAGGAATCTGGGGAGGGAAAAGAGCTTGCGTCGATTTGCGGCCAGAATCGCACAATCGCCATGTGGCACTACTAAATGATGCTCTCAGTCCCGTTGGGAACTCCCGAAATGCGGGCAACTTGCTTCGCCTTCGCAGGCAGTGCTTGCAGTGCCCAGAAACAACCGTCCCATAAAGAAAAGAAACCCGGCGTAGGGTGTCGTTCTTCCAGGAACCAGCCATCCTACTCTGTCGGTGCTCTTTCGGTACCACCAGCCCGGGTTACCCAGATCTATTTGACTGCATTCAGTCCCTGTCTTCCTCTGTGCACCCTCGTGCACCTCGTGGCTACGGCATACCCCCAGGCTACGACAGGCCCACACAACAGCAAAGATGGGGGCCGTTCTCAGCTGGCTGCGAAAGCATTCGGGCAACAAGCCCAAGCCTACAACAAACACTGACGCCACGAAAGCGAACCAAAATACGGTAAACATTACGACCGACGGCACAGTGAAGCAAATCGTCAACAAAATGGCCACGGACACGGTGACGAGTTCCGGCTCCAGCAGCGACGAGCGGCTCAGCATCATCGTTGTTGGTGCTGGCCTAGGTGGCCTCGGTGCAGCCATCTCTTGCGCCATGGGCGGCCACGATGTCCGAGTGATTGAGCAGGCAAAGGAGATTTCTGAGGTGAGCATCGCATGCACTCATACATTCACAAAGAAATAGACTCAGTAGAAGCGATTTCTCGCGGCGTGCTCTTGGCTGACACCTACATAGATTGGCGCTGGCCTCCAGATCACGCCCAACGGAAGTCGCCTGCTGCAGCACTGGCAAGTGCCAGAGTCCTTCTGGCGCACCGTGGCCGAGCCCACAGACGTTTTTGTACATCGGTATTCCGGCGAGGTGCTCTACCGCGAGACCGATTTCCACACACACCAGCGAACCAAGTACGGCGCACCTTTTGTCGACGTGCACCGTGCCGACCTACAGCAGGCCCTCTACGCACGAGCGCTGGCCCTGGGCGTCACATTCTCTCTTGACGAGCGTATGGTCGCTCTGGATGTCGCCGGCCGGACCGATGCATCGCTCACTACCGCCTCCGGCAAATCATTCACGGCAGACCTCGTCATCGGTGCCGACGGACTGTGGTCACAGTGCCGAAAGACGTTCTTGAAGGACGCGCCACGGAGTCAGCCCATCTCGACAGGCGATCTTGCCTACCGCATTGTCCTTTCGCTTGACGAGATCTCTGACGAAGACCTGCGGGAGTGGGTGCGGAAGCCCACGGTCCACTTCTGGATCGGCCCTGGTGCGCACGCGGTTGGCTACTCGCTTCGTGGTGGCGAGATGTACAACATTGTGCTCCTCGTCCCGGACAATCTTCCCAACAAAGTGTCCAAGGAGCAGGCCTCTGTCCAGGAGATGCGGGAGCTGTTCTCTTCCTGGGATCCAACGTGAGTCTCATCCTTCTTACTGATTCGTTTGCACATAAATTTCCCGTGATGTCAGCCGCTGATACGCAATCTCTGCAATAGGCTCAAGCGTTTCCTGGGCTACGTGGACAGCGTCGACAAGTGGAAGCTTATGCACAGTAAGTTACCAATACGCGTGATTTAGAGCAAGAATGAATTCTGCTACTCCTCATTCTGTTCTGTTTTCGGTTCTTTTTCTAATCCATTATCAGTGGAGGAGCTCCCACATTGGGTGAATGACGACGCCAACTTAGTTTTCCTGTGAGTTTCACGCTTGTTCACATCCGCATCAGCATATTTAGTTAGAGACTAATAACCACAGTGGCGATGCCTGCCACCCAATGCTTCCATACTTAGCCCAAGGTGCCAACTCGTCGCTCGAGGATGGCGCCGTTCTAGGAACATTACTTTCACACGTGAAAGAAAAATCTCAGATGAAGGGGGCACTGCATAACTACGAGGCTGTGAGAAAACAGAGAGGCGAGGCCATTGTCCGAGAGACCTTCAACCAGGTAGGTCAAGCCGCGCTATTCGACCCCGGATACAGTGTTTTCAATGACTAAAACCATGCCCCCTTTTCCAGAGAGCCGACTTCCACATGCTGGACGGAGAAAAACAAGTCCTTCGCGACGAGGCATTACGTGCTGGCCCCAGTTGGGAATCTCATAGCTCGTTCCCGAGCAGATGGAACTGTCCCACAGTTCAGCCATGGCTGTATGGCTACGACGCCATTGCAGAGGCAGAAAAGGCGGTCGCCGCCCAAGAACAGGCCACGGACGCCACTAAGGGGCCTGCGAAAGAGTCAGTGGTAGGGGCACCCGTGGTGGCCCTTGCTCAGTTATAACCAAATCTACATTTCGAGACTTTTGCCGGTTCCCGCCGCTGCTAAAGAGTTAGTGGTAGAAATCTACATTGCTGGACTTTTGCCGGTCCTGCCGATATGGGATATGTCGCTGACCCGTGCGGCATTCATTATTTTTATTTGACTTGTATATTATAATAAATTGGCCGTAGAATTCGCAATAGACAAGGTTGCGGCTTTCTGTTCTATGTCTCTGAATTTCGGAATATGGCAAAGTGATACCACTGCTATTCAACCGTTACCGAAAAAGAAAATTACATACTTCGTCGGTTAATAAAATCGCAATCGATCGATGACTGAAAAAAGGCCACTCGGATAGATATATACACACATGTCCTTCTACGTGGGTTACCCATACTTCTTATCCTGTCTCCTTCTTCAACATCACTTTGCTTCGCCATACACATACATCAAGCCATGCTCGCCTTTGTCACGACGCTGCTTCACGTTTTAGTTGCAACCGGTTCAGTAGGTGCGTCGTGTGTACTCCCTTCTACATATACATGGACATCGACAGGACCTCTGGCCAGCCCAAAATCAGGCTGGGCTTCACTCAAAGACTTTACCAGCATCATCCACAACGGACAGCATCTTGTTTATGCTACAACACATGACACGGGCTCTAAATGGGGCTCGATGGCCTTTTCTCCTTTTCAAAACTGGTCAGACATGGCCACGGTAACCCAGACTGCGATGGACACAGGGACAGTAGCACCAACGCTGTTTTACTTCTCCCCAAAGAGCGTCTGGGTTCTCGCGCACCAATGGGGGGCGACCTCGTTTTCGTATCGCACGTCGACAGATCCAACGAAACCCGGAAGTTGGTCTGCCGCACAAGCCCTCTTCTCGGGCACGATCACGGATTCCAGCACCGGATGCATTGATTAAACCGTCATCGGCGATAACATAACAATGTACTTGTTCTTTGCAGGCGACAACGGCCGCATCTACCGGGCTAGCATGCCCATTGAAAAGTTCCCGGGCGACTTTGGCACCAAGTCGATTGTCGTGCTAACCGATACGAAGAACAACCTGTTTGAGGCAGTCCAGGTCTACACCGTACAAGGACAGAGCGAAACAAACTACCTCATGCTGGTCGAGGCCATTGGCGCCAATGGTCGTTACTTTCGGTCCTTCACAGCTACTAGCCTCGGCGGCTCGTGGACAACCCAGGCCACGAGCGAGGCCCAGCCTTTTGCCGGCAAGGCTAATAGCGGTGCAACGTGGACAAACGACATCAGCCATGGCGACCTAGTCCGCAGTAACCCCGACCAGACTATGACTGTCGACCCGTGTAATCTACAGTTGCTGTACCAGGGGCGTGCTGTAAACTCAGACAGCGACTACGGTTTACTCCCGTATCGGCCTGGCCTGTTAACATTGACGGGTGCTTAGGCTAATAGTTATATAACGTGAAAAAATTATACGTAATATTATTAATTATAACATTTTTATACACTATGATAATCTAGAAAATTTGACCATTACGATAGTACAAGTTTTATAACTATAGGTTTTTTTTGGTTTTTTTTTAAAAAAGTGATAGATTATCATAGGGTATCATAAAAGGGTTATAATTAATGAGTCGTTTCTGATAAAAATCGATGAATTCGATAGTTGAAGCTGAAAGTGGAAAGAAGAAGTTAACGATTTGCGTACGAATTGCCCTAGATGTCAAGTCGATGAAAAATTGTCGCCGGTTGAGCTCTCGTACAGCGATGCATGGCTGCCGTCATATGGCACAGAACTAAAACTGAGGATATCACCGTCGTGGAGAAAAGAATACGGTGGGCACGGACAATTTATAGCACACGAACACGAGCAGTGATAGCAACAACGACAGTACTTGCCCCCAACGTCCCATCTCCCCTGAACTACCAATATCTAGACAATTATACATATTATCGATGTCCGTGGGAACGATGTTACTTGGGTTATCGTATTATTAGGACGTCTCCACTTTTTTCTCTGACCGCGGGACGACTGGACGGGATTTTACAGGGCAGCAGATATTGGCCGTTCCAGAATAGGGAAAGTGTCTCGCTGGACTTCAAGCTGAAAAATCAGGGCCTGGCTGACTTGGGCTATCTTACTATTAGGACGTCTCCACTTCCTTCCCTGACCGCGGGACGACTGGACGGGATTTTACAGGGCAGTAGATATTGGCCGCTCCAGAATAGGGAAAGTGTCTCGATGGACTTCAAGCTGAAAAGCACGATACAAATAGTCCGTCTGATACTGATTACCGTCTCACACAGGCCGCTGCGGAATCGAACAACGTGTTCTTCAGGTCCACATCCAACGTCGCGTTGAAAAATCCTGGGCTGGGCTGCCTCAGCCAACCAAGTCCAGATGCTCTCGGCTGCTCGGCAGCGACAGGGGAATACTGCCGGCGTAGACGGTCGTGTCCGCGACAGATATAGATAGAGAGGGCTCAACGCATGCTGCCAGCCGTTACGAGCTTGATCTGGATCTGCAATTACCGTTGACGTCTCTGTCTGCTTTTGTCATTTTTCTGTTCGATACGCCCCCGGGTCAATCATGTCTGGTTTCGCCCTGAGCCGGGGCGACAAGATCGCGGCCTTGCTGCGTGATCTCAAGATCCACCAAATCACCAACCATGACGCCGCCGAAATCAAGACGGCGCGTATTGAAAACTGCATCGGCTTCAGCAAGGTGCCTCTTGGCATCGCCGGCCCCTTGCGCGTTACCGGGCCCGACGTGCACCGCGAGGTCTTTGCGCCCCTGGCTACGTGCGAGAGCACGGTTGTAGCCAGCTGTTCTCGGGGCTGCAAAGTGCTCAACGCCTCCGGCGGTGTGCACTTTGACGTCCTCTCCGAGTGCATGGTGCGCGCCCCCGTCTTCCTCCTCGACGATCCCGCGCGCGCTGTGGCTTTTCGCCAGGCCTGGCCGACCATCGATGCCGAGTTCCGTGGCTGGGCCGAGTCGACCAGCGCGCATGCGCGCCTGGACAGCGCCGCCGTACACGTCCTGGGCGCGCAGGCCCACCTGGTCTGCCAGTTCCACTGCGGCGGCGCGTCCGGGCAGAACATGGTCACCAAAGCGTGCGACGTCGCCTGCAAGAAGCTCCTGGCATCCCGCTGGGCCGAGCAGCTCGGCATCCGCGGGCACCTCGTCGAGGGCAATATGTCGTCGGACAAGAAACCGTCCTGGAGCAACGTGATCCGCAACCGCGGCACCGAGGTGCAGGCCTGGGGCAAGCTCACCAACGCCGCGTGCCAGAGCGTGCTCGGATGCAGCACAGCCCAGCTCTACCGCGCACACACTATTCTGCTCCACGGCGCTGTGCGGGGTGGGCATTTTGGAGCGAACATCAACACGGCCAACATCCTGGCCGCCATGTTCATCGCCACGGGGCAGGATGCGGCCAGCGTGGCGGAGGCGTCGTGGAGCCACCTCCAGGGCGAGTACGACGACGTGACAAAGGAACTGACGTTCTCGGTGTACTTCCCCGCTCTGCCCGTCGCGGCCATCGGCGGCGGCACGGTCTATGCAACCCAGCAGGAGGCGCTCAAGATTCTCGGCTGTACGGCCGCCAGTCAAAAGGGCGAGCTGGCCGGGCTAATCGCTTGCTTCGCGCTGGCGTTGGACCTGAGCACCCTGGCCGCCATCGCCAACGACACGTTCACAGCCAGCCATATGCAGTTGGCCCGGGGGGGGACTCTCACGAAGAGGGGATCGAAGCTGTGATTGCATGCTTGTACTGCATTTGAATAAAAATTATAAATAATTATAATATTAACGGTAATAGTTTACGTATCTTATAATATTAGTTTTACGATTTTAGCTCATTATGCCGTATAAGGAAAGAACTTTAACTTAAATATTTCATAATATTTAAAGTTATCTGATTCCATGTGGGAATGCCACCCCTTTTGGTGGTCTCCCTCCCGTCTTCATTGGTTAGTCTTGCCTTAGCCATTCCTTTGTGCTAGCCACGTTCCTGTGCTGGCCACGCTTGTGCCACCACCATTTGGTCTGTCCACATTTAGGCTGTCCATTTGTTCTGCCGCTTCCTACCGCTTTGGGTCCCCTTTTGGGCCTCGTGGGGCCATGAATCGTAACATAAAGGGAGTTATTTTAATCTTTTTATACGAAGAAATTTTTAATTAATATAAGTAACGTTAAATAATAAATAAATTTCTTAAAGAGGCAGCCGCTCAAAGTAGCCGGCAACCTACTTAAAAGAAAATCATTAAATAAATTATAATTTTGTCCATTCAAGACTTTCTAAGAGCTCAAACTCTATAGATGCAACCTTGTCCGTCGGGTTGGCACTCTTACTAATAATAATACGGAACGTTCCTGCTTCGGCCAGCCACTTATCCAGTCTTTCGCTCCAATACGAAAGTGCATACTTATCTAGAGACACAGTGATCGTTTCACTGGCTCCTGCTTTGATCCACACTTTGTTGAAGCTCTTTAGTTCTTTGATGGGGCGCTGCACACTGCTCTTCAGGTCTGACACATAGACTTGGACCACTTCGTGGCCGTCACGGTCGCCCGTATTCTTCACATCCATAGTGACATCAAACTTCACATCACCACCTGCAGGCACCATTGTCTTTGGAGCTTGCAGATTCGAGTACTCAAATGTCGTGTAGGACAATCCGTAGCCAAAGTAGAAGAGAGGATCTCGCAGCGTCTTTTCATAGTACCGGTACCCAATAAAGACGCCCTCGCCGTAGAAAATCTCGTAGTCTGACTTTCCAAAGTTGAGGAACGCAGGTGAGTGTTCGAGACACTTGGGGAAAGTGACAGAGATACGTCCGCTAGGGTTGGTCTTGCCAAAGAGAACGTCGGCGATACCGCGGCCGGTCTCTTGGCCACCATACCAGGCATGGAAGACAGCCGATGCCTGATCCATCCAAGGCATCGTGATTGGGCATCCAGCTTGGGTGACAACAATCTATCAAGTTAATAAAGATATAAAATTATATGAACAGAGTTTCTCTTACCGTCTTTGGATTCACCTTGATGACTTCTTCAATGAGGTGGTCCACGTGAGGCGGTAAGGCAAGTGTGAGTCGGTCTGTTGCATCTGTCTCGTAGTCCTTGTTTAAACCAGCAATCACAATGGGAATGTCCACCTGCTTAGCCACCTCGATGGCTTCAGCGAGTGCCTCATCGTCGTCCAGTTTTTCGTTGCAGCCGATACGTAGCCCGCCCCGGTTGAGTGCACCAGCACCGGCTTCGAACGATTCGTTCTTCAGAAAGACACTAATCTCATAGGAATGGCCCTTTTCGACAGAAATGTCGGTCGTGACTTCCATACTGGCGTGACTAAACATGGGCGTAGAAATAGTCTTAGGCGGCTGGCTGGTCCATAAGTCTACCACCTCTTTGCCGTTGACATACATTTTGCCTTTGCCGACAACACAGAGGCCCAGCTGGATGGTGGTGGTCTTGGGGGCAGTATATATGGTGGACACTTTGAGCCAGTACTGGGCTCCAATGCCGTCTGGGATATTGTCGGCAAAGTACATTTGGGCCTGCTCGCCTGTCATGATGGCGGTCGGCTTCAAACTTGGATCATTTTCAGGGTCGGTGGCGTACCATTGCAAGACATAGCCGGGATTATTCGTGTCAGGAATGGTGACATTGGTCTCTAGATAGGGAAGGAAAAGACCAGCTAGAGAGCATAAGTAAAACAATTAGAACGTAAAGGTGCAACAAAACGAGTGACGCGAGGCCACAAAGAGCTTACAGTGACAGCCAATGGCTACTTTGACATTTTCTTCGCCAACAACTTCCTTGATGGCTTCCAGTGGCCTCGAGATGTAGTATGGCCGCAGATCAGCAGAACCGCCTCCACTGGCTGCTGGGATAGCGACGGCAGGCCCGATCAGACCATACGTTTGTTTGGCTCTGGGATCCAGAGGGAGAAGCTTGTCTTTGTTCTTGAGAAGTACAATCGAGTTGCTGGCCAGCTCGCGACACAAGTCCTTTTTGGCTTGCGTGTTTCCGTACTGGGCGGTGCTTTCGGCTTGCTGCTTGTGCGTTCTGAGTTTGTTGATGAAGTTGAGCAGGTTATGGACACAGGCGTCTATGGACGACTCTTTGAGCTTGCGACTAAGAAACGCATAACGCAGAATGTCGCCTCGCCATCGCGTTGGCCCCGGCATCTCCAGGTCCAGACCAGCCACTACGGCCTCGGTTGTACTGTATGTGCCAAACCAGTCACTCATCACCAGACCGTCCCATCCCCAGTCTTGGCGCAAAACTTTGTTGATCAACCAGCCGTTCTCGCTGGCGTGTGTTCCATTGATCTTGTTGTAGGACGTCATGAATGACCACGGATTGGAGTGTTTGGCAGCCAGCTGGAATGGCAACAGGTGGTCTTTCGCCTCCTGCAGTGGTCACACGCGCGATGCGTCTCGATGGATCGGGGAGCTGGCATCTTCAAAGGAGGGCGGTGGCTGGTGAACAGGACATGACAGATGATGGGACGGCTTGGCTCCGCGGAGAGATTGTGGAGCTTAAGCTGTCTTTTAAATTTTGTTGTCGACAGCCTTCCTTGGTTTTCCCCGCTGCTGTTTTCGGGGAAGATGGAGAAGTTGCGGAGCCTGGTCTCGCGGGGTCGGCCGTTTCTGGATGCTCACAGTGGCGTGTCAACTAGCCATAACTCCACCAATTATCATGGTATTTAAGCAACTTTAGCGTCTCCGCAATTACCCCGCGGGATACGGTGTCACGACTCCGGAGAGCTTCGACTAATACTGGCGCGAGCAATCCGGAGTCGGAGCTTGAAGCTGGCCGAACATGGCAATGCGGCGCGGGCGGAATGATGTTCGAGATGCAGGCCTGGGAATGTTGTGGGATAAAGAGGTGCTGAACCAACTGTCATTCTAGTCATACATTCTGCGTTCCCCTTTCTCTTACCTCCCCCTCCCCGATCAAGAGTTTCCTGTTATTTCCTCATACGACAATGGCTGGCGCACTCCCGTCCGCCAAACCAGACTGGTCCAATATTGATGTGATTCATCGGAATTTGCTGCCCCCTCGTTCTTACTTTTTTTCCTACCGCGGCCAGGACGAGGCCCTGGAAGACAATATCGAAAATGCTTGCTCGGTCAACCTGAGTGGGACTTGGAAATTCCACCACTGCGAGAGCCCGTTCAACGCTCCCCAGGGCATTGCAGACTGTGCAATTGACAGCTCCAACTGGGATGACATCCAAGTCCCCGGTCACTGGCAGCTCCAGGGTTGGGGAAAGCCTCACTACAGCAACATCAACTACCCTTTCCCTGTTGAGCCTCCCAATGTGCCCTCTTTTCGCAACGAGACTGGAACGTACGTCCGCAAGTTCACCGTCCCAACTGACTTCAATGGCCAGCAGCTGCGTCTGCGATTCGAAGGCGTCGATTCTTCTTTTCATGCCTACGTCAACGGCCACGACGTTGGCTACTCCCAAGGAGCCCGCAACCCGGCTGAATTCGACATCAGCTCTGTTGTCCTTCTGGGCCAGGAGAATACACTTCTAGTCAGAGCTTATCAGTTCAGTGATGGAAGCTACATTGAAGATCAAGATCAGTGGCGGATGAGTGGTATCTTCAGAGATGTGTTCTTGTTTGCTTTCCCGGAGGCACACATCGTGGACTTCCGCATCAAGACCCTGCTTGACGATGACTACCGTGACGCAGTGCTCGATGTCAACGTCGAGACTCAGGGAAAAGGAACAGTTCAGTTGACCTTACTCGATGAAAAGGGAGAGACAACACTGGCAGCATCAAAAGAAAACGTCGCTGGCGGGGCAACGCACTTTTCTCTGGGACTTTCCAAACCACGACAATGGACTGCCGAAGACCCCCAACTATACCGTCTGGTCCTATCTTTTGGTGGTCGCTTTGTCGCTCAGAACGTAGGGTTCCGTCGCGTCGAGGTCAAAGATGGCATTCTGCAAGTCAACGGTAAACGGATCGTACTCCGAGGCGTCAACCGACACGAGCACCACCCCGAGCACGGACGGGCCGTTCCTTACGACTTCATGAAGTCCGACCTCTTGCTGATGAAACGGCACAACATCAACTGCATTCGAACGTGCCATCAGCCTGCGGATCCTCGATTCTACAAACTGGCAGACGAGTTGGGCTTCTGGGTGATGGACGAGGCCGACCTGGAGTGCCATGGCTTCGTCACTGTGGACAGAGTGGCTCTATCGGAAGAAGACAAGGCCAAGAGTTTTATCGAGCGGATCGAACTGGTCTACGGAAGAGCAGCACGCTGGACCACCGACAACCCCGCGTGGGAGGCGCAGTATCTCGACCGCGCTGTGCAGCTCTTCCACAGAGACAAGAACCACACTTCCGTCCTGCTCTGGTCCCTCGGAAACGAAAGCTTCGACGGCTGCAACACACGAGCCATGACCAACAAGCTTCAGAGCCTCGATGACACCCGGCCCATCCACTACGAAGGCGACCGTCGAGCCAAGTACACCGACATTTGGTCACAAATGTACCTCGATCCGGACGAATTGATTCGTCAAGTAACCGAGCACGGAGTGGGCAAGCCCCTGATCCTGTGTGAATATGCACACGCGATGGGCAACGGGCCGGGAAATTTGGCAGAATACATTGCGGCATTCTATGCCTATCCCCAGCTCCAGGGCGGCATGGTGTGGGAATGGGCTAACCACGGTCTCAAGACCTCGGACCCTGCGACGGGCAAGGAAGTCTATGCCTACGGCGGCTTCTTTGGGGACCAGCCCAACGACGCAAACTTTGTCATGGATGGTCTCTGCTTCTCCAACCATACGCCGACGCCTGGCTTGACAGAGTACGCCAAGGCCATCGAACCAGTCCAAGTCAAGGATGGTATGGAGGGCAATTCCGTCACGATCATCAACCGCTATGACATTGTGTCGCTCGACCATTTGGCATGCCATGCATGGATTGTGGGTGATGGCATCAAGAAGCCAATGGGTGCTGTGGCTATTCCCACAGGCGTGGCACCGCACACACAAGCTGCGCTATCGGTTCCTACATTCGGTGTTTCTAGCATCGATGGAGAGGTATACCTGCAGCTGGAGTTTAGCCTTAAGGAATCTACACTCTGGGCACAGCGTGGACACATCGTCGCCTCATCGCAGGTGCAACTGCGGGCACCTTCCGGTACGACCTGCGTCATCTCCAAAGCCACTTCCCCACCCACAGTCGAAGAGCTGAAGTCGACTCTTGTCATCTCTGCAGGCGCATCTACTTGGACAGTCTCTCTTGCCCAGGGCAGACTAACGTCCTGGATCAAGGCTGGAAAAGAGCTGCTCCAACCAGGCGAAGCTCTGGAGCTTGGCGTCTACCGCGCCACCACGGATAACGACAACCGCAAGGATGCCGTTGAATGGAAGGAGAGGTTTGTCCATCTGAGCAGAGAAGAGGCGCGCTACGTGTCATGGGAATCCAACGGTGAGGATTCGTCTGTAGTGCTGACGATTCACAGCCGTGTCGCGCCTCCATCCATGTCCTGGGGAATCACGGCAAAAACTACGTACACTTTCCTTCCAGATGGCAGTCTGCGTCTCGAATGCTCTGGGGAACCTAACAAGGCCATTGATTTCCCACCCAACTTCCCACGGCTGGGATTCAGCTTTGGCCTCACCTCTTCGTTTGAGTGCGTCGAGTGGTTCGGCCGAGGGCCGGGCGAGAGCTACAAGGACAAGAAGAACTCACAGCTGTTCGGAAACTGGTCGTCCACGGTGGACAATCTTTTTACAGAGTATGAGCATCCCCAAGAGTCGGCCAGCCGGACAGACGTCCGCTGGGTCAAGTTTTTGTCCTCTTTTGAAGGAGGAGCCATGGCATTGAAGGCGTCGTTTGGTGCTCAGGATGGATTCAGCTTCGCTGCCACGCATTACACACCTGGGGACACTGATGACTCCAAGTACCCGTTCCAGCTGCACTCTAAAAAAAAAGACTACGTTGTTGTCCGCCTGGATGCCGATCATCACGGCCTGGGCACAGGTGCTTGCGGGCCCAAGACGCTGGACAAGTACGCGCTAAAGCCCAGCCCCTTTTCCTTCCAGATAGACCTCGAATAGATCGATGGACACAAATATATGGCTTAGAATGCTAAATTTCGCTTTTCAACTACCGTTTTGTCTTTCATATTCTCCTTCCCATCTTTTCGTCTATCGTTAATAGTAAACAAAAAATCCAATCAGTAACAAAACGCTCGTTTTTCGCATAGCGAACATTAAAAGAATTGTAAGTGCATACTAACCGAGACGTTAGCAGCAGGCGTATACAACGCCCGTCTTTAACGAACGCCGCCTCGCCCTTCGTAACGGCTTTAAAAAGTAAAGAAGAGGTTGTCAGCCTCAAGCGCAGGCCGAGAGAGAGGCATGGTAGATGTTATCCAGGTCCGTAACATGTGCCTCGTCTGTGAAAACAAGACTATTCATCTTCACCGAGCTTTTTGGTCTAAGATCAATCAACATTTAATCGATATTTTCTATTCGACCTAGTTTAAAGTTTAATAGGGCCTTTTTGACTGAATTTACCGTAAACCTAACAAGTATGGCCGGGTAAGAATCTAACTAGATACAAGGTTTTTGTGTGTTTAGGGTGCCACGAAAAAAAAAGAAAAGGGTTTTGACCGCGTACAAGGGCCAAAGCAAGATAATATCAATGTCCTATTTTAGGATAGCAGAATTTAGACCTCCGCCTTGGTGTCTTTGGTGTCTGCATGCATGGTGTTGATGACCGTCTGCATATCCTTTGCCTGCAGACTCTTCTTGACCGGATTCGGCGCGTCAAACACCTCGGAGAGTTCCTCCAGGGTTCGGCCGGCCGTCTCTGGCCAGGTAAAGTAAATGACAATCACCTCGAAAGTGTTCCAGGCAATGAACACACAGTAAAAATAATAATGGATGTTCTCAAAGGCGGGGCCGGACGAGTACTGGATAATGGCCGACGAAGCAGCGGTGACAAACTGTGCGACCGACTTGCCCTTGGCGCGTGCGTTCGTGCCCAGACACTCGACAACGTACATGGGCGCCAGAGGGGTCCAGGCAAAGGAAAAGATGATGCCGAACAAATAAATAAAAGCAATGGTGGCGTTACCCGCAGCCGAGTTGTCCGGGTTCTCGTCCGCGATTTTGGAGGTGGGCGTGATGATGGCGAAGCAACAAATAATGGCCACGAGCGTTCCCATCAGCATGGGACGACGGCCCGCCTTGTCAACCAGGAAAGAACCCGTGATGGCGGCGATGAAACACAGGGGTGAGTTTATAGCGTTCAATAATAGGCGCCTACTCTGGGAGGTGATACCGGCGTTTTCGAGGGCAACAGGCAGGTAGTAGCTGGACACGGAGTTGCCGCTCCACTGGCCAAAGCAAGCCATGGTCAGGACCGGAATAAGGCGGCGGCGGTTGTTAGGCGTCTTCCAGAGCTCCGAGTAGTCCCACCACTTCTTGTCTGAGCCGTCGGTGGAAATCTGGTACTCCATCTCGACGAGTTGGAGCTTGACAAGGGGGTGTTCCGGGTCACCCTCGCCGTGGTAACGGGTCAGAATCTTGCGAGCAGCCTCCTTACGGCCGAAGCTCATGTGCCAGCGAGGGGAGTCGGGCAGGAACCAAACAAAGAGGGCGATGATGCAGGAGGAGATGAGCTGGCAATAGAGCGGGATACGCCAACCGTTGGGCTTGTCTTTGGCAGCATAGACCACCCACGAGGCGACGATGGAGCCGACATACCTGTATTGTTAGAAGAGGAGTTCGCGAAGAGCATAAACATAGGTCTTCCACTCACCAGAAGCAATTATATAATCCGCAGAGAACACCTCGGTAGGTCGGATGGGCCATTTCGCCGACATAGACCGGACCACTAACGTTGCAAAAGCTAACGCCGAAGCCGAGAACGAAACGGCCGCCCATAAACATGCCATGGTTCTGAGCAGCGGCCACGATAACTGTGCCGACGATAACGAGAATAGCACCAGTGAACATGCCAGTGCGGCGACCCCAGTAGTCGTTGACAGGTCCGACGATAGGAACAGCGCAGATGGTGCCTGTATTTGTTAACCGGGTGATCTTTCAGATGATCATGTCCTTCTTCTCGAACGATTTTAATTGTCTGTGCTGGGCGAGTGGAGCTTACCAATGTTGTAGATGGCAAACAAGATGCCGGTGCTGGATGAAGCAGATTGCCTAATCAGTGTTAGATGAAGATTATTCTATGTTTGGTTTGGGAAATGCACTTACATGTGAAAGAAGGTTAAGTAGGAGTTCATGCCATTGATACCACTAGACAAAAAATGTTAGCAATCTTGATCATCCTCATTTGCAGGGCCAAAATAATTACCCCATGACGGAACCATCATAGCCGTTCGTGCAGGCACAAAGGTAACCGATCAGAAGACAGCCGTAGAGACGGAGCATGGAGATGGTCCAGGGGGATACCTTGGTGTTCTCCACGCCGTCGGCGATCATGGCCGCATCTTCAACAGCGACAAGCCGTCGTTCCCCTGCAAGGTGTTCGACAGGAACAGCCTCGGGCAGAGGATTATCAGTAGACTTCGTCATGATTGGCTGCAAACAGACAGAGAAGAAGTGTGGTCTGCAGGGAATAGAGAAAGTGAGACTAAGAGAAAGAAGGATTGGATGTTTGATACTGATGCTGGTGATGCTCGAAAAGGTCCCAGGTTGTATGGCAGAGAGACGGCTGCCGAGAACATCTTATATCTCTACTCCGTAGAGAGGAAATTCGGGCCAGAACGCAAGTGAGGTGCATTTTGTTTGGTCTGGTAAATTTGTGCTGGTTTCTTGTCGACTGGCGTCGTGCATTCGGGACTAGCGTTCAATGACTTTCCAGAGGCTTGTCCAATCGG
Source organism: Sporothrix inflata (assembly GCA_021396225.1). NCBI lineage: Eukaryota > Fungi > Ascomycota > Sordariomycetes > Ophiostomatales > Ophiostomataceae > Sporothrix > Sporothrix inflata. The sequence goes on along the minus strand of WNYF01000003.1, from coordinate 29,703 downwards.
CTGTCGAGGTCAGGGTGCACACGCAACGCCAGACTTGGCCACGCACACAGAAGGAGATCTCTTCTCCCCGTGGCAATCCCCCATATTTCCCCACACGGCTCAGACCACTTTCTGGGGTAAGGTGACCAGTGATAAGCAGGAATTCCAAGAAAAGTTTCCCCGGGAGCGAGGATAATGATAAGTGGAGTGGACATTTCGCCGTGGAAGAATTGCGGAGAACGGGGATTTGACGTTCAAGTCCACTGCTAGCCTTAGTTTCAATGGAGATATAATATTTCCGCGGAAACCAAACTCTGGAAATGGTCAACGAGCTGACGGGTCAGGCACCACGAGGAGGAGCGAGGTCGGGGTAATTGTCAGCAAGCCCACGATGCAATTAGCAAATATTGTGTTATTGGATGCTCTGATGCACGAAGAAAGTGGAAAGCTCTCCCAGATGGCGTTCATAAGCATTATTTCTGCGTCTGAAGTATCAGGGCTCAACTTTCAATTCTTTTTGTCGGTATCTTTTCTTTTTCCCACCTCAAACTTTCCACGACATGAGTTCTTCAATATCAATCGATATTCCCACCTCGTCTCGACAATCCGTTCCTCAGTTTGCTCCCGCGTCACCATCCAGTCGGTATTTGATCTCCTTTTTTATTACTTTTATTCAACATTTTTTTTTTTTTTTCTGTCAAATATGATGCCACCAATGGCATCTCTGTCTACGTTTTTCTCTTCTGGGGAACCCTCCAGCTACCCCAACCACCCACACCTCCACAATGTGGGTCCGGGGGTGACGCAGCTCTTTATCGATGGCAAGCCGTTTCTCATTTTTGGAGGCGAGCTGCACAACTCGTCCCTGAGCTCGGCCCAGTACATGGCTGAGCATTGGACGCAGCTGAGAGACAAGGCCCACATCAACACTCTACTGGGCAGCGTCACCTGGGAGGCCATTGAGCCCGCGGAAGAAGGCATCTTTGATTTCGCCGAGCTGGACAAGGTGATTCTGGATGCGCGATGGCACGGCCTGCGCTTGGTCCTGTTGTGGTTTGGCAGCTACAAGAATGGCATGAGCACGTATGTGCCGCGTTGGGTCAAGACAGACCACAAGCGATTTTCCCGGTGCCATGTGCTCAAGGCCGGCGGTGTCAAGCAGACCGTCGAGATGGTCTCGCCCTTTTCCCGCGAGATCCTGGAGGCAGACGCCAGAGCGTTTTCTGCTCTGATGGCACACATCCGCACGGTTGATGAGGGCCACGGAACGGTCATCATGGTCCAGGTGGAAAACGAGCCGGGGTTGCTGGGCGATTCTCGAGACCGGTCGGCTGTGGCTGACCAAGAGTTCAAGAAGCCTGTTCCCGAGGGTCTGCTGAAGCACCTCTCTTCTTCGCCTACCCATCCTGCGTTTCAGGAGCGGTTCCACGGAATACCCGAAAGTGGTGACCACTCTTGGGAGGACGTCTTTGGCAAGGGCAAAGCCGCCGACGAGGCTTTCATGGCTTACCACATCTCCAAGTTTGTCAACCACGTGGCAGCAGCCGGTAAGAAGGCGTACCCTCTGCCCATGTATACCGATGCATGGCTCAATGCAGACCGGAAATCGTATGGAGAATCATACCAAAGTGGAGGAGGAGGTGGTTTAGGTGCGGTCAGCGGGGGTTCTTCCGCGGGGAGCTACCCTTCAGGAGGAGCTGTGCCGCATATGTTGGACATTTGGCGGTATAATTGTGATGCAGTCTTGGACTTTTTCTCGCCGGATATTTACACGGCCGACTACGGATTATTCTTGCAGGACTACCAGATCGCCCACCCCAACAATATCCTGTTCGTGCCTGAGCAGCGTCGAGATGCATATGGTTGCAGGCGGCTGTGGCAGGCATATGCGATGGGTGCCTTGGGCTGCAGTCCATTTGGCATTGACACGGCCGACTTGAGTATTGTCTACCGGGAGTACCAGCTGTTGTCTAAAATCCAACACCTGTTGCTTTCCACCAATCCAGAAGACCGGCTGGGGTTCTTCTTTGACGAAAAAGATGAGCTAATAATGGAAAAGGAACGAGGGGGCGGCCCGGCTCCGGAGAACTGGGTGCGTCGCTTTGGCGACGTGGAAGTGTGTGTGAAGCGAGCGTTTGTGTTTGGCAAAGAAGGACCTGGTGGCGGCATGATCATCCATCTCGGCGGGCTTAAGTTCTTCATGGCTGGGTACGGATTCAGCGTCACCTTCCACGATCCCTCGCAAAAAGCAACGTTTGTGGGTCTCTTGAGTGTAGCCGAGAAGCACACACAGGCCAACGGCGAGCTGTCCACGCTGCGACTGTTAAATGGCGATGAGACCAGAGGTGGTAACTCAATCAATATGCCCAACGAGAATCCCGACTATGGCGATAACCCCGTCGCGGTCACGATCCTGGCAAGGACGGGCATGGCCGAGGTCGAGGTCTACATGATATACGAAAAGTCCGCGGACATTTAGAGTGATCCGTAACCCCAAAAGCGGGGTGTGCTAGTACTTGGACTTTCAATTTGGGCAAAAAACAAGGCACATGCAAGACAGTTGTGAATATCTAGATTAGGTAGAGGCGGATAGTGGCGCGTATCTTGGAACAGAACCCCGCATTTTCGGCGTGCCTGGCAAAGGACGATCACTTTTACTTTACTGTGCGACACTTCGTGAACGAGCTTCACCTCAATTGACTTGGATCAGCCCGTATAAGATTAGCAGGAATCGCCGTCGACAAGATGGCCGCTGTTGTTATTGTGAAGCAGCCAGATGTCTCAGCCTGCAGACACCAGCAGACTCTCCTCATCCGCCGACCAGCCAGCAGATTGCTTCTCATTGGGTTGTTTGTCCTTCTATATCTTATCTACTTGATTTTGTACCAGTTCTACGACGAAATGGCTCACGTGGCACTTCTCATAGCCGGCATTTTGGGCATGGCCCAGGCCACTGAGCCTATCCCCTTACCCGAGCCCATTACCATCACAGAGCTCCCCCTGCCCCCATTCCTTGCCAATACCAGTGCGGGCGCCTGTACGACAGATATCAACCCTCATGGGACGGGATGTATCTCACAGACTGGTCTCAACAGCGGCAGCTTTTTGCCGGATAGCAAGCATGTGACTGCAACGGTAGAGTTTGTCGGAGCACCCGCAGCACCAGACCCAGCCAGCATCTACACCGGCGTGCAGCTCTTTATCATTAAGACAGACGGTACAACTTTCTCCAACGGTGACGCTTGGACGTGCCTTACATGTGGCGTGCCGGCCGAGAACCAGGTCGGTGCCACCGACTTGAGCCCGTACCCACAAACGTTCATGGACGGCACCCGGGCCATGGCCGGAACCAACATCATCGACTGCGGTAACTACCAGCTGTCCAGCGATGAGTGCACGCCCGACCAGGTGCACATCTATCCCATCCGTCTTAGTGACACCACCAACGACAACGGTACTGGCGAGGGTGCACCCATTCGTGAGCTCCGCCTCCACCCAGACCAGGTTCATTTGGGCTTCGACACATTTGTCTACTCGGGCCCGTCCATTGGCGAATTCTCTTATTATGGCCGGCTGCATTTCAATGAGACCGGCTCGCGATACGATGTGGTCAATGCCAGCATCCTCGTCAACCCTGACAATCGGGCACCCCTCAGCTTCTGCGGTAGCGAGGTCATCTTTGACCCCGAGGGTATTGCCATCGGCGAGCTGCGCGGCTTCAGCGGCGACGGAACTGAGATTCTCTATGTCGGCTATCCGGTCGAGTCGTGCAACATTGACCTCTTTGCCATTGGCATCACCACGGGCAAAGTGCGCCGCGTCACACAGCATCCAGGTTACGCCGATCCCGTCTCGTACTCGTACGACAATAAGTGGCAGGTTGTGTTGGATACGCGTGGCACCAACCGCATGATGTTCTTGTCCGCACTGCGCACAGTGCCTCCCATCACGGATGTGCTGACCGTGGGCGCCGTCTCGTCGGTGCGCAACAATGGTGTCCGCCGTTTCTTCCGTCCTTGGCTGCTGGACCACGACGGTGATCGCGAACTGTATTTTGGCCAGCAGATTAACGGCAACAGCGACACCACACCCGGCGGCACGAATGATCCCTATTGGAATGCCGGTGCTGATCCGCGCTGGTCTCCAGATGGCACGCGCGTTACGTATTATGAAATGTTTGCCGTTTCGCCAGCCTGTGGTGGCTCCAACACGCTGGAGTGCGAGGACAACCCTTATGCCGACGGCCGGCAGGTGCGCGTCATGCTGGCGGAGCTCAAGAGCCGCACAGCCACAACGCCGCCGACCATTCCCGAGTATTCAGACGACGTGCCGTGGGGCACCAAGTATACACCGGGTATGTCGATGCCTGCCGTCTCGCTGGCGTACAACGGGAAGTACACGCTGTACGGGCAGAAGGGAGGGCATGCAAATGTGACGATTGCACTGGGTACCACGAGCTCGAGCGTCACGGTCTCGTACCACAGCTACACCAACGACGGCGAGAATTTCCTGTATGGGTACGAGAACGTGACGTCGGAACCACTGTCGCAGACATTGTCGCACTACGACTGGTACTCGGATCTTGTGTCGGAGGGCACGGGTGGCGTGGGCACCAAGAAGACGAGCGCGGGCGGCTTCCATTTTCAGATTGACGTGTTGACAAATGAGTTTTTTGCCAACGGGACGATGACGACAGTGATTAACAACATGATATTTGAGCAGCCATGCAATGACTGTTAATTAGAGAGGAGTGGGAACGGGGAAGGAAATGGGAAAAGAGAAAAAAAGGCTAGAAAACAAATGGAGGCTCAAGAGTTAAACTCCTTTTCAGTCTCTTTTTTATTTATTTTAAAAGGAGTATATATTAGTATTATAAACGTAGTTCCTAAGGGAGAGAGTATTTACTAGGTGATTAGGTTAAGAAGGGGTGGCCTCCGGGCGAGGGGAAGGCGTAAGCCCACTACGATATACCGTTAAATCCCTAGCAAATTAATAACGAAAGAGTAGGTAGGTGGAGGGAGCTTAGATAAAGCTTAATAATTAATAAGGGCTTTAATAGTTAACGACGGCCGTAGGGCAGCTCGCAGGCCGAGCCCGAGTGGCAGCAGTCGAAGAGGATGGTGAGGCGCGCCTAGCCGTTTAGGGGCGAGACGAGCGGTTAATGGAGTTGGCGCGGGTTAACATTTGTGAACACAGCATACAACACGGCTGTTAAGCCTTACACATCATACCGTCGTGTTGTTAATCTGGCCGGCCGTGTTAAAGTCGGCCGGGCAGATCGTGTCGTCGTAGCTGGTACGTTAGTTGCAAGACGCAACAGATATAATGGAGAAGGTGTGCAATGTACCCAGCGGGACGCTCTCCGTTTGTGTCCGTGGTTTAGCCTTGAAGAAGTTAATTCGTTGTCGCTGTGAATTGGAATGTTAAGCTTCCGCTCTTGCTGGAGGACGCACCTCCGTGGCCTAAGTAGGACAGCCAGAGCAAGTCGCCGGCGTCGTTGTCACTCACCAGCCACTGGAAAGCGTTCATCATGTTCACGTAGTTAGGATACAGCAGAGAGCCCTCGTTCTCGGGCGCGTCGGTCATGACGACCATGCTCTCAGCATCGTCCACGAACCAGCGCTCGTTAACGAGGAAATCGCTCACGTTGGTGGCATCGTCGATGTAGCCGCTGAGCTGGTAGCTCTTGTTGTAGTAGTTGATGCCGATGATGAGTGCCTTTTTCCGGGCCATGGCTGTTGAAAGATGTTTATTTAACGAGAGTTCTTTTAAATAAATAAAAATGAGAATGATGAAAATACCTGCAGAGACGTACGATACCCGTTAGGAACACGTCTTAGGAATCAAAACGTCGGCTCCCTCCCAACATATAGGCCTATTTGGTAACGAATATTCGACCTGACGACCCGGCTAGACCCAGCCCAAAGCCAATAAGCCGCGTGTTTGGGTCGAGGGAACGGCCGAAACCGTGTTAGCCAGCTGAAAAGGACGCGGGATCTAAGGATCTAAGGCCTGGGCATAGCCTGATAGGAAGCTAAAATCGAGAGCCGCCGCATCCGAGGCTTGGTAAAAGTCGAGCCCGAAAGAATAGAACACTAAACAGATTGCAGGGAAGATAGTGAAACGGAAAATAAGAACAATAGGAAATGAAATATAATAGACGGGGGATATATAAAAACAACATCATATGGTTTATATAGGTCTATGTAGTTAATGATTAAAACGAAACAATGCTGACCTTGCAAGAGGTACATGTGAGCAGCTTCGTTTCTTGCCGAACTCGATTGTGCTTCTAGTGAATTTGTGCCTGTTCACGGGAATAGCCCTGCGTGTGGTTTTTCAATTTACTTACGTCGTAGTACTCCGTAGTTGTGAAATGCATGCACTAGTTACGGGGGACTCCGTATTGTGCTACAAATCGAGCGGCGGGGCATCTTGATTGCATCATTTCAAGCCGTTCTCCTTTACAACGAACCCAGCTACGTCCCTCCATCACCAACGAGAACACATACACACATCATAAGTCGCGTATCACCACCCGCCGACGCCGGACACACCGAACCGCCGCCGCCGCCGCGCGTCATTGTCGTCGGTGCGTCCATCGCGTGGCACCTGGCCGCCCGCCACGGCGCCGACGTGACCGTGGTCGCCGCCGAGGTGGGCAGCACGGCGACGCCCAACTCGTTTGCCTAGCTGAGCGCTAACCGGGGCAACCCGCGGTTCTACTACGACCTGCGGCGGCGGTCGCTGGCGCGCTGGCGGCAGCTCAGCGGAGGCGGTGGCGACGGCGGCGGCGAAGGCAAGGTCCCGGGCCTGCGCGACCTCGTACGGTGGACCGGCACGGTGCAGTGGGACAAGCCGCCCGACAACCTGGCCTAGTTTATCGAGAACCACCGCAGCTGGGGCTACGACATCCGCCGCATCGACAGCGCCGACATCGCGCTGGCCGAGCCGGGCCTGGCCGAGCAGGCCCTGCCGCCGTGGGGCTGGGGCGTGCAAATCGGCGAGGAGGGGGCCGTGGAGCCCGCCGCGGCGGCGCAGCTGCTGCTAGCCCATGCGTAGGAGGCGTACATATCTCGCGTCGTGCCAGACACGGCTGTGACACGCTTGCTGCGTGACGAGGGAGGGAGAATACAGGGCGCCGAGACGACGGGTGGTAAGGAGCTCCGCGCCGACCACGTCGTGCTGGCCGCCGGCGTCGGTGCGGTGACGCTCTGCGTGGAGGCCGGCGTCGCGCTTCCCATCACGGGCCGCGCTGGTCTCCTGGCCCATTCGAAGCCGGTGGCCCAGCGCCTGCTAAACGGCCTCGTGATCTCCTCGGGGCCGCACTTGCGGCAGACCGCCGGAGGCAGCCTCGTCGTGGGCGCCAGCTTTGTGGGCAGCGACCCGGGCGGCACGCCCGCCGAAGCACGGGCGGCAGCCGAGGCGCTGCTGGCCGAGGCGCGCGGCCTGTTTCGGCCGTTGGATGCCGCGCTTTTGGAGCTGGACTATTACACCATTGGGGTACGGCCCTAGCCGCGCGACGGCCTGCGTATCCTCGGCGGCGTGCGAAGCCGGGCGGGGCTGACGCTGGCCGTGATGCGCTCGGGCGTGACGCTGGCCGCGATTGTCGGCGAGCTGCTGGCGGAGCAGGTGGCGACGGGTAAGACGGATGCGGCGTTGGAGGTATTTGCGCTGAGCCGGTTTGACGATGCGGCGGCCTAGCACCCTTCGATTGCTTTATAAACGGGTCAATAGATATGTAAGTTGCTCTTGAAGGATATGAAGATACATTCTGTTCGAATACGGTCGATAGCTTGACATCTGAATACAACTGCACTCCCCCCCCCATTCCCACCCGGTCCCTAATCTCTGAACCAAATGATACCATCAAGATATGAGTACTTAAAGCCCATAGACAAAATTGATGTCTCTGTCGCCCTCCTGGCCATTCGTTGTGGCCCCCTCGCTAAGGAGCTTCTTCTTCTGCGCGTTCCGGCGCCGGAGGATAAACCAGCTGGCAAAATAGAGCGCACCAGCAACAACCTCCAGACCGGCCGAGACGGCATTCCCCTGTATGTAGCGCGGGCCTTGCGTGCTGGGGTACAGCTGAGACGAGACCACCATAGACAGGTTTCCGATGGAATAGAAGAACGGCAGCGCAAATACGCGCTTAGCATCCGGGGACAGGTTTGTGCCAACCCAAGTAACGATCAGAGTGGAAATTGAATAAACACCTAAAAAAAGCGAGTGTTAGATGACTATGGATTGTCACAGAACAATAGGCAATCGGAATTTGAAAAAAACCATACCCAGGACAAGAATAAACATGGCACCGTAGCCAGCATGGGGATTGGCCGTTCCGACACAAATGATGTAGCCAGTGATGACGGGAGCGCAGAGTCCCATGAGAAACACTCCGCGGCGGTTGAATTTGTCGGAGAAGAAGCAGTTTGTGACGAGAGAGATGGCACCGAGGAGGTAGACTGGGATCGTCATGTAGTTGACTTTGATAGAAGCGTATCTGGAAGACAGGTTAGCCATCGTCAGCCCCAGTTTTTCTTGTTTTTCTTTTCTTTTCTTTTCCTGTTCTCTTACTCAGAGGCCGTGACTTACCCGAGACCCCCGATAATCGTGGGCAGAAACACGCCGAATCCGGTAATGGTAACCGACGACGTAAAGAAGGCCAGGCCGGCGACGTAGACAAAGGGGTCCTTGAGCGAGAGCTTGATCCACTTCCACTCGAACTTGTCATTGCCGCGGAACGCCTCGTCGCGCTGCTTCCGCAGCCGCATTGTCTCCTTCTCTTCCGCGTTTAGGAACCACGCGTCTTCGGGCGTCTTGGGGAGGATCATCAGGCCGATGCCGCCGATGACCATGGTCACGCAGAACTCGACAATGAAGAGCCACCGCCAGGCGGCCAGCCCGCGCCGCGTGCCCATCTTCTGAACTCCGTAGGCGAAGAGGCCGCCGAACGCGCCGGAGAGGCAGCTGGCGAGGTTGCCGATCATGACGCGCTTCCCGGCGGCGTTCTGCGGGTAGATGGTGGAAAAGAGGTAGGCAAAGCCGGGCGCGATGCCGGCCTCGAAAACACCGAGGAGGGTGCGGACGGCCAGGGCCTGCCCGTAGGTCTGGACGAACGCGGTGCCGAGCGTGAGGATGCTCCACATGACCAGCATCGTGCCCAGCGCCCGGTTCGCGCCGAAGCGCCGGATCGCCATGACCCACGGAATTTCAAAGACGATCAGGGTCACGCTGAGCACGGTCGTGAGGTTGCCAAACATGTTGCCGTGCAGCCCGAGGTCGGTGTCGAGTCCGAAGATGCGTGCATTCCCGAGCTGGCAGAGATGAAAATTGTCAGCAGTCTTATCTCTTTGTATATAAATTGATATAAAGTCCACTCACGTTGTTCCGGTCCAGGTACGAAAGAAGGAGAAAGCAGAATGCGACAGGCACAAACCACTTATCAAACTTTCTGAGGGCAGCCGCCTCTTTTTGGGGGTCAATGTAGATCGTTGCGGCAACGTCCGACGGGGCTGCCAAAGACGTATCGTCCTCTTTGGTTGCGGAGACGACCACGCCAGAGGTCTTGATGTCTTTTTCGTCCATATTGAAAGAGAGGAGAAGAATTGAAGAAAGAGGCAGGCTATAATTCGACAAAGTCCTTTGCAACTTGGCTTCGAGTGAGGTCTGAATGCCCAGGCCGTTATTTTCTTAATCCGAGTCGAAGATGGCGGTATATATGGTTTTTTTTGCGCCCCCCTCTTTTTCGTTTTCTTTTTCTTTTCAGCTGCTGCAGACTCTATGATACGAATGACTTCGATAAACAAGGCACTGACCCAACCAACAAGGCTTCGTCTGCATTCCCCCGCAAGTTTGCCTTTCAGCTTTTGCTGAATAGACTGCTGCTATCTACGCTGCAAACTTGACAAACGTGCGTTATCCGGGCTACGCTGTGATGTGCCGTAAATCCACGCTAGGCATTTTCGTAGGATTTGCCGATTGTTATCGCTGGGTCTGATAGGGATACGACTAATAAGCCCAGTATGAGAACTTGAGATAAGGATAGGCGTGTTATGCCCGACTTCCTATCGTCCCTCTGCACTATGCAGGCACATGTTCTGGATGCTGTCTAGTGGTTTACTATTTGAGAGCCGTGCCTCTGGTATTATAATCTTCAAATATTACCTAGAGCTATTAAGAAAATTCTTTACATTATTAAGAGGACGAATCTGAGTAAACCGGTCATTAGAGAATATTAGGTTTGCCGTATTCGTCGTAATATTTGCTGTATAGACTGCTGTTATCTACGCTGTAAACTTGATAAACGTGCGTTATCCGGGCTACGCTGTGATGTGCCGTAAATCCACGCTAGGTATTTTCGCAGGACTTGCCGATCGCTATCGCTGGAGTATATTAGGTTTGCCGTATTCGTCGCAATATTTGCCGCATTCGTTACAATACACCTTGTGACCTATCTACGCATTATTCCACCCGAATACTTCTCTTCTGCAGCTATGACGGTACCCGAGTCTGAAAAGCCTTATAGCAACAAAAATGGCTTGACGCGATTCCACATCGCTGCCACCGGACACAGCCTCAACTACCTCCCGGAGTACATCGCCGACAGACGAGGCTTCTTTAAAGAACAGGGCCTGGAGGTCACAGCCGCCGTGCCGGAGCCGTGGAACCGCGTGCTGGACGAGCTCACCAATGCCAGCGCTGCTGCGGCTCTGGGCGGCATCTGGGTGCCGTCCGTGTACGGATCCAGGACCAAGGACTATACGACATTCGCGCAGCTGTCGAACCGGTGCCCCCTGGCGCTCGTCAAGAGGGGGGGTGCGGAGGGCTTTAAGCTGGCCGACGTCGTAGGCAAGGCCGTTCTGGTGAAATCCGGCGGCGCCGCAAGCCCTGCCCTTTTTTTCAAGATGCTGTTGCGGGAGAACGGCCTCGACCCGGCATCTGTCCGCGTCCAGGACCTCAGCGACTCGAAGGTGACCGAGCTCTTCCAGGCGGGGACGGGCGACTACCTCGTCGCCGACGTCGTGTCCGCGCGCGTCATGGCCCTCAGCAACCCCGGCGTCTCGGTCGCCATGGAAATGGTCACAGACGGCGGCGGGGAGTGCCCCTGGAGCGTATACTACTGCGAGACGGCATCCATGACGGCGTCCGCGGTCGACCTGCAGAAGCGGTTTTCCACCGCTCTCGAGAAGGGGATGCGCTGGCTGCTGCAGAACGACGCCGAGACGTTCCGCAAGGACCTCGCCGAGCTCTTCCCCGCGGCGCCGACCGACATGCTCGTTCAGCTGACAAACAAATACCGCCAGAACGGCATGTGGACGTCCACGTCCGTTTCTCGCCCAGGATTCCAGCGTTGGCAGCAGGGGCTGACAGACGGAGGCTTATTAACAGCGCCGTTTCCATATGAGGCGATTGTTAAGAATAGTTTGGATTGAGAACGCTCGAGACATAAGTCGCCGTGAGAGAGCACGAGGCTTTGAACTCTTGCCATGATGCGTTTCAATAAGTGTATATATATAAATGGTTGTCTCCCAATTAAAAATAGATCTTTTTAAAAATAAATCTGATAAATTCTCGCTCTCAAAGATCTGGGCCATTAATTTATTAATATCCTAGTGGTCTATTGCGACATCGGTTCCTTCGCTGTTCTCCGCGGCAATGCTTTGTCCCAGGGCCTCGACGTCATTCAACATGTACTCGTGCCCGCGCGCAGCGAGGCTGCCGGCTTGGGCCATATTACGAAGCACGTCCTTGCCCATACCGTACAGCGCATCGTCGTCAGGTTTTTAACGGAAGCTCTCGGGATTCCTAGCATTAATCGCCGCGGCTAGATAAAATATAATTAAGCTGGAGAAAACATGTATGTTCTTTATGACACACAGCCTCGTTGTAGGCCTAGATTTGATTTGCTTTACCTTGTTCCCTTTTTCTATATAGTCGGGTAATTAACCACATTATTATTATTATTATCCGCCTTTCTCAGCCACTCCTGGCTATTGGCGACTAGCTAGACAGAACCCTCCTAGGGAAAAAACTATCACAGATCTAAGTGGGTGTGTTTTCTTGGTTACAGGTACGTGTAGTAAGCCACAAGTGGTTACTGGTAATAAATAAAACAAAAACAAATAAAAACAGATGAAGCAAGTACATAAGAAAACGATCGTAGTGTCGGCGTCAGAGACGCCTTACGCCGGCGTCGGTGACCTCTCGAGCTCCCTAGCCAGGCTGTACTCCGAGAGCCTCCCGCTCCGAATGAGCCAGCGGAGGAGTGGTCGGGCCGTAAGGCCGGTCTGTAGGCGGCGGTCTAGGTCTACTAGTGTTCGTGGCTAGTCGGGTGGCCGCGGGGGTGTTACCGTATATAATAAGAGGACGTGAGCCGAAGTCTCGTCCCCGGCGCCGCACCGGCACGTTAGCGAGTCGACGGCCCCCCTCTAGGAGAGGTAGGCGTTAAGGCCGACGTACCCGGTGCGGATTTACGTAAGGAGGCTATTTTCGGCCTTAGTGAGGTGAAGGTGGCGTGTTACAAAGGCACTTCCCAATGGGTGAGAGTCTCTGCTAGGTGATCAGGCTAGGGGAGGGGTCTTGTTCTGGTAAAACAATGAGAAGGTGTAACGGTCGAACAATAGTCAACACGTATCACAGGGGTGATGGGTGTGGTGATTGTATGTAAAGAGGGCACGGGAATACTAGTTTATATAGGTTAGTATTTTAAATAATCGGTAACGACTGAGTCTTCTATTTAACTAATAAGGGGAAGCCTTAGTCTTATATATTTAGTGAACTTTATTTTACTTTAGTTGCTTTAATTAACTTTAATTAGGTCTCGTTTAAGGCCGACTGAAGTTGTTAAGATTTCATATTTTTTACCTAGTTATTAGTTCTTCCTGTAAGCTTATATAAGTATTACTATTAAATACGTCGTAAAACGACGATTAAAATAGTACTATCTATTAAGCGTAGTTATGTAATCTTATAAAGATATAGCTTAAAATAAGTAGATAAGTAGATAGAAGGGCTGCGTACCCTCGAGCGGGCGGCGTACCCTCGAGTGGGCGGCGTACCCTCGAGCGGGCTGCGTACCCTCGAGTAGACCTTACAGTGTCCTGATCAGAAGTCCCCAGCGGTCCGACCACTAAAATATTCATAGCTTAGCGGTTATTAACCCTATAGCTTAACGGTCTAGACAGGTAATAGCGGTCATTAACCGCTAACGCCGGAAAAGCGGGTGGACTACGTAGGGGGTCCCCCTACGCCGTGAGTCGTAATTGCGCACGTACCCCTTATTATTTTTACGGGACTTACGAGACTAGCGCCTTTAGGTAGCTTTCCGTACAACTCATCGTGCGGTGAGTGTGGAGGGACTTTAGAGGAAGAAAAATAGTCCTCCTCTAGACACGTATGGGTAATGTCGATCAACCAGGGCCACGTCGCGTCTCTGGCCACATCTGGCACATCTTGCTATCTTGGGCGTCAACAATACACATAGCGCACGCGTGGTGATATAATAAGGTCTCGATGGACGTTTTGAGCTTTCTGGGCTTTGTCTGGAATTGTCTTGCTCATCATTGTGCAGTGGTTGGGAATGCGAGAGTGCGGCCGAAATTAGTTCTGGATAAAGTTGTCAAAAGTCTCCCAGTGGGGGGATGTTGCAATAAAGTTGGGTTGGTTTTAAGCGGCTGCCCTAACGGGAAAGGGAATTGTATTACGTCGTACTCCGTATCATGTCAAAAAGTGTAAAGTGGTTATTGTGTGCATTGGTGTTGGGGCTAAAAGCGGTGTAATAGAATAGACAGCAGCGGATTAACTTGGCTGTGCACTAGCAATCAGAAATGCACACTATGAATGGGCAAACAAAAGTAGAGCATGTAGAAGCTGAGGATTATTATTGGATATCTAGTCATGATTTGGTACATGGTCCTGTTATTTTGGGTAGTGCTGCCAGGCTGGCGTCGTGGGGCGGTTACTGTTTTGTTAGTACAGGACAATCGACTCTTGGATGAACTAGGGAAACTTACAATATCGATCCAGCGGGCCATCCACTTGTTGACGGCAGCCTTGGCCTCGTCGACCAGGCCGAGCTCCAGCAGAAGCTGAACACTGCCGCGGATGCCAGATTCGAGAGCGGAGGCAATCCAGGCGTGGGTGTAAGAGGTGTGCTCGCCAACAAAGATCATCTAGACAGTCAGCCATGCACAAAATGTAACAAGAATACGGCGGGAACTTACGTTGCTGTGAGTCTTGAAGTACTCGGGAAGGTACAGCTGGTGTTGGCCAATGAGGGGATCGGCCCAGCTGGCCGACTCGTAGGGGTCCAGGTTCCAGCAGCGGCGGTTGTACTTGCCAGTGAACTGCTTTTTGGCAACATCGCCATGAATCTCGATCATCGCATCAAGCACGTACTGCATGTGCTCTTCCTCCAAGCGGCCGGCCCAGTAGTCAGCCCAACCGGTGCCAGAGATGTAGCTGCCCAGCATCGAGGCAGGACCAGTACCATTGATGTTGTATGATGGGTAGCAGACGGAGCCAATGCCAGGAATGTCGGTGCTAGTCGAGCACGAGCCGTAGATGGGGTTGGCGTAGTGCTCCCAGAAGCGCGTCTTGAACTCGAGCGCAACCTTGCAGGCAACGCCGTAGGGCAGGTTGTCGATGGCGTTGGTGATGGTAGTGGGCAGAGCTGAGGAGTTAGTGGGTTCTCAACTGTTGGGTCCGGTAGGTGACAGATACTTACAGCCAGTGGAGAACCGCCAGCGCTTGACGACGGAGAAGGGCACGGCAATGATGGCGTAGTCGGTCGAGGTGGTCTTGAACTTGCTCTCGGTGTAGTTGTGGCGCCACTGGAGGTCCACCTTCTGGGTCTTTTTGTCGAACGAGACGCGCTCAACGCGGGCGTTGATGGTGGTCTTCTTGTCGACAAGGGGGTGGAACGACTGCGGCAGACGGCTGAGGCCACCGTCGATGGTCAGCCACTTGGCAGCGCTGAAGTACAGGTTGTCGTAGACGGAGCCCCAGAACGAGGAACCGTAGTCGCCACCGCTGACAATGTCGGTGTCGTTCAGGCTGGCCTTGAGGTAGTTCACCATGTAGGCAAACTCAGACCACTGGTCACCGGGCAGACCACCAGTTCCGTTCTCTGTTCTTGTCAGTTCGTTTTTTGATGTTTCTGATAGTTTCCGAGGGAAAAGGCATACTCAGGAAGGCGGCGTGCGCCTTGAACATATTCTGGGCAACCTCGATAAGCAGTTCCTCGTTGTCGGCGATGCTGTCGATCTTGGTGCTCAGCTCGGTCGTGGAGGCATCATCGGCCGTCTGGATCTTGAGCGAGGAGTTTGTAGCGACATGAGCCTGGGTCGGGGGTAGGCCGTTGGCAAGCTTGATGCCGTCGTGGTAGTATAGGCCGTTGGGGTTGGACTGGTACCAGGGGATGAAGTCGACGCTCAGGTTCTTGCTGTGCTTGTTGATCATGTTCATCTCGCTGGCCAGCTGGAACACCAGCTGGTGGTCGGTGATATTATACGACTCACCGGTCGATGACTTGTACTCCTTGGGGAAGCGCATGGGACCCATCTCCTGGTACGAGTAGTCAAAGGGACCACCGCTGAGGTACTCGGTGTGCACACGGCCGCCGAGGCGCTGGCCGGCCTCGAGGATCTCCACATTGGTCATACCGGCCTGGGTGAGGACCAGGTACGTCATCAGACCCGACATACCGGCACCGATAATGGTGACCTTCTTGCTCTTGGCCTTCTTCACGTCGATAGTGGAAATGTTCTTGCCTTCGAGCAGAGCAACACCGTCAAACCACGGGCCCCAGGGATCGATGCCCGACTCGGGGTCCATGACGACGCTGTCAACAGTCAGAGACCGCTTGGTGCGCTTGGCGTGAAGCGACTGCGGCTGGCTGCGGCCGACCAGGGTGCCGTCAGCAGTCCAGGCAGAAATGCAGCCGTCCGAGGAGACGTCGTCGGGGACGCGCCAGACCAGACGGTCAACGGTACCCTGCTCACCACGGGCAATGATGTGGTGGGCAGTGTCGATGGACTCGCCGTTGCAGTTGCCGTAGACGAAGCTCAAAACGCCCTGGACATCATGGCCAAAGGTGACGTGGACGTTAGCCAGGCGGGAGTTGAGCTCATGATGGGTGTCGAGTTGGACAGGGTGGACGGGGGTTGCGGCGCCCAGCCCGCCAAGGAGCATGATCGTGGAAAACTTGGTCAACATGGTTGGCATCTGTCTGTCTACAAGAGCGTGGTGATAAAAACCCTTCTATTTCCATGAAGGGAAAGAGATTCGAACGAGCTTCTTATATGTCTCAGGCACGCGTGCCAGGAACACCGGATGAACGAGGCCCATCATCCAGTATCCATGCATCCTGGTACCCCGTAGCTCGATTATCCGACTACCAGTCCCGTCGCCTGGCCACAGCAAATGCACCGCCGGGGCAGGCAAGCCGTGGGCACTGCTCATGGCATTGCTGACTATCGCGGTATTCCCCGATGTCGATGAGCCGGGCCTTCTACCTCTACATAACTCGCGCGCCTTTCAGTGTACAATTAGTGGGTTCAACCTCTTATCGGATGCTGTAAGAGGCAAGTAAACAAATATGCCCACGGTACGTCATCATGAAGTATAAATACAGGGCCGATCGCTATTTGCCAAGACATTCTAAGGTCTCTAGAAGATAAGAGCTCCGTCTAGGTAAAGTAAACAGCCTTTCACCGCTTGAGCACTGCAGCCAGCGTCGTATTCGATATCGAAGAGCAGTGCGCGCGCATACGTTTTCAATCCGTACATGTAATTACTACGACGAGGTGATATGCCACTATCAGACGGGCCTTTTCTTCTTTTTTCTATCGCCTCCCTGCTCTCTGATTTCCGCGACCAAAATGCCGGATTCCGGATCATGACTCGAATGACCGTATTCGGAGCTGGTGCAGATTTAGCTCTGGTCTTTGAGCATCGGAGCTCCTCCCTTGGCTGTTCAGACAGCTCTGGACGAGCCACGGCAGTTCAGTATGCGTGTGTGTTGGATCTGATGCATAGTCGCGCAATCCACGATCGTAGCGGCGGCAATCCCACACTTTGCCCGCAATCTGCCCGCTTTCTTCCCGCATTTTGAATTTTTCGAGACGCGACTTGTGTAAGCCACTGATCCGGCCCTAGCTATGTCAGTGTGGTACTAGAGTGCTAGCTTCCACAGAAAAGTCTGAGCCACCTTTGAAAATCACACCTTAAATACACTTTTGCTACCTTTTCAAATCGCGATATTTCGACAACTTTATATGAAAAGAAGTTAAATAAATGTAATGGGTAGACAGATATTTA
Source organism: Sporothrix inflata (assembly GCA_021396225.1). Taxonomy (NCBI): domain Eukaryota; kingdom Fungi; phylum Ascomycota; class Sordariomycetes; order Ophiostomatales; family Ophiostomataceae; genus Sporothrix; species Sporothrix inflata. Next base: position 12,402 of record WNYF01000003.1, on the reverse strand, counting down.
GAAAATAGTAACTTTGTACGACTTGCTTTTTAATTTTTGTCTACTTGGTTGTGGCAGGACTCCGTAGAACGTTTGAAAAATATATTTGTAAATTTTTACTAACAAATTTTTGAAATTTGTTGGTGTTTTTAAGAAATCGATTTGTTTTTTTTTAAAAAAAAAAAAAAAAAAAGCGCATTCCCGCCCCTAGTCTTCTTAAAAAATACAAAGAAACTTCAAGTGACAAGAATAAATACAGGTAAGTAATGAAAAAAATTATTTGTAGATTTATGGAATAATTTTTCGTCGAGATTTCACGATTTGAAAAGGTAGTTAAGGTGTGTTTTTCAAAGGTGGCTCAGACTTTTTGTGGGGAACTAAGAAATCCTGCAAGCCATTTCTACAATGATTGACAGCAATGGTAGATGAACGCTTCTTCGATGTCGTCGGGGATGTCTACCTACAGCTTGTTGCGTGCTGCGATATATCTAACGGTACACGTGCTTGGTGGCGATGTGGCGACCCGGCTATCCTGATAGGCAGTAGTGAAATGGTCAGAGAGGTCACTCTGGCTAGGATGCTCCGACCCGCTAGAATAAATATAACTTAGTAACTTAATTTACGGCATCGGATGTGTTCTCTTTTGGACTTGTGGTATGTGGACTACTTGATGGGGAAAGAGGCTAAAAATACATAGCTAACCCTGCCGGCAGTACATCTACACCTTTGGTGGTGGTGATCTCCTGTTGTTGGACAACCTCAAAGAGCTTGTAAAGAAAAACATTCCACCTGCGCAAGAGATCATGACCCGGCACTTTAGCATACTTCGGGCCAGCAACTGAGGGTCTCTTGAAGGAGATCGACGATGAGGCGTGGTCCAAGGCTCTACGCGGGGTGTGTCGGCCGCCGCAGACAATGCTGTGCGGGAGAACCCGGGGCTGCGCTTCACCGAATAGAGGCCTGATCTCGGGCCTGCGGCCGTAGACATTATGTCTGGAACGACCAAGCCGGACCCAAAAGCCCAACTGACAATGGAACAGGTCCTGGAGCATCCGTGGTGGCAGGAAGAGTTAGCAGACTGCACCTTTCTGTGTAGACTATTTTGATATTCTCCTATCGTGTACTTATTTTGGTCGACTGTGAGTATCTTCATTTATAATGGCTCCCTCGGAGTGCACCTATTAGGAGCGGCGACGTCTGGCCCATCATTACGTATCCTCGCCATGGGCACATACTTCATGGGCTCTGCACACTTTTTAGCAAAGACAATCCGTTGTTTACCTGGCTGCCTCAAGCCTGAATGCAAGTCTGACTTCAGTAACGTCGCCTCGCGTGCCCGGCGGTAATCGATGGCAGCATCTCTTTTCAGCTATATACGGGCAAGGCCTACCGCAAGATTGCAAGAGACTCACTGTATCTGGATATGTCGCATTACATACTTTCTGCAGTTCTTCATAGGATCGCCAAAGAGCACACGGGTAAGGCAGATGTCAAGTCAGGACAAAGATGGATTATGTAGGTGTGGTGTTCATAGCATGGCCTCAGGCTACGCGCGCGATACAGGATTCTGGTTGGATCTAGCTAAAGGCTGGACGAGGTGTCGGGTTGGGCACGAGAGACGACTTTGGCTCATGGCCATGTAATACTTGGATATCCACAAACTGCGTGTGCCAACTGCATCTGGATTCTTCTCCTTTCTATTCTCATGTCTTCAATGCGGCTGAGTTGGTCTGGTGCAGATCCCACAGAGTGTATTACAAGAGAACCCGGTGCCCGTCTACATACCATGGCTATGGCCTCAATCATTTACGGTGTCATCCCAGTGGCTGACGGTGAACGACTTCAGCGGCAGAGTGATATCCTGCATGTGTTTCAAAGAGCTTTCCTCAATGCCAATAGGTCAGTGTACATGCCGAATGCAATGCATGACAACAAACGGAACCAGCCACTATTCGGGTCACACTTGAAGCCCGCATCTAGCATCCCGCAGCTCTGTGCACTCGGTTTCTCAGTCCAGTAGATGGGATACTGCTCGACTCCCCGGTTGTCCCTTGCTCCTTCAAGTCATAAGCCATTTCCTTGTGGACGTGCGTGGACAGGTGAGAATCGACAACGAAGCCACAAGGCCTCTTCTATCGTCCTCCTGCTGACCAATTCAACACGGGAACTTCTCGGCCGCTCAGAGTGTGACCATGGCCACTGTCCCGGGGCTGCTCATTCCACCCCGTTGGCGCACCCACGTGCTCAGCATGTGGCCGGAGGCGACCAGGGCTGGCCATGCCTGCCCTCGGCCTCGGGTTCGGTTATCTCCCTGATGGGTAGCAGCATGTCTCCTGGCGCACCGAATGTCCCGCTGTTGACAGGTCACCAGTACTGGACATGGCTGGCTGCATAGTCTGCTCACTCTGTCGTTCAGTCGCAAATTCCGAGGCCCGTTTATGGTGGATGGCGTGGTATGAGGCTGGTCTCTGGTAGACGAGCATCCCAGTTCTTTGGTTTCCTTCTTTGATTTTTCAAACTCGCTTTTACCTACTGCCGGTAATATCATCAGGTCTGCATCATCTGTAAGGATCACCACGAGCGTTACTCGTAGGTACTACAACTGTGCCGGTAATCGAATGTATGTTCCAGAACACGGGAGGGAAATAGGGAGGATCGTGGTTCGGGTTGTCGAATATCAGGATGCTTTATCGAGAGGGTTGTCGGGAAAGTTGCAACCTGGGTGCTAGAGAACACGTGCTGTAGCTTGTGGACGTATATCTTACTGGTCGAGGTCGAAGGAATCACGCTCGGCCCGGGTGTGCGGGCAGCGGTCGGGATAAGCATAATAAATAGATAGACGCCCAAGAGTACCGTGAGCTAATAGTGGATATGACCTGGCGTTTTCGTACTCCGCACTACTGGCTTAGCCCCACTGCTGTAGTCCACCAGTAATCTCGCAGAAAGACCGCCTGTAGTGATCCTACGGCGCTCCTTCAGTTGGCCACAGTGGTAGTCGCGTGTTGCGATCGCCATCCCATCTCCTCACAACAGGGGCAAGTCTCGAGGTCGCGACAGTCATCCATATGCTTATGGAGTAGCAGGATACGCCGTGCTCGTCTCGCTTGCGGCCCTCGCCGCTCCCCGCGCTCGCCGTTAACATCACTGTCTACGAGCACAACTCGGCAATTGCCCCCCACCCTCTGCCGGTCCCGGACGCCTCGTCGGACGGCGAAGAGATAGTGCGCGAGTTCACGCAACTCGCCCGCTCCTCCACGTGGACGCTAGTCCAGAGCATCCCCTTCGAAGGCGACAGCTTTGAGTCCGAGGGCATACTGCGGCTCGGCGACGACCGCTTCTATGTATCTGCGGGCGAGTACACGACTCCCACGGAAAAGTACAACAAGACGATCAACGGCACCGGCCGCACGTCAGGCGCCAGCTTTGGTCACCTGATCGTGTTTTTGGGCGTGGGCAAGCGCATTGCGGATGCGACGCTGTCACAGGCAGGCAGTCTCGAGTACCACAACGGCGGCATCGACTACGACGGCACACATATCTGGGCCACGCTGGGCCAGTACTGGCCCAACACGACGGCGACACTCGTCCGCATCGACCCAGCGTCGCTCGAGCCGGGGATGCTGGCGTATATTGCCGACCACCAGGGCGGTGCCGTGCACGACCTCAGCACAGGCACGGTGCTGACGCTCAACTGGGGCAGCCGTGTGGCATCGCTGTGGAATCTTAACTACAAGTTCGCGGCGCCGCCCGCGTTCACCTCGCCGCGCGCGGTCATCAAGAACCCGTCGCACTACACCGACCACCAGGATTGCAAGTTCCTTGGCCACAGCCAGACGTACGGATTCAAGCCAGTGATGATGTGTGGTGGCATTACCAGTATGTACAACACCAGCATTGGCGGCTTGGCAATCGTGGACATGGAAACCATGGTCCCGCTGTACGAGGTGCCCCTGACGATGGTCTCGGACGACGGCAACCTGGTGACCAAGAACCCTATGGACGTGGCCCTTGTGGACGGCAGGATGAGATTATTTCCTGGCCGACGCGCGCAAGTCGACGCTGTAGGTGTACGAGGTCACAGCGTGAGGATTCGCCGTTCCTGTACTTTGTTCTTTAAGGGTACCTGTAAATAGTTCGATTAATTTATTGTATATTATGTTTTCTTATGAGACTACCTTTCTTTAATCTATTCTGGGCGTGCATGTTCCTTGCGGGTGAGCCCAGCTGTGTCACGTATTTTTAGACTTTGCGGGGATTTTATATCCGCAGTGCGGACGAGTATGGAGTACAGGAACTCGAGCTGCATGGATTGAATCTACTCCGTGTGGCATCCTTTAATTCTTTAATCCCTCAATTTTCGATGCTTTCTGATTTTCTACTTCGAGCCGTTTTGGCTGCAGTACTTTTTCGGTTTCTCTCCTTTTCTCCGTGCTTAACGTAGTTGAGTGCCGATGAGGTCTCTTTGCCAATTAAATTCGAGTGAAAAACGATCATGATGTTTTCTTTTATGTATTTCTGACATTGTCCATATTTGAGATATGATACCAGACTTCGAGAAACTGAAGAAAAACTGTACGATTATTTGAAAATTGTATTTGAAATTCAAAATAAATTCTGTAAAATAAAATAAAATATGAGAAAATTGCATCAAGATCCCGAATCTAAATAAATTTAATTACAGCAGAAAAAAACACTAAAAGAGAACTGCAAAGTTGGTCTGTTGTCGTAGCGCTGGTTCGATCAATTCTGAGTAATAACAAAACATCACGAAAACACGACAACAACGATAAGCGATAGCAATCAGCTAGGCCCGATTTTGGCAGCGGCCAGTAGCCTCGCATTCCAGGGCTTCCTTCAGGCCAAAGCTTATTCGTCGGATAGAGTCGTGAGCGGGCGAGATTTCAAGGTGGTTCTAGTGGCACCTGCCCGGCAGGCGAAGAAAGAACATTCACCCACAATATCGAGCGCTATCTTGGCGAGAAATGAACCCGTGCAATAGCCCTGCACAGCGCTCGAGATTGCGCTAGCACCCTCTGGTCCTGCCCAGTCTCGCCCAGTCTCAGCCTGACGGCCACGCCACGAGGGAGAAGCCAGTTCGAGAAGCGAAATAGGTTTGGAATAGTGCGTCGCGCCAGGGTGAGAGAGTCTGGAGTTTATCAACTGCCCCGCGCCGGATAACCCTTTTGTAGGAAGGCTCAGCCGGCCAGGAATGGAAGGTCGATAGCTGACAGTGGAGGTGGGCCGTCAGATCAAATGCTTATTTCTGATAATGATTTAGTGACAGCATGCCATGTTGTCGTTCTGCCGTCTCTGTCTTCTGTGTTCTTTGCGATCTAGCACATCTTTAAGGACATCGCCGGAGTCGCCGGAAATCAAAAATGAAAACAGAAGCAATCAAAGACGATTCAATAAAACTGCGGACGAGCAGAAGAAAACACTTGCACTTGCACCCCTTGAGTATGGGCGATTCAATGCAACAGTCCGCAAAAGCAAACGCAATTCCTCCGTACGCGATGCTCACTTCGTTATCTCGCCAAGATATAGCCAAGGAGAAGGCCAAGCATCGCCAAGACACCGAGATAGACAGCAATGAGGGCAAACAGGTGTCAGATTTTTCTGTAAGCCCCATTCAGCCTTTGTTGCACGACTCAGCGGCGGAACGCGCAGTAGCAGGGCACATGCCATTTTTCATCCATTTAAATGTATTCTCGTCGCCCTCGTCTGCTGGCTGGATTGCTGTCTTGCTCGTTGTCTGAGTTTCACCAACACACGGTCGGCACTGCATCGAATTGATCAACTGCCAAGCTCGACTCGACAGCTTTACCAAGACACGGAACAACAGACGGTTACCATCGGCGTCACTGTCACAATGACTTGGGTGCATACTGTCAACGCGAAGATCGCCGCCACGCCCGTTGGGCGGTGGTTCCGCCTGGAGGGCAGCGGACACGTGAGTAGCGCTTTCCGTCTTTCTTTGTCTTCCCCTTCCTTGCCCCGTTTAGCTGCAGCTGTAGCGGACGTGGGGATGATTAGTGCATGACTGTGCAACGCGATGGACGCCTGCGAGTGCTGTGCCTACTTGTATGGTATGAAGCATTACTCATCGCGTTATCAATTATGCTTTGATTCCATCGTGCCGGGTTCCATTATCATGATGGCATCAAATCATGAGGCCCTAGCTTGGACATCATGACTTCTTGTTGGGCACCATGGCATCTCATCACGACACATCATCACAGCACATTGTGGCGCACCATGGTCAAGCATCACGGCACCGCAGACACCTCGTGACCACCGCCATGTACACACACCACTACATCATCTCCCATACTGACCCCAAATAGCCCAAGGAGCGCAAGGGATCTTACTTCTTCACGGAGATCCGTGCCGGCCTGGCCGCCTTTTTTGCCATGGCGTACATCATCGCCGTCAACGCGTCGGTAGTCTCTGACTCCGGCGGCAACTGTATCTGCAACGACCCCGAGGACATCTCGTGCTCGACCAACATCGAGTACGCCCTCTGCGTCAACGAGGTCAAGCGTGACCTAGTCACTTCGACCGCCGCTATCTCTGCTCTGGCTTCGTTCTGCATGGGTCTCTTTGCCAACCTGTGAGTGCCTTTTATGCTTTTCATCTTTCCGTTCACTCTTTGTTATATTGCCCACCATCTCTCTTGTTATCTTTGCTTTCGCCTTTGTCTTGGCGGATGTGCATCTGACGCGGCTTAATGTCACATGACGGTGCTGTCGCTGTCTCTTACCCTTTGCGGTATCAAAGATACCTTTTATAGTAGCAACACGCTTGCACTCCGACCCAGACTGGTCTGGACCTGGTTACTGACATCTTATTTTTATTATAGTCCCGTCTCGCTGGCGCCTGGCATGGGCCTGAATGCCTACTTTGCCTACACAGTTGTCGGCTTCCACGGCACCGGCAACGTGCCTTATGAGGTCGCCCTCACCGCTATCTTTGTCGAGGGCTGGATCTTCTTTGCGCTCGCCCTCTTCGGCATGCGCCAGTGGCTGGCACGTGCTATTCCTAGATCGCTTAAGCTGGCCACCAGCGCTGGTATTGGCCTGTTCCTGACCCTTATCGGCCTCACGTACAGCGAGGGCATTGGTCTGGCTGTCGGTGCTAGCGACACCCCCATGGCGCTCGCTGGTTGCCGTCCCGAGCTGCTGGACGAGGACGGCCAGTGCCCCAGCTACGGAAAGATGCGCAACCCTGAGATGTGGGTGGGCATCTTTGCCGGCGGTATCTTGACTGTGCTGCTGATGATGTACCGCATTAAGGGCGCCATCATTGCTGGCATCGCTGTGGTCAGCATTGCGTCGTGGCCACGCAACTCTGCCATCACCTACTTCCCGCATACGGAGGCAGGTGACGATCTGTTCAACTTCTTCAAGCAGGTTGTTAGCTTCCACAAGATTGGCCGCATCCTGGACGTGCAGTCGTGGAATGTTTCCGAGTATGGCAAGCAGTTCGGCTTGGCCCTCATCACTTTCCTGTACGTCGACATTCTGGACTGCACGGGAACGCTGTACTCGATGGCCCAGTTTGCCGACATGGTTGACCCCGTCACCCATGACTTTGAGGGCTCGTCGGTCGCCTACATGGTCGACGCGATCAGCATCTCCGTTGGCTCGCTGATGGGCAACTCGCCTGTTACGGCGTTTATCGAGTCTGGCGCCGGTATCTCCGAGGGCGGCAAGACTGGTATCACTGCCATGGTCACTGGCCTATGCTTCTTCATCTCCATTTTCTTTGCGCCCATCTTTGCCTCCATCCCGCCGTGGGCCACGGGCTGCGTGCTGATTCTCGTCGGCTCCATGATGATGAAGAGCGTGACCGAGGTCAACTGGAAATACATGGGCGACGCTATTCCCGCGTTCCTGTGCATTGTCATCATGCCCTTCACGTACTCGATTGCCAACGGTCTGATTGCTGGCGTGTGCAGCTACATCGTCATCAACATGATCGTCTGGATCCTCGAGAAGGTGTCTGGCGGCCGTATCAAGCCCGCCGACAAGGACGAGAAAGACCCCTGGACCTACCGCATCCCTGGCGGCGTCCTGCCTCCCTGGGTGACCCGTCTGGCCAAGGGCAAGAAGGACTTCTGGCGCGAAGAGCCGCGCGCAGTCTCTGATGCCGAGGTTGCTGAGACCGCCGAGTCTGCAGAGGCTGCCGAGACCGTTGTGGCCAAGGACAAGGAGGAGACTGTTCGGACGGTGTCGGTTTGAGCGACAAGCACAAGCAGTAGGGGGTGAAAACCAAAAAGCAGCAGTGGCAGACACTGGGCTATGTGGACGACACTGGACGGGGGGAGTGGATAGGCAGCAGCAGTAGGCAGAGCATGTTTCACCCGATCTAGGATATAATACCATACGCCGCAAATCAATCACAATATCCATAATATCAGCAGGATCTCCATTCGATGCCCACTTTATGGCCATTTGGTGTCCATTTGATTTCCATCTGACAGACGTCGTCGGGTCGGGCAAAACAAGGATGAGTGCATCGTGAAGTCGAGCGTCGCAAAGTCGTAGATGGAGGGGTTTCGGCTTCTAATACCTGGGTACTTAGTGCATACGCCAGAGTGTACAACGCCAATGCCCGGCCCCCAAAGCCGGCGAGGGATTAGCAGGGGAGAAGACGAGGGCTTTCGTCTTCCATTACAGACTAATATACCAGCCGAAAAACCTCACAGAATATTTCCTTCTTTGGACGTGCTCCTGTGCCGTCCCTGCTCCAACCTGCTTAGTGCATGTGCTCCCTGTGCCCGCTGTGCCTCTGGCTGTTCCATCTCGAGCCCGTACAGCCACAGAGCCTTTTTCTAGATTATCAACTTTTAGTTTGAGAGGCACGCTTAAATGCATCTCGAAAGGCCATAAATAAATGAGTTATAACTGTGTTGAGGTGGTATTGAGATGTGACAAGCATATGTTTTTAAACCAGATGAGAAAAGTTCAAGGTGTAGGCAGGGATTTGTCGGATTTAAATTGTCTCCACAAAAAGGAGGCTCCCGTCTCATCTGATTTAATTTATTCAGATGAGATATAAAAGTATGATAAATCGTCGTACGAACATACACTCGACGGGAAAAGGAATAGAACGTAGAGATAATCTATGATATAAAAGATGGACAATATACGAGTAGAAGCGGACGAGAAAACGCCTATACTATTTGCGATAGGTGTGTGAGAAAAGTGGAGACGAAGATGTTAATATATTACTGGGCCATTAGGTTTACGTTTTACGAAATTTACACTATCTCCTTAGGACCGAAAATATGACTTTTTAAGTGGGCCTCCCGTCGACATTCGTGTACAGAAAAGTGGGCCCAAATCCGTTGTATTCGCATACGCGCCACGCGCGCGCATCGCCAGCCAAAATAATAAAAAAGTAAACAAAAACATTCGCATTACATCGACGTTTTTTGCATGTACGCCAGCGCCACCATGCCTGAAAGAAAACGAAAAAAAACATCGCTAGCCGATGTAATGGCTGCTCCTTCGAAAAAACCCTGCCTTTTGCCCCCCTCGTTACCGTTGACGCCTCTCCCGAAGCCGATAATTCGACCCCTCCTGAATAGGCCTGTTTTCGACCGGATCCGCCTACTCCCTTTCGACTACGAGATCTCTATAGATTTACTTTAAAATCTCTTCGACATTTTTGCTCTTTTTTGCCCTAACTCCCTGGTCGATGAATAGGCTAAATATATTAACGAGAGGCGGTAAATAATATAGTTACCGACTTACAAGGAGGAGATCTACTTATTTTTCGGTATGTTATTATATATATCCTTTTATCACAAGAAGAAGCATCCATTAGTGATCAGTACAAAAAAACACTCATTCAAATATCAATCATTAGGGTATATAAAAAGAAGGCTTCGAACGTGTGAAGACGCGAATCGGCTTCGATAAAAATCGATGAATTCGGTGATTGAAGCTGAAAGTGGAAAGTTCAAGTTGACGATTTGCGTGTGAATTGTATTGATTGATGCAAAGTTATCATTCTCTCTTTTGCTCGTAGAGGTGAGAGAGATGATTTTATATACGTTTATCTAAACCATTATTTGTCGTGTAATCAATGACGTATAGATGGCTAATCGCCCATGCGCTGTAAGAGTGCTAACGTAAGCGTCTGGGTCGAGGGTACGCCGCCTAGGTTAAGGGTACGCCGTGACTTATTAAATTAGGTGAAAAAGGTAAAAAACACCCTATAATAATAAAAATTATATGACCTTGGAGAGTTTTTTCCGTAGAATTTTATTATACTAATTATATATTAAATATAACTAATACTTACTTAGTATTTAATCTTAAAATCGAAAAGTATAAGGTATATATATTCAGGGTTGCGAATTAGTTTTGTAGTTTTCGTATTTTTACGAAAACTAATGTAGTATACTAAATTTAGTATTAGTTTAGAGAAAAAAAAATACGAAAACTAAATTTAGTTTTTGTATGGGCTAATACTAAATTTTAGTATTAGTTTGGAGAAAAAAAAATTCGAAAACTAAATTTAGTTTTCGTACGGGGTAAAACTAAATTTAGTTTTTATTAATATTATAATAATAATTCGTATTTATACCTTTTATTATACGAAAACTTATTAAAAACCGTTACCTTTTATTATATATAATAAGTAATTTAATAGTTAAATAGTATCGCGTAATAATAAATTATGAAATCTAATTTTTATTTAATAATAATAAAAAAGTAAAAGTAATGATTTAAAAACGTAAAAGGAAACGTTTTATAACTTTTTATAAAAATACGACTTTTTATCTTTTATAAGTCGAATATTAAAGCGTTTTTTAATCTATATTTATATTTAAACGTATTATTAGATACTATTATATATACTACTTAAAATAATAATAACGTAAAAGGTATATTTTAAAGTTAAAAAAGTAAAAGTAAGGTTTTAAAAACGTAAAAGAAAACGTTTTACGTAAAAGGTAAATAATAATATTATTATCTCTTTAAAAATATCTTATCTTTAAAATCGTACATTTTTTCGAAGGATTTAAAGGTTAATCCACTTTTTACTTAATATGTACTAGTGGGTCTGTACGACTTATGGGTAAATGTAACGTTTTTATCTTTTCGTTTTAAATCTAAGACTTTTAATCGTACGATTTAATATCTTTAATTCTTATTCGTTTGATTTGTTTTTTAATTCTTTTTAGACTAGTTTATTTTCTAATCAACTTTTAAACTTACTGATTTTAAAAACGATAAATAAAGCCCTTTACCTTTTTACTTTTTTGTTTTAATTTTTAATAAACTACCTTTTTTTCACCCTTTTATATTAATCCTTTTTCTTTACTTTTTTATTTATCGTTTTATTTACCTTATTTCGACGCCCGGGACGGTGTTAAATTAATAAAATGGATTTAGACGTTAATTATACGTTAATTGACGACGAATCCGTGGTTTTTACTAAGCCTTTACTTACTTCTTTACTAATTCATCGTCTTTTTCCACGAATATCCCTAAACGTCCCCCCACATTACCCCGACTTTATTTTTGTGAGGACGTGAGTCGAATATCGTGAAAATTCAAGAACTTAGAATTTGGAATAATTGCGGAATGATCGTATTGATTTTTTGTATGTAAAAGTCGCGATAGATTATAAGAATCTCTTTCTCTCTAGCTTCCAGCGGGGGAGAGAGCGGATTTAAATAAACGTCTTTTTCGCCCCCCGTTGTCGCTAATTCGAATGAATCGTAGCACCTGGAGGCCTCCCAGGGTCCAGGGACGAGGCACTCGTTTCGTTAACTATATTAGACCTAGGTCGAGGGTACGCCGCCTAGGTCGAGGGTACGCAGCCTAGGTCGAGGGTACGCCGGAACCTTAAAGGTCTTTTAATATTTTTATTAGGTAGAAAAGTGAAAAAACTACCTATAAATATGAAAATTATACTATCGGAGTAGTAGAATTTTCTAGATTACTATAGGGTATAAAAAGGTTATAATTAATAGTAATAATTAATCCTAGGTATGAATTCTGTACATTCGAGGTCCAAAGGTCGAAAGATAACGAAATAGTACCGTTTTCCTTTAAATTTTGTCGAATTTCATCGTTAATTTCGTTCTTTTTAGCGTAAAAAGTCGAAGTTAAAATTGATATTAACTTATTACGGTTAATAACCGGCGTAGACCTTAAAATAAGTTTATAAAAATTAATAAAAGTAAATAAAAACCGTTTAAAATTAATAAAAAGGAAAAACATACTTATTAAGAAACGAAAGTAGGTCTTTAAACGAATCCGAATTAACGACGTTAAAAGAGAGGTTATTTTCGATAATAAAACGTAATATTTTATTATTCGTCTCGTCTTCTGTTATCGTATCTTGAATTGTGTGTGCCCGTGGTCGTTTTCGTGAAGTTAGGTTTAAAAAGGAAGTGAGAGA